>CM028918.1:2202500-3402500 GCA_016801845.1 Polydactylus sextarius
GTGAGAAAGCTTCAGCATCGTGCACGACGGCGCACGTGCACAGCTCGCCAACTGTAGCTGAGAGTGAGCATCAAACAGCATTATAACAAGGAGAGAGACAAAAGAGGGGGGAGGAGAGGAGGATGAGTGAACGAGAGGGAGCTGGAGCTGCCTCGGTGCAACAACAAGCCCCAGGGACAAACATATTTCCTCCCATTAAAGACTCTTTGCTGTGATCCAATATTTGGAAGGTACTGCAGGAGAGCTCAGCTTTCTGGTAAAATATATTTTGCTGTGTTGTCGACCAAAACACAATAAGTTAAAGTTTATATTACCAGGGAAGCAAAAAGGATTATGGGAGGTTTGTTACACGTACACAGAGGTAAAATAATTTGTCCACAAACAGCTCAGCGAAGAGGAAGATGTTCCAACGTTTTCAACCAGAAAAATCAAGCGTCAGTTTGAAAAAGCAGCTCTCAGGTTTCTGATGACTGCGTGTGTGTATTTTGTTTTTTTATTTAAAGGCTAAACACAAAGAGGAAGTAGCTAATTACCCAAATACATATTTAGAAAAAGAACAGATGTTACAAAAGAAAAAAAAAAAAAAACATCGATGGCTCAGTGTCCTGTCGAGGCCGTGGCAGCGAGCCAGAGAGAAACAAAACCACCAGCTGAAGCAGCTGATTGTAATTCAACCATCATTCATCCGACTGTTTACACGGGTGCTTCTCCTGCTGTCCAAATGTCAGAATATCTTCTATAAAAAAACAAAACGTCAACTTCAAACAGCTGCTTTATCATATTTGTGATGCAGAGAAGGACAATGAGCAGGAGAAGTTCAACTAAACTAAAGGTTGAGTTGAGTTGGTTTAACGTGTCGTCTGAAAGCAGCAGCAGCATCAGTGGGTGAGACGTGATAATTGATCAGATGTGGAGATCGTCGCACGCTTTTTGACACCGTTTCCTGGAAGGCATTCAGTGCTCATTTAGACGAACAAAATGTGACAGAAGTAACTGTGTGAAAAAAAACTGTCAACCGCCACACCTCAAACACGGTTACAAACATCTTAGGATGAAACGTCGACTCAGTTCTGACGCTTTCAGACTTTCATATTAGAGGTAAAATGCTTCATGCTAACATGTTCACACGTTTATCTCTTCTCCACCACATGGTTGTGTCTCTACTCTACTGGACTCTACTGGACTCTACTGGACTCTACTGGACTCTACTCAGTCTGGTAGCAGACACGTTGTTTTCCATCACAGTTTGGTTCCTCCTCCACGTGAATGTGGTGAGTGGAGTCAAACTGCTGCGACGTCACGACACTAAAACATCAGTAAACATTAATGGACATGGAGGAGATGCTGTACTTGTTGCTGGGTTAGCTTACGACCAGGTAGCTACGACGATGGCTATCACTCTTGTCCTGTTTAAAAATGGAGCTTGATTATTTTGTTGACGCTCTCTCAACTCAACTGGAGTCTGGTGGCAGCTTGCAACTAGCACCAAGTGGAAACACTAGAAACTGAGTAGAGTCAAGTCGAGTCGAGCTGAGTAGGTGCTATTGGAAAAGGCCAACATCTTGGTTTAGCAAGTTAGCACCAGTTAGCACTCAGAGGAAACCATCTGGTTCTGTTAAAGATCCTCAAACAGAGAATAAGAACGTTTATTACTGTTCTTGTATTTTCACAATCATTGGACTTTTTCTAACCATTTTCAGATAGTTTAGTTTTCAGTTTATCCAGAGTCACAGTCACAGTTACAACAGGTCAAACGGGATCAAGTCCAGGTCTGGTTTTCATCTTTTAATTTATCAGTGAAGAAAAGTCTGTGTTTTTATTTTCTGTCATTTCTCTTTGTTTCTTATCCTTTTTTATCCTTCAGACCCGTTGACCCACTTTTTGACTCATCTTACTTTTTTGCTTATTTTATTTTCAACTTTCAATAACAAAATAAAAAAAAACATATTTTAGCTACAAACAACTGCTTTAATGCTCCCGGCTGGTAACAGCTGTGATATAAAATCCCTCTGGTGCGTTCTGGGTCGACCCTCACGTCTCCAACCAGTTGGGTTTTTAACAGAAAACCTCCATCGGTGGGGGGGGCTCTATTCAGAGCTCGCTCCAGATTGCATCACCTCGACCGGAACAGTGAAACTGGGGCACCAACCCCCCTCTGGAGCCAGAACCACTCACCAGACGACCAGTGGACGTCTGGTGGTTCAGATATTCGTCCAGAACCTCCACGGTGTGGTTACACCACCTGCAGAGTCGAGCTGCAGGACACGATGCAGCGGGCGGAGGGCCGAGGTCAGGGGTCTGGGGGAGACGGTTCCACATATCACAAAGAAAAACTTCAAAGTTTCAAAGTTGTAGCTCTGTTTTATATCTACGTAAACAAGAGGTCGCCACCTTTGTTTCGATCTGGAGGAGGAGCAATTTATTGAAAATCTTTAGATGTTAGAAGTTAATTAGATCAGATTAATGGTGATTGTTTTAAACATCCTTGTAGATTTTTCCAAACAAAAATATACAAATGGTTTCTCTGATAAAGCTGTGAACTACAAAACTCAGTGTTGATAAGAAAATATGAGCAGACTCTGTTTTAACAATCTGTCACTATGAAGAGATTTCTCTTGAACATATAGAAAATATAAACATGAATTTTCTACTGACCAGCAGCAGCCAAGCAGACAGAAGGACATACATATGGAGAGGTTTTTATTTTAATTTTATAATCTTAATTAGATGAAGTTTCAGGCCAAGATTTGTCACCATCATGTTTTGTTCTTTCTTTAACGTGATCAGCAGCTCACTGCAGCTTCTGTTGTGTTTTACTTCTCCTCTTTCTGACAGGAAGACTTTATATAACCAGCAGTCCAACACGCTGGCTACCCAACCATCAAAACAGCCACAGAAGCACAAAAGGCAAACGTCCAGATAAGCAGCCAGGCTGCCAGTCAGCCACACAGACATCCAGTCAGACAGACAGACAGGTTTCCATTATGTTGTGGCCTGATTGCTGCTGCTGCTGCTGCTGCTTGTGTCAGGATTAACCATTGTGGCCGAACGAGAGCGGATGGGCTCAGAGCCCAGCATGATGCTAAAAACCTTGTCTGTAAGCAGAGGAGAGGAGCTGGAGTGTGTGTCTGTGTGTGTGTGTGTGTGTGTGTGCGTGCGTGGTTGTGTGCACCGCCGACTGAATAAACATTTACAGTAGATATTCACCGACACAGACCGAGAACTTAAAACCTCACACACGTCTTCAAAATGGCAATCAAGTGTCCGAGTGTGGAAGTGTTCAGACAAGTGAGGAGTCGTCCAGGAAAACAAACAGGCTGCTGGTTCTCACCGTGTCCATCTCCTCCCACCCTCCCTCCCTCCATCCCTGTCTTTCTGTCTCCCCCTCTGGAGAAAGCGTGAGTCGTGCAGCAGCAGAGCTGGACTCACGTCCCATCACACTGGTCAGCAGTAACAGGATTAGCTCAGAGAGAGAGAGACAACAAGCCAGTTTGCCGCCATGCATCGTCATTATTGAAATACATTACACATTCGGTATTGAGCTGCTGAAGCCAAACTGCTGTTGACTTAATTACTCCGAGAGCACTTTGTGGCCATGGCACATTTTAATAACCCTCCTCACCCAACGACCCCCCCCTTCGACTGGTTTGAGAAATGTGCAAATTCTCAGTCCACACTTGACATCAGATTATTTTACTCTCATACTGAGCTGTGTTTTCTGTGAGTGTATAATATTCAAACAAAACAAAACAAGTTGGACTCCTTTCATGTGTTTGACAGCCAGACACTCAGATACCTGGAGACCCATTAAAGATCCCAGAGAGCCAGCTTTTTTTTTTTTTTAAAGCACCTCATTTTAGGAGCATCAAGTTCAAACAGCGAGCGACTCCTGCTGCGTTCCAGCGAACACCACGATGCTCTCTACACTCACGTCAACTTCAATTAGCTACTAGATCAGATTTTACAACAAGCAAACTGTTGCACTGGCAGCTGCACACAGACCTCCTCCTGCTCGGCTGCTTTCTACACTTAACTTTCTCAGCAGCATCGCTCCGGGCCATATGACTTGACTCCATGAATTATGTATAGGCTCATATTCTGCTACAGCTCATAGGCTCCAACTGTCATGTGCATCTGTGGCCACCCGTGACCGATGAAGCTCTCGATTGGTTCTACAGCGTGTGCAAGTCCCCGAGGGCGAGAGGTTGCAAAGGGTCAAGTCCAGGTAGATAATATTACCGATAGATATTAGCTTCAGGTCTGAGTCCAGTGGGGAAATAATGATGACAGCTCTGCAGAGAGGAGGAAGAGGAAGAGGAGCTGTGAGGAAGGAGGGAGAGAAAATAGGAGGAAGACAGAAAAAAATAAACCACAATGAGGGAGAAACAGACAGAAAGTCCTTAGCACAGTCACGCAAGCATGAATTAAAATGCCAACTCTGTGCAGGGAGAAACACCAGGGGGTGTGCACACAGTGCAGCGCTGCATCTGCATCTGCATCTGCACTGCTGAATCACACACACACACGCGCACGCATGGAAACGCACAACACACGAGCACACGCACAGGGAAGTTGTCAGAGTGCATTAGTGGAGCAGCGCTTCATTTGCATCTTGTAGATGGAGTGTGTTTATTACCCCTGGAGAACAGATATCGCCCTATAACTTTAACATCATGTGATGTTCTTTTCAAAACACGCCACAATTCAAAACACTAGTTTCCCCTTCGCTGCATTTTTCCTGCAGTGCAAAGAAACAACGTCCTCTCTGCCGCTGCAGCTGATAAATGAAAATCATCGGTGCAAACTTTGGCATGTTAGTATTAAAAATCACAGGAAACATAAACACAACATCACCCCACCTCCCTCCCTCCCTCTATATGTACATATACATATCGCACCTCTCACCCCCATAAGGCAGCACTGTGAGACACATATGGTAAGGTAGATTTATCTCATTCTAAGAAGTGCATTTATCTGCTTTAGAAGTCTCTGTGGATGAGATAAATGATAGCACCTGCAGTCACCAGGGAAATTAAATGGATTATTTTCTTAGTGTGCTGTGCTACAGATGGCACATGAGCCTCTACTTCAAATTCTGTATTCATGCAATCAACACTCAAGTGGTGGATTACAAGACTGATTTTTTTTCTTTAACTTTTGCCACTGCATGCCCAGTCCTTCTTAAGTCCAGCTAGATTAGTTCATAGTTAGTTTATAAAGCTAGACTTTATAAACAGCTACTCAGAGTAAAAACCCAACAGACTCAGTTATAAAACTGATGTATTTGTTCCAGCTTCAACCTGTTTTTTTTTTTACACACACACACACACACACACACACACACACACACACACACACACACACTTGGTTTGTGGACTCTTAAAGATAAAGGATAAAGGTGGAATCATGCACCAGTAGCATCCACAGACTTAACAAGTTCACAAGGCCAAACAGAAATGTGTGAAAAACAGGTGAGTGGCAAGAAGCCTTGAGAGTGAGGAGGTGCAAACTAGACCCGAGAGAGCAGCGACTGTGAAATTACACAAGCAGCCAAATGTGCACAGTCGGAAATTAAGTATGCACATGTAAAATGTACTGCAAACACTTGGATGTAACATAAGCGAGAATAAATGCATAGAGGATGTGAGTACAAACACAAACAGTAGTTGAAGTGAGATAGAATCCAATAATCATGAAGAATAAAATAAAAAACAGATGGAAAACAACACCAGAAACATATGTTTTACCATCTCAGTCTGTTTAAGAGCAATTTAAATGATTGTCATGAGTGTTAGCGAGGCCTGTATGTGCATCGATTTCTTCATTCAGCGTGAAGAAGCAAAACCTGCTTGTAAAAGTCCAAACATCAGCAGGAAATAAGCAGCGGATGAGGAGAGTGAATTGTTACATGTTCCATCACTGTGTTTTTAAAGGGTCAAGTCAGACAAGAACAATAAAAGTCAATAAACAACGACGACGTCGGTCTTAACCTGACGATGCCAACAAAAAAAAAAAAAGACAAAAGACTGAATTTATTAAAGATTAAAATAATCACTTCAATTAAAACTGAAACCTGCAGCTTATTTAAGAATCTGTGAACTCTGAGTCTGAGCGCCGCTGGTTGGTTACATCACCACGTTTGGCAGCTCATCACCTTTACACTTACACTTAGTTCATTTTTAGCACTTATTATATATTTATTATTATTAGAATTAGCAGCTGTTTCTTAAGTTCTGTCATGATCATAGCAGCAGGGCTTTCTCTCAACTGCACCAACAACAAATGTTTTCAAATAGAAATAAGAAAACTGAACCTGGAGGAACTTATCATCACGAATCGGTGACGTGACTTTGTCTCTGTTCATCTACGTCAGCAGAAAGTGACAGACAAATGACTCAGACTTCACTGAACGGAAATAAAAAGTCATTTCCTTCTCACTTCAGTTGTGAATGATGAAGCGATTCGATGCTCCGACTGGTCAGAGTCAGTGAACGCGTCATAACCTGAACTGGTCACATCTGGAGTCACATTTACTTATTCACACCTTCACTCTTCTCTATCAATCTCATGTCAGTGTTACACACTTCGAGCTCAGTATTTTGTGCCCAAAGTCAAAATCTGGAAAATCTGGACTTGAAGAGCCGGAAATCAAACCACTGACCCTCTGGTTGATGGATGAGCTGCTCTACTTCACCATCATTTTAAAACATTTGACTTCATAGTTTTACTGGATGTTCTTCTTCTTCTTCTCTGAGAAAATCCCACTTCCCATATTTGAAAAACGACCAAACTTTGCACAAAGGTCCAGTCTCATGTCACATTGCCTCAGCTGCAAAAACAGGTCATTATTCCTGATGGTGGTGCTACAGCAAGCCCTTAAAGTTCAAAATTTTGGAAATTCCCAACAAATCAACCATATGTGCTACAGATTTTCAACTTTTAACAAAATACAGCCTCAATACTGAAGAAACGTTTGTACATTTAAACCTTTTGTAAATTATGATGTCCATCACTGTTTTTTCAAAAACTGTAAAACTTATTAAACTTGTCTCCTCCCACAGTTTTTGACATTTTTGACACCAAACTTGCTCCAGATCATCTTCAGACCGTCCTACAGAAACCGTCCACACAGATTTTTCATTTATTGAAAATTAAGCCCACAGTTCATCAACATGTTTGACTGTAAACTGGATTTTAAACATATACTTGCAAATTCTTGCTAAATACATTTTCAATGTTCATTTAAAAAAATGACTAAATTCTGGAGTCATGGTAGATGATGTTTGGAAAATATCAGAATTTTATCTGAAAAACTGAATTTTTTATATAATTTTGAATTTTGCTCTCATGTGAACAACTGAAGTCAATGTAAAAATGGCATTTGTAAGCATCAGTTTCTCACTTATGGAGCCAATAAAACATTTTTAAAAACATATCACCAACATCTCCATGCTGTCTAGATGCAATTTGTGTAATTTCAGATTTTTGTCTTGATAACTGAATTTTTGACAGCTGTTTGAAATCTGCTAACAGCTGCTGTCTTGCAGCAGGTGACTGACTTAGTCAATCTGTGAAGCTATGTGACATTTCTACTTGCTAATTAGCTCAGTGAGGTAGCAGATGGTTCTTGGTGTTGAAGATTGTGAGTTCAAACCTCAACTGATGTAAAACGCCACCTTTTTCATCTTCTACACTCCGCTTGTTGCTCAGAATTGCCTAATATTGCCTGATTTTGCCTGATTTTGCTGTGCAGCAGCTATAATTTATCTTTTTTTTCGACAAGATGTTTTGAGGAAAACCAGATGTTGAGCAAATTGTTTGAACAATCTTTAATTATTCTTGGTTATAAATCTGTGACCAGCTGTTCCTTTAGTTTTATATATAAACTGTTTAATGTAGATCCACATCGAGTCAAAACAAACACATTATCTCTGTCCTGACACGTCCTCCTCCTCTTTTGTGATTTCAGTCCAGTTCACACGTTGATTCCAGTGACTCATCATCACTTTCTCATGGCAGCCGTCGCACCTTAACGACTTTTATCATAATAACCCAGAGAGTTTTAAATGTCTGGAATCGTCAGACTAATAAAGTCTCATGAGAGACAGAGACAGAGCTGAGAGTTTAATCGAGACGTTTCATCTCCTGTGAATCTGAACTAAATATACCTCTAAATATACCTAGATCTTCAGTTTATATTATTAATATACATATTAAAAACTATTTTATTTGTTTAAGCAAAATGAGATCAACGGTGACTGGTTTATAAATAGAAATGTGAGTCAGCTTCTCATCATTTAATGTATCATACTGATAGAAAGCTGCTGTTTGAAAAAAAAACATCTTGTAAATGTGTTTAACTGTTACATTATGTTCTGTTAATGTGTAACATTTTCTGGACAACAAATCACTCATATGTTTGTCTGTTAATCAGTTAATCTGTGAATCATTTCATGAATCATTTCAAACATCTCGTGACCTCCTCTTCTCGTGTTATATCAGAAATACCCAGAATGAATTTTATGATTCATCTGGTGCAAACATCAAACATTGTTTGACTTAAAGTCACTTTAGACGTGTATCTAAATTATCATTGTTTAACCACTAATAAAGCTCAAAAGATCACTTCACTTAAGCAGTAGCATGAACAACAACATAAAGGGTGTTCCAAAATGGCATGTTGACCAAACTAATGATCACCACATAAGTGACATGTAACAACGTGTGCGTGTTGTGATAAAGATTTAAAATTAACGCTGCCACTGCTACAACTTGTTGACTCTGCAGAGGGCTCTTAATTTGAAAAGACAGATATGTGAAGCACAGTCACATGGTTGAGGTGAGAGTTATAAAGGAAGGTTGAGTTAACTGTTTATTATTAATAGAAGTGATGAGCACATTTGTTATTTTCCTGAACAACAGGTCAATGTGTCCATGAAGAGCGAGTAAAATGATGAATCTGCTGATGTGGAACAACCTTCATCACCAGTTGTTATAAAACCAGACGTTGGGTAAGTCTTGTAAAACAGTGTTTTTAATAAACTCTGGGTTCACTTACTAAGTTATCAGTACTTCAGTTTATGTGTAGGGACCCTATTCATGCTACTGCTGAAGTGAAGTGATATTTTGAGCTTTATTAGTGGTTAAAAAATGACAATTTAGATACGTTTGGCTGGCTGCCCCATTTACTTTCATTGTTAACTATTTGATTGTGAAAACAAAAGACGGTCAAACTGGATATTACTTCAACCAACGTAACATATCTGTTGAGGAGGAGTTTGACTCGTTGTCATGGTGAAATAGACTCTGGGTTCATGTTGCTCTGGATCATCACTTTAACTTCAACTACGTCAGATACGATGACATGGATGAGTGAGAACCTCCACACACATCTGAATAAATTACTTCAACATGTTTGTAAAAGACAAACAACATGTCAGCTGTTTGTTCCTCTAAAGATGGCGTCCTGCAGCTTTAATAACCATCACGTATGTTTACACACACACACACACACACACACACACACACACACACACACACACACACATACATATATATGATGCTTTGTCCACACTTTGTATTTGTGTTCGCGCTACATGAACACTGGTACGTTCACATGCATGTTTGCATCACTCTCTCTGTGTTTCGGTGCCGTCGGGCTTCAGCTCCTCAACTCACCTCCTTCATCATTTAGCCTCCATCCCCTTCTTTGAAGTTGAGCCTCAAAGAGCAGCTTCAAAGCTTCATCTCTTACACTGAACATGTTTCTCCTTATGTGAGGAAAATATCAATACGACTCTGCCTCTGCTATTATGATTTAATGGCTGTGTTATTGAATGGTGGGAGCTAAAAAATTCATAATTAGCTTTGCAAGGGAAAATCATTACGGTTTGATTAGCACAATCACAGTGTTTTCACTATAGGACATACTTTTAATTAGATGTATTTGTGTGCTTCAGTGTGGTGTGTGTGTGTGTGTGTGTGTGTGTGTGTGTGAGGGAGGGAGTCATTAGTTATTGCAGATGTGTGTGTGTGTGTGTCTTGTTTTTTTTTATATAACTGAGTAAATGTGTGTGGTGGTGCAGATGTAAAATACAGTCAAATAAAGTTTCACATAGACTGGATTTTATGGAGCTGCAGGATATTTTTTTTTTATTCATTTATATTTTTTTTTAGAACAGATTGATGCAAAGTGCACTCGACCACCATTAGAAACGGTGAAGTAGATTTAAATGTCTAGATTTCTCCTCTATCGTCACATTAACACTCTCACGTGACTTAAAACACACAGTTAAGTTCAAATAACTGGCACTTTAAGGTTTTTAGTGGATGTAAGTGACTTGGACTTGAACCCAGATTATGATGGATTGATAATATATCTCATCTTGACTAAAAACAACTCAGGAGAAGAAGCAGATAAAATGTTGGTTTTTACCAAGAGATGATGGAGGCAGCAGAAAGACCCTTCATTCAAAATCTTACATAGTGCATCTTTAAAGACTGATGCACCATCATCATCTCTGGTTATAAGTAATTAAACTATAGGTACCATAAGAACGTGAGTATATTCCAACATGTTGGTTAGTTAACACCAGCTAGCAGCAACAATAATTATATTATGGCCCCAATTTCCTGAGTTATTGTAAGAAAAGTGTTTTTCAGAACATCTTTATTGTCGCTGAAACACCCACAACTGTCCAGAGCAACAATATGAGGTCTCACAGCTCTTTTTAAGATGCTCTTAGAATAAAGCAACAGTATAAACAAAAAGTTTAACTATCTGAATGAGAATCATAAAATACTACAAAAAGTAAGCAGTTAAATTTTAGAGAATACTGAAAGTAAAAGTCAGTTCTGTGTGATAGTTTCTCACAAGCATTTATTATGCAAGTAACTAAAATAATTTGCATCACTGTGCAAATTGGCACATGATCTTCTGTGCATTTTTTTCTTTAAATGTCCCTCAGAATAAATACTAATTATACAGGATATTATGTCTCTTTTCCTCTACACAGTTCTAGCTCTACTGGACTCGACTGTACCCGCTTATGTTTGTTCTCCATCAGGGACTGTACCTGCTTCCTACTCGAGGAACCAATGGAGCTGAGTCGATACTAAAACGTGACGTGAACAGACGCCGGCCACTGATTGGTCAGAGGGAGTGTCTTCACAAGCTGCCACCAGACGCCAGTTGAGTTGAGAGAGCGTCAACAAAATAATCAAGCTCCATTTTTAAACAGGACAAGAGTGATAGCCATCGTCGTAGCTACCTGGTCGTAAGCTAACCCAGCAACAAGTACAGCATCTCCTCCATGTCCATTAATGTTTACTGATGTTTTAGTGTCGTGACGTCGCAGCAGTTTGACTCCACTCACCACATTCACGTGGAGGAGGAACCAAACTGTGATGGAAAACAACGTGTCTGCTACCAGACTGAGTAGAGTCCAGTAGAGTCCAGTAGAGTCCAGTAGAGTCCAGTAGAGACACAACGACCTGGTGGAGAACAGCTATAGAAAACCACTTGACCTTTGAGCTTTAACTACAAAAATGTGAGTAATTTATCCATGAGTCTAAAGGAATATTTGACCAAATCTTGGAGGTTTATTGGTATATTACATCACTGTTACCTTTGACGATCAACAACTAAATAGTTCAAGTTTAACTCAAAAAATGTTTGTAGGTTTTTTTCTTTAAGATAAGAAGTTTGACTTGTGACAATTGAAATCTTATCAGTTCAACTTTCCCCTGAGACGTTCATTAGAAATCAGGTTGAACAGAAAGTGTCTAGGACACAGAGAGTTTATTAAGATGAAGATTTCATGTTTCCCTGAATCACCCAGTGCTGAGTACCAGTTTGAAATGTAACCTGATGTGAATGATGGATGGTTCCCAGTGAACCCGAGGCTGATTTGAGACAGAGCAGCCAACGAGGGCCAATTAAAGAGCATCAGGCTTTGAGAGAAGTCAAACAGAATTCTTCATATCGACTATGAACCCAGAGCAACTGCCAGCGATACAACCAGAGAATAAAACAGTCACACATTAACTTCTATCATGAAATGTAAAAACCACGTGGCTGTAGGTGAGTGGTCGTGTGCTGAGACATCATTACTCCCATTCATTGAGAGGAGCTCAGCTGTCAGTTATCTGTCAAGGCCGCTGGGCCTCTGAACAGCAGCCAACATCCACCGGTGTCACTCAGCATCACTGCTGAATCGGAGAGAGATGAGTTCTCATTGGACGACGCGGATCGAATCAGCTCTGACACGTAACGAATGTAGAGAAAACAGAAGAAACTGTTAAAGCCAAGTGGTATTAGTTCAGTCTCAATCATCAATAGATGGGGAGTTAAAAGAAGAAGAAAAGAAAAACGAAGCTTTTGAGAAATCTTAGTTCATGAATTTTCAACCAGACACTAAAAATGCAAATGTCATGACAGATGAATTGTGGGATTGATAGGTTCTCCCTCCGCTCTGTCTCCCCCCCGTCGTACGAGGATGAACCGACGTGCTGTGAGAGCTGTCACTTCGCTGGCTGTCTCCTCGCCGCCTGAGGAGATTAAAAACAAGCGGACAGGCAGATGGATGTCACTGCTAGCAGTCCGCTGAGCTCCACTAGACCAGTTGGCGATAATAAATTACCGTGTGGTGATCATACGCTGCTGGATGCTAATTAATCCCAAATCAGTCTCAGATCAAAGTCGGGACAGTGAGTCGAACACAGACGATGGAGCCTTTATTGTCTCTGACACATGATGTCAATGTAAGACATGATCATAACTTATGACCGCAAGTTAAAACTTTGTACACATTTGTTAATAATCTCATTAATACTGACCTGTGTGTGTCACAGACAGTGTGTGTGTGTATGTGTGTGTGTAACTCCTGCGTCAGTTTTCCAGCATTTCTCGAAGATCTGGAAGGAAGCTATAATTATTCCAATAAGAAAACCTGGGTTAGATGCCAGTAACCTAACAAACAACAGACCTACTGCCTTGACATGACATGTCTGTAAATTGATGGAACGGACGGTCAATGAGAGGCTAATGTATTTCTTAGAGAAAAAAGCAGGAAGCCACATATCAGAGTGGATTTAAGAGGAGGAAGAAGTGCTGTTGTGTCCGGAGGACGAAGCAAGAAAAACTCCAGTAAATAAAGAAGATGCATCCTGAGGCCTGTTCCCTGACGCAGCTTCACGATGCCCACAATAGCTCAGTGTTACCTGGTCGCACTAAACAATCCTAGTTAGGTTGGTTAATCCTTCGTTAATCCAGGATTAACGGAAAAGCTGAAGTTGAATTATTCTCAAAAAACAAAAAACAGTGTGTGTTGTTATGTCCCTGGCAGGTCTGCAGTAACCCCACCCTCTTGTGCAGGTGTGTCTGTGTCTGTCTTATTTGTGTCCAGGTGCCGGTGACTTGAATCCCGACCGAGTTGACCTTTCCTGCGTGTCCTTCCCTGTTTCCTGTCTCTACACTGTCTCTGATTAAAGGAAAAAATGCTTCCAAAAAAATATAAAAAAAGAAGCCTGGTCTGGCAGAGCGTAGCTCTCTCCTGGTCGAGGCTTTTGTTTGGCCTTTGGTTGTGTTTCTCTTAGACTGACTCACACTACATTTTTGGTTATTTCACTGCAGTGATTTCCCCCTCACCTTATTACTTTATTTGTGATTTTGGTTATTTCTGAATAAATTCAATTATTATTTTCAATCTGCTGGTGTCCTCCCCTCTGTGTTCACTGTTTTGAGCCAACAGTGTAACAGTGTGCGTCTGATAATGAACAAACTTCTAAAAATAAAGTCAGACAGTTTCTGTCTAGAGACATAGTTCATGTGTGATGAGGTCAGTCTGACTCAAATGTTCTTTTAATATCAGAGGTAACATTTAAACTTATCTGGATCATTTTCATCAGTAAGGTAATAATTACAAAGACTCATCATATTGTTCTGAGCTGCAGTGACATAATTAAAGTCCTGATAGTTACTGTTATTAATTCAGTTGGATTAACTCCCTCAGATCCTCCAGGTTTTCCTGATGTCATGATCACAACTGAACATAAATTCAACCAATCCTTGTAAATTCTGTGCAATCTTACAATTTTTGCCCAATCATCATCATCATCATCATCATCATCATCATCATCAGGTAAACATTGATCCAGACGTCAGTGAATCACGTCCTTGTGTCTTTTAGAAGACGCAGGAAACATGTGAGATAAAAAAAACTCTCACATTTACCTTCAGCATCACTGCTAAGGACCAAGAGAAACAGTATCCAGGCAGAGTGAGATGCAACTTGTTGCAACTATTACAACTTTAACTTGCTCCTGCAACTTTATTGTAACAAAACGTCTAAAAACACAACTTGCATTGCAACATCTTGGTTCTTGAAAAGCTGCTGTGAAATCAGACAAATTGGGTCTAAACAATGTGAAAAAAGACCTGTAACCCTGGAGGAAGTAAGTTGTCATGATTCTTCACTTCATCATAAATATGTTTGTCCATGTTGGGATCCTGTAGGAACGATGACTCGGTAGTTTTCATCCTCCATATTTACCCTGTACAGGAGCCAGTTTGTAGTTCATCATAAGTTAAAATGGTCATTTAGTCTCCAAACCCAGACTTAAACCCGACGTTAGCTCGATAACCACAAATCCAGCTTTGTAGCTCAGACTTCAGGTTGGATCAGGGTCAGAACTGTCAAGCAAAGCTGTTGAAGAAGAAGATCAATATTGGGAGATGACATAGCTCTGTGGAAAAGAAGGAGAGTGGTGGAGCATAAAGGTTGAAACGTGGAGGATGAAACAGGCATTAAAATCAAACAAAAGTTACACTCTTCACAAGAACGAATCTCAACGACGATAATAACCTGAAATTATGTGCAAAAGACTCCGAGAGTTGAAAGTTTTGGTACTTTGACTTTAGAATAAAACAAAGGGAGAATATTAGAAATATGGAGGATAAAGTGTAAAAAGGCAGTGAGGTGGAGCTGATGCTGCATCACTGAAATATATATATGTGGCTCTAATAAGATCAAGGCCTGACTATGGGAGTGTGGTATATGGTCTAAAAGTAAAATCTGAGCTTGTGAGAGTGTGTAGCAGGAGAAAAACCAGCAAACCTCCATCACTGACAGCTGCTCATAGACGAGGAGATACTCATCCAACCGGACCGGTGTTATACAGGTCGACTGGGGAGAAGAGAGCGAGTACAAGAGATGTTGTTTTGTCTGGAGGGAGGGAGGTTTTGTCCAACTGAAATATGGTCTTTAATCCCTGTGTGGATGCTGGAGAGTCCGGTTGTAGTTGTGTAGGTATTAGGACCAAGTATAGTATAGTGCAGGTTTTTACAGATGGATGAGATGATCCAGTGACAGGAAACACAAGAAGCTGCAGCTGTGGTGAAGTACACAGACAGGAGTGGATATACTGAACAAAATCAAACCATGGGAGGTGTGAAGATATAAAGTTTGTTGATGCTGCGTTCAAGGACGATGGAAACTCAGAAACCTCAGAGAGAGAACAACAACAACAGCAACAGCACATAAAGTTGTTGCCTATAAAACTTCTCTGAGAGTTTTTTTATTATTATTATTATTATATTTAGATTAAAAACATCTGGATTTGTGTTAATAGATAAAACTCAGTTTGTTGTAAACAACAGCGGCGCTGCAGTGGAAAGATCTGCCATCTTCTTCTTCTTTCAGCTGTTTTTCTTTATCTTCACGAGCCAGATTCAGTAAACGTCTGTTGTTTTGTTTCGTGTTACCTCAGAGTTACTCAGCACTTTTTTTTTTTTCCTTCTTTTTTGCAAAAATACTTTTCTTTTGTGTACTGTTTTGGCCTCAGTTCACCCTGAAGATTGCTTCTAATTATTGTCACTTTGTTTCTGTTTTCGCCTACAATGAGATAATATGTTGTCACTTTCAGAGATGATAAGTCGCTGTTCTGATTTCAGTTCAAGGACTGAGACAAGAACCTGCTCCAACAACGTCCAGAGATGGAAGCGTAACAATAGCAGATAATCTTTGCATTAAAGTCCAGTCACAGTGGCATTTGAAACGGCAAAACTTCCAGGAAAATCAATTCATTTCAATGAATTCAATAAATCGGTGTGAAACCATCTTGACAGGGCTGACATTTCAGGGGATAAAGGGTGAGAAAACCCAAAATGGCAGTAGTATGCTACTATTCGTGCTACTTCAGCAGAAGAATGTTTTAATAGTGGTTAAAATATGACAATTTAGATACAAGTTTATTAAAATCACTGTTTTACAAGACTTACCCAGTACTTGTTTTCATAACAACTGGTGATGAAGGGTGTTCCACATCAGCAGATTCAACATTTTCTATGAAAATGAAGAATCTGCTGATCTGAAACACCCTTCATGTAGTTATTCATGCTACTGCTAAAGTGAAGTGATATTTTGAGCTTTATTAGTGGTTAAAAAATGACAATTTAGATACGTTTGGCTGACTGCCCCATTTACTTTCATTGTTAACTATTTTTTTGTGAAAACAAAAGACGGTCAAACTGGTGTTTGACTGCGTGTGCTTATTTGTGGTGAATTAGACCCTGGGTTCAAATTACTCCAGACCATCACTTTAACTCTGTTACAACTGCATTATCTGGTTGATTATGTTGCTTCTCTTTTCACTTTCTGTAAAATAGTTCACCAACTACAGAGTAACTGTTTCCAGCCTGTGAGATATTATCAGTAACAGTATGTTGCACACACACACCACTGATATTACTAGATTGCACTGTAATAGCTGGTGAGTTGACTTGTCAGTCACTGCCTGCAAAACTGCTGATAGTCAGGTTTGTTCTGGTTTTTATAAGAAGTCTTGGGAGAAGTTGACTTCTTATTTCTGTTCAATTTCAGTCAGTTTCTCAACAAACATTGACCCCGTTTGGCCTTCGACTCAGCTCGTCTCAGACTCTGCTAGCGTCAGCAAGCCACAGATACACATTTGATTTGTGCAATTATATGTGTATAAAGTACAAAGAAACTATAATCCTTGATTTCACGAGGCTCTGCCTGCAAGAAGTACAGAAAGAAATGAAGGAAAGAACACATATGGCTTCAGGGAATCAACTCAAATTACATGGGATTAGATGAAAAGAGCTTCTCTCTTTACATCCTGCAGCTTTATGAAGCTAAATCAGGTGCTTGACAGCAAAAAGAGATGAACAAGAAAAAGACAGAAATGTTGAAAAATGTGCTGCTACAACATATTTTTTCACAGCAATAATTAAAACAGAAACATAGTAACTACAGATTAAAACCAGATGTTTATGATTAGATTCAGCTGTGACCCTGTACGTTAGTTTCTACTTCGTGTCGGTGTCACTGCTCTAATGCCTCAGTCTGACATGTCCGAAGTCTGTTGAGATTCTTCTCGGTTTAATAGCGTGACTCTAAAGATCAGAAAACGCCGCTGTATTTTGAGCCGGTGGCCGATCTCAATTAGAGATAAAAACAGATCGAAATAAGAGCCAGAGACAGACTTTGGGTGAAAATGTTCACCTCATTTTGTTTGCTCTCAGGAATATTCGCTCTCAGCTCATATCACTGCAGGTCTGACTCTTATCTGATCGCTCAGCGTCATTTCTCTCTCTCCACAGCTCCTGGGACTGAGTCGACTTTACCAATAATAAAAAAAAATCTCCCTAAGGTCCAGGTCGAGGGGTCACCGCCACAGTGATGCTGCAGCATCACATTCACTGAAACGTCTATTGAACCCACATAAAGTTGAGCAGTGAGGACACTTTCCTCTCACACTCTCGTCTGTAACAGTTTGGAAGCAATTCACATGGACAATATTGCCTTTGATAGAGATGGATACTGCCAGAGGGGATATACTCAGAGTGGGAGCCACAGTCATAGACAATCTCTTCAATTCCTCTTTCCCATCATCGCTGTGCAGCTACGTCCACTCATTAAAAAAAAGAAGATAACATTACAGTAATTATATTTAAAGTACACTACGGAGATGTATTTGTAGCCGACAGATTTTTTTGAAGTTAAAAGCTCCTTTGTGTTTGTAATTTTCTGGAAGCTGCTCTACTCAGTTGCAGCATGAACACTAAACCATGAGACCTCTGAGGAGAAACACACAGGGGCACTTACATCTTTCCATGTTTTCTTGTTTCTTTTTGATTTTGCAGAAGAGGAAACATGTTTGCAAACACAAGACAGAGTCACTTGTATCAAATAAAGCAGCTGTGACTGAACAATGAAATAAGATCCGTCAGCAACAAAGAGACTTTTTTCCTGTTTCACAACCTGGAGCTGATGACGTTAATGTTCATGACGCTGCCGAATATCCAGAATATTATTAGGCCTCAGGTTGAATCACACAAACAGGTGAAATTAGCAGCGACTTCAGAAGGAACATAAATGAATTCAAGCACAAATGATCCCATCTACATTAACTGTTGTTAGTGTGAGTGTGTAAAGAAAAGAAACTGATGGTGACTGAAGGTGGAAAGTTTCCTACATTCACACTCATTTTTTGACCATTTAAGTGACATGATTCAGGTTTATTTATATAAGTCACTGCACGTTTCCACAAGTGTGAGCATGTAAGTATGTAAATTAAGACTTTGGGCTCAGGAACATGACTAATAGACAAGTCAGATAAAGTTTACTTCTATAACTGTGTCACAATTCAAGAGCAGTATGAAATTCTGGTCGACGTTGACCGTTGGTTCAACAAAATGAACCAAACAACGGAGCATTTCCTGTTTACATCACTTAGATACTCGACATATTTACGTTACATGCTGCTACTGTCAACTAGCAACAACAATAATACTTCACATCCACATCATAAACATCACCTGCTGCAGCAGTGACTCTTGGGAAATGTTGGACTGTGAAGGATCCAACCGTTGTAGTTTCACGTCTCAGGAGAAGAAGCTGGATTAGTTGAACTGAGAGAAACTAGTCTCCACCTGAGACGGAGACGACCGATGAGCTATTAGCTACTTCAGCTAACTTAGCTAATTTAGACACTTAAGGTAACGAACCTATTTCAGATCACTCGAACCCGTCCAGTTGCAGGTGATGATCAAACTCATCTTTGAGTCTACGTGAACAATACAATATAAAATTTAAGAGGTAAACCTTTGGCCCAAATTATTATACATTATATAAACGAGTTCTTAAGTTATCACGTTCACAAAAATGGGACATACGAGCAACGAGAAAACATAAAGTCTGCAGCTGCAGCTGTCGACGGCGCTGAGGCGTAAAAAATGTAGGCAGGGGTCAGAAAAAGGACAAGCAAAGCGAGAATACTATACGATGACTCAACAGAGAAGAAGGCGAGGACTGCTGTAGGAGGACACAAGCTGGAAAATAAAAAAAGTGTTGACACAAGTTTAGACGATAATGTCACAAATCACACAAAAGTCAGACTCCTTTTGGAAGAAGTTTGGATTCCTGTTTGATAATTCAGTCATAATGAAAGAATATCTATTCTACGTCATGTTCATTCAGTCATGAAGACAGAGCAGGACAGAGGGGTAAAGTGTGCAACCAATTCCTCCACTCAGGCAATATTAAAATGGTCAGAGCTGAAGACCGTGATGTTATTATTTATTTAGTTGCAGCCAGAGATGAAGAAGGTACTTGCCTGGGTCGCAGTAGCTGCTACACTCTGCAGCAGACGGGTGAATCTGCTAAATAATTACACACACACAGAGAAAAAAACAATGTTGGTGGATAATATGTCAAAGGACGAGTGAGTAAATAAATAATAAGGCTTATACCTACAGAAAGGAGAGTGTAACGTCTGCTGGGAGGTTCTGTAGTTACTCTACAACATTTTGCTGCAACTGAAGAACTGAGGAGCTTCAGCGTTTCACTGACATGGTTTCACTTTTCAAGCAAAAGCGTGTGCAAGGTCTGTGCTGCCAAAAGCTGCTACACAAAGGGAAAGTCACAGTCTAAAGGGAACAGTTCTGTGTTGTCAAGAGCTCAGAGAGATTTCCCAACAATCATTTTTACTTGTGAATCGTATCAAAATCAAATCCGCTCAAAAACAGAAGAAAAAAACTTGGATAAAATCTGAGCAGGGAGCTGTTAGTTTGCAAGAAACAACAATTCAAGCTGGAGTGTTTACAAATGACAGAGTGTTTTTTTCTTCAAAAGGAAAAGTATCATGGAGAGCAGTGAAAGGGGCAATTAAAATGATCAAAACCCTCCTGAGTATTGACCAGAGGATGGTGAGCAGCATTTAAAGTGCTCGTCAGAAAGGCCTTGGAGATTTAACTCCGGGGAGGAGGAGAAGGGCGGTGGCGTCGGCGGTTGAGAAAGAACAAAGAGGCAGTTCACAACAGCGACGTCGTGACTTCAGTCGTGTGAATTTAAACAAAAACAGACACGAGAACAAATGCAGTGAATTAACGGTGAGACTGGTGACATTTATCACGATGAAATTAACAAGCGATGGAAGTTGTTTTTAAAGTCAACAGTTCTCTCAGACTTACTGAAACACAACACAAGGTTTTGACCTTTAATTAAGAAGCTCACCAGTGAAACTACAGATTACGTTTGGAAAGTGATGGAGCAGAATTTCAAACAGGATGTATGAAAAGATGCTGCAGCTCTGAACCAACGACATAAACTCAAGACAAATGCTTTGTTCTCTTACATCCATGATGACCCATCAACCTGAGCGGCTGCTGACACAACGTGGTTATTAAAAAGGTGCGTTTGAGAAGAGACATCAGGGGAGATTTTTACATGATTTAGTCGACAGAAGAATCACACCTGCAGTAATCAAACTGTGTCACCTTGATTTGTGTCTGAGAAAAGAAAAGTGATGCATTTTTTTATTTTCTTACTTTGTTTGGTAAAATGGTCGACATCCACACAGTTGAGGCTGTTTTCAACTCCAACCAACATCTACCTGCTGTCACACTGAATCTACGATGGACGGATGAACAGGAACGACGGGAACAGAGAGAAAAAATAACCAGAGACGAAAACACATTCACGTCAAATGTGTTTATACACAGAGAAGGTGGAGGAAAGCAGCATGTAAAAGATGTAGATGATTTCAAAATAAAACAAGAAACACAGAAAATCATTGTCTCAACTCTACTGGTCCTACATGTGTCTTATTGCTTCTGTGTCATTTCCTGGAAATTAAAGTCAACACAAACTATGACAGAGGTTTGTTCAAGCTGCTTTAAACTCTAACAAATATCTTCCTGTTGTCACAGTGAATCTATGATGGATGGATGGACAAGTCTGACAGGAGCAGACAAGGAAATAAAACCAGCAACAAAAATAGATTCATGGAGGACGCACTGAGGAGCTAAACCAGAGGATAACCAAGTAAAACAACCTTAGATACAAAAAGATGTAGATGATTTCAAAATAAAACAGGAAGCAAAGACAATAATGTCTCTACTCAACTCTACTGCTCCCAGTGGGAAGTTATTGTTGCTGTGTCATTTCCTGGAAATTAAAGTCAAGTCAAACTACAAAAAGAAGGAAAACAATGTGAGAAATAAAAGGACACATGTAAAAAAAGGTTAGATGTTTGACCCAGCGACTAAAGAAACAGAGGCTGGAATCACCGACCTTCTGATTAACAGACGATCTCAATGAGGTGAAAGCTTCAATTAGACATTTACATAGAGAATACTGTCTTTACATCATGTAACTTTGCTAAATAAATGTCTGAATTAAATGTTGCATTATGCTTAATTGTTGTTTGTTCATCAGTCAAGTGGAAAAAACAACAAGCATTTGCACTTTTTCAGCTTCTTTCTTTAAAATGTGCAAACAAACTGAAACAGGATGTTAAATCACCGAGTGCAGTTACTTCTTGTCTCCTGTTGATGTTCGATGAAGTCAAACCCTCGACGCCAAATATCACGACACAGAGTTGAACTATACACACGTACTGATACTGAAGACAGCATAAACCAAATAAAATGATGAATTATTTATATTCATTTATAAAAAAAAAAGACTGATAAACAACTCGATTAATTTCATCGATCGGCTCAAGAACAAACTAATGGGAAAGATAAAAATAAAAAGTGGCGTCATGGTGATGCAGGATGTGGTTATTAACATGAGAAGGATCCTCCGACTCTGGTTTATCAGCCGCTGCAGCGACGTTGCCATTTACATGAGGACAAGAGACGCTGCTGAATAGAGGCTGTTTACTTCATTGTGGTTTGTGTCTATTGTATCTAAAAAGGACCACCTGCTGGCTGGGGTAGTGCTGGAGAGGCTGCCAGGGTGCGCCTCATAATTGCCACCGGGGGGGCTGGTAAATAACAGCATGCTATTTCCCCAGCTCACAACCCCCAGCCACCAATAATAAGTCACAGTGCTGTTTCCTCTTTTCATTAGAGAAGGTCAGAGCTAATTTGGGAGGTTTTTGGTGGGAGACTGAGGTGGGAGAACGTGTGAGTGGTGACAGAGGGGAGGAGGAGGTGAGCGTTTAGCTCAGTTGCTATGGTGGAGGATGGAGCAGGAGGAGGGGTGGGGGTAGAGCTGTTCTGACACTGATAAGACAAGTAAAACAAAATAGCGCTGCTCACACACACAAACACACTTTCAGGTCGATGCTCTTGGCCTGGAGCAGCTGATGTCAGTAACCCCCCCTCGACTACCGTAATTCATCGTTGATGACATGAACCACAAAGTAATTTACACTCGTCACTGACATATTTGTGCAGTATTAATATGATTAGTGCGAGTGTGTGAATATTAGAGCCTTGAGGTGGCAATATACTAGAAACTAAATGAAAGTGCTGTCAAACCTGCCGCTGACGGCGTCTGGAACTTGAGGAATGTCGAGTTGATGACGTCGCAGCCTCAAACTCGTCTGATTACTCTGTTTTGTGGCTCAGTTGAAACGCTCACAGCGTTTAGTGAATGTTAAGACACCGTGGTCTTAAACCCACCTCCCCCTGAGAACCATTCAGTCATTTCTATATCGTTAAATTTAATTTCTGTGAGATACAGTTTTTTTTTTTATTGTCGACTACAGAGCTCATCATCTGCCTCTGTTAATTCTACAACCACCGACGGGTCAGATTTACCCGTACACAGCTGTTTTCTGATTGTATGCAATTTGTTTTAATTAAATATTTAAGTCACTTCCTGTGTCTTTAACTCGTTCACACTATAGTCATGTCATGTGTGAATTTCTTACCTCAAATCACAACAAATCTGTAAAGCTTCTCAGACACTGAGGTCTTGGTGACGTGTCGGTGCTGAAGACGTCTACTGGAGTCACTTGAAACAAAAAAAGATTGGAGCAACAACATAAATATCCTATATGTGGCAGAAGTATCAGATGAAAACTTAACAAACATCAACAATTTCTGTGTTTTTTTCAAACCTGATAACAAACTCAGACAGACTGGTTCATCCCTGTCAAGACAATGTTCTTAAGGGAGACAACACGATCAAGAGGAGGCAGGATAAACTTAAAATTAAAAACAGTTTTACTTGCAGCAAAGTGATTCACTTACAAAGGACAGATTATCTGCTACAGAGTAAGTGAGCCCAAGAAAATGAGTTTCTCACACAAACTTTTATGCTTAACAGGACGTCTCAAAGTGAGAGAGGAATTCGTTGACCATTTCACCTCTGGTTGGTTGTTTCCAGCTTCCCTCCAATCAGCTTATTGAGACGGTGCATGATCTCAATGCGTTGACATTTCCTTAAAATATCAAAAGTCTAATCACTCTGATGTTAATACAGACTCCTACAACTTACAACTTCCTGGGACAACATGTTACATTTACATTTTCCACACAATCCAAAATATCGAAGAAGAGAAATCTGGTTTATGCAACAAGCTTTTCATCAGGAAACCAAACAAACTGTGAACAAACACATGAATCAACTGTCCTCGTCCATCTGAAGGACAAAGACTGAGATGGACACATGTTGGACAGAGAAGACAGATGTTTGAAAGGTGAAAGAAAGAAACCTTTAACAGAGGAGGAGGCTGAGACTCCATCATCAACTCCTCCACCTACAACATGTCCTCTCTAACTAACAAGTCATCTGACCTCAGGTGGAAACAACATGTGATCACACGACCTCTTGACTTTGACAACTGTTTTTACAATAAGCAGCAGCTCCAACTGACTGTTAGTGACACTAACGATGTACATCCCAACTACCTGAGCCTCCTAACGAGCTCGTTAGACCTCTGGTGTCCACACATGGAGGATCAACTCTGAGAATTCACCGCTCTGCATCAGAGCTGAAGAAGAAGGAATGAAGGTGAAACGTCAAAACTAAATCTACAACAGTCCAGATCATTTAGATTGAACTCTGTCGAACCTTGAGGACGTTTTAAGTCTCATCTACAGACGTCCTCAGTCCTGACTGACAGTGAAAATATGAACTGAAAATTAACATTTCTTTATTCTTTAGGCTCCATTCTTGACTGACATTTACATGTTTGAAGCAACAAACAACAAGTTTGAAAATTGAATATTTTGTGCAGCTCTGATGATTATTACACATTTGTTCACTGGGTAAAATTCTACTTTTACTTTACTAAACTGGGACTTGACACTAAACTGGGACTTAACACCGAGTTGTGTTTCTTAATGTTGGGACATGTGGGAGAAATAATCACAAAAGAAATGACATTTAATCTTTTTTATCTTTATTTTATCCTTCAGTGTTTTATTGTCTGTTATTGTGTTTTTTCTTTTATTATTTCCTGTTGTTTTTCTTTTTCCGTGAAGCACCTTGTAACCTCGTTTAGACAAGTGATTTATGAATGAAGTTTATTGTTACGTTAGTTCATCATCAGTTTGTGAACAGCAGAAAGGGACTGCGACTCACTTACACATACATCTGTGGTGTATAGACACAGAAGAAACTTTTACTTTAAACTAATGAATTTGGCTGTTTTAGGTGAATACCACCAATGTCTGACAGCCCTGGTGTTTTAAAATAAAACAGTGAATGTATCATATTTCCAGGAGGCAGCTCTGTTTGGAGCTTTTTAATATGTCTTCCTGATGCATTTGCATGATGCAAAATGTACTTTTATTTTGAATCATTTTTCCATATTTGCAGTCACCCAAGATAAATTCTCTTCACTAGCTGGGACGCAGTGAATGAAGTGTCAACTTCCTGCAATTTGTTGGTGTTGAACGTGACGGTACATGGAGGAGGCTGGTTTAAAAACTGAGGTTGTTATTGGTGATAAAATGTGCTATAAATAAAAACTAAACCTGGGTCACAAACAGGAGAAGATGTAGCTGCAACTCACTGATCCAGTTGAAGATTGAACATGAAGTCGACCAGATAATAAACCACCTGAAGAACCAGGACAGAGTCTGATGAATCCAATAGAAACCAGGAAAGTTTGGTAGTTTCCAAAGTAAAGATGGAGGATAAAAAGTAGAAGATGAAGGCTGCAACATGGGAAGGTTGTCAGACTAGATTCTTTAATCAAGACGACAGTAAAGACGGCACCATAACTGAGTTTAACCATGAAGATTTGCCTCCATTTTGGTCGATGTTTCAGTTTCCTACGTTGTCTGTTGAAGACGCCTGAGATCAGTTCAACTGACCAATCAGGAACATTGATATAATATTAATTAATTAATCATCAGTAATCAGTAGTGGTGAGAATCACAGGGAACTTCCTGATACCATACGATACCTTGACCATGATACTGTTAACATCAGCATACACCGATTCTGCGATATATTTGATATATTCCTAAACAATCTAATAATGATGCATCACAGTATCAGTATAACTATGAATAGGAAATGTCCACAAATAGGTTAACGGCAGACGTTGAAATATGGTTGGGGCTTCTTTTAGTAGCAAAACTTCATTCACACGACCGTCAACCCATCGTTATATCAACCTCTGCTTCTTTGGTGGTTAACTTCCTTTCATTTCCTGTATTATGTGTTCAGCGCCACCGTGTGGAGCCGTTGAGTAGTGACGGTGGGATAAAACAAGACGTGTAAAGCTCTTTAAAGAGCATCTAATGTTAAACGATTAAATATCAATATTTGGCGTTGACGTATTGATTCTTGAATTGCACAATGAAGGACAACAATATGCTTATATGTGGATATTTTGTCACATCTCTAGTCATCAGCTGGACAAAACAGGACAAACATAAATGACGAAAACTTTGTTTTTGACGTTAAAATGTATGAAATAGTGTGACTCCACTAACGTTTCTTATAATGATGATGTCAGAAAGGAGACAACCTGGAAGGAAACTGTAGAAGTTTTCAGAGGAAGATGAAGAAACAAACAGGTTTAAAACCATAACAAGCTGCTGCTGAAACACTGGAACATCATCTACTGTTTACCACAGAGCTGTGCCAAAACTTTCCACATGAGGAAAGAGTTGAGTCAGAAAACTTCAATAAAATTCAACGTTAAAGGTGACAGAGAATGAAAAAGTGTTTTGACCTGGTCTGTGTTTAAAAGCGGTCGTCCACCCACATTCAGGAACATGTGAAAATCTCCTTTTCATAGAAATTCGTCTTTTAGAAATGTCAGCTTGAAAATGGGTCAATTTAAAAAAAACGGTTGTTTGTGACATAAAAAGTATCTCACTGCCTCCCCACTCTGACTCCATCCCTCCCCTTCAAAGGCGATTTGCTGTAAAAAGACGATCTGAAGCCGGTGAAGTTACATCCATTTGAGTGACAGTGAAGGAGCCAATCAGTGTCCAGTGCTTGCATTTCATAATGAGGTTGACAGTTAAGACTGAAAAGAAAACAGATGCCAAACAGGTGCAAAACCACATGTTTAAAACCCCCAACCTAAAATATCTTTCTGAGAGGTTTTTTATGAAGCTGCTGAGGTGTTAAACATCCAACCAACATTTTATTGTGTTTATGTCACATCACAGAACATGATCCAAACCCCGTCCGACCGTTCTCTGTCACCTTTAAAATCAAAGTCAACAGCAGAGCTGCACGATGACGTGATGAACATAGAGACTATTAATTACTTTCTTCCTTTGGTTCATCCTCGTTTTATTCAGACTAATTTTAGAAAATCTGGACAAAAAAGACAAACACATGAAATGTGATTCCAGTCGGCTGAGCCTCAACTGGCTCCTCAACTTGAATCAGGATCTGATTTGATAAACTGAATTTGTCTGAGAGTCTGAACACACTGATCCAGACCAACAGTGAAACACAGCATAGATAATATTTCATCCAACAAACCACTGCCTCAAACTGTATATGTCATATACAGTAATTCAGCCCATAAAACAGTGAAATTCCTCTTCAACTCATAACTTTACAGTAGCTGAGGAAGAGAAATCAATTGTGAGCTTTACTATGAATCCATAAAAACTATCTAGAAAGACTCCCACACCTTCTCTTCCCTGAAGAAATTAGAATAAGGTCTTAAAAAAATAAAACGAACAATAACAAATTCCTTATCTTTACTGCCTGTGGGAAGAAACTGTAAAGAATAATGGAAAGTAAGGGAATATAATTAAGAGAGAGAGAGAGAGAGAGGAAGGAGATACTCACATGCACTGAAGTGAACACACACACACACAAGATATAAAGACGCTGGCACACACACTGAGAGAAATCAGGGTAGTGAATAGAGAAAGAAAAGACAGAGATGGAAAAATATGACAAGTGAAAGAGACACAGAAAGATTGGATGAAAAAAATAGGAGAAAAAAAAAAAGGAGAATATATGAGGAACGGAGACGTGGTGTGAGAGCCGGCTGGAAAAGCTCCCCAGCTAAATGCAGTTTAATTTTGTGTTATTGTGTAGTTCAGCCAGCTTGGCAATTTGATCCAACGGGGTTTTTTTTTTTTTTTTTTTTTTAAACAAACCACAACACGGAGAAGCTTTGTGCTACTGAGTTTTGGGATAATTACATGGAGATATTCGCTGGCTGGCAGGAGATTTAGTTACAAATGCTGACACATATGGAAAAGTATTCCCTGACGGAGCGAGACAAAAAATAAACTCAAAGATTTGTAGTTATTGTGGGCGGACAGTTGCAGCTACACAGGAAACTACAAAGTTGGATTTTTTAAGTCTTTATCTTAAAGTTTGGAGTAAGATATTTATTCTTCAGAGTCGCAGACTGAACATACGACGTAAAAACGAGATTAACGCTGATTTACACGCACAAACTCTAAAACGCAAATAGAGACACGAGTGTTCGTCTGTGATGATGTGAAGCAGCTTCACATCATCAATCGTGTGTGTTCCCTGACAGGAGAGGTGTTGAGCCCCCCATCGTTCAGCTCGGTGCTATAAGAACCCACTCGACATGACGCCGAGCCGACTTTCATAACTCGCTTCAAAAAATCACCAGGAAACACACACTTGTGTCTATATCTCCTCTCAGAAGTCGCTGTGCTCCCCCGCCAGCTTCCTCACTCGCCTCCTCTCTTCAGTCCAGCATCCTCTTCTTTTCTCTTGTCTGTACTTTTCCTCCACTTTTTCCCAGAAAAATAAAGAGAGAGAGGCTTAGCTGATGCTGTGAGGAGAGCTGACACGGGTAAACAAAGCAGTGTGGGAGCTGTCGACCAAAAAAAACAACAAAAAAAAAACAAGAAATATCTCAGGTAGAAAACTAAACTACATTTCCCATGACCACGACGTCGATACTGAAGAGGGCTTTTGTGAAGCGGTGAATCAAATATAAAATGCTGTGCAACTATTTCACACACTTTCATAAGAGCTATCAGTCGTTGTTGCGCTGCAGCCAAAATCCATTAAACACTCTGCTTCCTTGATTGCTTGCAAAGCGCAGCCCCTGTGCGGTGATATTGAAGTTAATTGGACTCATTTGCATGGTGTTGGGTTGCAGCGTCTGTTTGTCCTCAGTCGAGTGGAACATTGAGTTCTTGAACTCTAATTGTCTCCTGAACCTCACCGCTGCAACTTCAGAGTTATCTATACACAAAAAGCGCAGCCCATTATTCTGAATTTCAAATGGAAACGTGTGAGAGGGAGCGATGAGCGACGAGAGGCTGGCGGAGGAGTCGAAAAAACACAGCTCATAATTGAGCCCCACGTTACTGCTGCTCAGCTTGTTTAGCTCGTTGTGGACGATGATAACAGTCATTGATTTAGTGTCAACACTCGAGGTCTTTCATTTCCAAACAGCTTCAACTGCAAATTTCATGTCAAGAGTCAAGGAGCCTCCTTGAGTTGTTTAACAGGCTCCGTAATAAAAGTGGCTACGTAGCTGCACAAGCTAACGTCAGGACTCGGCTTCGTTTTGATTTAAGTTTTCTACAAACGTCCAAATTTCATTGAATCGAAATCCATAAAAAAATAAACAGATAAAATACAGTCTGCAGGGCCAAATATGACAGCCCACCTTGAAATAAATCTTTTTAAAGGATGAGGGTTAGAAAACGCCTTCACCCTCAGAGTCTGAACGAGATCACAAAAGCTGATCAGAGGCATTAAGAACCGGTAGGAACCTGGAGGCAGAGAGAGGTTTACTGATGGATCACAGAGAGGAGACGGCCGAGGGGTCCAGGACATCCTGATGGTCTGAAACAGCAGATCTGAAGCACGATGTGTGTGTGTGTGTCCCAATGGGATCCTTCACTATCTCAGAGCCTTCAAATGTCCCTGCAGCCGTCCTGATAACAAACACCGGCAGATCAATCGATGGCAAAGCCTCAATTCTCTTCCCTTAACTTCCTTCAGGTCGTCACAGTGTAGCAGTAACTGAGCCCAGTGATGGTTGTAATAAAAACCTTTAAAGAAAATGTTCCAACCATTTTCAGCCAACTTACACTATCAGATGTGTAAGTTACTGGAAGACCAACATGTGGATCAGCAGCTGCTTGTTTCATTCACATGTTTATTATCACAATATGTTGTTAAAGAAACTTCTAACGTCAGGATCCACCACTGACACTGATCTTCATTTAACATCAGTGACGACGTCTTTTTGTTCTTAGTTAAACCACAGGAAGATGCTTTAGTGTCGACATGTGACATAAACTTATATAGATGCAACAATGACACCTGTTATCTTCTACATCAAATAATGAATCCTGTGATAAAGTTGGAGAAGTTGAAGACGTTGATATTTGTAGTCGACAAATGAGGAAACTTTGTGTCAATATTTGAAAAAAAAAAAAACATTCTGCAAGTTAAAGGAGCTGAGACAGAAAGTGTTACAGTCGTCCCCGGTTTTCCCTAAAGTCTAGTTGACACTAGTCAACTTTACCAACCAGATTTCCAGTCATGGTGTCTGGTGGACTTGGTCCTCTGATGGTTGTTGAATCATCAGTTAATGATCATGTGTGAACAGCCCTAACGACTCCATCAGAGGCCGTGACCCAGATGTTACCCGGTACCGGGGAGGTCTGCTGCTGATTTCAGCTCCACCATGAAAACCAGCGTGTTGCCATGGTGATGTTTACACGCCGGTTTAGCGGTTTAGTCTGTGTTGGAGGCAGCGTCTTCACCGGTGCTCGACAACAATAAACGGCTGTAAATCACGGTGAGAAGCAGCGGCTACATCCTGTCTAGTTCACGTGACCAGACGTAGAGTTTGGTGACGTCACGGTGTGATCGGGAGTCAATCACTGACAAGTCTTGTAGTGTGAACACTACAGGTCTCAGACCAGTTGTTGAGACTCCACATCATGGGAACACAAGTCGCCAGTATAAGCTACGCAAGCAGCAGTTAGCAAGCTAACTTCTTACAGCAGACCCATGTAGATCTGCTACAGCTAGAATTAAAAACAGCAACAGAATTGATTGTTAACTTGCCGCTAGTCATTTGTTTTTGCTTGAACCAATCCTGTTTGAAAATGGACGGTGTTGGTGACGTTTTCACAAATGGGGGCTGGTCAAAGGCTGATCCAGAGACGCTAGTGGCCTGACTATCTGAACAGGAGCTATGGAGCTAATAGACCTGGGACATTAGCCAGTCTGGATCCAAAGTCTGAAGCCGGCTAATCACGTCAGCGTCTGAGACTCACAAACCACTGGTGAAGTCCATTAGTGAGAACTAGTGTTGACTAGATTTAACTCGTAACTGTTTATAAAGTGGATCAACTCAGTGGATCAGTATGAGATGAATTGCGTTACATCCCAGACGAACTGTGGTCTGAAGCATAAAAAGCTTCAATAATTATTTCTGACAACAGATTTTCTTTGTTCACATATTTATAGAAACTCAAACATACAGTAAAATTAAACTGTCTGTAATTGTGGTGACATATGGCAACAATGGAGCAGAAAATATAAAACAGAATTTCTTAACACACTTTAACAACAGTGGCCTTTAAACGAGTCGAACACTATAAAAAACATTTGCATTGGAAACTCCATCTCATCCCGAGAACAAAGCACAATGTAATGAAATATTCAGGGAATGTGAAATGAGAACTGATGGGATTTTTAAATATGCAAAAGTAAAAAATTTGGGCTGCGGGCGATTTTATCACAAAGCAGAACCAATCTATTTCAAAGGTGGCACATTACAGATGGAGGGGGGGACGTGGTGGTCACGTGACTTCAGACATGAGGAAAGAAAAATAAAAAATCAATTCGCTCTCCGACTCTCACTGTTTTGAGTCTGTAGATGTCTGAAAAATGTGTCTCCGCTACAAGAATTACATGATCAGAATCAGAAACATGTTTCCATCCAGTTCTGAGTCGACGTCGGACGTGAAATAAATCCAGAAGAAGTTCAGACGCTACAGTTTCCTACATGTCTCATAGAAGAACATCGAGTTATAATCTAACACAGAAACTACACTTTAATAATGACTATGATATGCCATAATTATAATGAGAACTATAATAGTAAGTTAAAGTTTTAATTAAGTGTCTCATTAAAGCTATTTAGAGAAAATATTCTTATCATCTCATAAGTTTTATTTAAATATTATTTATTATCTCAGATGATTTAATTTCCTGAATCCTCACAGTGATTAAACGACTGAAAATATTGACTCATGACGACGTACTGAGGTTTATTATTTCATCATTTTGAATTAGAAAGTTAAATATTTAAACTAAAGCTTTGTGTATTTCATTACATTTATGAAATTTAAAATTCTATTTCCTCTATCCTTCAAAATAAAAGTTTTATTATGTCAATCCCCTCATCAAGCTGTAACAAACTTGCTGTTCAATAAATGAACCGCTTTCTAAAGATAACTAACGTTAACTAATGACTAACTTTCCATGTTTTTATTTCTGGTGTGTATTATCCTCCATATTTTGACCAAACTGTCACTGTTTTGTGAGAAAACCACTTCAGAGTTTGTGTCTAAACTGAGTTTAGCTCAGTGAGGATTTGACACATTCAGCCACCGAGCTTCTTCTCTTCTGATATTGGAAAATCTTCCGTGGACTGTTTACTTTTTTAATCTCTGCCGAGCCGTCCATGAACACTTCTTGTTAAAGCGCATGGTGTTTTCTATCCTCTATCGTTCTTTTTTCTCTCTCCCTCTCTCTTTCTCCTCTTTTCTTCCAAACTATAATGTCAGACGAGCAGATTGGATTTGGCAGAGTGAATTTCCATCTGCAGCAGCGGGACCACGTCTTCCCAGGTCGTCCATCCATGAGCTGCTGCTTCACACGGATCCTCACATGGATTCACATGGACCTGTTCCCAGACCCGATCCCTGTCTCAGCTCCTATTACGTGACCTCAAATCCCTAATCAGAAAACACTCAACAGTATTCCCACCAGCTCTGAACAACCTGCATCTCCAAACTGTAACAAGAGCCAAATCATTTTCTTTTCTCTCTCTGGCAAAAAGTTCTCGCTAGTGAGAAGTTGTTGGATTTCCCTGATGATACATACATACATATTTTACATGTTTACCACTGGAATGTAAATTGGTAGGAAAAGTTAAGTGTTTTTATTTGCAACGTAACATCAAAGATATGTTTAAGCAGGAAAATAAAGAAAAAAAAATTTACTGTATCTTTGTCTCATTTTCTCTAAAATGTTTTTGTTCAGAGGTAAAATCTTTTGTTATTAAGGACAAATGAGAAGAGGAGATGAACAGTTCAATGTTAGATGACAACATGAACTATCACAAAGAGAAAGACATAAAATAACTGATGTTCTCACTCGGTTTGAGTCTGAATAGAAAGGTGACGACGTTCGAGACGCCAAAATCATCAGAATGTGAAGAGAAAAACACGGAAAAGAAATGAAAAAACATTGATACATAAAAACACCTTCACAGGCACATTATTACCTCTAAGAGATATTAGCAGGAAATACAGAAGACAACAAGCAGACGTGACTAGTGAGAGTCTTTCCTCTAATTTCCAACATGATAAACATCGTCTCCTGGTTCAGGCGGCAGACGGTTGCTTTATTAAATGCTTCCTGGTTATTTCAGATTTAACTGATACTCAAACAATTCACGAGCTTTCTCTTTTTTTGTTCTTTTCCTCATTTGAATGTGAAAACGACTCATTACTTTGCGTTTGTGAACAAATGTCACTATTCTGAGAATGGAGAATATATTATTTTACTGATTGTGACTTTACTGTGTGATAACGTTATAAACTAAAAAGAAGTTCAACTAAAACTACAGAATTTAAGTAGAACTGATGTAGATAATTAGTGAATAAATGAGTGAGTTATGGTCAAAAACATGACGGACAGATAGATTATTATTTTTCTCTGTTTCTCATGATATAGTTTATTATAAATAGACATTAAAGTGACGTCCAGAGCAACATGAACCAGAGTCTATTTCACCATGAATATGAGTCAAACTCCCCCTCAAGATAGATAAAAGATATTTTACGTTGGTTGAAGTAATATCCAGTTTGACCGTCTTTTTTTCACAACCAAATAGTTAACAATGAAAGTAAATGGGGCAGTCAGCCAAACGTATCTAAATTGTCAATTTTTAACCACTAATAAAGCTCAAAATATCACTTCACTTCAGCAGTAGCATGAATAGGGTCCCTACACATAAACTGAAGTACTGATAACTTAGTAAGTGAACCCAGAGTTTATTAAAAACACTGTTTTACAAGACTTACCCAACGTCTGGTTTTTATATAAAGTGGTGATGAAGGTTGTTCCACATCAGCACATTCATCATTTTTCTCGCTGTTCACAGACACATCGACCTGTTGTTCAAACCAGGGTCCACTTACTTTCATTGTTAAATATTTGGTTGTGAAAACAAAAGACATAAAACATCTCTTCAGGGGGTGTTTGACTCATATTCGTAGTGAAATAAAAACAAACAACTACTGTGTCTAACTAGTTTTTTGGTAAATACTTTTCTTATTGATCACTGACATTTTTTGTGTGGTCAATGTGAAAGGATTTCCTATGAAAATGTTGAAATATCTGACATGGATGAACAAAAACACGAGATAGTATACAGGAGTAACAAGTTAAAATATGATACATACTCAACTTGTACTTTGTTCAGGGTCTGAATCAGATAAGACTTCTTCCTTTTTTCTCTCTCGGTCTGTGAGGAGGTAAATTTGTTATGAGGTGGAGACGACGGAGGCAGGAACGTATGAAGACAAAACGTTGTGAAACTACAACGTGTTCATTGAGTCCAAACTGCAACCTGGAGTCATTTATCATCAGCCATGTGGGTGCAAACAAACAGCAGAGACGTGAACATACGAACCAACAGAAGATGTTTAAAATGAGAAAACTCAACAGCAACAAACCATGATCCCTCACACACACACACACACACACACACACACACACACACACACACACGGAGGCAGGAGGTTAAGTTCTCAGTAAAGGGAGAAGACATCTGCACGTACAAGACAGGGCGATACAATATGATCAGCGCTGTGATGAGACGGGGCAGTTTAAAGCTAATGGCATGTGATGCCCAGCTGCTGGCTGAAATCTGCTGCTGCCATCTGGTTGAGCTCGCTAGTTTGAAACACTCTCACTCCGACGGGAAGAAAACACCTTAAAAAAAAAAAAAAAAGTAGCTACGAGCATCACGAGCTGCTTCTATCAAGATCTGTAGAGATTTGAGGTAACTCTCCTGAGATCTGATGTTTCCCCGGCAGCTGAACAGATTGACGAAGCCGAGCTCAGTTAAAATGTCGCAACACGTCGGTCACGGTCGGATCGATGATTCGTTAAAATCTAAACTCAGTTTGAATCAAAATAGGTCGTGTGTCAATTTTCAGAAAGTGTTTTCCAACTTAACGACATTAATAGTTTTATATTTGAGCCATTTTACCTAAAAAACTAACTTCAAACAGCTGATTTACAAAGTAGAAAAAAAATACTGTGAAATCAATTAATGTGCTATTAATGAATTAACTATAAAAAGGTGAAAATGTGTGATTATCACTGTTATAAAAAAAAAAACCTGTCACCTCTGTTGTTTTTCTACTCTGGGTAATGTTTGTGCTTCTCTCAGCGATGGTTGTAATAACAACGGCTCCGTGTTGTGTTTAACGCTGATGTTTCTTTGCACACAATTACATCATCCACTAGACAAAAATGCATATGAAGCAGGATGGTACATATGAAGTTAAACTGTGTCATTTTGGCTGCTTTTTCTTCATTAAACAGTTTTAGACTCAGTCCAGTTAAACTCTAAATCCTGTCGAGTTCAACAGCTTCAACATCCACTGACTGGATTAGAACAGCTCCCAAAACACACACACATCATTTTTCAAAACTCTAACTGGCTTTGATTTCACTTAATTACACTAAAACACAGGAACAGAGGTAATTTATTTTGAATCTTGTTCCAACATTCAACCGAATGACCAGAGCTGTTATTTCACACACAATAAACTCTCTATACTTCTATGAACTGACTGTGTGAGTTGGCAGGTTTGTGGCAACAAAAGCAGGTTAATTACTATTTGTCACCATCAGACAAATGATTGTATAGAAACATATGAAATGTACTAGAACTTCCTCCTATTATACAAAAACAGAGCCTAAAATAGTCTAGATACGAGCGACTACGAATAAAATGAATAAAATCACTGACGTAGTGCACTTCCAGTCTCTTTAAAACAAGTTAACTACTAAAATGAAAATAAAACACAATCATATAATTTAAATTACAAAACAGTTAGCATTGCTAACGTGAGTTGATGCACCCAAACACAACAAAAGTTTAAAGTTAAACGTGATGCATCAGCTCATTTTCATCACATGAATAAAACAGAACTAAACTTATCTAGAAAATTGTAAAACCATATTTTCCATGTAGTCGTGTTTATGACGCGTAGAGTTACCAGCCACCAGGGGGCGACACAGATGTTTTGGTTTCACTTTTGGAGACTTCTTGTTTCACCACTAAACCACAGACGCAGATTCTTCAAACTGGATTAGTCGCTAACAAACTCCAACCACCAATCACGGTGCAAACATGAAGCAAGGCATGCTGGGAATACTTCCCAGCTGTGTTGTCGACAGCCTCGTTTGTATCGGACTGTGGTTCATTTTGAAATCATCTCGGTGGCGTCATTCGTTTCATTTTCATGATGCGTATCTTTACAATCGTTTGATCTTTAATCTTTGTGAATATTTCGTGACAGCCGTCGTTCATTTCCTGTGAAACTCGAGCTTGTGACTTTTTCCCAAATCTGTGCAGAAACAAGTCGTGAAGTCTTTGGTGTTTGCAGAAGATTGAAACGTGGGCGGAGGAAGGAGGAAGAGGAAGAGGAGGTTGAGGGGGTTTAATTAAAAAGGAAACTAACAGTGGTAAATTGTTTTTATTGCTTAGAAATCAAATCTAAACTTTTGTTTGTTTGTTTTTTAGTTATAGATTCAAGTCCTGAAAAGACCTGGTGAGTCTTCGTTCATAACAGTTTTCAAACTAAAGTGAGAAAGTTAAGGACGTTACATGAGCAGGAGGCGTAAACATAAACGGTTCATCCTGAGTAACATCTACATCAGGTGAAAAGCCCCTCAGCAAAAACAAGAGCTGCGTATCCTGAGAAGCGTAAAAACTAAATGTACTGTCGATGTCTCTTCCAGTTTGGGGCTGAATTGCCACTTACAGAAGCGTTGACGCATAAATAATGTGCTCTCATAACTCCAGAGCTGTTGACATTCACTGCTTTCATCCAACTTTTCTTATAATAAGTCACCGTGTGGTGTAAGGATAAAAATATAGAATAAAATAAAAAATAAAAACTCCCTGAGGTAGGAAGGTTTTTTTTTTTCTAACAGGGTCTCAGTTACAGGGCCGAGGGTTTTTAAAGACGCTCCTTGAACATCTGTGCAGCACACAAGCAATTTGAGATAAAACTCGTACGGGGGAAGTTAATTAGCAATATGGATCAGGCCTAATGAATGCGTGAAGTGTATCTCGAGATGTAAAAGCACTGGCTGCGTCTATTAAATACAACTTTGAAGCTCCATCTTAAAACTTACACGTATTGCACTTTTACTTTATAATTACACGCATTTCCCCCGGATCTCATTTGTAAAGCACAAATCATCGCAGCCTCACAGACTGCAGAGCCACGGTTCACTGAAAATGCACACTGATTTCTTTTATTTATTATTTCTTTTTTTTCTTTTTTTTTTTTCTGTGTGATAGGAAGTAATTTCCCGTAATGCGTGATCAGGGTGTTTTTGAAAGAGCCATTTCATCTCACTGTGCTGGTCCCGTTCACTGTGGGGGAGCCCGGCTGTTCCTGCTCCTCCATCAACACCAACCACTGAAGCTAAACCACACTCCTCCTCCTCTTCCTCCTCCTCCTCCTCTTCCTCGTCCTCGTCCTCGTCTTCACCTCCTCTCTGTAGCTTCTTATCATTCTGTATCTGTCTCGTACTCACTTGTCCAGAGAGAGGCGAACTAAAAGGCACAGATGTGACTAAATGAAAGAGAAAGTGATGAAAAACAAAAACAAATTAAGAGAAAAATTACCGACACAGATGCTGAATGTCAGTCACCGCGTCTCTGATTGATTATCACGAGCCGAGTTCGTTCTGAGCAGGTGTTCGCAGCTTCAAAGCCAAGTTTAAAAGGAGAACAATAGTGTTAGCTATTGTTATAATTCTGGTTTCAGTGGGTGAATAAGTGATCGGTGTAACCGCCCACTCTCTGCCCACATTTGTTTTAATAAGAGGGTTGATGTTGCACCATTTCAGGCATTTAGCTCATTTTGCCCGGCAACAGCTGTGTCCTTAACATGATGAGTCTACTCGCCATTGTTACCATTAGCTGTGAGGAAAGAATAATAAGTATTATCATTCGCCAGATGGACGGAGCGTAGGTGTTTGTCTGCCGCTACATATAAATAAAAGTCCCACAGCGGAGAGCGTGGTTCAGTTGAACAAAAACTGCAGAGGAAAAGTTCAGAAAGACTCAACTTTGATGTTGCAACAACACAGACCAGACAGGAAGTGACATGACATCGAAACACTGTTACGTCTCCAACAAGAAAACAAACTCCCCCTGCTGGTGAGAAACGGTATGAAACAGATGATTCATACATTGTTTCATCCTGATTTTTCAAGGCATTTACTAACTATTATTTCAGATGAGCATCAACTTTAAAAGAATTAAACACAAAGTAACGTCCGTCCACCACCAGTGTTTCAGTAGCAACTTGTGGTTTTTCTCGTCCATGTTTCTGTTTTGACCTTTTGATTACTGATGTGACAGAAATGAATATTTAAAAGAACAATGTTCCTAACTGATCAGTTGAACTGATCACAGACATGTCAATATGAACTATGTGATGCTGCTGGTGGAAATCGAACCGTCGTCTACAACGGAGACGAATCTTCAGAGGATAATGCTAACGCTGACAATCATGGTGTAAATTCAGGTTTTTCCTACATCCACGACCTCATTGCTCACTTTGCTTGTTTGCTGTTCAGCAAGAAACGTGCAGATGTTTTATAGATCTTTTGTTTTTTACACTGGGAACAGTAACAGTAAATCTGAAGGAGGTATTTGTTCAGTTGATCCATGACTATAACTAGAATTACAACCTTGCAGCTGCAGGCTTCTGCCAACCAGTCGACCTGCAGATAATTTGTGCTGAAATTCAGGAGTTTTTGCCAAAAAATATGTTGTGTGAGGTTACACAACAAAATCTCTTCTGTTCATGTTTGAGTCCAAGTGAAGGTTTCTGCCAAATTTGAGGAAATACCATGTTCACAAGAATGAGACAAACATAATACAACTCGTGATGACTGCAGCATCTGGGGTGGAGGCTAAATAAACCATCAAGTTGCCAATTTTGTCTGTTTGTTGTTTGGTGCTGGACAGAAAATACAGTCCAATCAAAATCAGTTGTCACAGTCATTTAATCTATAATTATAAAACTAGATTATAGACACATTGAACTAATGTTACAATGTATTACATGTACGACATATGCAAAGGGCAGAAACATCCAAATCCATCAGTATGGTACGTTTATGTCGGCAGACAATAAACCTGCACTTCACGTCTAAAGGTCAGACAAGAAGCTGAGTAGAAAATTCATCCTAAAGGCTGTAAAGGAATGGAAATGTGAAGGAAGATGTTCCTCTATACATATAAAAGAGTATAAGTGCCTTCACCGGGGTGTTTTTGTTCTGAACAATTTCTTCTCGAACAATGGATGTTGTGTTTTGACTGTGCTTTTCATAACCCTGACTGGAATTTGTGAGGCTCACTTCAAAGTTTCCAACATTACTTTGTGTCCTGAATGAAGCTTTTAAAGGTTCTTTATTATTCTAAAAAAAAATCTAACGTCAAAGGTTTTTATAGTCATTTGTGAACACATTCAAAAAATAAAAAATGAAAATGTAATCGAGAGCTCCGCTAAACTGTATTTGATGAAAAAGTTTGGGTGAAAGAGAGAAAACCTTCATCAATCAAAGCTTTGAAGTGAATTTCTATTCTTTTAAAAACCTTGTGGGAAATGTTCAATCATCTTCATGAAGACATTGGGTAACACAAGCTACAGTTCAGGTCAGTGGTGAATTAAAAATGTAAAGCTTACTGACGGCACAGCGTCTGAAGACTGTGTAGAACAGGTGCGATTGAGACGAGTCTGGAAGCTTTTTCAAAGACACGAAAGAGAGAAAATGACATTGAGAAGAGCTGTAAAGTGGACGTTTAATGCTTTGTTCATTGTACCGATCAAGGCAAGGACATCAGATAATATGATGTGCCATATACCACAGGTGGTTTCAATCATACAAAAGGTCATAAGGTAAACCTACTCTGACAAGTAGGCTTTACGCCTCAAATGGGGGGTTTAAGTCAAGAAATGAGTGTGCAAAAAAGCACAATACTGTGAGTAATGTCTCAGAATATGTAATAGAAGCACTTTGCTTTCTCAATAAACAAGATCCCAGAAGTCTGACTGGATATTAAATGATGCAGACAACCATGGAAGAAGAAAAAAAAAGGGCCAAGACACTCTGTTTCAGGTGAAATTATATTATTAATTTATTCCTTAAAGCACGAAGGGCAAAGAAACGCAACCAACCAGGTCTTGATCAGGGTCTCGTTTTACCTGCTTCAATAAAGAGCAGCTGGATCAGTCGGAGCCGTGCACCACCTCCTTCAGAAAATGTGTATAAAAGACGACGACCAAAGAAACTTTAAGAACAGTTTGCTCTCTTGTTAAAAGTTCAACCCAAGTTCAACATATACATGTATTGGAGGATACAGCTAGAAGACAGTGAGCTTATGATGCACAGAATATGCAAACTAAATTATCTATAAATATATTTTATGAAGTAGCTATTGCCTCCTCATTTCCATGTTTAATGCTAAGCTACTCTAACAAGCTGCAGACTGCAGTTTAATGTTTACCACACAGACATGAGAGTGTGATAAGTCTGCAGATCAAACTATTGTCAACACGTCAAACTAAGTTTTCTCTGCTACCAAATGTGGTTTCTCACCACGAGCATGCAGTGACAGTTCATAGCTAACTAACTAGCTTCACTCAATCTTTGCATTAATGAGACAAACAACAAAATAAAACATCCCTAAGCTGCGATGAGTCACCATCAGAAAGTGAGGAGATGAGTCGGCTAGCTGGTTAGCATGCTAATTTCAGTAGAAACAAGAAGCTAAACATGAAACAGATGCTACTGCTAACACTGTTCATGCAGCGTTGGCTAAACATTTCACACAAAAAACCTTTAGGCTTTTTCATTTGATTGACACTTTTCTTTTCTTTTCTAAAGCATCAACATTTTATTTAAATTCTCAATGTTGTTTTCACATCACTGTTCTTTCTTCAATTTGGTCAAAGTTGTTAAAATTCAATAAAACTTTTCAGATTTTCAGCTCCATGTTGCTTAGAGATGATGTAGAAACTTATGATGAATAAATACTTTACTGTAAAACAGTGACTGGTCAAGTTTACTGCAGGGATTTGACTGAGCTTGCAGTTATTTTTGTTCCACAAACACACACACACACACCTGAGTGCTGCCCACTTCAACCGTCACCACTCTGCCTTTAGCTCCACTGAGGTTTCCTCCCAGTTCAAGGACAACTCAGCAGCAGTTGCTCAGGGATCACTGGGCCCTTTCCATTTATTTTCTCAACCTAAACTGGCACTGGCCCGTTCCCCAACCTCTAGGCTTCTCTTTTACTTCCGACTTAATCTTTTTCACTAACTCTTTACTTTACACTTCAGCGTAGCTCCGTGAAGCCGCAGTGTAGTCGCAACCTGCTGCTCAAGCAGCTCGGGGTTAATTGCCATTTTCAAGGGCATCTTGACAGAAGCTGTTCCTTTAAAGCTGCAGCTGTGTCAGACTGTGCTTTTGACATACTTACTGATAATAACCTAGACATTAGCAGAACCACCCAGCAGACACAGATAACAATGTGATGTGACAACTGGCTGAGAAGAAAATGAGGAGCGAGACATTTGACAGAGACAGTCAGAACAGCTGGATGTTTTTCTCCAATAAAAAGAAACAATTTTTATATAATTTCTCCCAATCCTGAAAAGTCTATCTTAATTCTAACAGCCACAATGAGGTCTGTCTGCTGTCGCCCTTCTATTCTCTTGCTTTTGTTCTACAAAGATAACAGGAAAAATAGGAATAATAACAGCAAATAAGCAGAGTGGGCGATGTGATGAGTTCATGTACAGTATTTCTTTACACAGGCCTGCCTACGCACACAAACCTTAGAGACACGCAGGGCCAGGTATGATCTTTTTCTTTTTTCTCTCTATCTCTCCATCTGCAAACATTCATACATCTGCACCGCACGGACTGATCTCCAATGATGAGTAATGGGCCATTCAGCACATTGATGGGAAGCTGCAACATGGCCAAAAATGACAAAGACTTGCGTCGTAACGTTCCATCATTCATATCCATGTCTCATTTAGGCCTGTGGAAACTCCATTATGTCCGGCCATTTCTTTCATTTACACAGAAAGATCAATGGCAGATTCTGTAGATCATTATGCACGGAGCATAAGCAGAGAATATGTAGAGATATGGTGCTACTAACCAGACACTGGCATTACAATGACCTTAACTAATAAGCCATAGAGAAGAGCGAGATGAAATCTTCTACTGCGACTGTGACACAAAAGAAAGAAAAAAAAAAAAAAATCAGTTTCTCATCATAACAAGAATATTTTCTATTATATCAAGAGCATTTCTAGCCATAAAAACACACCTTTATGTTATAATAACATACCGGCGCTTTACAAGAAATGTTTCTTTCTCGTTATATCAATGTTTTTTTGCACAAAACAACCAGATGAGCTGGTGTGTTGTTTACAACCAGGAGCTTTTACTTCCTGATATATGTTTGAGAAGAAACATAGGAACAGAGATGGTGCTGGAATAAAAAATATAAAAGATTCAGAACTGTTATGTAACCGAGGATGAAACTGAAATCTGAAACTTTCTCCTTCTTTTAACACCAAAAAAAATCACAACTAAGGGAAAGTCATTAACAAATAAAACAAAGTATAAAAACACGTCAATAACAACAAATTAGTGTTTACTCTCTATTACTGACCAGACTACAAGGTCTTTTCCTTCTGTTCATGGATTTCCCCTTTTTTTTAATGTGAAGTTTCTGTTTCAGAACTAAATCAGTTCCTGTGTCGTAATAATGAGAAAAATGTCTAATCATCCCATGAAAGGTTTGTTTTGGTTTGAACAGGAGCAATCTGCTGCTGAGGAAATGTGACTGAGCAACAAAACGCCTGAATAATCTCAGTTACAGCTCGCCTGGTTAACAAAGCCATTACATAAGTAAATGACTATAGATCTGCTCTCTTCCACATGCAGCAGCTCCATAAATAGTTTACATGCGAGTCCTTGAAAAGCCCACTTCACATCTCAGCATCAGTCAGAGAGCAAACGGATGGAAAATAACCACTGACAGATTTTATTTAAAACCACAAAACAGAAACAGAAGAGTCACAGCAGCACAGGTGCACCTACCTAATAACATTAATGATGAACCTGTTGAAGAGTCCACTCAAGTGTCTCACATAATGAGCCATTATCCACAAACCAGGAGCCTGCGAGCAGCAAACCTGAAAAGAAACACGGCGATTAATGTAATTAACGACACTTATTCCTGCTGCAACATGTCAAAGTGTCAGCGGTGAAGGAGCCACGTTAACCGATCGTGTCGGCCATATTGTCATTCAACACGCTCACTTATCTGCTTTAATTTAACGGAGAACAAGAAGAATGGTGCTGTTATCATATCAGGATGTGGTTAGCTTAGCTTTACCATGACGACTGGAGGAAACAGCTAACAGTTACATGCTAACTGCTCCATCCATCCAGTGTTTCTGTGAAGTTTCCATGTAGCAACAAAAAATAAGATTTAACTGGTGGTTTAACTGATGTCCAGGGTCACAAGGACTTGAATTAACTTTGTTTTTGGATGTTTTATGACAAATTATTCACACAGACATATGAACTACAAACAAACTGAGCTCAAACATTCAACAAACAAATGAAATATCACATTTTAAATAAATATCTTTTAAATAAAAGATGTTGCAGGAAAATGTTTCCTGCAACATCAATGTCTCCAACAAACAGTTTGGTTTTAAAATCTCTGACTGAAGCAGGAATAAACAGATGTAGTTTACTTCTTACTTCAGTAAATACTTTAAAAAACAGTAATCCTTTTAAAAAGGAAACATTTCACTATAATCATGGATGGACAGACGGACAGACGGACAGACGGACAGTCAGATAGTCGCTATGGTAAAGTGATCAAGGTGTGTAGCAGAAACCTTCAGCCACTGCCTCCTGGTCTGTCACAGACAAGTTCACCAAACGTATACACAAACCATTGATTTAGGACGTTGTAGTGGCTGTAGCTCGGTACCAAACTTTGATACTTTGATACAAACTGCTTAGATACAATCTAGTATTGAGAAATGTCTTTTCATTCTGGGCCAATTTTGGAGAATGGAACAAGTACCAACAATGTCAAAGAAGCAATCAGCAGCAGCGCGTCTGAAAATATGGTGTCTGACAGTGAAATATTCTGGTTGGGACCGTGAAGAATAAAACCACAATGAGAACAGGATGCGGAGGTGTTACAGTCGGGCCCCGGATTGTGTTTCTAGCAAAAACTTTGAGATATTGTTTGTGATGATAAATCAGGTGAGTACATCATCATTCAGGACATGTTAGCGTCCATGATGCTTTAAAAATCACTGCCACCTCTGAATGTGAGCAGATCTCAGTGCGTCTGAGTTCGGTCGTCCTCTTGTGATCATTTCACTTGAGGTGAATGTTAATGTTGTGAATGATCGGATCCTCAACGACCTCAGACTCAGACGTCGTCTTATTTTTTCTTCTACTTTTCCGGAGACTGACAGATCTCTTGTCTCCTCTTCTATAGGAGGAGAGAGCGAATCAGTTCAAACAACTGCTTTAATAATACAAAGGTTTGAAGGTTAGACAGTGAGCTGCGCCTTTGTTTGTGTTGTTGTATTATACACTCGTCACATGCACATCACAAGTTGTGTGTTTGTTCCTGAGAACGACAAACTCAGCAAACACAGTCTGACTTCTGTTTCTGCTTTTTCTTTTTTTCTTATAAGTGACCTCTGGTGCTCAACCCAGTTAAAAACTTGCCTCTGTCAGATTTTTCTTTGTTTGCTTTGTAACTTTTATTCTGCCAGTGCAAAATAAACTCGGGATGAACGGTGGTCTGGGAAAGAGAGGGGTGGGAGGTGGTGGTGGCGAGGATTTGCTAAAAGATGCTATTGATCTCTTTATTCCTGAAATAATTTGTATGGCTTGGCAACTGCAGCATCATCCCTTATCAACGTCTGCCAAAAGCCTGGCAGCGGCCTCCCGGGTGTAAAAAGCTCTGAGAAATAATGCCTCTCATCACCAGCGAGAATGGCAGAAGAAGAGAAATGAAAAGCGAAGACAGGAGAGAGAGAAACGAAGGAGAAGGAGGCGGTGTGAGCGTTAGGATGACGGAGAAACAGAAACAAAGACTGAGTGGAACTTGTGAGATCCACAGCGGAGACGGATGGTGTTGGGGGGAGGAGGGAAACGTGTGTGTCTCCAGGTCTGTGGAGGTAAATGTTCAACGTGTACAGATTGTTTACATGAACCCTGAGGTTTCCTGAGGTTTGACTAATCTGCTCCTACACTGCAGAACATTTGAGAAACCGTCCTGTTTGACCCTTCAGGGGCTTGATACACTTGAATAATTTCAACTCCTGATACAGTTTGTTCTCCTGCAATGCATTTTTGATGTCGTTCTGTTGGATGAAAGCACATTTCATTATTCGATAACGTTTCCTCCTTTTGTCTCAACATGTGATTTACTTTGCTCAATTTGGTTTCTTGCAGAACAACAAAACATCTTGTATTATGTATGTTGTATTGTGACATTTTTCTTTATTTTAAATGTATAATTGATAAAACAGCTGCATATGAAGACACTAATCCTCTTTGTATTGTTTAAACACTTGTACTAAATTGAAAATGAAAGTAAACAAGTTATTTTTTCCAAAGCTCAGTTACTGTACAGATAAAAATGTTTCTCTTGTGCCCCTGTTCTGTTTTGTCTGATGTATAATGCTGATGCAAATCATGATCATCAGTATTTGTAAAGGGATCTGTGAATAGAACATAATACCTCCCTCTGAAAACAACATGAGAGAGCAGGAAGGATGGAGCTTTTGGAGCCAGATGAAATAATACATGGCTCCTGTGTGCACTACATCACAGCACCAAACACTAACATCCCCATATCAGCATTCCTGAGGTGAAAAGTTGTGTATAAATCAGCTTATCTTTGAAGTCTATTCTCCTGATTCACAGTGGTTTAACTGCCTGGAGTCTCCTCAGACAGAAGCTGGTGAAGGAGAGACGGGAGGAGGGAGGTTTATTTTCACTTTACATGATGAAAATGAAACACATTAGAAGCCTAATATGACAAGGTCAGATCATTAGTTCACCAGTAACTAAGTCTGAGTCTCATTACTCTGTAGGAGATGAAGGAGGAAGTGAAGAAGTTCAAGTGTCTTGGTCTTGTTCATTAGTGACATTTCAGCGTTGTATCAATTTCAATTCAATTTATTTTATTTATATAGCGCCAGGTCATAAAAACATTTATCTCAAGGCATTTTAGATAGAGAAACCCAACATTTCCACAATGAGCAAGCGCTTGGCAACAATGGAGAGGAAAAACTCCCTTTTAACAGGAAGAAACCTCCAGCAGAACCAGACTCAGAGTGGACGGTCGTCTGCCTCGACCAGTTGGAGTGAAATGAAAACAGGGAAAAGAGAAGAGACAGAGGAAAGAGAGTGAGGAGGACGGGGGAGGGGGGAGGAAGAAAAGTGGGAGACCAGGAAGAGACAGTAGAGACTAGATGGTTACAAGTAGTTGTTAAAGTAAAATTATCATTACAATTAATATTACAATAATAATAATAATAATGATGAAGATGAAAGTGATGATGTCGTCAAAGAATTGGAGTCCAACAGCTCTGGAGTCAAAACTTCCTGTAAAAGAGAAAGGGGTAGGGGGAGACACAACTGCGAGAGAGAGCAGATGATGTTAAAAATATGTAATATTTAAATATCAGGACATGAAGTGTGAGGGAGAGAAAGAGACGTGAGGAGTGAGGGACAGAGAGGAGCAGTGTATTGTCAGAGTCCCCCAGCAGTCTAATCCTATAGCAGCTTAACTAAAGGATGGTTCAGGCAGGCCCGTGTCCTGCCTGGACCATACTTAACTATAGGCTTTATCATAAAGGAAAGTTTTTAGTCTAACCTTAAAGGTAGAAACGGTGTCTGCCTCCCGGACCCAAACTGGGAGCTGGTTCCATAAGAGAGGAGCCTGATAACTGAAGGCTCTACCTCCCATTCTGGTCTTAGAGACTCTAGGAACCACAAGTAAACCATCAGACCATCATGGTGAAGATGAAGTTGATCATTAAGAGGTTAAACTCTGAATATCTAGTCACCTCATCTGTAGTCATGAGACTTAAGTAGAAACAGAGAGGGTGAGAACATATGCATAAAAACAAGGATTTACCCAAACACACGTTGTCTTAGACAGTGTGAACCACACTGCATCAGGATCAGTCAAACTAGATAGTTCATTTCAAACCAATTAACGTTTCCTCTGCAGAATGACTGAGACGGTCCAGAGAAACATGAACCAGAGTCTATTTCACCATGAATACGAGTCAAACTCCCCTCAAGAGATATTTTACGTTGGTTGAAGTAATATCCAGTTTGACCGTCTTTTGTTTTCACAATCAAATAGTTAACAATGAAAGTAAATGGGGCAGTCAGCCAAACGTATCTAAATTGTCATTTTTTTAACCACTAATAAAGCTCAAAATATCACTTCACTTCAGCAGTAGCATGAATAGGGTCCCTACACATAAACTGAAGTACTGATAACTTAGTAAGTGAACCCAGAGTTTATTAAAAACACTGTTTTACAAGACTTACCCAACGTCTGGTTTTATAACAACTGGTGGTGAAGGATGTTCCACATCAGCAGATTCATCATTTTCCTGAACAACAGAACTGATGTGTCTGTGAAGAACAAGAAGAATGATGAATGTGCTGATCTGGAACACCCTTCATCACCAGTTGTTATGAAAACAAGACCATCACTTGGTCACAAGGTCACAAGGTGAGTTCGAACTGGCGCTGGCCGATACGGCAAAAATATCTGATTACAATATATTTTCCCACATCAATAACAGACCAACATTGATTTTTATCACGACAAAATCTCAGCTCCACTTTCATTCACTCTGCTATTTTCTAGCTTCATCAAACTGTGTCCTGGTCTTTACTTAATGAAGAAAACTCTGCAGAAAACTCTTGTTACATAATGATGAAGTGGTTCAACATGTGGGCGACCTCCCGTCATTTCATCCCAGAGTCTGACTGGATTTAATGTCGGTCTTTATTAGTTTATATTGACCAGGTTCCTGGCGGCTGTATGAGGTCTAAATCTGGTTTTTATTAGTTATGTTCACATTAAAAGACTCTGACTGACAACTTTCTGTCACGTGTGATCGAGTGAATATGTCCAAAACTGATCACCATATTCACTTATCGAGATCATATTATCATATAGGTCGATTATACTAATTTGCAAAATCACAAATATTCACCTATAGCATAATAATATATAACCAATGGGAGTCATTTTCTTCCAGAAAGTTGGCTTCACCATCAAAACCACAAACAACAGCAGAAACTAAACAACAGATCGATATTTTCAGAAGATTTTCCGGTCGTCCTACAGCTTCACTGACTTTTCTCCAAACATTCTCCTTTTTTGTTTTTTAGTGTTTATATATATATATATATATATATATATATATATATATATATATATATGTCTATATGTGTCTTTCTTTCTGTTTATAATCACATCTTTTTGCCTTTGAGCTACTGCTCTGTCATGTCAAACGGAGCCAGTTGATGAGGATCAGGAATCTGGTCATGACGCCTCCAGGGAGCTTTCTGATGGACGTTTTCCAAATACATCCAAGAGGTCAGAGACCTTGGGGTACATCAAGACCACTCTGAAGAGATAATATATCTTATGTAGCCTGGGAACAACTCAAGATTAACCCAAGAGGAAATAGAAAGTGGTGAAACACCTGGACTTTCTTGGTTGACCTGCTGCTCCAACAATCCAACCACTTGTTGTCAAATTATACAGGAGCATGACAACATTAACAATCCAACCAGAAACTCTAAACAATAAAAGCATTGTGAACCAAAATGTTCCAGTTTTTTTTTTTTCTTTTTGCAACATGGTGATCCATGACAGCAGCCTCACAGCCGCTGTGGCAAGATAATGATCCATCATCCAGCAGATGTCATGAATTGCAATGAGACAGAATTTAAAATTTTAAGCAACGACGCTAAAAAAAACTGCTGTTTGATAGCGTCTCATCTCTAGAAGTTTTATTATTTCTGTTTGAAGCAGGAATAATGCAGGAGACACAACGAAGGGACGGACTGAAAAGAAAATCTAACAAAGAAAAGAGGAAGTGAAGACAGTTGTATAATTGCTGTTGCAATCTGTTGTGAAATGATTTGTGCGTTCAGAAGTTTTCAAATTGAAACAGATTCTAAAAGAAGAAGAAGAAAAGTGTTGTAGCTTCTGAAAAAAACACATGAACAAATATTTAAACATTCATCGTTCAGAGAGAGAACATGGGAAATTTGTTCAACGTGGTTAAAATGTAATTTTTCTTTTTATAGCAACTTCAAAAGAGGCTGTTTACAGGTAAATACATCAGAGCAGACAGAGACGGGAACTCAAGGTGTGTGTGTAGGTGTGTGTGAGAATAAATGATGTACAACTGCAGTTTATAGCTCATCACCAGGACCCGTCTAAACACACTGACCTTTGTGTTCCTGTTAAATTGACTTTTGTTAAAGGGCAGTGCTCCTCAGCTAAATGTCACCACTGGATTGTCCCTCTTGTCTGTCCCTGTTGAGCGAGAGCAGTCCCTCTATCAACCAACTCTTCCGTGTGGTTTGACATAACATCCCCGTGGACAAACGCACGCAGCCTCAGACGTCCCATGATGCATCTGTGAGATCTGACCAAAGAGGTGAAATACATTTTCTACCACACAGAGTGTGTGTATATAAATATTTGCATGTTAACACCGGTTCCCTCGCACCGCCGTTGACATTATAATTGAAACAATAATTTGAATTCTTAGAAGGCCGCTGAGCCCTCGTGCAGGATTGTGATTCAATTCATAATAAATCTTTAAACCCTTTCCACAGGTGACGGCGTCTGAGACAGAGTGATGAATATGGAGCGGGACATTGATTGAAAAGAAAAGAGTCTATAAAGAGAATAAAGGGTAAAGAAAAGAAAAGAAAAACTGGAGCAGGTGATGGAGAGGAAGAACATGTGTGAGCACCGCAAACTTATGAATCTTCTAAAATGTCACTGAACACAGAAAACCACAGAAGTTACAGGACACTGACTGTGAGTGTTGGATAACACAGCAACAGAACAGGCTGGAGCTACTGAGTTAGCATCTGAGCTAACATCATAACCAAGAACTGCAACTAAAGACGCAGCTGCTCCTCAACCCACGGAACAAAAACGAAGCCAAACTATCATGGACACAAGGATGCAATTATCCCAGCAATCATTTTTAGTTTAGTTTGTTCTATCATTGTATTTGTATTCTGTGGTAGCAGGAGCTAGTGAGTTAGCATTGCTGCTAATGTCACAATAAAGATGGACGACGCAAAACAAAAGGTCCAACTATCGAAGAAACAAGGACACACGTCTTATCATAACGTCTGGACATGTTTATATAGAATTAAATAACTAATAAAAACAAACTTATTAGACAATTTATGACCTATACTGTAGCCAGCCACCAGGGGGCGAACATTCATCTTTATGTACAGTCTATGGTTCGGCCAGATGTTGGTAAATAACTGCAGGAGGAACAGAGACTGATGTTTTTTAAACGGCTGCAGTGGAAACCATCTCTGTGACTTTTTCAGTAACTTCAGTTTTGCATAATTTTTTTTACTCTAAAACCCTGAAGCACAAACTGAGATGTGTGAGTGATTGATGGGAGCAGAAAAAATACAAATTTATAATAAAAAAAAAAAAAAAATTAAAACACAACCTGTGTTTCATCCACAACTGAACCTGCTGCTTCACTGGGACTGAAATAAATCAGAGAAATAAAGTGAAGGAGGCAGATATGTCACATTTGAAGTAACTACAAACTCAAAGAGAACATTGTCATACTGTCGACATATTATAGTTTACTAATCTTTACCAGACAAAGAGGATTTATCTGGATTTTCATGTGACAAATATCTTTTCCTTTTTGCTTTAGTTCTTGGATTTTTCAGATCAGTAGCTACCAACACTTTTCCAGTGTTGTCTAGTTATTCTACCTCAGTGAATCACTGCAGACGCTATGTGTGTGTTCACACCGTTTACATGTCTGCTGCTGCAGAGCTGATACATGCTTCCTGTCTTTTTACATTATTCATAATGATAATAATAAGAATAATAACCATCCATGGTTAATGAGTGGTCCATTGATGAGCAGACACCAGAAAGAAACTCTGCTCTTCACTCTAGACATTGAAACATTGAAAAATAAACAAAAGTGTCAGTTTTAATTAATGTTGCTCTTTTAATGATGATGACGTTAATGTGACTATGAACAATTCTCACATAGGCTGTGAAGTTGCTGTAACTGTCGATGGCGACGGCAAAAGTTCTGCACACGGAACAAGAAACATGACGCAGACGTAACATTTCCTTCAATCTTAAACCTTTGGAGTAACGAATGAAGCGTGAAAACTAAAACTGTGAATCAGCAGGTTGTAAAAGCAAAACAATAAGCTGAAACACTCATGTCATGTTACATCGTCACTTAAACCAGTATTAATACAAAGATATGAATCAGTGCAGCTTTTAAAAAATAAATCAGGCCTGTGTCAAGTGGACTGGTGTTGCGTCCTGTGAGAAATCACTTTTGTCTCTTTTGTTCTTCAGGAGATAAAGCTCAATATGAGCGTAGACACAACTCACTGCCGGGCATACGGATAACGTGGCCCTCGCTGAATTCATATTCAATCAAACCTCCCAGAAACCTCCGGGAATTCACTGAGTAAAAACCCTCGTAGTGACGCCGCCGCAAAAGACCTGAGGTGGAGGACAGATGGGTGAGGCCGACACGCCGAGGCGACACTGAGATAATTCAGGGCTAAAACACCCTCGTCATTTGAAAAGTCGAGAAGCTGCCTCCTGCTATAATTTGCGTCATCTCATGACTAACACACACACACACACACACACACATTCCTCCTACAGTGCCATTAGCAGTAGCCGCTCTATCAAACAGTGCAAACACTCCCACTTTTAATATTTTATAATAGCAAACACAGTCTTGCTGTGAGTGCCTGTAAATACAAACGCACAAATAAGTGTGGGAAAGCGTGCACTAAGCCAACAACTGTAGGTTAGAAGAACAGAGACGGTGCTGTGAGATGGAAAAAAAAACAATGTTGTGAAAAATGCTTTCATGAACAAATAGAAAAGAAAAAAGAAAGAAAAAACGTGACGGCTTCTTTCTCTGGTGGTGTTTACGTTTCATACGACTTTCCTCTTATAGACTCGAACAGAACAAGAAGAGCATTTATCCTTGATGCGGTATTGATACTAGTGTCCCTGTGTGCGTTCATGTTCATGTGTGTGTGTGTGTGTGTGTGTGTGTGTAAACCCCAAGTGGCTGAAGGTTGGGGCTGATCCATTAGCGTCTGGGTCAGAGGGTATATTGTTTCTGTTGTGCCTCATCCATCTCTCCTCATACAGTGGATGTATTGGAGGTGTGTTTGTGTGTGTGTGTGTGTGTGTGTGTGTGAGACCACAAAAGTGCTCACCAATACATATCAGCTGTACACATACACAACAGCCCAGTGGTGAGTTATCTAGTGTGGCAGTCAAACTCCAGAGGAACCGTCTCTATCGGTTGTTCACCTCCACTCAGACGCTGCAGAGACTCGTCTTCTCTGTCCGATCGATAATATGACAAACTGACAAAAACGGCCGTGATAAGGATGAATAGCTGTGGATCCTGTTTACTGTCGCCTTCACAAGTGAACCCAAAGTGGATAATGAAGTCCACACAGAGCACTGTAACAGTCTGTACAACTCTGGCGCTACAATGAATCAAGAGAAAGAAAAGTTGTTTAGTTTCAGTTTGTCGATCTGACATGAAACAAGAGAAATATTAAACATACAGAAGTGTCATCATTCTTCAATTCTAGCTGAGATAAAATGAAATATAAATATAAAAGCTTTGTTAGTTTCTGTATTTGTGCTTCTGATGAAAAAAGACGAAAAAAAAGACGAAAAAAAAAAACACAGGATCTGGATGAAGCAGCCACAAACGCTCGAAAACATTTCCAGTAAAGGATCCGAATCCAGTTAGAGTGCTAGCTGTGGTTTGTACACACACACACATCTATCCGGCTCTGTCTTCTCCATTATGATTGCAGTCATCTCCCCTGATGCTGTTGCTGCCGCTACAAACCAATTTGTCCCGTCCTCCGTCTCCTCCTCCTCGTTCCTTCTCTCTCCTCTTTCCTCTTGTTCTAATTTCTTCATATCCGTCTCATCATTCTGACTCTTATTGCTCAATATTCGCCCGTCTCACCTGCTCACATCTGAGCCGTGGAAAGAAGCGATGGTTTTCACAAGTGTTAGCTGCGATGCACCTCTAATGTTGATTCAGTCTCCAGGGAAAACACCTAAGTCCTTAATGCTACTGTTTGATGGATGAGTATGAGGAAGAGGACGTAAATGTGTCATCAACCTAAAGAAAAACTCTCCAAACTAGCCCAAAGGAATCTATATGTGTAAGACTTGAAGGGTTGCAGAGCTCAGAGTAGATCCACTTTTACTTTATACAAAAAGGAGCCGGTTGTAGTGTCTATGAGCAGATGATACTAGAAAGATCAATAAATCGATATCAAACCTTTCAAATGACATAAATCTATTTCTTAAAGCCAGCTCTATACATGATATATTTCAGAAAAGCAGAACAACAGGTCCTGGACATTTTTCAGGGGAAACATATTTTGTGTTTGTCATGAATTAATGCTAACACGAACCACACAGCAGAGTGTGGTAAAAAGACCAGGCAGGGGAAGCAAACAGGTTTATTAAAAGTCAAGCAACAGGAAAACAAAACAACTCAAGGTGCTGAGGGAAAACAAAAACCAAAAAAAAAAAACTCCCAGGACACGAAGCAAGAAAACCAAAAAGCAAATCAAAACCCAGGAAACAAAATCTGAGAAAACATGAACTCGAGGAGAAAGAAACCAACAACAAACCAAACCAACAACTGACGAGACCAGAGAGAGAACACGACCTGACGAGGAGGTTTACAGAGACAAGACGCAGGTGTAGCACATGAGGGCGGGGTCAGGTGATCAGACAGGAAACACTATTTCAAAATAAATCAGGAAACCCTAGAACCCTAGAAACTGGCACCTACAAAATAAGACAAGAGAAATATGTTGTGTTTTTGACACGACAGACTTTGTTAGTGTGTTTATGTTTGGTATGTTTATTATGTTATGACATTATAATATGAACTCTGAGTAATGTTACATCTTTAGACCGAGAACTAACGGATCAGAAGTTTTGACAACATACCGAAAGTAAAAGCTTCTGTGTAGCCACTTTAATACATCACAGAACGAAGACAATAAACATCAGTGACATTATAAACTCCAGGTTAATAGAAGTGATCACCGAGGTGAGTTCACCATCACGAGACGTTTGAAGAAATGAATGAAACGTTATTTATTTGAGGATCTGTATCATGCTGCTGCTGCTTCAAGACTTCAAGACTTTTATTGCCGTTGTACAGTTGCCTGGACAACGAAATTAGCTAGCAAGGCCACAAAGGTGCAAGAAAAATGTTCAAGTATAAAATATAAAGTGTAAAAACAATATATACACAATGTATAAGGTACATAGACATTGGGGGGTGTTAAATAAGTGAAACTATTGGGTAGGTTGGCGATTGCACATTTGCCAAGATACTGCACAGGGCCAAAGTCAATAGCAGCAGTGGGATGACTGTGAAAGGAGTCTACACACACACACACACACACATGCATACACAAATATAGTTATGGTATTGAAGGGGTGGTGTCATTGTTTTGGTGCAGTCCTGACTGTTCTGACTGCCCACGGGTAGAAGCTATAACATGTGACAGCACTGAAGAAGTAGTTCACTTGAAATAGATGATTATATTCAGAGCTGGCATCAGCTCTGTCTAGTCTGAGGATTGTTACATTTAAAAACGGATGAAATAAGATCAAAGGCCGATGCTGAATACGTCAGATACATACAGGTAGATGTTAATCTCAAAGAGAAACTGTAACTTCTTCAAACTTTAGATTTAATTCTCAATTTTCATGAATTCCTGGAAACTCAATATCAGAGTTTGAAAAGAAATAACTTTTAGGTCGTGTTTGCTTTGACACTCTCTCACATTTAGATGTAAAAGTTCCCACTCGGTCGTCCCACTTCAGCTATTCCCAGGCCTCTGTCTGACATTTGTTGGGAGAAGGCTAAACCTTCAGATGGTTCCCTGCAGAGAGCCGTGGGTGACACCACAGGCCCCACGCTCATGGTTTTTTATGTGGGTCGGTATATATGTTAAAACCATTACACCCTTTGATTGTCAGATTAAGTTCAGCGCAGCGAAACGCCGACCCGAGGCCACGGCTGACTCGGCAAAAAACAAAAAAAGAAGTCATGCACGTGCACAACAGCTACCCCTGCAGATCATCCCTGAAAGCTAATTAATACCCTCCCCGTTTCCATCTCTGCACACATGGAGAGGAGGAGATTTGTCTCGGAGGCGTAAAGGAAAAGTTAGGCAGCGATTTGAGACGTGAAGATGTAGATGTGAGGGAGGAGGAGGAGGAGAAATGATGGTGGAGAGAAAGCCAGAGAGAAGGTGAGGGCAGATCAGACTGAGCGAGCGTTGCAATGAGGAGAGACAGAGGCAGCGACGGTGCCACAGTGCCCACTTAAGGCAAACTGACAGGAGGAATCATCCACAGTGTCAGTCTGAGGCAGCAGCTCAGGGGAGAGAGATGAAGGAAATGAGAAAAGGTGTGTGTGTGTGTGTGTGTGTGTTGTGTGTGTGTGTGTTTGTGTGTTTGTGTATGAACTGACTGTATAAAGGCAGATGTACAGAGAGAAGAAGAAGAAGAAGAAGAAGAAGAAGAGTTGTGTCTGTGGTTGTTGGTTTAATAAATTTCTCAGCGTTTCTGTCAACGGCACCAAAGCTTTTTTCATTTTTCATCACTTGACTTATTCAGGTCATGATGCAGCTGCTTTCTCACACCGGACAAGTCTCAATAGGATGTCAGATATTTTCTTAATATCCAGCACAGCGGTGGTTTAATGCTCTGACTGTTGTGAGGATGTGATATAGACAGGAAATGAGATCGCTGCCATTGAAGTGTCTAACATTTGGATTTTCAAAAAGGTAAAAGAAGTAAAAGAACTGAAGCTCTGCTGGTGTAAACTGAATACGAGCTGCAGTTAACTGCAGCACTGACGTGACGTAAATTTGAGTTGCACGTCTGATTTAAGGTGCAGTATTTTCTTGGATATTTAAATTTCATCACTGGCAGCAGAAAACGTCCACTGTCCAGTCAGTGAATCACAGAATAAAACGCGAGCAGAGAAAGTCCGATCTGGTTGCTTGTTATATTTACCCAGAAGAAGCTGAGAGGAAGGCCGGCGTGGATGAATGACACGAGACGTTATATAAGCTAACTGTGGACATGGAGCGGCATTTTAAAAAGACGACTCTAATTCAATATTAAACTAATCCATCTGGGCCACGTCACTGAATGCAGATGGTTATCAGGAGCAGCAACAACCTTGAGCCCAAAGACGAACGCTGACTCTCATTACTCAGCCTCTCTCTCTTTACTCCGACGTGCTGAATGTGTCTGATTGGTCCAATTTGTTTCATCTCCCTTTATTGGCTGATTCTCAGTCTTCATGTACATTATTTGTGCTTAACGGCGGCCGTGTTAATAAATAGAAGTCATAAAAAACAAATCATTTGCATTTATGCTTTCTTGGCTTCGCATCAGAGAAAACTGAATAATGCCCCAGACTTTTATTTTCTTCTTCTTCTCTCTCTGATCGCTGCTCCTTCTCGTCCTTGTGCAACATAATTATGTGTCGCTGTTTAAATTAAATCTGAATTAAATGTTTCTCTCGATGTTGTAAAGGTCTATATACATCAGTAGCACAGTTTGGACGCTGATGTAATGCAAATGCCAGTGAATTCAGTGAAAATGCAGTATTGACTCTGGAAGGCAAATCCATGTCTTGACTTTGTGATTGAGTTATACACTGCAGCAGCAGCAGAAGGTTTGCTGACTGGATGGTTTCCTACGAAAGCCAGAACTTCAGCTTGTGGGAAAAAAAATTTAAATAAAAAAAACAGCTTTGGCTGTAAATAAAAATGGATTTTTTTTTGATTTCTCGTTCTCTGCCGCCATTTGTTGATGTCATCTTTTTCCGTTTTTCCCTCTTTTCCGCGTCCTTCTCCGTCTCCGTGTTTCCATCCGTCCTTCCTCCTTCTTCCGTAATCAGAGCTGTGACTGAGCAGTGTTTACAGGCTCTTCCCAGGGGCTCGACACTGTGGCACATTCACTTTACAGCCACTCATCTCGCCTCACCTTCCATCCCCTCCATCCTTTCTCTGTGCTTTGGTCAGATTACAGAGCGAGCGACAGAAAGCATTCACCCCCGCCACCATCAACCTCTCCCACCTCCTGCCGCGCCTCCGCGAGTTGAAGGAAAAACCGGTAGGAGGCCGTCTTATCTTTCTGCTCAAATGGAGCCTTGTCACTGCGGGCATCTTGGTTGCACGGCAGCGCTCGGTCAGACCGTCAGACTGGAACATGATCATTTAACAGAGACTGGGAGTGCCTGGACCTGCTGCGCGCTGCAAGATAAAACTGTCAAAAAGATGTGGCTGCAATCGTTTGTGTACATTTCAAGGTTCTCCACAAATCAAATGAGTGCAAACAGAGAAGTTAATAAAGTTACTGCTGAGCTGTTGCAACGTTTCTCAAAACAAGCACTTTAATGTGACGAACACAGATGTTTTGGTGCAAAATCTTCACGACTACAGCTGAGTGTGTTTTCTTCTTCTTTTCTTTTTTTTGACATGTCTATTTATGTGAGCGTCAGATGAGCTGATTGGCACTGGAACTAACTGATTGCTCTTGAGGGAAAGTGGTAATTTCTCTGTCATATTGTGACTGATTATAGCTCTGAAATATGTCACTGTTCCAACTCCATCAGAAGTTTTTGACAGGGGGCTTTGATGTGTGTTCACACGGGCAGGAGCACGGAGAGACAGCTATCTAGCTCCCACTTCATGGGAAGTAACACGACTGCTTTTGACTCGCAGACGCTTCGACGTCGTAAATTGTCACGAAATAATGCGCTATTGAGGATGAATAAAGGAGGTTTTGAAAAATGACAGACAGACTGTCAGCGCAAAACTCAAACTCTTTTATACCACACATTGTTGTTGTTGTGGTGGTGGTGACTTAACCACTCGGGAATATAAACACAAAACAGAACAAAAACCATGAAAATGACAGAGGTCATTCATGATTATTGAGGCTAATTTAAGAGAATATTTACAGGGCAAAGTTTTCCAGCCTCACATGGAGCAGAAATTAAATGTCTGAGGAGATCAAACTACCTCTACAGTTTAGGCCTGGAGGCTGCCAGAGCGGCACAACAGCAGACATTTTATGGAGAAGCACTTTATAAGCCAATGTTCCACCGGGGACGTGTAACATGAAAACTGAGTCACATCTTTAGCTTGTGGGCACAATATTTAGCAAGTCATTTTTTCCTCATGTCACACTAATAAATTCACTTTATAGTTGGTGAAGCCCACATTGCAGGTGTATTAAATATAGATTCAGACAGAGCAGGTTTTTTTACTTTAGTGTCTCGTCGATCTTATAGCAGAATAATTTGATACTGCTGCCATTACTTTCAAATCAAATAGGTCATTTCTTCTTTTCCTCATGGGTCTCGAGTCGCCATCGTTCCGAGGGGAGGGGGGGCGAAGGGTCAGAGTGTCGGACGGTTATTATCATACCACTCATTATGGCCGACCTGCTTCATGCTTCATGCAGCTGGTGTTTTTTCTCGACGTTGTGACTCAGCAGAAAGAAAAAGAAAGAAGTAGAGTCGTGAGAGAGCAGAGGGAGGAAGATGAGGGATGAACTGGGGGGAGACTGTGATTTATTGTTTGTGGAGTAAATCTTCACCTCCCTGTTGAATATTAATTTACTGTCGACATCTTGCCCTTGTCAACCGTAGACCTTATTCCCAGGACGCTCAAGACTGGAGGCGAATCACAAGACACTAGAGAAATCAACGCTCTCCGACGGGGGAAGAAAGTTAGTCTGGTAGTGGGAGTATGAGGAGGGGGCGGGGGGGTCATAGGGGTCATATTCCTCCACGGTGCACGGTTCCTCTACGTCTGTGTGTCTAACACCGGCCCATGTGGGGTTTGGCATCAATACCTCCTTTTATGTCGGTAGACAGCGATCAATGGATCTCTCTTCCCCCGAACGGAAGCACTCCATATTCAGCGGTTGATTTCACGGCTGGATATCCGACACACCACTTAATGGATGTGCATGTGTGTGTATGTGTGTTCATATATGTGTGTGTGTGTGTGTGTGTGAAGGGGGTCGGGGGGGTCAGTGTACAGTTGTAGCTTTGTAATTTAAGGTGATTAATCAACATACACTGGGTTTATTGGAGCCAACAGGGGCCGGCAGGTTTTTGTTGGTACAGATTAGTGTGAACGTAATGAGAACACGACAACACTCAGCACATACAAAGAGCAGTCCATTGATACTGTTCATTACTAACTGTGAGTTTATTCAACAGAGGTGCTGTGATGTGACGTGTTAAATGAATCAAATGACTCTTTCCTGTTTTATTTTCTTTAACTTGTAATTAATATTTCTGTTTCCCTTCCATATTTTTGATATTAACAGTGTATTAGCTCACTGAGCATTAGTCTTTACAGCTAACTACCTTGCTAACAGTTCAACACACAGTCTGTGCAGCTTCACAGAAATGTTTCATTTCATTATCTTCAAGGACACAAGTTTTATCATCATATCAACCAATCAGCTATAACATCCTGACATCACCATACGACATCGTCTCCACATCATCTCTGACCGGTCGAGGTCTGGACTCTTAAAGATACTTGAAGATTAAAATCTGAAGAATTCAAAGTCGAGTTGACTCTTTGAACTCGTTATTGTTCCTCAAACAACCGTCCTGAACAGTTGTAACAGTGTAACAGCAGCATCATCTATCTTCATCTGAAAGATATGATATCGATTCTAAAAATCCTTTGATGATGTTTTAATGTTTCCATTTCCAACAAGATGTGTCCACATGAGAGACAATGAATGAAAACATGACGAAGCTGCGTCACTGACAGACCTGAAGACGTCTGACTGTAGTTTTATGTTTCTACAGTCTGAGGACAGAGAAGAACCGGACAGAAACAAAGCTTCACATACAAGATGAACAAACTAGAGGTGAAATACTGTGGAAATATCACAAATCTCCAAAACCATCTAACAACCATCTGATCAACCAGAAACAGTCGGCAACGTTCATCTTTCAAAGATTTACTGTTGTAGTTTTCCATCCAAGAAAACCTGCTGTTGAAAGTGAAAAATAAGAGGACATCCACGTTTCATCACACTGCCTCGCTAGTCTCGCAAGTAGTCAGTTTTTAGATCAGAGGTAGTTACATTTTTAAATCTATCCAACGCATCAATTATTGATGGAGGATTTTTCTTTTTCTTTTTTTCTTTTTTTTTCACGGTTCAATCAGGACAAAACCAAAGTGTTACTTATTGATGTTGAAACTCAGAGAGAAAAAAAACTTAATGTGAAACTGTAAAGACTGACTCTAAAACTCCTGTCAACAAGTGACTGATTGATGGAGGAAAAAGAAGCATTTAAACAACGAGTTTAACAACCAGTGAGTGACCTACAGGTCGAGGGTAAAGGAAAATATGTAGCTGTGTATATTTTACACTGAATTTAAATTATTTAATCAAGAACTCAGAGAAAGAGAGAAAAAAAGGTGAATCCAATGGAGATTTAAGTTGTAATGAAAGCAAACACATGAAATGTGTGTATTGATTATTGTGTTGTTGTGTTTCCCTGCGGGGGAAAATAATCTAATATTCTGTTTACACCTGCAGCTTTTGTTGTTGATCAAGAGTCTGGACCTGGTTACTTTAACTGAGCAACATCAGCTTGTGATTCATTGTACAAATGTTTAGGTTTTTGTTTTGAATTTTGAATTTCCACCTAAAGACTCAGTAGAAACGTTGTGGAAACGTTGTGGAAACGTTGGGTCACCTGGTGAAATACCTAGAAATCTTCCATCATGGCCCAGTGGGAGGAAAAACTCCAGGTAAAGAAGGAAAAAGATTGCATCACTCTCACATATAATGGCCGTCCACATACAAAACCTGCACACAAACAAACACAAACGCTCATTGTACGTGAGGACGGCGATGGTTCGTGAATGTAAATCACGCCCTTAACGCTCCGTGGAACAGACTCCGTCTCAGGTCTATGAATAGTAAAACAGATCCAGCCGAGGCTGCCAGTCGTCAACATAAATAACAGATTAACATCTTTTTTTTCTTCTACAGATTAAACATTATCTTCCTCTCACAAAGCAAAATGAATCGCCACAATTCAGACAGCGTTTGTTGAGGACGAGTCCTGACTGGAACAACTCAGTTATGTGTTCACGATGAAAGCTAATAAAAGACAAAGCTGCTGAGTTAATAAACATCCATGGATTAGTTTTCCTCCAAACGCCTCGCAGTTATACCTCTGATCACTTCTGCTCAGTGAAACAAATCACATCAGGCTCACAGGTATAACGACTCTAAAATGGCAGTTACCTCAAATGAAGTTAGTGAGATGTTGTTTACGCTGCTCTGTTCTATCGTTTGGTTCGTCTGCAGATAGCCAGGAGGCTTCAGTCTGACATCTGCTTTCAGATCATGACCACCTCCCTACTATCATGTAAGTCGCTTTTTTGCCACATCATCCTGCTGAAAGAGGCAGATCCTTTGATGATCTGTTTCCTCGGTGCAACAGGATCTGTCCACATGAGAGATGGTGAACGAAAACATAACGGAGCTGCTTCACTGACAGAACCGTCGGGACTAAAGATTTCTACAGTCTGAGGACAGAGAAGAACTGGACAGAAACAAAGCTTCATTAAAACCGCAAGCAGTGTTTACGGGCCCGAGTATCCACGCTTTCGCGTGGGCCGCGTAGCATGCCCATGTGAAAGCGCAGGGTGTGAGGATGTTTTAATTATATATATATATATATATATATATATATATATATATATATATATATATGTGTGTGTGTGTGTGTGTGTGTGTGTGTGTGTGTGTGTGTGTGTGTGTGTGTGTGTGTGTGTATATATATACACAATATAGCTCAGGAGATATATATGTATATATATATATATATATATATATCCTGAGCTTCCGCGTGGGCATGCTCCGCAGAAGCGCAAACTCGAGGGCTCGTAAACTCTACTTGCGGTTTCCATTACATATATATATATATATATATTGTTTGAACAACTACTTGCAAACATCTAGTCTCTACTGTCTCTTCCTGGTCTCCTCCCCTCCCTTTTATCTGTCTCTTCTCTTTGTCTTTTCTCTGTTTTCATCTCACCCAGCCGGTCGAGGCAGATCAGACCGTCCACTCTGAGTCTGGTTCTGAGGGAGGTTTCTTTCTGTTAAAAAGGAGTTTTTCCTCCATTGTCACCAAGTGCTTACTCATTGTGGAAATGTTGGTTTCTCTATGGAAAGAGACTTGAGATAAATGTTTTTATGATCTGGCGCTATATAAATAAAACTGAATTGAATTGAATATATTTGCCGTTGCAAGTTGTTACATCTTGCTGTCATGTTAACTAATGTGTGACATATTTCATTAACAATGAAAAATAAACACATAAAATTAAATATCCTTTATCCAGGTTCTTTCAACCAACAACATAACATTTAGCTTCACTGGGTGGCCTCATTCTCAGATCAAATTTTACCTAAAGGACTTGACACACTTTAGTCAATGTTTACAAAACTGAAAAGTAGTCTTATTTTTGGAGTCTTATGCTTTATGTAGGGGTCTGTCAGACACAGGTCATTTGTCTCCAGTTTGTCACATGCAAAGGACGTGGTCACTCACTGTGTTTTGCTGCTGCTCCTTCAAGGTCTTACTGGTCTCTGACTTTAGGATGCCTTCAGTGTAGATACTGAAACCTGACACTACTCTGTGAACCTATGACCTGGGTCATTTGCATACTAGCCCAGTCATTGGTTGTTTACTGAGGACTGAGGGGAGGTGTGTGTGTGTCAAAGTGCAGACAGACAGACAGGAGGAAGGATCTGATACTGAGTGTTTTTTCCTGCTATCTGGCGAGCTTGTAGAAAGTTATCGTGGCACCATTTCGCCATCGCATGAGATAGCCACAATTCCTTCAGGCCATGTCGTCGGCACTGTCCTGCCATCACGTATGCCAAATTTGAGACGAATCAGATGATCGGTTTTAGAGAAACTGATCATGTGATCAAACGCAAACAAACGCCAATATCACATTTCCTGTAGGGTGTAGCTAGGGTCACGCAGCACGAAAGTTGTCCGTCTACATCGGCTCTACACACATACGAAGTTTCGTGTGTCTATTTCAAATGACAAGTCATTTATAGCCCTTTGAACTTTTATCACAGTTAAAACGCTACTAAACTTCAAGGTGTCGCCATTTCGACATAGAGCGAAAATTCAAAAATCCCCACACAAATTATCATCAGCAACATCTTGACATCACGTACGTCAAGTTTGATGGCAATCGGACGAACAGTCTAGGATCTTTACGTTAAATTCCATAAACGTCGACCCGCAAACAAATGCTAATAGCTCACTTCCTGTTGGGCGTGGAAACAGAATGCTGCACGAAAGTTGTCCGTCTTGATGAGCTCTACGCACATACCAACTTTGGTGTGTCTACCTCAAACTATGTGCCGACCACAAGCCTTTGTTTAAAAATTTCTAAAAGGGGGCGCTCTGGAGCCCCTGAGCCACGCCCGGACTCCAAAGTTGGTCAGAACGTGCTTTGCAGCAGTTCTGATGTGAGTGCAAATTTTGGTGAGTTTTCATGGATGGGAAAGGCCTCAAATGGCCTGGTACAATAGGGTCCTCGCACCATGATGCTTGGGCCCTAATAATAAGAATCTGAGCAAAAACAATAGGGTCCTCGAACCGAGGTGCTTGGGCACTAATAATAAGAATCTGAGCAAAAACAATAGGGTCCTCGAACCGAGGTGCTCGGGCCCTAATTAACCATTAAAAGTTCAAAATAAACCTCAAAGAAAATCTAAAACTAAGTAAAATTATTACCCTAAACAAAATTAACATTTAAGAAAATCAACTGTCAATAAAAAAAATCATAAATAAAACTAAGTAAACGTAAAGTAAGTAAAAGTAAACATGGAAAAAAAATCTAATTTCAAAATGAAACTCAAAGTAAAAATTAAAACTCAATCAAACTAAAAACTCATGAAACTAAAACTAATAAATAAACAACTAAAACTAAAAGTCAAAACTCAACCAAAATAAAAACTAAGAAATCTAAAACTCAAAACTCAACAAAAACAAATACTAAAAAAAAAAAAAAAAAAAAATGAAAATAAGTAAAACTCAAAATCTAAATCAAAACTAAAAACAAAACTAAGAATCAAAGAATCAAAACAAAAATAGAAAACCAAAAATGTCAAATATCACAGTCAAAGGTAAAAAATGATCAATATCTCATAAAAATTAAGACTACATCAAGATCAGTAAAATCTAAGCAATGAAAGTACAGCTGGGTAACGTCCACATAACAATGGAAGTTTATATTGTGCTTCCTGATGATGTTGCCTAAGGGAAGCATGTACAAGATAAAAAGGATTTGTTTAGATTTTTACTTTAGAAAGGGATGAACATTTCCACAATGAGCAAACCTTTTAGGTTTGTTTTTATAACTTATAGTGTTTGTAGAGTTTGATTTTCTTCGCTGTTTGATTTTAAGTTTATTATAATTGATTTTTGTTTTTTTTTATTTTTGTTTTGACTCTTAGTTTTATTTTAGTTTTGATTTAGGTTTTAAGCTTTAGTTTTTATTTTTAGCTCTGATTTTTATTAGGTTTTGGGTTTTACTTTTTATTTTTAGTTTGATTTTTATTCAGTTTTGAGTTTTACTTTTTAATTTCATTAGGTTTTGATTTTTTAATTTTAGTTTTGGTTTTTATTTTTATTCAGTTTTGAGTTTTAGTTTTTATTTTTATTAGGGTTTGAGTTTTTGTATTTTTTTTTTAGGTTTTCACTTTTAGTTTTTATGTTTATTTTTTTATTTTATTAATTTATTTATTTTTTGGTGTTTTGATTTTCTCCTGTTTTTTCTTTAATGTGTTGATTTGAATTTCAAATTGATTTTGATTTTAATTCTTTTACTGTAATCATTAGCATTAATTTCTTAGTTTGGTGATTTTTTTTTCCTTATTCTGATGTGGGTGGCAGTAGGCTCATGTGCTGGCAACCTCTCCTTCCTAGAGCAGGGACAGCGTTTTGAAAGAGATGAACTGTTGAGCTGTTATGCAGATTCTTATAATCGCCGCCTCATCTACTTGCCTTTTAACACCGTGAACTTCTGAAGTTTCTGAGGATGGTAGGAGAGTTTTCCCCGTGGTTTGGGTTTTTCACTCTTGGCAGTGTTTTCCCATGGGTTTTTTCTCCTACCTGCTACCTGTTCTGGCTCACTGTTTGTCTGACATCTTTTTGTTGGTCTCGTTTAAATGAGACCAAACAGGGGATTTGTGGGATCAGGCCCCACAAGTGCACGTCTGCCACATAATCTAAAAGTCAGCATAATGACGGGTGACATGACATGACACTGACATGGAACAGAAGACACTGATAGCAACGCTGAATATCTTGCATGTTCTCAGGATGATAATGGTCATCGTGTCCGTGTACATGATACTGTATACACAAGTGTTGACATCAACAACTGGGAGTGTGACACCTACAAAAATGTATGGTCAGTAGTTGTGATCTGCGGCGTCAAGCTGACGTTCCTCAGACAGCTAACAGCCTGCTATGAGGAACGCAACTGATGACTCTGTCTCTTCTTTTCTTGCGCAAACAGGTTAGTAAAGTGCGTTAACTAACCGCAACTCATGTATAAGGACTGTTAAAACTTTTTTGTATGTATGAATGAAGTTTGTTAATGGAGATATTATGTTGTAAACCATGAGAAGTGAAGTGGATGTAGTCTCGCTTTCCAGCGTAAAGGATAACTATAGAAAATGGCGGTCTGTTGATATTTTCATTTGGTTTTATGGGGCTCCTGTGCATTTACTTTCATTTTGTTTTATGTGAGTTATCTGAATGTTTATGCTAAAGTTACTATTTCAGGTTAAAATCGGATGTTGATGGGTCGTTTACATGATTGTTTACATATGTAAAACGTGTTCAAACAGGCAGTAGTATGGTTAAAAACTATACAATAGAAGTTAAGTGTTAAAAGCACACGCAAGACATTATTTAGCTGGTTAAAATAGTAAAAAAAAAATGTGACTTTGAGGACACAAATGTTTTATAAATTCATTTTATGTTGGGAATCTGATATGTGCAGTTAGCAATCATTTGTGGCAGCATTCATTTTGTGGAGCATGATGGCTGAATGACATGGTGAATGTAGGAACACAAGAAGTAGCGTTAATTCTGTTTAATAAAGACAGCTAACAGCCTGCTATGAGGAACGCAACTGATGACTCTGTCTCTTCTTTTCCTGTGCAAACAGGATATATCTTCTGTGACCAAGTAACTCGTTTTGAGGCTTGTAACAGGAGCCTACACAACCAGAGGAACAATCATCACGAATCACCTGCGACCAATCCAAATAAGCAACATATTTCTTATCTTGGTATAAAACTACTGGGTCAGGGAAAGCAAAGTCAGTCAGACTTTGTGAACTGACACACACATTGTTGTTGTCAGGGACCGAACTCTGACCCAGAGCTCTGTACTGCTTTATTCATCTACTGCCTATTAAACACATGACTTTTGAGACCGAATATCTTCTCCTACTCCTTCAATTCAAACGAACACGCGGACTGAGCTCACACATAGCCAGAGGAACTTCATAGCCTGAGCACACAGTCCAACACTGTGTAGCTCCATTTACCTTCTGGCTCCTGCCAACATAGAGACCCTGAACAGTAAACTAAAGCACAATTAAGGATCTTTCAAAGAACAAAGGGTTTAGTTTTTTGTTTTTCATTACTCTAGTAAGTGAGTCAAGTGAGTAAACCCATAACCCCACTGCCCATTAATGTGGTCCTCAGAGCTTAAGTCCATCTGTCAGAAAGTCAGTAATATTGATATTTTTTACTGAACATTTAGTGTGTTAAGTGGGGAAACTGGAGAACCCAGAGTAAACCCATAACCCTCATGAACACTGATGTGGTCCTCAGAGCTTAAGTCCATCTGTCAGAAAGTCAGTAATATTGATATTTTTTACTGAACATTTAGTGTGTTAAGTGGGGAAACTGGAGAACCCAGAGAAAACCCATAACCCTCATGAACACTGATGTGGTCCTGAGGGCTTAAAGCCTTCTGACAAAAAGTCAGTAATATTGATATTTTTTACTCTAAAGTGTGTTAAGTGGGGAAACTGGAGTACCCAGAAAACCCATCCCACCCCACCAGGATCAGGAATCGGACCTTTGCCCTCCTGATGTCTGCTGAAGTGGTCCCTAGAGCTCTAGAGTCCTGCCTGAACCCAGGCAGAGAACTTTTTAGTGTGAATACCATAGGAGGGCCGGAGCACCCAGACAAAACCCATAAGAGCTATAGGAGAAAATGTTGGTCTAATTAACATTTCGTCTTCCTGAAGGGGTTGGAGAAGGCCTTCTGAACAGAGGAGAAGAATCTAGAGATGGCGCTAGGTTTGGGGGGTGTGAGGTGACGCCTAAGAGATGAGATGACGGTGTCTTCTAGTTCTGGTGTCATTAAAGTCACTTCGGCCAGTACCTGCAAGGTACTGGGCCAGGTCTTGCATAAGTCGTTGTAAATTAACTTGTCAAGTTGGTTGAGTTTCTCTGAGATGAGGTTGAAATCCTTATTGTCCAAGCAGGCCATTATCTTTTCATAAAGACTCTGGATGCTGTCCTTTGGGTCTTTAATACTCCATCCCACCTTGGCTTTTCTGAAGACTCGCTCAACCAGTGCTTCAGTGAGGATCCTGACCAACACTTTGTTTTTCACCATTGTCGATTCATAGCTAGAATCCACAACCTCGTCAGGAGCTGTTACCTCCTCTGAAAGAACTGTAACCTCATCTGAAAGAACTGTAACCTCCTCTGAAAGAACTGTAACCTCATCTGAAAGAACTGTAACCTCCTCTGAAAGAACTGTAACCTCCTCTGAAAGAACTGTAATCTCCTCTGCAGGAGATGTCAATGCTGGGGTACAACTCCCAATTTGGACCACTGGTGTGACGGACAACTGTGACCTTGCTTTTGTTGTTGACGTTATCAGCGGCTGGTTGTCCATCAGAGAAAACGTGACCTGGTTCAGGATGCTGGAAGTCTGAGAGGTGGTCCACCAGTTCACCAGTGACATGTGGCTGATCACTTCGCTCTGAATGTCAGCGTACATTTCAGGACTGGCCAAAGGAGCAGGTATTGTAGTAGTATTGGGGGTGGCCTGTCCAGGTGATCTTAGTATTTCCTCCCTGTTAAAGTAGGAGTAGAGGTGGTTGCTGAGTGGACGTGAGTCCGTGATGACTGTGTGAGGTTGTTCTTTCACCACTCCTTCTTGATTTTTGTCCTCAGTCAGAAGTAGAGATTCAACATTATCTGTGAGAGACTGCACCGACTCTGCACTTTCCACTTTGCCTGCCTGTTGGAATTTGCTCTTAAGCCGTGTCACCATCCGAAGAAAAGATGCTTTTTCAAATCTCTTTGCAAAAAACTTCTTCAACTTCTTGGTGGCTCTTTTGAAATTCAAGGCATAGTCCATGGGCCCTGTTTCCCCAGCATCTGAACTTGTCTCAACCAGATTCACCACATCCGTAATAAGACACTCAATGATGTCTTGTGCCACCATTCTGATCTCCTCAGACGTTTCAGACTTCATCTGGTCATACTGGGCGTTCGGCACATCAGCCAAAAGATTTTCCAAAATCGGACTGAACTCCTGGTCAATTAGACTCTCGATGTCTTTACGAATATCACTCTCAGTTTTTTTCTGAGGCAACATGCTTGATGAAGTGGCTTCTGGTTCAGATCTGACTGATAACTGGTCAGTATCTGCAGCACTGATATCTTCCTCATCCACACAGTCCAGGCTCTTTGCTGCAACCACCACATCATCATCGTCATCATCACTGTCGATGTCCAGGATCTTCATGTCAACGGTCTGGTCTCTTCTCCATGTACACTTTAGAGGTTTGCACAGTCTCTTTATCTGGGCCGTGATTGCCTCAAACAAGTTGGAAATATGACCCACCATCTTTTGCAGCTTTTCAGGAGGTGTGGTACGACCAACAGGAGGCTCTGCTGAGAGACTCGCCGTAGAGAGTGAAGCGTTGATGTTGTTTGTCACTTCCTCCACAATGCAGTCTGTCAGCTGATCCAAGCTGATGGTCTGGTCTTTATTGTCAGCCTGGTCCTGGTCTTTTGCCAATTTGCTCAAAACCTCGGAAAAGCTCTGGGAAAGCGAGTCTCCCAGGCTTGTCTTTATGATGTTCTCAGAGACCTGTGTCACTCTGCCTGTCAGAGATCTTAACAAAGATCTGGTCAGAAGTGATATTAAGTGTAAAAGCGTGTCCGCAAATATGATAAGTGTCTCATTGCAACACTCACCTGATTGAATTAGTTGCCATTGTTTTTGTGTCATCCTTTCGAACAAGGATTCAACTATCGGGCGGATGTCGTTAACCGTGATGTCAGGCATTTCTGGGGTTGGTGTTTTTTGCCTGTCCATTGACCTTATGTTGTTGTGTTGTTTGTATCAAATCACAATATCGCACGTGGAAAGGGTTTGTAGAATTAATGTCGACAAGCTTGGCTCTCTATTTACAATATTTATATATGTATTTACAATGTTTTATGTGTCAAAGATGAAAGTCAAACAAGGAGATGAAAGGACAGATCAAAGCTAGAGGAGATGATGTCATCAGTGGAAGACAGTGATGATGTCATGTTGTCAGCATCATCATCATTGTCCTCCACTGACTAAAATGGAAACTGAGGCCACAAAATCAAAACTCAAATATGAGAACAATGTTTTTAGACTTCTAGAAGTGTTTTGAGACATATTTTCACAAATTATTTCAAATTTGGGCCAAATATTGTCAAAGTTTCTCTCTCTCTCTGTGAAATTATCGTGTTCAATTTAAATTCTACTTTATTTTTATTGTATTTTATTATATTCTTTATTCAATAAATCTCCCAGAAAATTAGACTTCTTATTATGTAATACCAGTGTGTTCAGTAGGGGGGGGGGAAGCAAGGTTCTGTGGTGTAACAGTCAGCACTTTGGATTCAGAATCCAGTGATCTGAGTTCATATCCCAGTAGTGGTGAACACAGATTGTAACTCTGTTTATCGATATATTTTCCACTAGTGTTATGTACATACCATGGGCATATTGACATTTGAGAGAAACAATTTTATGAAAATAAACAAGTCATACAGAAAATGTAAACTATGTAGTATGTGTTAGCCATTTTTGTTATGATCATTCCTGAAACGTTTAACTCTTTAATCACAGTTTAAAGGTCCCATGTTATACCCTTTTTACAACAAGTTAACATGGCTCTATGAGCTCCACTGAACATGTCCCCAAAGTAGTTTGTTGAAAATACCTCTCAGATTAGGCATTTTCCCCTGCCTCTCTACCAATCTGGTTCAGAACAGGCCATTTCTCATTAGAATTCCTACATGCAAATGAGCTGCTACTGGCCACGCTCCATTCTGGAACTAGGGCAGCACCAGCACCAAAGATTAATGAAAACTGACCCTCTCTGCTCAATTCTAGATCGATAGAAAGTCACGGAAAGATTAGAGTCTTTCCAAAAGCAACAAACACGTGTAAAGAAAAAGGTGTAGTTAGAGCCCCCTTTTAAAAGAGGTAGTTAGAGCCCTCCTCTGGGAAACAGGGCTAGTAAGAGCCCCCTGTAGGAAACCTCCAAAGGCAGGTTTCCAAATCAGGAGGTTCAAGTCCTCTCAGGTCATGGTTTAAAGGTTTGAGTCCTTCTTTACGCATGGCCAACCGAGGTGGTGGAGGAAAAAATTAAGGTTACAACACAAATTTCCTGTGGAAATGTCCACTTGATGTTAACACGTGAAAAACAAAAAAGAGGATCTATGGTTGTATATGTATTGTTCCGTTGAAATGTTTGTATAATTGGTCTGTGGTTGTATGAGAGTGTTTCCATTGAAATGTTCCTTTGATGCTGACGTGTATGACTGCAGGATATATGCCAGTAGCTTGAGACAATAATAATAATACCACAGATATAAAGAAAACAGAAATTAAAACTTAAAAAACTCTTAAATCTTAAAAAGTCTTAAAAATCATCCCTTTCTAAAATAAAGTTCTAAACAAATCACTGTAAAATTTACACCATAATTCAAAAAATACCATTGAGTAATAAGAAGGTTCAATTGAAATAATAAACTTAAAATCAAACAGCAAAGAAAATCAAACTCTACAAACACTATAAGTTATAAAAACAAACCTAAAAGGTTTGCTCATTGTGGAAATGTTGGTTTCTCTATGTAAAGAGACTTGAGATAAATGTTTTTATGATCTGGCGCTATATAAATAAAACCGAATTGAATTGAATTGAATATATTTGCCGTTGCAAGTTGTTACATCTTGCTGTCATGTTAACTAATGTGTGACATATTTCATTAATAATACAAAACACATAACACACACATAAATAAACACATAAAATTAAATTTATGTTTTTTTAACCAGTAATATAACATTTAGCTTCACTGGGTGGCCTCATTCTCAGATCAAATTTTACCTAAAGGACTTGACACACTATAGTCAATATTTACAAAACTGAAAAGTAGTCTTATTTTTGGAGTCTTATGCTTTATGTAGGGGTCTGTCAGACACAGGTCATTTGTCTCCAGTTTGTCACATGCAAAGGACGTGGTCACTCACTGTGCTTTGCTGCTGCTCCTTCAAGGTCTTACTGGTCTCTGACTTTAGGATGCCTTCAGTGTAGATACTGAAACCTGACACTACTCTGTGAACCTATGACCTGGGTCATTTGCATACTAGCCCAGTCATTGGTTGTTTACTGAGGACTGAGGGGAGGTGTGTGTGTGTCAAAGTGCAGACAGACAGACAGGAGGAAGGATCTGATACTGAGTGTTTTTCCTGCTATCTGGCGAGCTTGTAGAAAGTTATCGTGGCACCATTTCGCCATCGCATGAGATAGCCACAATTCCTTCAGGCCATGTCGTCGGCACTGTCCTGCCATCACGTATGCCAAATTTGAGACGAATCAGATGATCGGTTTTAGAGAAACTGATCATGTGATCAAACGCAAACAAACGCCAATATCACATTTCCTGTAGGGTGTAGCTAGGGTCACGCAGCACGAAAGTTGTCCGTCTACATCGGCTCTACACACATACGAAGTTTCGTGTGTCTATTTCAAATGACAAGTCATTTATAGCCCTTTGAACTTTTATCACAGTTAAAACGCTACTAAACTTCAAGGTGTCGCCATTTCGACATAGAGCGAAAATTCAAAAATCCCCACACAAATTATCATCAGCAACATCTTGACATCACGTACGCCAAGTTTGACGGCAATCGGACGAACCGTCTAGGACCAGTACGTTAAATTCCATAAACGTCGACCCGCAAACAAATGCTAATAGCTCACTTCCTGTTGGGCGTGGAAACAGAATGCTGCACGAAAGTTGTCCGTCTTGATGAGCTCTACGCACATACCAACTTTGGTGTGTCTACCTCAAACTATGTGCCGACCACAAGCCTTTGTTTAAAAAATTCAAAAGGGGGCACTCTGGAGCCCCTGAGCCACGCCCGGACTCCAAAGTTGGTCAGAACGTGCTTTGCGGCAGTTCTGATGTGTGTGCAAATTTTGGTGAGTTTTCGTGGATGGGAAAGGCCTCAAATGGCCTGGTATGTGGCAGGAGGAAAAAAAAAAAATAAGAAGAAGAATCTGAGCAAAAACAATAGGGTCCTCACACCGGAGGTGCTTCGGGCCCTAATTAATCTTTGTTAAAAAACTTTACTGCTCTAGTTTTGAGAAAATCACATATATTTAATATCCAATAAAAACTGATGCTGAAAATGAAATATCTCTAAAGTCTAGTTGACTCTAGTCGTCTCCACCAGTGGTCTCCAGTGGTGGTGTCTGGTGGACTTGGTCCTCTGATGGTTGGTGAATCATCAGTTAATGATCATAATGTGTGAACAGCCCTAACGACTCCATCAGAGGCCGTCGGGACCTGGTCTGAGACCGGGACTGGATCTGTCATGTTAGAAAACTGGAGGAGTCTGAAGAGACTGACAAAGAGCGACAGCCAATCAGAGGAGGGATGTGAGATAAATGCTGCTGCCGTCTCACTGATTCACTCACAACCACGTTTAAAAGTCTGACGTTTTAACGCTTTTTCTTTCATTTTCACTTTCTACAAACTCCCCGCGTCTGATCCAGATGTTACCCGGTACCGGGGAGGTCTGCCGCTGATTTCAGCTCCACCGTGAAAACCAGCGTGTTGCCATGGTGATGTTTACACACCGGTTTAGCGGTTTAGTCTGTGTCGGAGGCAGCGTCTTCACCGGTGCTTGTCAACAATAAACGGCTGTAAATCACGGTGAGAAGCAGCGGCTACATCCTGTCTAGTTCACGTGACCAGACGTAGAGTTTGGTGACGTCACGGTGTGATCGGGAGTCAATCACTGACAAGTCTTGTAGTGTGAACACTACAGGTCTCAGACCAGTTGTTGAGACTCCACATCATGGGAACACAAGTCGCCAACGATCACGACAGAGACTGAGACTCACTGATCGTTGGTGAAGTCGACCAGTGTGAACTAGACTTTAGTTTTCAAAATCAAAATTCATCCACAGGCCAAATAAATCACAGACAATTCAGACAGCGTTCAGTGAGGACAAGTCCTGACTGGAACAACTCAGTTAAAGCCCAGTTATTCTCCCTTTACGTACGTACAAACCTACGTCTGTTCCTAACATCAGACCTTTCATACTCCCCATGCGTGTTTTGTGTTGACATGGCTCTTAACAACACATCCCCTAGAGGGCAGCACCGAGTGCAGAGTTCAGAGCTCCGACATAACAACAACAAACATGGCGACGGTGAAGAAGATCACAGCTCACATTGTAAGAAAGTGATAAAAGGCAGCGCTGTGCACTGCTACAGATCAGTAAGCTCCTGAAAATGGACCAAATTACGCAAGTAATGATGGATGCGTAGAGAATAAATGGTCCTTTATGTGTTCATGATAAAAGCCAATAAAAGACAGAGCTGCTGAGTTAATAAACATTTGTGGATTAGTTTTCCTCCAAACGCCTCGCAGTTATACCTCTGATCACTTCTGCTCTGTGAAATAAATCACATCAAATGAAGTTAGATGAGACGTTGTTTACGCAGTTTTACTGTAACGATGAGTCTGTTTGATTTATTTGTAGATAAAGCCAACTCAGACGTCTGCTTTCAGATTTAAAGCCACAAAAAGAAAAAAGAAAAAAAAAAAAAAATCTTGCAGCGTTTGTACGTGAAAGAGTCTGGGAGATGTGTACCAGTGGGTCAGCCAACTTAATAACGTGCTACACTCGGTGTTACAAATGGCAGAAAATAAATTGTTTCTCGACCTTTGAAGAACAGCGGCTTCTGTATGAGTCAGTGTGTGAAGCAGCAGCAGTGGCTGATGGCACAGATCTCAGATCAGTGTTCGTGACTGAGACACAGCTGAGGGAGCTGTCTGTCTGTCTGTCTGTCTGTCTGTCTGTCTGTCTGTCTGTCTGTCTGTCTGTCTGTCTGTCTGTCTGTCTGTCTGTCTGTCTGTCTGTCTGTCTGTCTGTCTGTCTGTCTGTCTGTCTCGCTCAGAGACAGAGGTTCAGTGATGGGAGGAGACGTAGGATTTGATGGGTACATGATGCTCAAACAGCGAATGGCCGCTGGGCTTGTGTGCATGAACGTGTGTGTGAGAGAGAGAGGCTGCAACAGCGAAAGCTTGTAGCCTTTGAGGGACTGACTTTTATTTGTGGCACAATGTCACATTTGTGAGCATCATCACACCGGCAGCTCTTTGTGTGCGCCGCAGGTTTTCTGGACCACTTTTCTCTAAAATGCAAATAGACCTTTCTGCTTTTTTTTTTTTTTTTTTTGGTCCAATAAAGAGAAAAAAGAACGGAGACGGGGTTGTTGAGGCATTGTTTGTTTGTCATCACACTGTGACATTTCCTGCTCATCTCTGGGCCTGCAGCGAAGCACCAATTTAAATGTTAACATGGAACGGGGCAGCACACGCAGGATACGAAAGTAGACCTGGCATCTCATCGACAGAAAACCCCCATTCCTCCCCTCGGGCTTTAGAAGACTCCTGCTGCCTGTCAAACAGCTTCCACTGAAACAGATCTGGATTTTCAGATTTTCACCTTTAATTAAAAGGAAGTTTCCTCTGAGGATGAAATGTTTTATGTTAATCATCTACGGTTCACAAAAACATGTTTCACAGTGACGTTACACAACCACAAACCATCTACAACAGTCACATAGTGAGCTACATGATGGAAAACCTCGTTTACAACCAAGAAGGCTGCATGAAATCTGTAAATAACTTTGAGTACGAGTCTTAACAACGTCATAATCATACAACATGTCAGTCACACTTCGATTACACACAAATCCAAGGTAAAGATGCAAAGACACAAATTATCACCAACTCAACGCTGGGTTGTAAAATAGTCACTGACGATCAGGAAATGGAAGACAAGCAGGAGTTGTACAATATGTGTCTTGATCTTTAGAGCAACACAACAAAAACTGGGGTTTTGAGAAAAGTCAGAGAAGCAGCAGGAGAATCAAGTAACTTCTTTAACTATAAACCTGTGACTTGTTGGTTGTAGTTAGAGGAAGCAGACAGGAGCAGTAGAAGGAGGATTATTGGCTGTTAAGAGCAAATATTTGTCTGATTTCTGTGGTGGTGATGACATCACTTGCTGAAGAGTTTCAGACATTTTTGTGTTTATAAAACAATGAATTGTACCAATGGAGCTGAGTCGATACTAAAACGTGACGTGAACAGACGCCGGCCACTGATTGGTCAGAGGGAGTGTCTTCACAAGCTGCCACCAGACGCCAGTTGAGTTGAGAGAGCGTCAACAAAATAATCAAGCTCCATTTTTAAACAGGACAAGAGTGATAGCCATCGTCGTAGCTACCTGGTCGTAAGCTAACCCAGCAACAAGTACAGCATCTCCTCCATGTCCATTAATGTTTACTGATGTTTTTGTGTCGTGACGTCGCAGCAGTTTGACTCCACTCACCACATTCACGTGGAGGAGGAACCAAACTGTGATGGAAAACAACGTGTCTGCTACCAGACTGAGTAGAGTCCAGTAGAGTCCAGTAGAGTAGAGACACAACGACCTGGTGAAGAAGAGACGTTATAATGTGTCAAACAGTCGACGTTCAACATCGTTATCGACCAACAGTTCGGCTACAAACAACAACACACTCATATGAGATCAGTATTGATCTAAACATCATAAAAGTAAATGTTTTTATGATTTAACGCCATATAAAATAACCTTGACTTGACTTTCGTGTCTTCATCCTCTCATACAGACTGAACATTAAACTACAACAGCAAAAACGTCCATGTAACATCTTTCAGATACAAGAAAGAGACGACACCAAACAAACCCAGTCGGCAGCATTTCAGTGAAAAAATTGATTTTGTCAAGAAGTTTACTGTCGAGTTGGTTAAACTTTTATAAAAAAAACTCTTGATTCTTTAAACCGCAGCTCATCGCATCGTTAATGTATCATTTTTTAAATTAAGTGTTGGAGAGTGAATCTAGATCATTCCTGAATCTGTGGAGAAGAGATAAACTGACCACTGATACAGAGACTGGAAACAGGAGCCTGATAACGCTCCAGGATTTAATGCAACACAAACGTAAAGTCTCTGAACTCAACAATTCATTTCACTGTGCATTTTTTCCTCCAGACACAGATTAACACTCAACGTGGAGCTGATGAGTGAATGTTTTTGGATGAATTTCAACACACGGATGTTTCTTCACGTTGGATATGAACTGGAGATGAACCGAGCGAACATGTCGGACATTTCTAAATTTAATTTGACTTCAAAGCAGAAGTGTGGTCCTGCGTTTCGCCTAAAAATAAAATAAGTAGCTTTATCTCACCTTACAGATTCATCACACAAGTGTTAGACCTACAACAGAGTGTGTGTGCTACTACTGAGACGTTTGATCGGAAGAAACAAGACAGACGATCAGTCGTCACTCGGTTCGCTGGTTTTTCTTTCATTATCATTTTTCTAACACTGCTACAAACAACATCATGACAGGAACAAAAACTGCATCTTGACAAGTGACAACTACTGTCATTACATCAACTCAACAGACTCAACTTAACAGAAAATAATACAAATTACATCTAGAGAGGATTATATACTATGACAAACAAGCAGCTATTCTTTATGTAGGTTTAAACAAAGTGTTAGTTTTGAAGATTTAAGAGTTAATATCCATGTGGAGTCAAACTCAACGCACACAAGAAGCACTGTCGTTATATTTATCAATGAAATGAAGCTGCTTTTGGGGCCTTTGCTTTTCTTCCTCTTCAAGCAGCAAAGACGCACGAATTTGACGTCTTTGTTTTGCAACAAGAAAAATATGCCGACATCAATAAAAGGCTGGGAGGAATACTGTTACTATGGTTGGGACAGTTTGGAGCCGGAGGAGGGAAACTACATCTAAACACACACCTCACAACACATCAGATGATATTTAGGAAGCCATGAAGGCAAAAGATACTATTTTTAAAACAGGAGCATCAGAGCTTCTGCTGAGTGAATTCTCTGACGTCCTGGTTGTTTCAGTAGAAACATACACATGAGGAAGTGGCTGCAGACAGACAGATATGTAGATACACGACTGTAGCATGACGACGTAACGAGCATCACACGTCTCAGGGACACGGCAACTTACGACACTGTCTCTACGACACTACACACGATCAGTCTAAGATACTGTAATGATAAGTTGAGTTATTTACTATTTACTCAAATAGTTCAGTTACTTTTTAGAATAATTCCTCTGTTAATTGTCATGATCTTGTTGAGTCTTGAGGCAATTTTGATTTGTTGTCTCCCTTTCCACAGTGTTTGTTACAGGATCATCTGTGTTTTCTTTGTTTTGTTTTTTGTTTTTTTGTGTGTATTTTTGCAGCTCCAGTTTGTTTTCGTTTTTTCTGAGTTCCTTTTGTCTTTCCTCATATGGACTCCTGGGTGGTTGTGCTTTTTGGTTTCGGGTTACTTTTGTTCCTGTCATCCATTTTTACTTCTGAATAAATCTCTTTGTTTAAACCCTCATGTTTTTGTCTGCGTTTGGGTCCAATCCTGCTCTCAGTTATGGCACTTTCTCTGTGGAATAACATAATAACATCACCAAAGAAATGAATGTAAAATCAATATTGAAATATCTATCTATCTATCTATCTATCTATCTATTGACCTGAAATGAAATGAATCTGTGCAAAACACAAACAAAAAACTTTTGCAAATTTTTCCACCATTCTCGATTCACCTCACACCACAAACTGCTCCACAGTATATTTGACTTAATAAATGCTGCAATGTCTGAAACATGACTTTCTGCTTGTGTTTCTACTGTTACATGTTACAACATCAAACATAAAAGATAAACAAAATGATGAGTTTAGTGAGAAACTAACGATTTACCATGTAACAGTTAGTTCAGACCCGTCCAGGAGGTTCAACGAGCTGCTGGAGATGAATTACACATGATGTTCTGCAGTTTAATTTTCAGGACGTGTTGGTTCAAACTAAACTCACCGATTTTCCCTCCAAATGTTCGGTCTCATTATTATTGTATGAGACGTCTTAATCTTTGCGAGGCACAAAGCAAGTTTGCAGCAAATTATCCTGCTGTGTCACATCAAGAAGCTATTTAAAGAAACTTCTAGTTTGCACCTTCAACACACAAAAAGATGTTTTTTCATCTGTGGAACTTGTGGAACAAAGTGAGATCGTTTCAGATCTGTAGATTTATCCTAAAGTGATAACCCACTTCTCATCTTCTCACCTTAAATAAAAAGATGAAATGAAATGATCTCCTCCAGCCAGAGCTGTTAACAGACTCAGAAAGTGGCTCTGCTCTAACTGCACTCGTTTCTGCTCTACCACACAGTCCAGATGGCAAATCGGAGACCTCATAATAAAACATTTGCTTTAACAACACCACCACTAGCTGCTAAAAGCTACAACACAACACCAGTTGGTACATTAACGGTAGTGAATCAAGTGGAGCAGTGCCGGGTCTCTGAGTGGTCTTCAAACGCAGCGTTATTTTAATGGGATCCTGGGGGCACTACATATCAAGGCTGGGGGTCGCACAGGGAAACGCCTGTTTCTCTATGAAATAATGAGGTCATTCGGTGTATAATGAGGCAACTGATGTGGGGAGAGGAGGGGCGGCCAGCGAGACACCAGGGATTTCAGGCTCTACTCAACATCAATTTGTCAAAACAGGATGTGGATTGCAATTTCTGTGGCTACGTTTTTTGTCCATCCTGCTCCTGCTCCTGCTCCTCCTCCTCTTCCTCCTCCTACTGTCTTTAACACGCTGTAATTTTGTCGTGTCATCAGTACCAGCGGGGTGTGACAACCCGCTGCTTTTAATCATTCTCAATCAGGAGAGACTGTCTCTCTCTCTCTCTCTCTGCCTCTTTCTCTGCACAGGAGACAAGACAAAATGGAGAAGAATGAAACATGTGCGTAACCTTTTCAAGGACAGCGGCGAGGATGGAGCCGTCCGGCCAGAAAACACTTTAGGAAAAGAAAACCAGTGGCGCGGTTAATACAGAAAAAGGAGAGGAAGAAGAAGAGGAAGGAGAAGAAGAAGAAGAGGAGGGAAAATAGATGAGGGAGCTGAAAGCCGACTGTGATGACTTCTATATTTAGCGTGTGCAGCGCGTGGTGAAGGCCTGCGCCGCTAAGACGCCATGCTCTTCCAGCTAAAGGGATTTCACACACAGCGTGCGTGTGTGTGTCTGTTTCAAAGAGTGTGTGTGCACGCATGTATCTGCATGTGAGCATGTGTTTATTAGGGCCAGAGATTACACTGAGCACTGCTGCCGACAAGAGGAGAGGAAGAGGAGGAGGAGGAAGAGCGAGAGCGTCGCATCTTTAATTACAAAGCAAACAACCACAGGCTTCGTCTTCATCTTCATCATCTTCTTCTTCTTCTTCTCTCTTACACCGTAAATGCTTATGTATTTCTCTGAAGAGCTATTATTACAAAGGTTTTCTACTCAGCAATTTCTAATAATTAAATGTTACAAGGATCCACTTCTCTTGCCAAGATGAAATGGATTTTTTTTTTTTTTTTTAGATTCTGTATAAATCAGCAAAGACGTATTATTTCTTCTTCTGGTTCTTGTGGTTTATGGAGAGAAAGATATGAATTGTAGCCAACAAAAATAATGATATTAAAAAAAAATTAAAATGATGTTAACGCATCCAGACAACACTGAATAGTAAGTAACGTTTCTATCATCTGAGATTATCCACAGCATGTGACTAATAAACACATTTTAATATGTAAGCAGGTTAATATTCAGTGAAAGTCGACGTGTTTTATTAATACTTTATTTTACTAATCTATCTTTAACCTCTGTGAAGTTCAAGTTTAATTTAGTTTCTGGTTGATGTTTATTCACTTTAGTTTAGCGAATCAACATTGTGATGTTTGATATTTATATGTTTATAAATCTCCAGGGTTCGTACCGTTGCAGTTCTTTAAAGTCATGATGTTAAAAGTTACAGTGACCTGGAACAATCAGTTCATGATTAATGATTCACTAGATGTCACATTAAAGAAGCCGAAGACACAGTGACCTTTGACCTCCAGGGTCTACTTCACCACACATACACCTCATCAAGGGATATTTTACATTTTTGTCTTTTTGTTTTCATAACAACTGGTGATGAAGGATGTTCCAGATCAGCACATTCATCATTTTCTTCATTCTTCACAGACACACCAGCCTGTTGTTCAGTAAAATGATGAATGTGCTGATCTGGAACATCCTTCATCACCAGTTGTTATAAAACCAGACGTTGGGTAAGTCTTGTAAAACAGTGTTTTTAATAAACTCTGGGTTCACTTACTAAGTTATCAGTACTTCAGTTTATGTGTAGGGACCCTATTCATGCTACTGCTGAAGTGAAGTGATATTTTGAGCTTTATTAGTGGTTAAAAAATGACAATTTAGATACGTTTGGCTGACTGCCCCATTTACTTTCATTGTTAACTATTTGGTTGTGAAAACAAAAGACGGTCAAACTCAATATTACTTCAACCAACGTAAAATATCTGTTGAGGGGGAGTTTGACTCGTATTCATGGTGAAATAGACTCTGGGTTCAAATTACGCCAAACTATCACTTTAAGCTGCTTTAGGATTAGGCTGCTGGAGAACTCCCATGATGCACTGCACTTTCTCTCTGTCCTTCTCTCTTTTCATCTGTTTTGTGGAGTGGTTTCTCCAACCACTGTTCCAACGTCAAGGATGCTTCAAAATGTCACAGAGGACCAAGTCCTTGATTCGTCGAGGCTGCACTGATGGATCCTTGATATCATTAAAATACCCACAATCCTCCACTGCACAATGATAGTGAAAGTAAGCAGCAGCAACAATCGTTTAAATATAAGAACTTTATTTATCTTATCAGTTATTGATGTAAATCTAATCGTTAATAAATTGCTTGTTTGCAGTTGTTTATGTTGCAGTTATGATTGCTGACTGCATGACTTTATATGATTAGATTATATATTATCAACATATAATAATGATATCTTTCTTATTATTGCACCTGTATCAGAATAAAAAGTCTCTTCCTGGTCTCCCTCTCACCCTCCTCACCCTCCAACTCCATGTTCTGGAGGTTTCTTCCTGTGAAAGGGAGTTTTTCTTCTCCACTCTGGGAAATGTTGTGTTTTTATAATCTATACTATTATAAAGAGCTTGAGACAAATGCTTTTATGTTTTGGTTCTATAAAAATTAAATTAAAGGGCGTAATTACATGTTTTGTGAGGTCACAATGACCTCTGACCTTTGATTTTAACAACTAAAATCTAATCAGTTTTAACTTTTTGGTTTAATCAAACGTTTCTGTCAAATGTGAACAGATTCGCTGCAGGAGCTGTTGATGTATCACATCAACAAAAATGGCACAAACATCCAAAGCTGTTGTCTGAAAAACTGAACAATAATTGTCAATAATTGAGACTAAAACCACAAGGACGTGTGTCTCCTTACATGATGCTGCTGCTGTCACAGGTTGGAAACGCAGGTTTTTCTTGGCATCTGAAATTTAATGCATGTGTGAGCTCATGATGAGACTGATGGCTTCTTTTATTTTTCACTTTCTGCTTCACTTCATTTCTGTTTTCCAAAAGAAAAACCTCTGTGTGGTTTAATTGCATTCAACTTCCGTCAATCACATCCAGTCGTGCAAAACACAAGAGAACGAAGGAAAAACGCTTCAATGTGCGTCAGAAATAACATGACTTTGATCTTTCAAGGTTATTCTTGGTTTATTAGAAGGTTATTCTGCCTCAACCATCTGAACCCAAACTTCCCAGAAAAGACGCCCTTGTGCTCTAGTAGTAGTGATAAAAAAATATACAAAAACTTCAACTCCTGACTCACAATTACAGTGAGAGCAGCAAATGACTAAAACATCGTACACAGAGGTGAAATGTAGCGAGTTTAGAAACGAATAAGAGCAGCAGGTCAGCAGGAGACGTTTCACGTTGGTGAATTTTTCATTTTTTTAATTAGGAGAAACGTATCTTCTCCTTTTGGGAAATTAGGTATATAGACACGTTGAAACCCGGGTTCATCAGGGCCGAGTTCAAGATGCACGATACGTAGCAAAATGTTTAAATCAACAGAAACAGAGGTGAATGTCGTGTTTGATGACGCCAGCCTTACAACTGCAGCAGCTGAGGAGATTCGAACTGTTTCTTTAACATGATGACACAACTTCTAATACCAGATTAGTCTACTGCAAAGTAATGTCCATATTACAGCCACTGAGTTAAAAATCTAACACATTAAATAATCCTGAAACAATCAAACACTTCCTTGGTTTCTTACCAAACTGCATAAATATCACAAATGTGTCTTCTTACATTCTCCACTGAGGCAAAGAGAAAACCCCATTTATGAACCAGTTGACAAGACACGAAGGACTGTTTTTTGCTGATTGGGTAACTCCTTGAACACGTCTACCAAAGGGGAGAAAACAACCTCGAAAGACAAAGTTTCAACCAAACACGCTGCTCATAGCAAACATATCAAAACATGTCAAAATGTAGCAAAATGTAGCAAACGTAGTAAAACGTAACAAAACATAAAAAAATGTAACAAAAGCAACAAAATGTAACAGAGCGTAGCAAAATGTAGCAAAATGTAGCAATGTAGCAAACCATAACAAAAAGTAGCAAAATGTAACCAAACGTAACAAAACGTTGTGCCACTGAACGCCAGTTGAAAGCAACACTAAGACTGAACCTCAGGACAAATTAAAGCAATAATCATAACTACACCAGCAGATGAAACAAAGCAGCTGTTTGTAAAAATGAGACAGAAATGAGAAACAAATTTTATACAATTACAACATAAACGTAATAAACATAAAGTCTCAGGACCTCAGTACCAATGAGCTATAAACCAACTACAACAAAGGAAAAAACAGATATAGAACACCATAATGTTTGATAATAAGAACAAACAAACAAAAAAAAAAAAAAAATCGCCCTCGAGACACAATCTCCAATTAACCACCAGATCCTACAGCCTCGCAAGACAAACCTTTTGGCCTGAAAACACTAGTGAGCGTCTGTTTGTATAAAAATGTTCATTTTGTTGAAGCCAAGACAACAACCACATTAACCACAGTCAGAAGTTCCTGTTTGTTTGCTTCAGTGACAGAAAGATGATATTAATTGTTTTTACACAAATTTAATGACAGAAACTAGTAGTAGTAATATTAACAATGCATTGAAGGAAGGGAGGGTTATTGGCATACACTTACCAAAGGCTCAGACACTTCACTTGGTGGGCAGCTCACACTATCCTCGTCTCATTTTAATAAGAAAAAAAATGTCTCCATTAGCTCCCATAGAGACTGTGAGCGGTGATGGAGGTAAATAAAAGAGTCCTGATTGTGAAATAATGAGTGCGCCAGTTGCTGCCTGGCAGCCGGCTGCTGCTGTCAGCAGCTTTTGAATCACTGCGAAAAGCAGTGGAACGGAGGGGGAATAATGGGAGCTATTAAAATAGCTATAAAGATTACCAACATGCCCACCTAGCAAACACTTGAGTTGATGAAGGGAGATTGGCAGATAGAGGAGACATCCGCTTGACACATTAGTTCATTACGCTCAGAGATGATATCATTAGAGTATTAACAAGGTTGTGCTCACGCCCACAGAGGTGAATGATGAAGACAAGAAGTGGATCTGTCCTCGTTTAAATAACTACATAACTACTTTTTTCTCATATTCCAATTAGACTCAACTGGTACAGAGTGGAAACACACATCAAATCAATAACATCCCTAACATGACCTGGGTTTAACTCGGCTGTCATCAATATGAATCATTTACATTTTATAGTTCAAGCAGCTTTTTTTCCCAACGCTACTTGTTGTATAATGTATGAGGAGGAAGACGTTTGGGAAATTTCAACGGGACAAACGACAGCAGGAGAATACCTAAACCTCTGCAGCGTGAAATCACTCAATAGTTGATCATGAATGTCTAATAAATCAATGGTTTACAGTGTATTAAGAAGAATTAGGCCAGAGAACTGACGACACGTCTCTGGAACGGATCCAGATCCAGAGATCGTCTCAAGGACTCGACTGCTTCCAGCCCACAAAGTCTGAAAACAAAAAGTCTCCAGTTAACAACTATTCTTCTTATTATCCTTCTGGCTCTTTATGAAATAAAGAGGAGCCATGCACAATATATCTGCAAAGTTTGAAGGTTTAGACTTGGTAACATTGACTGTGAGGGGGTTGAGAATGAGACAAAGGCCAGAGTGTCCAATACAGTAGTAGTTGGTGTCTGTAGAGAAAATGCTGCTATGCTGAAGACTGAACACTTTAAAACAAGGTTTCTTTTTTAACTAGTAGGTTAATTTTTTTTAAATTAAACTGTTGATCCATAGTTATTTGAACCCACGATTTCACCATGAATATCAAATGAGCAGATTCATCATCAGTCTCGCTCTTCACGGACACATCGGTCTGTTGTTCAGGAATGTGATGAACCTGCTGATGTGGAACAACCTTCATCACCAGTTGTTATGAAAACAAGACGTTGGGTAAGTCTTATAACTGTCTTTTCAATAAACTCTGGGTTCACTTACTAAGTTATCAGTTTGTGTGTAGGGACCCTATTCATGCTACTTGGTTACTGCTTACTTTCATTGTTAACTATTTTACTGTGAAAACAAAAGACACTCAAACATCCAAACATCAAAAATCCTTCAACCAACATAAATTATCTCTTGACGGGTGTTTGACATGTATTGATGGTGAAATAGAGCCGGTCTGACAGGTTGAAATTACTCAAATTTTGAGTGAAATGTATCAAAAACTACAGGATGAGTTGCTGTGACATTTGGTAGAGACGTTAATATTCCCAACATGATGTCATTCCTTGATGATTATTTTTCACTACATAAACAGTGTGTTCAGTTTAACATCTATCAGCAAATTTACGTCTTCTAACAAGCTCATCTAAATAGATAAAAGCTCAAAGCAGCGTTAGCTGTTAGCATGGCTGCAGATTTCTACCAAGTATGACCTTGGAGAGTTTTTGTTTTGATTTCTGATTTGCAATGTTATCAACTTACCCATCATTCAGTATCTATTTTACATTAATAAAATATTTAGTCATGATGCTATGAAAGTTAAAATTTCAGGTTGTGAGGGTAAATATACATTTAGTCGATAAATGTTTTGCATGTGCATTAATAAAAAGTGTTTGTGCATGATGAATGTTTGCATTTGAGAGGAAAACCAAGAACTTTCATCGTGTGTGTGTGTGTGTGTGTGTGTGTGTGTGTGTGTGTGTGTGTGCCAGGTCTGCACTGTGAGTTCACGGGCGCCAGACCAGAGTTACTGAGAGCGGCTAATGAGAGAGTTGGCAGAGTTATTAGCTGATCGCTGTAAGTCAGTGATCTGTGTGAGAGAGGATTAGGTTCCTCACGTCCTGCTCGTCCTGTGGAGCTGGGAGCTCGGTCTCAGGGAAGCTCATTAGATTTAAATATGGCTGTCGAGAGCAAATAGTGGGCAAGACGGATGTAAACCGCTATCGTGATGATGCCGTAATTCGGAAGGTCAAGCATGAACGGTGTGTGTTTGAGTGCAGTGCGCGTGTGTGTGTGTGTGTGTTATGAAAAATGTAGATTTACTTTGCCTCATCACTGCTGCACGTTCACATTTTATTATCTGCTGTAACAAGATGTTACCCACTGAAAGAGATAAACATAAAGTGTCAGGAGACTAATTTTTTAGCAAAAAACCCTCCAACAGTTCATTCTCCTTCAATTTCAGAGTTATAGTGAAGTTAAAATGTTATTAGCCAGGATAGCAGATGCATATTAAACAGCAGGTAACACAACCACACGGCTGAGCTGAGGTGGAACAAACCAGGTCAGTGGCGCCGTGTTTATCTCTGACATTATGACTCAGCTTGACTAACTTTATCACTCTGTTACGACGGACCGAGCAGCTCCAAGGTCGCTGTGTAATTGAGTTTTGGTTTGTGATAAGACATGGATGTTACGCAACATGTTTCAATTCCTTAAGAACACGACAAGGACATGAGTTTGATTTCACGATCGTGCTCCCTCACAAGAAGTCAGACACGAGTCCGGCTGAGATGGACACAGAGGTTATTATGTAAAAACAAGGCCTTCTGCCTGCAGTTATGTAACACGGCGGTGAATCAGGGAGATGATGACAAACACACAGCGCTGAGGACAGTGTCCCTGCTATAAGCTGCTTCTCTCTGCAGCTCTTCCTCTTTGCAACTGTCTCTGCCTCCCACACACTGTCTCCCCTTTTGACCTGTTCTTCTTTTCCTGCTTTTACTCTGTCGCTTCTTCTGTCCTTCTCCTTTTTCATGCCCCATTTCTTGGGGAGATAGCATCTCTTCAAACACATTTCATGGTATCTAAAGTGTCATCAGCTTGACCTTGCAAATTTTTTGGTTAATCGGAGCAGGTGCACTTTCATTATGTGTGGCATCAACGACGTCGGCAGAGAAGGATGTTCCCACTGCTGAAAAGCTGCAAGTGAAAAGCATCTCCCACTTTAATTTAATCAAATAAAAGTTTCAAATGTGATAATTTAGAATAATTAACACTGATCTGATTTATGCACAAGAAAAAACATGCAACTGTGACCTTCACCCAAGAGCTGGAGAGTGTTAAAGAGGAGGAGGAGGCGTTGGCCTGAGTGTGATGGATATAATCTCCACATCTTCTGCAATGACCCATGTAACTACAGAGCAGCAGCAGCACCACACTCCTCATCCGTCCTTTGACTCCATGTACCATGTGTAAAAACGTCTCCTCCTCCTGACTCCATCGGAGCGAACCAATCAAGACGGAGCAGGATAATGAATTACATAACAGCAACTCACTTCTGTGTAAATGTCTCTCCCTCCCTCCTCGTCTGCCTCCGTGCCCCCGGCGTTGGGTACAATTAGAAAAAAAAAAACAGGATGAGGACAATGATGAAGATGGAACGAAACAAAACAAAACAAAATGAAACGGCGGGGAGTGTGAGAGTGAAGACACACAACGAAAACAGAAAAAGCTAAAAGAAAATGAGAAAATGAGTCATTTGACATTTAAAAAGTCTAAACTGAGTCGTTTAAAGTTCACGAAGCGAAGCAGATCATCTCAACCGACGAGTGTCACACTCATGTGTTAAAAAATGACATCCTGTCACTGAGTCTTTACTCATGAATGAAGCTCACAACATTAAAAACCTGTGGTTGTTGTTCAGGTTTTCAACAACAAAGTCCAAAGGTCAGTAACTCCTCCACCCACAACTCAACCCACCTTCATAACCTGCTCCGTCTGGTGTGTGTACTGTGGTTCGCTCGTTTTGCTTGAGCTTAGGAGGAAATTGCTCCCTCGGGACTAAGATGCTGAAAAAACACAGTGATTAAACAAACCGCCTGCATCAGAGAAGACACAGAGAGAGAGGAGAGAGGCTGATAACAAAACAACAAAACCGTACATATCGAGTAACAGAAAAGGAAAAGTGGCTTGAGCTTATTGATTCACGTGGATTTGATATAAGACATCTCATAAAGTAGATCACTGTCAGAGGCCGGAGGAGACTCTGCCACATGATCTCACCGTCTTTGTTGGTCGTGTTAACATCGACTGACTTGACACCGAGGTCGTACTGAGATTTCCTTCCAATTTTGGAAATATTGTTTGGCTCAGAAAAGGAAATAAAGTGTTGCCTCCTACTCTATAAACTTCTACGATCTTTGGACACAGAGCAGTCAGGTGAGGTCACCTCTAACATCTCGTCTGACGCTGTCGATGTTTAAAATCCTATTTTGTTTTGTTTTTTTACACCATCAGTCCTGATTGGCCACCGTGGTGCAGTGCATCTCCTCGCAGAAGAAGCTGAACCAAGTTCAACTATTTTTTTATAGACAACCCTTGTGTTTTTTTGCCACACAATTTGTGCAAATGCAGCAGAGTCACTAAAATAAATGAGGAGGCTTCATTTTTTAGCAGTTTTCAACTTAGTTCGAGTTGAATGCTCCTCTCACCTGCAGCGTTTGCAACTGTAGAGTAGAAACACAACAATCGATATCTGGTCATTTACATCGAATGATGTCAGCGCTCATAAAGAAAATCTATCTATTAAAGCCGGGTGGTGCTATTGGTTTCCTGATTTGATAAAGATGCATTTAGAGATAATTCAGTTTCAATAGCAATTTCATTTTCTGAAATTTTCACAAAACTAAAACTGTAAATGTAACAACTTTAGTCCTGACGAGGTTTTAATCAGAGAAGCTTCATGTCTTCATTCACCGTCTCTCATGTGTATAAATCCATCAAAGGATTTTTTAAATCAATATCAAATCTTTCTGACATTGAAATGAAGATGGGTATGAATCAGCCAATCATTCTTTTGACAGACTCTCCTCTCTACGGTAGCAAATGCGATGCACGTTCAAGATCTGATGCATGTTCAAGTCTTCACTTGTCTCATAAGTTTAGCTTTAATTTGTTATTTGAGAACATAAAAACATCATGAAACATCATGACTAACAGATGAGACTGACTTGTGACTTTGTGACTGGTCGAGCAGGGGTTGAGGCAGGACTCACTACTGAGCAGATGAAGATGCTTTTGGTGACGATGGCAGCTCTCGTTAACCAGGCTAGCGCCACCTGGTGCTTACGCTCAATTCTCATTTAGCTCCAGCGCCTGATCAGGGAACTGACGCGTTCCAGCATAAATTTCTGGTGAAGTTCGAGCTGAACTGAACAAAGCTGATGAGACGGATATAGACTCATATAAGATGCAGAATCGACAACACTCGTTAACACATTAAAGGCTAATTTAATCTTCCTTTACGTACGTAAGTATGTCTGTGTTCCCAACGTCGGACCTTTCACACTCCCTATGTGTGTTTTAGTACAGTTGTTAGCAACACATCCACTAGAGGGCAGCGCTGAGTGCAGAGTTCAGAGCTACAACATAAGTTATTGTTTCAAACAATAACAAACATGGCGACGGTGAAGGAGATCACAGCATACAGTTCAAGAAAGGGAAAAAAAGAGGCAGCGCTGTAGACGGTGGTGGTTTGTGTGGCTGTTAGATACGTCACAGTCAGAGATTTCTGTTGTCTTCTTCTTCTTTGTTCCTCTCACTGGTCGCATGTGAGCTAAAGTGTTCAACACTGCCCCGACGGTTTCTGGTGGTATTACTCTGTTTGCTGCGTACTGCTGCAGATCAGTAAACTCCTGAAAACGGACCAAATCACGTAACAAACTGCTGCTTCCCTGGAATGCCGCTAATACCCAGATGCCACTAGGTGTGTTCAGGCACATAACATACGTCACAACCAAACAGTAGTGATTGGTTGAAGCAGAAAGTATCCGTCCACTGTGGAGCAAACACATGTCAATAGATATGTTTCAGACATTCTGCACAAAGTAAAACGATGTGAAAGCGTCTGATGCATCAGGTTAAGCTCTTGTATCTGAGATATTTCATCTTTTTGCAGAAGGAAGTGGCATAGCACTGTCTGACTCAAATACATGTACATTTATTTGCAGCATCTCTAAATTCTTTGCACCACAGCAGAGAAGAGAAGATGTGTCACCAAAATCAAAATATCTAATTAATATCATTATCTGAACGGTTTGATAGCCTCTTTTTTTAGTGAGAGCAGATTTAGTGTATTAATCATATCATAAAAAACATTTGCTCATCCCAGTGTGCAGCTACGCTCCATGATCAGATCATGTGTCGTCTTAAAAACAGAAAGAAAAGGCTCAGAAATGAGGGAAAGAGAAGGAAATGGTAGTAAGATAGAGGCAGAGGGAGATGAAGCATGAACCTGAGGAGTGAATGCATCATCAGGCAGAAAAAAAAAAAGAGTTGGATAAAGACGAAGGAAGGAAGTGAAAATAGTGTAGTGAAAGTAAAAAGGGAGATGGAGTGTGAATGTAAAACATCAGTGAGAGGTGCAGGAGGAGTGAGGGAAGTGTAAAGACACTGAGTGTAGATGGAGGAGCAGAGGAAGTCTGCATTAGTGGCTTCAGTCCACAGTCAGTGGAGTGTGGACAGCTTCAATAGAAGCTGCATAATGTTCGATCTCAGAGAGACGAACCGGACCGACTCAAACGTTTCACATCAGACTGTAAACCGGCGCTGACGTGTCGTGATATTAACTTGGCTGAAGAGAAGATACCACGAATAGCAATTAGCTGCTTGATGTACAGTTTTATGTGGTGTGAAATTGTTTTTTTTTTTCCATCGATATTCAACATTACTCACCAAGTGTCACATGGTGCAAACGAGGTGCCGGCAGGATTATGACGATATACTCTAGTGTAGGTACGTGTGATTTTCAGAGCTGCAACAACAGATCGGTCACTATCCAACTATTTTAATAACAGTTTAGTTGTGAAGTAAAGTGTCAGTGTTTCTTAATGTGGCAGTAAAGCAGCATTAAGAAGAGAAGTAGTAGGAGAAAAGAACCAATGAGAAGCCTTGTGTAAGTCACATGACCAGTCTCTGGAAGAAGAAGAAGTGTTTCAACATGGCGGTGGAGACAGCAGAGGATAAGGAGGCTAACGTTAGCTTAGCGCTAACGGAGAAACTTTCCATTGAATCTTCAAAGAACAGAAGGTTTTTCTGTTCGTTACTTTGGTTTTTAAATTGGTTTTAAATTCGTCTAAACGGTCGTAGAAATATTTGAGGATAATTATCTGAAACGAGGTTGGAGACGCTGGAGAAGAACGTGTTGAATTATTTGATGACGTCATTTAGACACTGTTTAAAGTGAATCCTTCATTTCTTCAGAAATAAACAGATATTAGTCACTTCCTGTTTATTCTCAGCTCATGGCTGCTTCACCCAACGTCCATTTATTTATATTTCTGACTGTGATTCGGTTCAGACTGAAACTAAACTGTCTCTGTGTCTAATGTGTTTAAAGACCTGATACTAAATTAGTGTGACTTCTTTCCCCTTTTTTCATCTGATTAATAATCGATTAATCAAAATAATCGACACATTAGTCGGTTATCTGAATAATCTTTGGCTGCAGATCTAGTAACGGTTACAGTTGGTCAGACGTGTGATACGGAGCAAAAAGCGCTTCACAATTTCCGAACTTTGACGGGAAAAGGCGCCTCACAATCAAACATCTCTGTGAGCCTGTCAGAAGAGATTGCTCTGACACAGTGGTCTGACACGTGGAAGGGCTTCCTCGTCTCCTCAGAGAGGTTTAGTAGAAGATACAGAGACACGGAGACAGACATCGCTCATAAAACCTCCGTTCACTGACAAACCACGATGCCCCACAGGAGGCGATGCTGACAAACTGACATATAACTTTACTCAATCTGTCCGTACGTCTCATTTTCTGATGCAGTAACCGTCATACGGCGTCACGCCGCCCGACAGCCGAGATAACGCCACGTCTCTGACACCCGTGGCCTCTTCGAATTCACTTAGATAAATTAGCCACTTTCATACACACACACACTCACAAACATGCAGCGTGACACATTCACACACACCATATTCTGCTGATGTCATCAAATGTGGTGTTAAATTTGCGCTTAGAGCGAGAAGACATTCTTACCTGTCACCATGGCAGCTGCGGGGGATGATTGCAATCACACAATCAGCAGAGGCTCATGGGAAATAAAGCTTGGAAGAATGAGCTCTCCTGAGGAACAGAAAATACAGACAGAGGAAGTGAGAGCGAGGAAGACGGATAGAGACGGACGGACAAACCAAGTCAACGTTTTGTCTGTCTTGAAGAAAAATACACGTATGAAAAAGATGAATTATCGCACAAGTTAGTTAAATCAGTAATAATGTGTTTCATAATAAACCTACACAAACAACAACACCAACAAGCATTAAACAACACACTCTTCACTCTTCACTCTCTACGTGCAGCTAAGATCCAATCTAGACCTAATTCTGGTTTTTATTAAATATTTCTGTCTCTGCAGGAATTATTGACCGTTTCCCCACGAGACCGAGACAATTACAGGTCAAAGGTCACAACTCGACAAAAACACACCGGTCCCTTGACACATCGAGAGGTCACGACGAGTTCAGACACATAAGAAGAAACTTTTTTTTTTTCATACAGCTGAGAATGTAAATAATATAGGAGGTGAAAATGACTTAAAAAGCAGATGTTGGTAAAATGTGTCAATACACAGGAAATGAAGTTAAAACTGTTTCACTATCAGAGACACAGAGCTGACGAGGCGCTGTGGCTTAGTTGGTCAAAGCGCCTGTCTAGTAAACAGGAGATCCTGGGTTCAAATCCCAGCAGTGCCTTTTCCTCAATTTCCCTCTGGGATCAATAAAAAAATCATTCATTCATTCAAATCTAAATGAATTATTATTTAAAGGAAAATTGTTAAAATCATAAAGAAACTGTGGTGAAAACTCGCTCCATGGTCTTCATGTGTGGTGAAGTAACTTTATCAACATCCTTGATCATTATTATTGTTGTTAAGTAAATGAACAGTTTTCTTTCAGTGTTTTTACTTTTTAATCTCGTCAAACTAAACACGGCAAATAAAGTGAATCTTCTTCCTGCTCTCGGGAGGTCGACTGAATGTTTTCGATGTTATTTACACGATGATGCAGACGAATGCAAGTCCAAGTGTATTTTGCTGATAAGGCTTCTGTACCTGTACTTGAAGATATTTTCCTACTAACACTGGGTCAGATAACAAAGTGAAAGGGGAATGTACAGAGTTTAGAGTCGCAGAGGGGTCAACACAATACAACAATGCAATATGCAAATGTTACAACACGTGTGCAACAAAACACAGCTAATTTACTTACTCACTATATTTGTGATGTGACTGGTGGGAGTTTTAGCTCTGCAACTTTACTCTTTTAGTTTAATCTCACCGCTTGTAAAGGCTCTTAACCATTAGTGACGTTGCCAGTTGTCACCAGAGCCAAATATAGTGGAAATAAGAAAGAGAAATGGACAATAAATCCACCTCATGTGCAGATTAAATGCTAATGTTGCTCCATTTTGTTAATATACGATAAGTACGTTGTCATTGTCTTTACAACTTGTTCCTGCTGCCGCCATCCAGCCCAAAAAAATATCTATTTTTCCAAGTTTTTATAAACAAAGTACTATCAGATGATGTATCAGTATATTTAGGATCTAAACACTTCTCCCACTTAAACCACAAAAGGAATGAAAAGAAAAAAAAGGAAAAAACGAACCCAGAAAGTGGGAAGTAACATGATAATGAACACAAATGTCGAGCTAAAAAAGGAAAAGCTCTAGAGGCCGCTCAGTCCGTGGGGCCTTTGGGTAATTGCGTAGTTTGTTGCACCAGCAGGGGGGAGCGACGGCAGCTGGATCCTCCGTGGTGTCGAGCTTCATCCTGGGGCTCAGAGGTGCAGACTGTTGCTTGACCTGAGGACGCCAGCGGACGACCGCGGGATAATAAGCTCCCCGAGTTATCAGGGGAAATGTTTTTGCAGACTGTGGCGAGGTTTTAAATCCAGTCCTGGAGGAGACAAACTCCCACCTGACCTAATCTTTTACAGTTGCATGATGTTGCACACCTACTTATGCCCTAAGCTCCAATTTCTCTTCTTTTTCCCTCCCTCATTTTTATTAACCACTCTCTTTCCCACCCACTCTGTTTTTCTCATGCATGGGAATAAACTGAATGAGTGAAACCGACTGTTTAAGTGAGTCCAAGTGTTCAGCTCATCCCTGGTCCATATCGCTTCCCATTAACCTCGTTGTATGTGCGCTGCTTCCCTCCCCCTCTGGGAGCCAAATTAGCCTTTAGCCCTGGAGCTGCTGCAGAACATGACAACACAATTCACCCCTTCACCCAGCCGAGCCCGTCTCCCTGTCATGCTCCTGGTTCCCATAAGCCTCGTGTTGTCCCTGCATCACCTTTCACAAAAAAGAAAAAAAAAAACAACAACCTCCACCCTCTCCAGCAGCGACCTCCAACTGTACGACAGAGAGCCGTATTTAGCATAAAGCTGTGGAAAATGAAAATGCTCTGTTGGACGTTGGCACCATCGCTGTGTGTGTGTGTGTGTGTGTGTGTGTGTGTGGGTGAAGTTTCACACTGAGGCCTGTGAAAGTGTGTGTGTGTGTGTGTGTGTGTGTGTGTGTGTCTCACAGCTACACAGCTCAAACCGACCAGATGCTCCACAGGGGGATGAAAGAGCGAGCGTAGCAGTTTCACAGCACCACTATTACTTCACGCTTCACGAGAGGAGGATGGAGGAGAGGGAGGAGGAGGAGGAGGAGAGGGAGAGGGAGTGCTGTTCAAGAAATAGAAATAACAACAACAACGCTGTAGATCAGCAGAGATCGAGTGCAGAGAAACAGGCAAACAGGACGAGTCTCTGCGGTCATAAGTCTTCCTGTGTCTTCCCTTGTTAGCCTCTGTGAAACATCCTGGACGTCTTATTTGAAATTGTATCCCCTAAAATTTAAGAAGTAGGAGTTTTATCTCACAGAAGTCGATCCCGTCTCGCACCCTGAGAGCAGACCTGGGTCATGCCTCTCGGTGACTGACTGTCAGACAGGTGCTGTCAGCCACAACACAGGCAATAGAAGTGCAAGCAAGGTAGAAATATTATTGCCCCGGGCGTGTTTTTCCTAGCTCTGCAGTACACTTAGATTATCATGACCCAACACAAAAAACCATAAAGATAATCTGCAGCACTGTGAATACTGGGGAGGAACATCGAGACAAAAAAAAAGAAAGAAAGAAAGAAAACAGCCAATTCCAGAGAGTTAATTAGGGTTGGGATGACTGGCTGCAGAGGGTGTGGATGAGCAATGTGCTGCTCACCGATAAAGACGATTGGCTCTATTTATTGTTGTTTTCTCAGCTTTTTTCCTCCCACCCCAAAAAACAAATGAAAAAAAAAAAACTCCTTCTCAGGCGCGGCTGGTTAATGATTGCTGATTGTTCCATTAATCCGATTACTGACCAAACGCTCTGTTATCTCTGTTTGGATACAGGACATTACAGAGAAGAGGACGCTCGTTATCTTATGGGGACAATGCTAATTATACATGCGTGTGCTGGAAATTTAGGTGCAAAGTAGACAACTTTACTAATATAAAACTAAATAATTACAATGTTAAAACTACTGAATCTTTCACTTTCACTTACCACAAAGACAAGTTTGACAGATGCAAACAGTTTTATCACAAGTAAAAACTCAGTTATCGGTAAAATCCACCTGAAGTGTCGGAGGATTTATTGTAGTGACACAACAACATGTGTCAGCAGCAGCAACGGTGGCGACACACAGACAGAAGTGTCTGCACACGGCGGTAGTATGACGTAGGAAGGTGAAAGATGACGTGTTTTCAGAAGATTACAGCGTCTCAGAGACACAGACACTTATTATACGATCTCTACACTATGATGGGCTGAGTTACTGTGAAATAAAGTGATTCAATGTTTCTCTGTAGAATAAATAAGAACGAAATAACATCAGCCAAAACAAGTCAGCATCAATATATATCAGTTATAGTCTAACTTTCTCAATTTCTCAACCTAGTTCCATTGTTATTATTATTTATATGCAGATATAAAAACACATCATATCTAATTTGTCGCTCAGATGCTTTTTGTAATATGTCTCAAATACTATGTGTTCACATTAACAAGTGTAATACAGCGCTCAACATGAGAAACATGACGGTGGACAAACACTGGACACTGCTGAGCCTCAACAGACGCCATCATCACGTGACCATTGTTGTAAAACAGCAGCAGACGAAGCAAAACACATCATGACCACAGACACTGACATAGTTACCTGATACCATGACTCAACACGCACAGGAAAGTAAACTGGTTATTTTCAAGTCGGATCTTAACAAACCACTGAAAACACTGGAAACAAGATCAAAAACAAGAACTGTACATTGTATCTAAACACATTACTACCTGCAAAGTACTTAAAACTACTACCACTACTACTACCACTACTACTACTACTACTACTACTACTACTACTACTACTACTACTACTACTACTACTACTACTATTACCACCAGTGAACTATCACTACATCATCTGTCTTCACTGTGCAACAACTTTAAGAAATTAATATCAAAATCAAAGACAGACCACGTGACACTACAGACACAGAAAGGTGTGGAAATGCAAATTAACATAAATGTCATGATGACGTAAAACGCGTCGACATGAAGACAACATGGAGGAGAAATATGAAGGTAATTTAGACACAGAGGCGTTTGTCTGGAACAGATTCAGAAACATTGTAACATTGTAACATAATTATTCATGGACGTTCCAGCTAACCGGCTAATGTTAGCTAACAACTAACACGCAGCTGAACTTTGTTGCGTCAGAACAGACGTGTTTCTGTTTCAATATTGCGTCAAAATTCCAAAGCGACTTTAAGTAAAAGTAATAAATATCTTTTTCTTACCGTTTTGTGTTAATTTAGAGCCGAGAATGACTTTGTTTTGAATCCTTCACGTTAATCCACAGTAACGACCGAAAAAACTACGGAAGCCTCATCATGCCAATTATAAAAGGATTTCTGCCACCTACAGGTCGTTTGGTGAAACTACACAAACCAACAGTTATCAGCTGCTGTTTGTTAAAAACGGATAATATTTAGTTTTTCTGTATTGATTTCTTATTTTTGCACAAAATTAATGTGAAAAGGATTAATTGTGTGCAAATGTTTTGTTTTAATATAAATATAAAGAGACCGAATTAATTAGTGTTTGAATTAGTCTGTAGCCATTTGAAATGTCTTATTATTATTATTATTATTGCAGCTATGGATTCAAGTGTTTTGTTTTTATTTTATGCAAAGCTTCACACCATTTGTTAACCTTGTTCTGGGTTTTCTAAGATTTCTAAATCAATAGATGATTGATGGATTGATTGATGCATTTTGCATGTTTTATCTCTATTTGTACAAGTTACAACAATCCATATATGTTACACTTCACTGTTTCCCTGAGTCAAATGTAAATTTAATGTGTAAAAGATATATGTAAATATGTAATTTTACATAAAACTGCTTCTTCCAGTGTTTAAAAAACAACAACACACTGTGTATGAAGCCCAGTCAACTCCTCCTCACATCAAGCTTGTTCTTGACATTTAAATCCCCCTGTGGCTTAGAGGGGTCTGCAGGTCTTTGTCATTGCAAGTGATGTTTCTATTGACTCTCCATTCATACTGCGACTGGCTCCCTGAGCTCTAATCAATGAACGCTAATGCCTCTATTATAATCCATGCTCTCAAATTAAGGTTGCATTGATCAGCAGGCCTTGGGTTGCTACAGTCTGAAACCGAGTGAGGAACTGGAGGGAAATTTCTGTTTTAAGCAAAGAGAAACCTGAAAAGGTAGAGAGAGACGGTGACGTGAGCAAAATACGGGAACTGAATGAGTCAGAGTGTGTGTTTCAAAACTCAGCCTTTAATTTGTAGCCTTTCCCCTCAGGTTTTTAAGTATGCATTGTTGCTATCGGTTGAAACAAGAGGAGAAAATGCATCATGCGTGTCGATCAAAGATGTGTTGGATTTTAAATACCACTGAGCTTTGAGGGGCTCAGTGAAGAAACTGCTCCAGGTGTTTTTGTCAAATAAAACAATATTGCGTCAGTACGACTAGTTTCTTTCTTTGGATGTTGAGGTCGATCAGTGGAGGTATGGATACCACAGATCAACAGCTGCTGCTGCACTTTATGCTTTAAAGTAGCATTTACTACTAACACAGCATTGTGCAGAGGAAAAAAATCTGACTTCACAATGAAAGTTGGTGTGTTCTCTCAAACTGTTGTGCAGCGTTTCTACAGACCTGTGCTAAAACTCCAGGGCACCTGCAGACCTCCTCTAAACCACAAGAGGATTTAAATGTCAACAACAAGTCTGATGTGAGGAGGAGTTGACTGGGTTTTAGACACGGTTTGTTGTTGGTCTCATACCTGTTATCTCTTTATATTGGAACAAGCAGTTTTATGTAAAATTACAGATTTATTCAATGTTTTAGAAAATTTAGTTTTTACCTGACCCAGAGAACTTTAATATATGTGGATCAATTTAACTCATACTTACAATAAAACATGCTTACATACTTATTCCACCTTAAATAAACCTGATCAGATTTCAGTCGTCTTCAGTTTATTTCTTCTGGTCTCTCTCTCTCAGACATCGACCTCGTCTCTGTGGTGAGTTAATTTGAAGTGTTTTATTTGAGCATTATTTATTAACATCACTGGGGTCCTGCTCCTGTGTGTGTGTAACTTATTGCAGACCAGATTCTCACTTGGATTGCTTGTGACTGATGATGAAGACGCGACTTGATTAACGCTCCTTTGTGTCCGATCACTAGTTTTGGCTGTTGTGTAATTGTTTTTTTTTTTTTCTTTTTATCCTTTTTCTTCCAGTGCTGACTGCTGTTCTGCTTTGGTTTTATCCTCATGTTTTTTATGTCTGTGATCAGGTTTTTCTTAACAGAAGTAAAAGGGTCCTTAATTTCCATCTGCGCTCCCTGATGTTTCTCTCTGTGCTCTGTGTTGTCGGGGTCGTTGGCCTGTTTAACACAGAAGCTGAGGAACATCTTGCACTTTTGATTGTTTGCATCCTGCACTTTATCTTTTGCCGTCGTCTATAATGGATCCTCCAATAAAACAAGTAGGACTTTTTGTTTATTTCATGTGTTTGTACAATCTACATTATCGATTGTTAGCAGTAACAGTCCTTTTACACATTTCTACAGATACAGGATCGATATTTCTGTATTTACAACTGATCGAAGTTCTGATCGACATTATATCATCACAGTTGTTGCATGTAGCAGCCATCTTGGATTTTTAGGCAATATTCTTCAAACTTTCAATTCAGTTTCAACACAGTTTTATTTGTGTAACACAGTTATTTTAAGGTATTTTACTGTATTATAGACTAAAACAAACCAACAGAATTTCAACTTGTGAAAAGTCTCCATCTTTTCCAGCTTCTCTGAACGTCAACGAAATTGATCTAATGCATTTAGGTTTCTTATTATCTTAATGAATCATTCTTCTTCATAATCTTGGGAACCTCTCTCATATTTTATAGTTAATTTACAACCTGAAATAATCATCAACGTTGCACATCTGTTGTATAAAGAATCAACAGATCATTGAAATATAAACCCGTATTAACGAGGTAACATTGTTTTCATTTACATAAGTAGAAGTTTTATTTGTTGGACTCAGTATTAATCATTAAAATCAGGTTTGACTTGATAAATACACAATCCTGTTTTTTTGTTTCTTATCATTTTCTCTCAGGCTGTCGGTTTCTCTCTGCTTCTACTGTCCGTCTCTCTCTCTCTGCTGTTTACTGTTTCACCCAGAGGCCTGTAATTTATACAGCCACTCGGTTTCCTCTCCACTTCCAAGGCTGACCAGGGCCAACGCACCTTGAGAATGAAAACACGGTGAAGTAGTCAGAAACACAGTATCAGGGACAGAAGTCGGGGATGCATCTGTGAACATTTGCAGAATATAGAAGTCAGAGCTGATACAGCAAAGAAACTCATTTTAATGCTGCCCGGCTGCACATCTTTTAACAGTGTGAATGCGGTTCAAAGGCCAATAAAAGACACTATAGTGGAGCAATAGGACACTAAACAGTCTTATGAGATATGGAATCATTTTATCTGTAGCGCGAATAAAACTCCACTGATGTACATTAACGTTACATCAAGTGGAAGTTATTTTAAATTAATGTGTTTTATCACTGTAACACAATGTTGACTGAGCCACTGATGACAGTATTACAACTTTTATATAATTTATAAGTTTTGTTATTTCCCAGTTGCTGTTATTGCAAACTGAAGATTTCCTGCAGCTGCTTCACTACGGCTTTTATTATGAAGGTCACAGGAAATACAGTATGATTGTTTATGCATCTAGAAACAAAAAACAAGTCAGTGGTCATTTTTTTAAAATATTACAGTCGTAATGTAACAATGAGCTGTAAGATGAAGAGCAGAAAACAACTTTCTCCATGAAGTAAACATCCCACTGTGTCCTGCTGCTCACAGACTCGTGCTGTGTGCAGAGAATTATGGGTAAAAGCCATTTATATCCTGACTTAATTATTATAAAAATATTAAAACTACTTCGTATTCAGCTCCTGTAGATGTAGTTACCATCAATAACCACAGGTGTCACTAAATCCAACAGGGTTAAAGTTTAATTATTTAAGTCTTTTTTTTACTGAAAAGAAAATGTAAATAACAAAATAAAGAAAGTCTGTTAATTTAGTAGAAACAGACGTGTGTTTAATATGAGGAGTGAAGCTGCACTTTTCCTGCGATGACGTCAAACTGCCTGTTAACAACATCAGTCAAAACAAGGTGAATTTTACACAGCGGCTTTAAAAGACAATTGAAAACTTATTCAAAGGTCCTTCATGAGCTTTTTACACCCACACAGGTGTTTTCATTTATTCTGCCTCATTAAGCTTCTTCTCAGGGCGATGTGGTTATGTACAGATAGTATTTACTTTAATAACATCTATTATTCCCCTGTTCAGTCTTGCACTTGTTAGAGTGGAACAAATAATCGTTGCCATTTTTTATTTGTAAATGGATTTTGAACTTATGGATGGATTTTCTGAACATAATTTAAAAAAAAACTGCTCCGCCCAGTTTCAACCTGAGCAGTCGAGGTCGAACCAACGGAGACGAAACGGGAATAAAAATGACCAATGACGAATGATGAAAAAAAAAAGCTAGAAGCAAGAAGCAAGTTTAGCATCAGGCTTTTCAGGTTGGTGTATGGAGACCTAAACTGAATAAAAGCAGACTGCTGATTACAAAAAAAACTGCAGAAATATGGAGCTAATGACGCTCCATGTCTGTTGCATAAGCTACAGTGACTGTATAACATCCAGTCTCTTCTGTTTACAGCTGAATGATTTGTGATTTAAACGGTAGGTTAATTATACAGCTCATCCGACCCATTTGAAATAGTTGCATCATCACTCACCAATCAAAAACACCTCACGTCTCCTGTTTCTGTCACCAATAGCAACTAATAGCAGTACTTTGGGTTTACGGCTGTACGAGGAGAGACGGCTCCAAAGTGTCAGGAAACAACAATGTTCCTGTTCATTAAAAGAAACAAACACTTGTCGCACTTCATTGATACCTATGTTCTCATCTTTGGATCAGAGCAGAGACACGTTTACATGGAGGCTCGTGATAAATGATACATCACACGTTTTACTGTCATTACAGTCAAAATTCAACTTTAGATAAACTTAAAACAATCAAAAAATCAAATCGTAATTACAGTATTTGGCAGATTAATTAGATTTTTCCCCAAATTGTTCAGCTCACATCTTAATTTAATTCATAATATGTTGTCAAAAAACGTTCTCCCACCATATACTGATACATATTGATAATATAAAACGATGGTTAGAGGATCTGATGTGTTAGCTGCAGCGCTACAGGGAGGCTGCTGGTTATGTCACTGGTCTGAAACCACCAGCACCAGATTATAGACATTTTCTCTTTAGCTGCTTCAGTTTCCCTCAACGAGACATTCACCATTTCCATATTCCCACCATAATCTAGCAGTTGAGGCACTTGGTCAAACCCTAAATTACATCTTCTCAGGCTCATTTCCACCACAGTCTCTCCCTGTTCTTCTCCTCTTCCTCTTCCTTCCTCTATCTTTCTCGCACACTCTGCCTTTTTTTTTTTTTCTTTTCTGTGGTGACATTAATTACAATGAGGAACAAAGTGATGGCACTCGTTGCTGCTTCAGTGTTACAGCCACCGTGTTCAGCAAACGTACAGACTGCATCTCACACACTGTGATTTATCACTTATTTTCTGCCTGATAACTCTTATTCTCTTATACCATTTTCTGCCACAAAATATGTCCAGAAAACAGAGGAACGAGGAGACCTCAAAGAAATCTTATGTAACAGTTTGAATGGTTTGTTGCACAAAAATATAGAGTATGGTTATTTTAGAAGCAACAATATGCACATGACTGGGCTTTTTTTCAGATCTAAAGACATGTGTCTATCATGTGCACATGCCTGTGGGCGGTGATAATGTGTACACAGTCCAGTTGAGTTGGTCTTTGTTTCTCAGGCATAAGCTCAAGGCAAATGCTTTTCTCATATTGCGAGGCAGCTTCCAGTGGCTTGAGGGTTTTTTATTCAGAGCTTAATGCCATCGACTCCGTTCATACAGAGCCTGTGACGAAGTTTCATCTATAGATGACATGTTATGTGGCTGGGAAACCTTAGAAGGAGCAGTCATGTGAATACATGTCTGTTACAAGCATAGAGAGCATAGAGTCTGTAAAAAGATATAACAGATCTCACAGTCACAGTTTCTCTGTGGGCGTTGAGGGCAAAGACAGCGGAGGAGGAAAAACAAGAAAAAGAAACAAGACAGGTGAAATCAAATGGGAGTTCTGACAGAAACAGAGTCAGACAGACAACAGAAAGACGATGAAGCAGACGTACGTTTGAGTGAAACGAAGCGAAAGCGACGTAGACGCACAAACAGATTGAGAGTGAGACAAAAAGGTAATAACAGGATGGATTGTTGCATGAAAGATGTATTCACTTTATCAGTTTAAATTAGTCTGAAGTCAGAGATGGCAGGAGAGTCTCTAATCCTTTCTCCCTCAGGCCTTGAATCACCTGCCATCCACAAAGTCACCGTCCATCCCACAGGAAAACACTCATTACAGGCTGCCATTACGTTTGACTGCATCTCTCTCCATAACCTTGAAACACTGTTCACTCAGCCAAAAACACTTCAATCCAGCGGGAGAGTCGGGTCAATTGAGTCAATGTCGAGTGACTCCTTTCTCCCAAAGGCAACGCATTGACACGAGTGTTTTTTTTTTTTTTTATTATTATTATTATTGTGTGTGTTGGAGAATGTTACAAGGACAAATGTAGGTATATGACATGGGAACATAAAGAGATATGTGTAACTATGTGCCTTGATCCCAGGAAAAAAAAAAAGCTGAGGGAATAAAAGCTCAAATAAAAACGAACAGAGACAAAGATCCCACGAAGTCAACGTCCTTGAAGACTTTCACAATGATGTCCTTTCTAACAGCCACATGAATTGTAGCATGTGAGAATCTGTCACTGTAAGAAAGAGACAAATACAAAGTCAGAAAATTCAACTATTTCATCCTCACTTTGGTTTCAACTTCACTATTCATTTAGTTTGTGAAGATTTGACATCAGTTCAGACATAAAACTCACAGATTTTCAAGGCATCTCTGCAGCATTTCTCTCCACCCATAAACAATTTCATACTTAAAACAGCTTCGCCTCTAAATAATTGAAAGGCCATATATTTACAGCCAGTTCAAAACATGCATGCTCATTGGAAATGCATCACACATTACTCTGTTTTTTTTTTTTTTTTTGTTTGTTTGTTTTTTCATCTAATCTTATGCATCGGATGTGACTTTCCACACCACTCTGCAGCGCTGACCCCTAATAATAAATGTAATCTGCATTTTTTTCTGCTGCTTCATTTGTAATGGAAAGTATAACAGAAATACAGCAGGGAGCAAATGATGTCTTGGGAAGGCAGCTCACAGAGGAGGAGGAGAGGAACTGTAGCTAATTTCATGCCTTGTATTTTTATTGTCATGCATGGATAATTCACAGTTCAGCCGGCGCAATGAAACGCACGTCTTGTGATCTTCTACAGTTGGTCCCCTCGCCTTGGCCTTGACCGCTGGAGCCTGAGCTATCTTTATATGGGGAGGTCTTGCAAATCCATATAGCGCTTTGCTTTCATACAGCACTAATTCAGAGAGAGCCTGATAAAACCAAGGGGGAGACAGTGGTGGCATTTTCCATTTGGGTTCGCTACCCTTCACTGGTTCTCAGATGTAAATGACTATCCACCCCCACCGACCAACACGCCTCCTCTGGTCCTGCACCATTTGTAATTTAATACCTTTGACAGAAACGACTTGTTGGATGAAAAAATATTTAAAGAAAATCCTTTTCATCGTGATATAAAAACAAAAGGTTATTCTGAAGAAACAGCTCGATGTTTGGGATAAATACTTTGATTCACTGTCTTGTCAAGAGTTAGATGAGAAGAAATATACAACACCAGTTAGTTTAGCTTAGCTTAGCATAATGGGATGGACGGATAGATAGATAGATAGAAAGATAGATAGATAGATAGATAGATAGATAGATAGATAGATAGATAGATAGATAGATAGATAGATAGATAGATAGATAGATAGATAGATAGATAGATAGATATTACACTATTTAAGATATTTATACTATTTAATACACTAAACTGATTGATGTGGGACCGAGTTTTATTATTTATTTATTATTTTTTATTCATTTATTTTCATTTGTAAATCATAACATCAATTTATGAAATGCAATAAGGTTCTTTCAGTATAAACAAAGGTGACACGATATAAAACATTTTTAACTTATGTTGAAATTTTAACTGTATTGTGTTGATTTTTCTATTACAGTTTGTACTGTATGTGTTTGAACTACAGTAATTTGCACAGTAAAATGAGGCGTTTGGTTTTGTTTGTGGGTAAGTATCTGCTCTCTACGTTCTGATCTTCTACTATGATCGTAAGCTTCAGGTGTTTCCGTGTTGTGGCTCAACCTTAAAGACGAGATGAGGAGTTCAGTGAATCGAAGGCAGCTCAGAGTAAAGACGTCAGACGGAGGTGAAGGTGGTTCAGGCATCAAATCAGGATCACGACGCCTCCTGATGGACGTTTTCCAGTCACGTCCGACTGGTACAAGACCTCTAGAGACCCACAACTTGCTGCAGAGATTATATGTCTCATCTTGCCTGGGAAACGCCTCAGGATCTCTCCGGGGGAGATGGAAAGTGTTGCAACAGAGAAAGACACCTGGTCTATAACCTACTTCACCTGCTGACCCCAGATCAGAGGCTGAAAATAAATTGTTAATCTTTTATTCGGCCTAGCTTCATTAAAAGCAGCTAAATTAATAAGTTGAAGTGTTAGAGTAAATCCTGTTAAGACAATAACTGAGCTGCTGTATTACTTAGATTTGTGATTGTAATGTTAAAGACTAATTAATGGATTTAAAATCCCTTTATAGTCATATCATTGTTTTTATACTAATTACTGCAACGTTTTCCTTTGGTCAGAGCCAGGGAAGTGTACGCCTCTTCCTGTGCTAAGCTAATAAGCTAACCAAGAATCTGAGCAGTAGTTTAGACAAAAAAAAAAGTCAGATTAGCTGTTACATGTTTCTATAAATAATCCACCAGTGGTTTTGGATTAATGACCCAACAGGGGCCTGACTTGCACGTGCCAACATTACATCATTAAACACCAGCTCTACAAGGTGGAACAAACTGTGAATACCGCAGCTGTGTCCCTTCTTCCTCGGGAGCGGTTGCCAGCTGATCTGCTACCAGGTACCATCAGAGCACAGCTGCAAATCCTACGTCCCGTCTCCTTCACCTGTCGGATGCAGTTAGGGCGGAGTGGCTCCATCGCACCACACATTTACCGAAACATGTTGTCTGGTTGCTGGGGAGAAGTCGGTCGTCCCTGGGTGAACCTCTCCAGCACTTATTATGATAATGAGGCCCATTTCAGAACAGTGGCAGCCTGTAGGGGGGTAGTTAAGGCTGAGGTTGAGGGAGCATGGGTAGAAGGGGGGATAAACGGAAGAAATGGAGATGGAAAGGAAGTGTAGGAAATTGTGTGTGTGGTGGCGGTTGAATCACCTTGGGGAGCCTCCATGCATAAAGATGAAAGAACAAGGGCCAATGTTGCCCCAACAAATCAATCAGACAGTGGTTGGAGGGCACAGCTGGCCTGGCAGGTCCCCAACTGTGACAGGAATATGTCCCACATACAGTTTGTGTGCGACTACATGAATATTTCCACACCAGAAAATAAACAAGAGTCGAGACGTCGCCGATATCAACGCAAGAACGACTTGAAACGAAGTGACACTTAATTCTCTGGTTATTTGGGTTATTGTTAAATCACCAACAACAGATGCACCGTGCTGCATCTCCTCAGTGCCTTCCTCTTGCTCTCAACTACGTTTGCACCGTTGTCGAACATTAAACGGAGCAGAAAATGAGGCTGAAGAGCGGATGCTTAAACTTGCCTTTCAAATCCTTTGCCTCACTTCAAGGGCTCTGTCTCAAATCTGGAGCGATACATATCTGCACTGCAGGAGACGCTCGCTGTTACTCGCTATCACCACCCTTCATCGAGCGACATGCTTTGGAGATTAGCTCCATGTGCTGCTGCACCTACCAGCACCGCCTGTATCCACCACCACTACCACCACCACCACCTCCCTCCCCTCCTCTCTCTCTTACCCTTCTCAAGGTCAGATCAGCGGCTGCACGTGTGTGAAAGCACGAATGCAGCATGAAATGAGGGTTTATCAGAGAGCAAGTCCGCTCCCTTGTTTATTTGAAGACACTCAGCAGGCTGAGTAATTGCGTAAAAAAAAAGAAAAAGGCTGTCAGTGTTTGCTGAGAGCATTTTAATTAGCTGCCGTTCGCCGCTCAACAACCAGCTCTATCAGAATGACAAAGCAATTTTGCCTTGATTAGGAAATTAATGACTTCCTCTCCAAATTGGGAGGCCAAGGATGGGACTGCTGGTGCTGATGGGAATCCACCTTCCCTCGAGCGCCGTGAACGGGATGTGCACTGTGCAAGTTGGAAAAAGTCCAAACACAGATGAGGAGGAAGAGGAGTGGGGGGGGTAACTCAGACAGAACGCCTGCTGATGCAAAAAGGCCCTGACTGGCCACTGCCTCCCTCCCTCCCTCTCTATCTGCTAATACTCTTCCAGGCTTCACACAAAAACTGCGCAGGAACAAACACTCACATGGAAACAAACATACAAAGATACGGCATCACCTCTACGAGTCGATGGCTGCCTCTTTCTCATGCAAAACAGATGCGGCGTCGTGGAAACACCTGCAGGCATCTTTGTTGTCACTTGTGAGAGTGTGTGTGATTGGATTTGTGTGAGTATTTGTGCGTGTGTGTGTGAGAGAGAGAGAGAGAGAGAGAGAGAGAGAGAGCATATATTCCTTATGACGCATCTTTGAGTGGTGCTGCCATCTAGTGGTGGATATATAAACTGGAGAACATGCTACATCTGACTTGGATGACACGTCTCATTCATCAAACTAATAAACTGATGTGTGGATAGACACATTGTTGGATCACATGCTCATTTATCATTTTTTTAAACAATCAGGTAATCAAGGAATAATTCCTGCACTAAATACTTTTACATAACATCTAATTTTGCAAATAGATTGTTGAGTTTTTCATATTTCAGATGGATGAAAGTGTTTATCACATGATTCACAACCTAAATTTACATAAACTACACACTCATAAACACTGAACCATCCATTCTGCTGCAGACTTAATCATCCTTTCCCGTGACCTTATATGTGGCATATTTTTACCTTAGTGTGTCATGTGAACTCTCCTCTTCCTCTTCCTCCCACAGCTGCCCCCGCTTCCTTTCCTCTCCTTTAGATTAAACACTCCCCTGGCAAATACTGCGGTTTGTTTAGTCCTCAGAAGCTGCACAAGTCCTCTAATGACCTTGTTTGACCTGGTCTAGACCTGATCCTGATGCTGGAGGACCAGATATCCACACTTAGCTTCTACAACACAAAGTTAAGATCAGTGTTAAAGGTTAAGAAGAGTCTAACAGTTGTAACAAACTACTTATATGTAGTTCTGCATCCCTTGCCTCTGCAGCAATAGTAAATATTATGCACAAATAACCTGCCGACACACACTAGTAGCTCTTCATACCTGTCTCCTGGATTTACAGACAGTGTTTTCCCCAATAAACAAGAACACACATCCATGTAATTCAAGCTGATTCCCTTCATCAGAGCAGCTGCAGACGGTTACAGCAACGAAATCCACTGTGTAACCGCGTTTGACGGATAAGAAGCGAATAGAAATAGACTTAAACTAATCTAAGACCATCTGCCCGCCATCTAAAATCTAAGCTGACACATGGTAAAGAAGCTATATGAGATCGTTATATCAGGTGGAGGACTGCAGTGGAGCAACGAATAAGCAAAGTGCCACTATAGCATTGCTTCACTTTGTCAAACCTGCTGTGCCTCATGCAGTAAACGTCCTCTCGAGTGTCTCAATTTGTGTGTGTGCATGCACATTATGCATGCATGCGCATTGTGTTGTGTTGAGTGTGTGTGTGTGTGTGTGTGCGTGTGTGTTGTGTATTCAGCAGACTGGGAAGTGGCAGGCTGCTGACCCACTTTGAGTTGTTTTCATTTTTCATTCACTCCCCATGAGCAGCCACAAGCTCTCGCTTTCCTTCCTCCCCTCACACTCCACCTCCCTCTCTCTCTCTATCTTCCCATTCTCCTCCCAGTATTTACCTGGTAATAATTGTGACATGAATCATTTCCGACAAGGTAAAGCTAAGCTTTTTAAAAAGAGAGAGAGAGAGAAATCCCACTATAGGAAGAGAGAAACTTTCTTCTTGATTCCCACAGCTCAAAGTGAATCTGCATCACTGTGTTTACCTGCTGAACAACATCATCATCTGAGGTGTTGCATTAACATCTTTGTTTTTCAAATGTAGATCATGTTATAAAGATACAAGTGACACCAGAGTCAAAGTTGCATCTTTAAACAAAGCTGTCAATCATTACACACAACTTATATTTTATGTGTGTGTTAAGGTTCATTATTACACATAACAACATAACTTAATTGATAAGACTTCTGTTTTTGAACTTTTGGTTCTTTCCGAACAACAGACAAAAGTAGACACTTTTAAAACCGACATATATTGGTGATTTTGTTTTCAGCAAATTCTCCAGATGATCAGTGTGAAAAAATTTCTTCACACTTCTGTCACGTCTCCTTCCTCGTCTTCTTTGTCTCCTCGAGTCAAGTCTACGTTTGATGTGTGTCCTCCCGTAACAAAGCATAGTGAAGTAACAAGATCATTTTTTGATTCGTGACTGTAATGTGATTCATAATCGCCTATTGGGACATTAATACACATTACACCAGACAGCTAGAAGTTGGCGATCCACTGGCAACCACCACCGGAGAGCAAAACGCAGCCAACCCCTTGTTGTCTCTGTGTGGATACCAACATCGTTAGGGCTTGTCAGTTAGCCTAGCGTGTTAACTTTACAGATGGCAACATGTGTTGGTTTGTTGGTGAAGTGTCATACACTACTTTCTGTCCAGTTTTACAGATTGTATCTGTTTAGCTACTTGAACTACTTAGCTGATGTTAGCTCGCTAGCTTTACTTACATTAGAGCAGACGATTGTATGGTTATTAATCTTTGAGACGTTTAGCTGTGAGTGAGGTTTCCAACACTGTTTTATCCATTGTCGGCATCTTTCCACTTAGGTTTTGAGCTTTAGAAAGACAAAAAATGACCCCTTCTAAACTTTTGGGGTACCTGGTGTCTTGCAGGACTTGCAGCTGCCAACGTTGGGTTAGGGTTAGGGTTGATGGGCGTCCTTTTCTTAGATACGGTCACTAAGCTATGGTAGCTGCAGCAGGTTTTGGGAAAGGTCAATTAGTTTAACACAGATCAGTCTGACTGATTGATTAATTTTATGATCCAAGTTGATTAACATCACCAGATATCAAACTGTTATTTCTTCAAAAAGTCCATTTTCTAGTAATTGTTATATATATTTTAATTATGGGCAAAGCAAATGCTCCGTGTTATCAAAATGTTACAATTAATTATTAAAGTTGCTATTTGAGAAATGTGACATAACCAGTAGCTTTATTTTTTTCCCACATGAACTAGATTCAAATATCTCCTATCATCCTTAAAAAAAATAGAAGACACTACAAAAACTCTAAAGCAGCGATTACACACTCCCTGGAGGCCGATTCCAGTTGAACGGTGAAACGTTGCCCAGTCCATCAGTCATCCCGCCAGCAAGACCAGGGAGAAGTGGGGGGAGACGGGATGGTAGAGAGGCTCTCAATGCCAAACGCCAGACACAGTGAAAAAGAGAAGCACCCCAGATGATGGGGTTTATTAAAAGCCTTTCCTGTCCCGTGCCACAGCGCGGTGATTGATCTCCTTTGACGTGTCCTTTTACCCTGTGTCACATTAATAAACTACGTCTCTGCTGAGAGACTGACAGACTGCATCCTCCTCCGAGAAAAAGGAGGAGAGAGGAAGAAAGATGGGGATGATGCAGACAAGTCAGACAAAAGCATTAGCAAGAAAGAAAACCAACACGTTGTCATTCAAAGCAGGGATGTCACTTTTATAGCCGATCATTACTGCAGGAGAGACAAGTTATTCATCATGTTCATCAACAACAGCAGGGACTGTGACACTGAAAACACATAATTCTCAGATTTTGTGGCAAAACTCATTTTACAAAGTTTTATGTTGTACCTCTGTTTAGTTGTCTCAAGTGAAATATATATGACTTATTGGCAGCTGAGAGTGAAACAGCCTGAGGACTTCCTTCTGGTTATTTTACACAGGATAATGTCATCTGTCCTTCCTTGTATATAAGATTCATTGTTCTGTCTGTAAAACCAAGTGGAAACAGTTACTGTTCAACCCCACAACAATAACAATTAAATAAGACAGAGAAATACAAACAACATTATTATAATATAACCAGATATTAAGTGTTTATTTCAGATTTCTGCCAAAAAAACAGCAGGAAAATACAAACACAGCCCTCTTTGTGATTGGTTTGCAGTGAAAAAACAACACATGATGCAACATCAGTCCAGCTCAATGAGCTGTCAGTCCCACACTGAAACACTAAATGGACATCAAACCCAACACGAAAGCATTGATCGTGCTGAAGAGTCTGACAAACCTGGGCGATATTTATTGACAGCCATAAATGAGCAGCAAGAGTGTGAGATGTCTTATTTTTTCATCTTCACGCAGACGTTTCTTCTCCCCCTCGCTCTCCCTCCTCCTGTTTCTAGCACAAAACCACCGCTCCTCATTAAAAGCCTGCTCATTAATGTGGATGTTCAGTCTAAAACAAGATGAGTTGACATTTAATTATTTACAAAAAAGGCTATTTTTGAGAGTAAATTTGCAAGCAAAGACTTGCACAAGTTCTTTGTTGATTGACTTCATAACTGCCCTTAAAAAAAAAAAGAAAAGAAAAAATATGATATTTCAGTAGCTGTGGTGTCAGAAACATACTGTTAAATTACAGAAATTAACCATTTTACTTCACTTCACTTCTTTTACTCTTCATTTTCAGTAATTTCATCTAACATTACATTTGTATTTACAATGTGGACCTGAAAAAACAGATAAAATATACAAAATCTACACACACACACATGTATATATATATATATATATATATATATATATATATATATATATATATATGTGTGTGTGTGTGTATGTGTTAGTTTATCTTATATATTCTGTAAATTACATAAATATTAAATTTCTGTCATTTAAACATGCTTTGATATTGATATATATATATATATTGTATGTAAAAACAATGTCTCTCTGTTCTATTTCATTCTATTTAAACTCTTCGGTGCTTTTCTATGCGGTGCTATTCTATGCTGGCATCGCGCATGCGCAGTCCACTGCTACGGAAGAAAGGAAAAATGTCTCTAGCGAGGTGAGTCCCGCGACACGGCTTATTGTGTTTTTAATTAACGAAATTATAGTCTTATGTCGTTTCCACGTTACAATGCGTGATGTATATAGTTCGTTTTATATTGTGTATCGTTGTTTTGTTTTGCGTATCTGCCGCGGGTTCTTGATTTTAGTTTAAACTAAACGGCTTCGGCTTTAGCTAGCTGAAGCTAGCTAAAGTAGCTAGCTGAAGCTAGCTAAAGTCGTTTAGTATTAGCAACTAGCTTAGCAGCACACAACGTTAATTTACCGATTGTGTTCAAGTGGTGAGTTAGTTATATGCTTCACTTTGGTTGTTCATTAATTGTATAATTGTTTAACCGCGACGTTTAGTTAGCTAGCTAGTAGTTATAACACTTTTAATTGATGTTTAAAGCTAAACGGTGTCACACTCGGCTAACGCTTAGCTAGGCCCCGCAGCAGCAGCGTTAGTACACACAACAAAACGACTTATACACGTGTTATTCTGTGTGTAGCATCCTACCGGCGCCGACCCAGCTGTCCCAGGACCAGCTGGAGGCAGAGGAGAAGATCCGGGCCCAGAAGTCCTACTCCACTGCCCTGGTCTCATCCCACAGAGAGCCTCCTCCTTACGGACACAGAAAAGGCTGGGTGCCTCGTACACTTGAGGTAAATAAGTTGATTTAATTAAGATACAATGTCTTATAATATCTCATTAGGTACATGTTCTCATACATGCTGTAAAATCTGTCTTTCTGCAGGACTTTGGAGATGGAGGAGCTTTCCCTGAGATCCATGTGGCCCAGTTTCCTCTGGAGATGGGCAGGAAGAAGAAGACGTCCAACGCCTTGGCGGTTCAGGTGGACGCAGAGGGAAAGATTAAATATGATGCTATCGCCAGACAAGGCCAGAGCAAGGACAAGGTAAACTAGCTACTGGTTAAACTGTCAGCACGTTGAAAATATAGATTCATATTATCACAACAAGCCATTGCCATCTTGATTATAAATCTTAGCATCATTATTTCTTCCTCCCCTGAGTGTTTCTCATCCTTCATTGTTGCAGGTGGTCTTCAGTAAATACACAGACCTTCTTCCTAAAGATGTTTTAAATGAAGAGTCTTCAGACCTACAGAAGCCTGACGAGGAGGCTGTTCAAGAGGTAAAACATGCTGGAATACGTGTATGTTTGAAAAAGTCTGTATATAATCTAGACATCAGTTAATTGTGATTTTTTTTTTGTTGTTGTCTTCGTAGCTTACAGAAAAGACCCGAGCTGCTCTGGAGAAGCAGGTTTCTCAGAAGATTGCTGCTGCTATGCCTGTAAGAGCTGCAGACAAACAAGCTCCAGCACAGTACATCAGGTTTGTATTTGAAAGTAAACACCACGTTGAAATTAAATATGCACTAAGTGTTTGTGTACGTGGGTAAAATATTAAAACATGATGATCCACTTCTCTTTCTTCTTCCAGATACACGCCATCTCAGCAGGGAGTAGCTTTTAACTCAGGGGCCAAACAGAGGGTGATTCGTATGGTGGAAATGCAGAAAGATCCAATGGAGCCACCACGTTTCAAGTAAGTAAACATGTTCCCATCACGGCACCGTGAAGTATTTTTAATGTAACGAGTACGGTAGCTCTGAATCTTCATGATGTTTGCATCTCTGTGTCCATTTGTAGATGTGTTGTGATGATAAATTACACATTTAAAATAAACATCAAGCAATGAATGTATGAAAACAAGTACAAACTATGAAACACTACAAAAAATTAAACTAATATTCACATAAAAGTTTTCCTATATTCTATATAAGTCTAAAGTTTACTGTGATATTAAGATCTGACTTTTTTGACTAAGATTTAACCTAAAATATGTTTTTATTTCTGCTGAAAACTGAAGATGCTATGTCTTAATCTGAAGATGATAATTAAGATTTGTTTGTTTCAGGATCAATAAGAAGATTCCTCGTGGACCTCCGTCTCCTCCTGCACCTGTCATGCACTCTCCAAGCAGAAAGGTACAGATTCACTCAACATTTTTGGTTTGTTTTTGCTTTTAATGCTTCATTAATACATTTTAGATAATCTTGTTTGTTTTTTTGCTTGTGTTTGTTAGATGACAGTGAAGGAGCAGCAGGAGTGGAAGATTCCTCCATGTATCTCCAACTGGAAGAACGCCAAGGTAAAACAACAACAGAATCACTTTGAGTTTATATTATATAACATCATTTTATGCTTTGAATTATTAATTTCTTTCTTCTGATTTCTCTCAGGGTTACACCATTCCCCTTGATAAACGTCTGGCTGCTGATGGTCGAGGGCTTCAAACAGTTCACATCAACGAAAACTTTGCCAAACTGGCCGAGGCGCTTTACATCGCTGACAGAAAGGTAGTGCACCTTCAGGAAACGAAGCATCATCCTTTTAAACATTTTACCCACATATGAATGACATGTTGACATCATGGTTGTGTCTTTAGGCCAGAGAGGCCGTGGAGATGAGAGCTCAGGTGGAGAAGAAGATGGCCCAGAAGGAGAAGGAGAAGAAGGAGGAGAAACTCAGGGAGTTGGCTCAAATGGCTCGAGACCGAAGGGCGGGGATCAAAAGCCACGGAGACAAAGGTGAGGAAGGATAGAGATGTAGACGAGTTGAGTTTTCAGGCGTTTATAATCATGGTTCTCATGTGTTGTGTCTCTGAAGAGGTGGAGACTGTTGTCAGCTCTGTTTTCACTTCCTAATGTGGAACATGAGCATCACTAAGTGATGACAACAGTTCTCACCAGCTGGTGTTGACGGGGCCACGAAGTCGTGACACCGTGTTTCTGTTTTCACACGTTTCAGGATGAGAAATATCAGACCATTAACAGCGACTCAGTCGACAACGTTTACTGATGACTTGACTCCATCTCCTCCATCCTTCACATTCTTCACATCATCTAAAATCACCTTCAACCCACCACCACTACCTTTCTCACCTCCATTTTCTAATTTCTCTCTTCCTCTTTCTTCCTCTCCTTCCTTTTCTGCACCTCTGCTGCTACATTTCACATAATCTTCTCTCACACTTCTCTGCTGCTGGTGACATTTACTTTCTTTTTTTTTTTTCCTCAAAATTTCCTTTCTGTGTTTCACGCGGCAGGTGGCGAGGACACCGAGGTCAGGGAGCGTGACGAGATCCGCCACGACAGAAGGAAAGAGAGGCAGCATGACAGGAACATTAACAGAGCCGGTCCTGAAAGAAGGTGCTGGACATGCACTTTAAACACACACACACACACACACACACACACAGAGGTACAGATGTACCGCGCTCGCTGCTGAATCATTCATGGGACCTGCAGTAATACTGAACAAACGCAGCAAGATCCATGAGAGCGCTCAGGCATCCAGACCCCCAACCTTGTAATATTTAATCATCATCAATTCCCATGAAACATTGATCCAGACGTCAGTGAACTCACTTCCTTGTTTCAGGAAATGTGAGGAAAAAATGTCACATTTACCTTTAATATCACTGCTCTCGTCTGTTGAGAAACACAGACCAGACACGTCGCTCTAACACACTGGTTAATTAATTGGTAAAATATAATTATTGCAACAAAACGCCTAAAATGCAGCAGCTTTAATTGCATTTTATTTCAAAAGCTGCTGTGAAATCAGACAAATTAGACCCTGAACAATCAAACCCTGCAGGGTCTGGGCCGTCTCCTCAGCTGCTGTGATGCTCACACTGTTCATGAGATTTTCTTAAACTAACCTTCAATTTAACATTGAGACGACTGTTTGTTCAAACACAGTCTGGATTTAGTTTAAAAAAAAAAAACTTTAGTAACTTCTCACATTTTTTACATTACATGAATTTTTTACTATAAATTAAAGTTTCAATGTCATAATCTTAAACTTTGTATAAAATGATGATATGAATCACTTTATATTCAACCTGTAGGCAAACATAAAACTTTTACAGCAATAAATTATTATTATATATTAAAAGAAATTACACTGAAATATGGAAATAAGATATTATTATTGTAAGAGCAGCAGAGATTTTTAATTTTCATCTCGTTTTGTACTTGTCACTTGTTTTTGTCTGAAGCTCAGATTTTCTAATTCTTCTTGTTTTGTTTTGTCTCGTTTCAGGTCCAAACTGGTCAGAGATCAGGAGAGAGACATCAGTGAGCTCATCGCTCTGGGTCAACCCAACCCTCGCTCCTCCAGCGAGGCTCAGTACGACCAGAGACTCTTCAACCAGAGCAAGGTCCCAACATCTCACTCAGATTTGTTTTAATTAGAGAAAAATACAAACGAGCACTCTATGAAGAATGCTGAATATGCAACTTTGCAACACGTGGACCGTTCATTATCCATCTGACAGTTATTTATTTTGAGCCAGTTTAAAAATAACCGTCCCTCAAATGTTACAGCTGTTCGAGCGCTTTATATTTTTCTGAAACACTCTCTTCTCCTCTTGTCTCCATCTGTTCAGGGAATGGATAGCGGTTTTGGCGGCGGTGAAGACGAGGTTTACAACGTGTACGACCAGCCGTTCCGCAGCGGCAGAGACATGGCGTCCAACATCTACAGACCGAGCAAGAACATCGACAAGGACGCCTACACCGACGACCTTGATACGCTCATGCAGAACAACAGGTACGAGGAACGTTTCCACTTCAACACAACCTACATCTCATCTAAAACCAGCTCTTTAAATTTAAAATAGGACATTTATATTTGTCAGACTTCCTGCAGGACCGCCCAGGTTTTTAACCTTCTCTGATATAATTATATAAAAAATAACAATAAAAGTCTGAATCGTTTTGAGGTCACCACAGCTTTGACTTGACGCATGAGGCAAACGTGCACACGATTTCCCAGCAGGAGTCCGTGTCCTGGAGGCGGCAGCGCCACACTCGAGCAGCCGAGCGTAGCCTGTCCCATATGTTAAGTCACCAGCTTGTCAGTGACCTCCAGGAACGCGTGGCGGGCTGCAGGGCGCCGCGGCAGCGTGAAAAACACCGAAAAGAAAATCTTTGACTTGGGTGAATCCCCCCGAGATTTAAAAACATATGTGGCACAGAAACACACGAGTACTTGGGATTCAGCTTCTGCTGCTCACAGCTCCCAGTCTAAACTTTAACAGACTGGAAACTAGATAAATAGATAAACATTACTGAGTCTTATTTTATTTTTATTTAATTTTTTTTATTTACATCTAATTATTTTATTCTGATAATCATTTTTAATGTATAATATTTTTTCAGTTGTATTTATTTATTTACTTATTACTTTTTATTTATTTATTTTATGATTATTTAATTTTATATTTTTTTTAAAATTAATTTATAATATACTATTTTTCAGTTGTATTTATTTATTTACTTACTTTTTCCTACAGATAAACTACCCAGAAAGATATTTTCTCATGTTGTACGTTTGACTGCCTGTGTTTGTTATCGTCAGTGCAGTTTAAAGATGTTGATATTAAATATATCTTCTGTTTGTCCGTCAGGTTCGCTCCAGGTAAAGAGTTCTCCGGCGCCGACCACGGTCAGCGACGAGACGGACCGGTCCAGTTTGAGGAGGATCCCTTCGGTCTGGACAAGTTCTTGGAGGAAGCTAAAGCTCACGGAGGCTCCAAGAGGCCGTCGACCAGCAGCCGCTCCAAGGACGACTACCACGACAAGAAACGCAGGAAGGAGTGAGAGAGGGTGGAGGAGGGTGGAGGAGGACGTGATCCGCTGGGTTAAACTCTCCGTGGGTGGGAGACGTTTTCATACACTCAAGTCTCTATCAGGAAGGTGTCAGAGTTTTGTTTTCTTTCAGTGTGAAAGATGCTCTTCTGTTTCTCCTTTTTGTTTTTGTTTTTTTTACACCTCTTATTCACTCAAGCTCAATTTGCTCAAATGTAACATGAATAAAAACATGTTAAACATTAAAGAAGCAGCTGATGATTTGTCGTCGTCTCCGTGCGGTGAAGAGGTGGATCCAGGAAACATTAGATTTTAGTCATTATATGTGATTTGTTATTGTTTTTTTTATATAAATACATGTAAACAAACCCAACAGAAACTCGTCACATTCGTCCAACATTTCCCTCTGTTTTTTTTTTTTTTTTAGTTTTATTTAAGCCCCTGGTCTGTTTGTGAGCTCAGTTACAGCCTGTGTTTTATGTACAGTGATATAAACTTAATCTGTCAGATGTAAAGCAAAACCAGCTTTATAGATCTTGTACATTACTACCAATGGAATAAATTTCATATAGTGTGTAATCTGTATCTGTGTTTCTGTCTGACGAGGTGTTTGCTTCTTTCACAGCAGCTTAATTCACATTTTTACGACATAAAGTGTAATTATTATAGTAGATTCCTCCCATTTAAATCATTTTCTAGACTGTGTCCCATTAACACTGATGATTGAAAGTCTCAAACGTTTGCAGCTTCACCACTGGACTACTTTTTTTTTTTTTTTTTCCCAGACACAGTTTCTACGATTTATGCCATGATTAAAACAAAACTGGTTCCATTAATTACAATTAATTATGATTTATGCAGCTTGACAGTTTTATTTTCCCGAGCTTCGGAAAATAATCAGCGCGGTATTACACAGCCCGGCAGACTCACAAATCTGTGCACGCTGCCATCATTCACTCATGACTGAACACGGCTCAGACACTTGTTGTGTGCACGTGATTTATGTTTTTTCCTCGATGGGCCGTGTTTGAAGTTATAGCTTCCTGTATTACCAGACTTGCTATCCTGTGTTTTATTGCCGGCCAGTTTTTTTTTTTTTTTTTTCGTAGCCATCAGAAAAATTACAGCTTCAGATCTGAGGAATAACACATCAGATCGAGGAGCTAGAAACTAAAACCTGAAACTGTGTTTTTAAGACTTTTTGTGACGTTTCAGTGGAAAGTTTTTATTCAACTCAACTTATTTTTTATTCAAGGAATTCGTTTAAAAAAAAAAATCATCCTGTAGAGCAGGAAACTTCCTCCACATTCATCTGATGCATAAATTATAAAGACATCATTTCAGTTTTGGAGTCAGATAGAAAACGAAGCTTCACGTGTCTGAGGAACCAGGATACAACACGTTAATCCTTCACTCGATCACATGAGCAGCTCTGATGTCATTTAAGATTGACCTTTATCATAATGTCACGTCTCTTCAGCTTCAGCCTGGATGTGGAGGAGACCGGGGATGATTGTTCCACTTTCTGTCTCAGCTCTTTTCACACAAAGTTTCCTCATTTGTCAACTACAAATATCAACATCTTCAACTTCTCAAACTTTATCACAGGATTCATAATTTGATGTAGAAGATAACAGGTGTCATTGTTGCATCTATATAAGTTTATGTCACATGTCGACACTAAATCATCTTCCTGTGGTTTAACTAAGAACAAAAAGATGTCATCACTGATGCTAAATGAAGATCAGTGTCAGTGGTGGATCCTGATGTTAGAAGAAGTTTCTTCAACAACATATTGTGATAATAAACATGTGAATGAAACAAGCAGCTGCTGATCCACATCAACAACAGGAAGATGTTTGACTCTTAAAGAAACAACAAACATGAAACACTGTGTTTGTTAATGTGTGTTATGATGACAGATACATGTTGGTCTTCCACTAACTTACACATCTGTAACATTTTCAACATTTTCTATAAAAGGTTTTTATTCCAACCGTCCCCTGTCAGTCATTGTTTAGCAGCTGTAGCAGCATCATGGTTGAAATTAGCATCAATGAAATGACTCATTTTTACTAAGAACCTCGTCTTTAATCTGATACAAGTGACGTCATTCAACCTTCAACAGCATCACAACTAATAAACGTAGAGATTTGGTCCAAAACGTTCATTTCTGTCCTGATCACATGACTCTAATATTATTCCTCATTGGTCAAAGTGAAGCTGTTACAACCTTCCTCAGTCTCTCTTTATCTAATTAAACTCTGGACAAACAGGTAAATACAAAGTCGACACTGTTGCTTCTGCTTCAGGTGTTTTAAGTACAAAGAAATCAATGTGACATGTTCCAGCTGAGAGTTAAACTTTTGCAGTTTTGGGGCAAAATTTAACACAAGTTTCAAAACAACAGTGACGAGACGTTCGCACATCTGTTGTTGAAGAGCTGGCGACAGCTCAGTAATGGCTCTCCACTCAGCTCGTGTCTGCCTTTATGAATGTGAACACAGGAAGATGAATGAGATTCTTATTCATGAAGGTAAAAGGAAATTGGTTCCTGTGCGTTTGCCTTTGTGCGCCGTTGGATGTAAACGGCAAACACATTGCGTCTCGGCCGTAATGGAAACCTCAGGTCACAGTCAGAGACGCGGCGGCCATGATGGATCGCTCTTTATCTTTGCACCAATGAGGAAGAACAAACACACAGAAAAATAATAATAAACAATATTGAGTTGTCTCAGTGTTGGGACTTGAAGGCAGGATCGCCCAGTTTGTTTTGTGATGTCTCTCCGTGATATTTTCTCCCTCCTCCCACCTCTCAGTGGCAGCGCGGCAATAAGTTTGGTGATAAATGTCGGCGCCGCTACTGTCGACCTGTCGAAGACAGATCTTATCTCACACTACGAGATTTGTTCTTCTCTTCTAGTATAGGAAGCTGCTGCTGCAACAAAGGCAAAGTCTTTTTGTTTTGTTGAAGAAACACACCCACGTCGATGGAAAACAATGGTCCCATTTCCTCTCTGACTCTGGCTCTTCAATATTGGAATAAACAGACTGAGTCACAAGAGCAAACACTTCTTTACTTTTCCTTTCTCAGCATCTGGTGAGTAGAGTTTAAAACATTTTCAACACCAGGTGATTCATACTGAAGTCTGACTTCAAGCTGCATTGATTAAAACTTTTATAGCAACTGTACATATCAGAGGTGGCTCTCGTTGTTTTTGTTTCACAGCTCAAACGTCTCTTATATAATAATATAAACTCTGTACAGGTCAACCAGTTGTTTGACATAATGTTTCTGTTGTTACAGTTGAGTTGTTCATCAAAATGTCCACCAGCTGCATTTTAATTTGACATGGACATTATGTCACCACCTGAGTCCTTGGCCTCTATTTTCATTGATTTGAAAAAGGATCCAATAAAACAAGAAATGTTTTGCCATTTAAGTAGAGTTTGTGTGTTAAACCTGCACAAAACCAGTCTTTACCTCGTACAGGAAGTTATGTAGTAATCACAGTACAGTTGGACAATCACATCCCACTCTGGTTAGCATCATAGCTAGGCTAACGTCAGCGCCCGGTCAGAGGACGGACTTCACCAGCGTCATGTGGATAAAATGCAAACTGAACTTTTTTGATTCAAACTAGCAAATGTGAGTAAGTTTTGAATGAAAACACAGTAAAAGTTTCTAAACTTTCTAAAAATGTGGAGCATTTCTCAGCTAAAAGAAATATTTTTCCTCAGTCTGAAAACAGATGTATTAGTGGGGTGAATTATCGATGCAGACTCTTACATAAATGCTAAAGTTGCTCTGTGTCTGCTCGACATCGCAGCTGCTTGCTAACACATTAGACATTAACTTCATAATACGAAAATATGTCAGTGTTGTGTTTGCTTGTTTTTCTAAATTAATAAATTCCATAAGTATGAATTATATTAAAAAAGAAAAATATTCCTGTAGTTTTTAATTGCTAGAAAAAGTCATTTACATGCAGAAGATTGTGGATTTAAATATGTGGACGACATTATTCTGCAGCTGGGTAATTATTGCATATTACAATCTGCAGATTCCCTTTGGGCCTATTCATATTTATGTCATTATTCCTATGTGCACTGTCGCTGTAATTCATAGTTTGAATTTATAGTGTGAGAAGCAACAAAGACACATTGTGTGTGTGTGTGTGTGTGTGTGAACTGAATGTGTCAAACTGACATTGAGCAGCAGCAGCAGCACACACACCTGACTTTCCTCTGTCACTCATCCTCTCTCTTATCATTAGTTCCTCATCTGTGCATATTTAGGCTGCAGCTCACTCATCATTATAACTGCAGTGTAGAGTTGGACAGAGTCTGCTGCTCACTGGGAAATGCTTCGTCTGTCTGTCCTTCTGTCCGTCCGTCCGTCCGTCCTCGTCCACACCTGAATCCTCGAGAGCAGGATCCGTCGTCTCCTCACCGACTCCTTCTGTGGATAATCTATTATGGAGGGAAGATTTAGACAGGCGTAACAATCTCTAATGGCTGTGTCAGTCAGAGAGGCAGCAGCCTGCCCACCGCTTAGGGCAGGAGCCCACTCAACCATGGTGGGAGCGCACATCGACCTCGCTCTGGGATTTCTGCTGCGACCGGAGCTGATTGACGCCTCAGTCAACGTCTTCATCTGAGGAGAGAGTTGGACTCGGAGCTGTAAAGTTGAATATGCAGCTCAGGCGTTGATGATGCAAGAAAGTGTCATTTAATCTTTCTTTATTAATCCTTCTTTCACTTCACAAAAGTAAAAAAAAAAAGCAGCACCCTGACTGACACTCTGACCTTGTTTAAAATGCTGATTGCAGGAATTATCCAGCGCCCGATCACTTCTTGTGTTTGTTTCCCAGTAATGAGCTTGTTTATTTCATTTCTCATACGTACAGTTACTTGTGTACTATTGTGATTTCATCATTTGTCATCTGCTGCATGTAGACGCCACTGAAGTATGAAAAAGAAAAAATAAAAGGCCTCGTTGTGCAGAGACTTCCTCCCTCAGCAGCGTCGGGGCTTAATAGGCTGTTGAGTCGAGGGGGAGAAGAAGATGAGAGACTGATTCTCCTGATGATTTCATTACATGACATCAAAGCAGGGAAACTGCAACAGAGAGTGGGAACACGTCTCTGTTGCATAGGAAATGATCTGTCATGTGACTGATACTGTACGAGCATCAACCTGGTCTGTGGAGACACTGTAATTATGATGTTTTTTCTCAATAGGTGCATTGTGTCTGAAAATAGTTCATGATGCAACTGGAATTAAACCAATAGAAGCTTTAAGATGCAAACACCAGGGAAATCTTTAAAAAGCAAAAACACCAAGGCTGCAAGAGACTATTAGAGCTGTTTGTGTAGAGTATTTATCAATGATTTCATTGTCAGATTATCTCATGAGCTCAAATTCAGTCAGACGCATCGAAACTCATCAGACAACAGTTAAATATTGAGCAGCAACGATTCACACAAACACACTTGAGCTCTAAAGAGCTTTTCAAGGTGAGGAGGTAGAAAAATCTGATCGATGGCCGATTGAGGAGCTGCAGAGAGAATCAACAGGGGCGACGGTCACTGGCCTGAACACAACGTTTGCTCCATAAAAACATTAACTAAGATGATTTAGTTTGACTCTGATTACTTACAACAACTGTTAATTTGTCTTGTTGTTTGTTATTAGTCAAACGTTCCTCTACAACGGCCGTGTTTTGGACTGTTTGTGAAAAATGTTCAAGAATCAGGATCAGATAAATCAAAACGTCTCAGTCAGTGAGATTTTTACTGTCTCATCAGAAAGAATTGTAATCATGACTAAGGCTCCTTGCAGAGTCTGTATCAACGTGAGCAGATCCTCTTTCCTTTTAACCCAGCCTCTGATCCTATTAAAGCTGGATACTTATCACCCTTATCAGGTTTGAAATAGATGGGAGCTTAACTGCCTTTGTGCGCATTGGAAAAGAACTGACCAGACTGATGTTTCATTATTGCAGACTCAAGGTTACAACCTTGGGTGGAAACTAAGAAAAAAAAGGGGGATAGGGGAAAAACTAATTAGAGAATCAAATCAACAGATGTTATCATCAGTGTCTTAATCATGGATGTCACAGCCTTGGAAACAACGGAAAACACCGACTGTAACCGGGGACACCTGTGGTCGTAGGTCTGTCACGTTGTGAAGCCCAACACTGCCATCTAGGAGGAGGGAAGCAGTAGTTTATGAAGCTGCAGCTGCTTTTGTTTTTTACATTTGAATTATCACCTCATTAAAACAATCAACAAAACAAACACATGCAAACTGACACATTTCACCACATTGTTTTTACCAAACAGGAACAGAACAGGAAGTACAACCTGGCGGCCAGAAGTCCAGGAAACTGTCTGTTGATGCTTTATGTGCTCGTCTTCTGCTTCTACTAATGATAATAACATTTACACTGGTCACCTCACACATAGGGATGAGTATAGAGAACCGGTGATATCCTACAACTAATAAAACAAAATGTATGAAATGGGACTAATTATCTGACACATGCACTTCACACCCCTGACAACTGTCTGCATCCCACCTGGTCCTGTTCACCAGTACAACACTTGGAAAACTGTTAAAACTTTTCTTATATAAGGCAGTGTTCACCTCCATGATCCCCGTCTGTCTGTCTACTAGGAGAAGCTCTCAACAGTAAATCTACCACCTAAATATCTCACATCTGTTGGAATCACTTTAACTGTCACTAGAAAAACTATTTCATTAAACTGGAAAACTAGAAACTAAAACCATCAGACTTCACAGAGACTATTCATCATTTTTTAATGGATTTACCTGTTAACTAACCCCGTACACACACACACACACACACACACACACACAACTACACTCATAGCTTCTTTTTTGCATTTTAATTCAAGGAGAGGAGGGTGGGGGTAAAAGGTGTGTCCATGAGGCCCACAACTGTTTTATTTTTTCAAAGGTGAAGCACAGAGTGAGTAATAATAATTTAGAAAGTGAACTCATAGTTCAGTCTTTTTAGCTGCACTTTTATCATTAAACAAAAACATGTACAATAAGTTGATCTCTGTTAACGTACTTCTGTGCTTATAAAACAGTAATCATGTGCCTCAACAGTACTATGTCTACTTATATTAATTATAACTGAGTATACTTCATTCTCACTGTTGTGACACTAAATTATATTGTTACTTAGTTCAGAAGTTGCTCATTAAAGTTCTAACAAGGTTCGTGTCGACTGACTGACATAATGAAATGTTGCACATTAATTATAAAATATAACAGTGAGATAAGACCACGGTTCTGATGCACACGGTTAAACTGATGCACAAATTAGTTTTGTTGAATTTGTTGCCACTGACGACGTCGTCTGTTTCACTTCTTAATCTCTCTGTTTCTGAGAAGTGTCGACTTCATGACCACAAAATGGTTTCAGATCATTTTGATAAGAAACCTGCGCAGTTTTATAAAAGTGAGGGTCTGTGAGAGACACAGATGGAAAAGAAGACAGACTCTGACAGAAAAACATCCAGACAATCCCAATACACACCCGACCATTGTCCAACAAAGGGCATAATGTGAGTATCTTATCTCAGAGTCGACAACAGAATCAAAGCGTATTAAACATTTTCTCAATCACAAGAAAACTGATAAACAATAATCCTTTTTACTCCATTTTAGCTTCACGATGAAGGATGGCAAAATGTTTTGTATTGACCTGTCTGCGTCATGGGTCCAGATCTTCATCAGGTACATCAACCGTCGTGATGCCAAAGAAGCCCAGGACCAATGTGCCGCTTTCGGTTCGGATCTTTGATATTTCAAGTCAAACCTCCTCTTACTCAGAACGTCTCAGAAGACATCATCACCCAGACTTTCTTTACGTAGTTTCAGACCCAGATTTTTAGTTTCATCTTCAGTCTCCATGTTGTTATTTCAAACACAATCTTTAGAAAACAATCACTCAACTCATGTCACAGGTGATTTTACAGATGAAACAGTGTTAGAAATACAGACCATACAGATATTGTTCATTAGTTTAGAAGTTGCTCATTTAAGTTCTAACAATGTTCATGTCGACTGAGTGAAATAATGAAATGTTGCAGAAGCTGCAGATTAATTATAAATTGTAAAATAAAACAGTGAGATGAGTGTTTTCTGTTAATGATGAATCATATCAGAATCAACATGTTACAGCTGCAGTCGACGTCGTGTTTGTTTGTATCTGAACTAAAGAGTTTGGTGAAAAATATTCATTAACAATAAATAAACATTGTTCTGGAAACCAAACAACCACAGAACAGTTTATAGTCATTTTGATAAGAAACCTGCACTGTTTTTTTTTTTTTTTTCAACTTCCAGTTTTCTAAACGTGAGGGACTGTGAGAGAAGCAGATAGAAAAGAGCAACTTTTAACCAACACCTCGATGATCACTAGTGATCAGAAATGATCCATGCAGCCGCTGCCACAGTCTCAAAAATGGTCTGAAACGAGGAGAAGTAACAGTGGCGGGAAGCTCAGATTCATGTGTAGATCGGCGTGTACGGAGAATTAAGAACAGAATTAATGTTACATGTGAGGTAATAACTGATGGTTGAGTCAGTGTGGACACATGGAAAAGTATTCAAAGTGAAGTGTTTTAAATTGTAAATAGTGACATTTTAAAACACAGGAATTTATGATATAAAATAAAATAAAAGTTGAACTTTTTAAAAATGAAAATGTGATAAGTTGGTTAGTGTTTAACTTGAAGTTGTCTGACAGGATCATAAACTAGTACGATGAGTGACCGAGCTACTGGAGCAGATTAGTGGTCACTTTGTAAATCACCAAACACAAAGTCAATGTGAGTGAATCAAAGGTTGTAACATTTATTGACCTTTGACCTGTCAAACAAACAAACAATCACAGTGGAGGAGGTCGACTGTGGAGGTTGGTGCCAAATAAATGAAATAAATAAAACAAAACGAGGCCTAACTCATCTCTGTCTGACAAAAAACAAAAAAACAAAACACAACAAGTCCTGACTATCTGGTCTAAAATAGATAAAAACTTTAAAAGACTTGAGTAAAACATACAACGGTGGCACCAACCACTGACCTAGTGAAGTAGACAGAGCAGCTACGTGTGTGTTAATGTACAGGGTACCCCAGAATAAACTCAGACAACCTCCAACCACAAAACATTAACAATCAACATTATTGAGCTCAAAGAGCTGATCCCAGTGCAGAGGATGAGGCGACGTCCTCGTTCACATCTGGAGGGAGAAGAGAGAGACGGTGAGTTCAGGTCTGAACACGACCGATTAAAAAAAACAAACGTTTTAAGATGAAATAAGAGTTGATGATTGAGAGAAAGTACCCGACGACGTCTGGTTGCAGCGATGAATCGTCTCAGACGTCGACTTCACTCAAACGTCTCGTCTCCGTCGGCTCCTCGTGGCTTCTGTGTCCTGAAACAGTAAAAACTACGATGAGACGTCGTCTCTTTCTTGTCAGTTACCAACATTTTTTTTCAGAGATGCAACAGTTTCTCACCTGGTCGAGTGTTTTCCTTCAGCCTCATCTCCCTCACTCTCACCCTGACTCTGTCTTCTACACTAACACTAACTTAACTAACTCTTCACTTATCAAAGAAACACAAGAAACTATCTTGTATTTCTTTTTTTGGCCCGCCACCACCCCCCCTTAGGAGGACAACTTTATTTCTATTTGGAATTGAAGTTCAATGATTTCACAATATACAAAATGTCAAATTCACGTGTTTAATAAAGAGCTTGAACATTAAAACTAGAACATCCTGTCTTCTAGTTGTGATGTGGCAGTTTCATCTGGAGTCTGAATCAGATTTAAACTGATTAAAGTTTGTTTGTGTTTCAAGTCTGATGGTGAAACAGAGACTGAGACTCGTCCCTCACATCTTCCTGATCCCTGCTCACGTGTCTGTTACCCAGAATCCAACTCTCTGAGATCAACAACCAGCAGCAGACGCCGACTTTACACCTCCACTGAAAACGGTTTTTTGTCCAATCACGACCAAAACGTCGGACTGAGACTTTTCGTCGTCTAAACTAAGTTGATCGTCTGCTCTCGATTCTGCAGCTTCACCTCAACTTCATCTCTGCATCGACCTTCAGTCGTCAGAACATGAATCAGCCTCCGTCACCGTCACCAGGTCTCACTTCCTCCTGATGAGGTCGATCGACGTTCACTGCTGCTGCCGTCACGTCTGTGCAGGAAGTCGTTTCCTCCTTCAACATGATCATTTCTACACATTTAGTGAGACGTGACAGTCGACCACTGACAAACAGCGTAAAATACTACAAACGTTATTATATAAACTTATTGTCCGAATTGGTTAAATCAGCAAGTTAATTCACCTGCTGCTGCTGCAGGACAGTAACATCACACCACAGTCAGCTGATTCACAAAACCAGATGGATCCAAGTCTAGTTTTGGAAACTGCATCACCAGGCAGACGACTGAGTCCTACATGTCAAACTTTAACTGTTGTAACAATCAGTTTCCTTCGAGCTCAGACTTCACACACACACAGAGAAGAAGGGGAAGGAGAAAATCCTTACCTTCTTATGGAGTCGACTCAGTTTACCTTGTTCTCTGTAGCGTTAAGAACCGACTCAATGAATCCTGATTGTCACTGATAATTAGTATAAAGTGTAAAAAGTTCTTACACAAACTCATACAGTCATTAACTCTGTCAGGTTATTGTGTTTTATAGTTGTTTGCTTTGTCAATCCTCGTCTGTCACATCTTCACCAACATGTAAAAACAACCAGTGAAGGAGGAGAACGACTCACTGAACAGATGAAGCAGCAGCAGCGGTGAACGTTGACAGGACACATCAGGAGGAAGTGACACCTGGTGACGATGACGTGAGACGGTTTCATGAACAAACGACTGAGGATTAAAACAAAGACAAAGATCAGGAGAAGAAACAGAATCTGGAGCAGAGAAACAAGCGTCTGGACAATTTGTTTCTTGTGCAATAAACAAGATTATTGGATTAAAACTTTTTCTACGATGACTCTACAAACCAGCCAATCAGGGCGTCAAGTGGGCGTCAACTTCTGAATGTTGGTTCCTGAAAGTTGAACATTGGACAACAGACATGAGAGCAGACGTCAGAAACATATGAGGGAGAAGTTCCTGAAACCATCTCATCATATGACTTAAGACAAACAGACAATAAAAACAGTTCAGATCTTTACTCACATCACGTTTAAAGACTCTTCTTACTGACGTCAACATGTTTCCTCTTGTAGCTTCTACATCAAAATAACTCAGCTGATCGTCGTTGAAATATAATTGTTACTGTTTTCAATTTAATCCAATTCAATTTATTTTATTTATATAGCGCCAGGTCATAAAAACATTTATCTCAAGATAAATAGAGAAACCCAACGTTTCCACAATGAGCAAGCACTTGGCGACAATGGAGAGGAAAAACTCCCTTTTAACAGGAAGAAACCTCCAGCAGAACCAGACTCAGAGTGGACGGTCGTCTGCCTCGACCGGTTGGAGTGAAATGAAAACAGGGAAAAGAGAAGAGACAGAGGAAAGAGAGGAAGAAAAGAGGGAGACCAGGAAGAGACAGTAGAGACTAAATGTTTATAAGTAGTTGTTAAAATTATCATTACAATTAATATTACAATAATAATAATCTGTTCACTATTTAAAATCTGTCAACAGTAAATGATGTAGTTTGAATCTACAACATGTTTTTCTAGTTGTCATTGTCGTCACTCAGGACCAATAAATTAAAATTAAGAAATTCACTCAAGTTGAGTCTTTATAGTCACTATGTAAACATCTGCCTCCGTCAGGTTCAACTTCCTCCTGAAGAACAAATGTTTCCTTCACGTAACCTGAAGTCGCAACAAACTGTCATCAACTGACGCCGTGGACGAGACGTTTGACAGGGGAGAGTTAATCCCCTGCTGGGAGGCCTCCCAATGTATCGCGCAAGAAAAAAAACGTTAACGCAAAAAACTACAGCGTTATTTCACCTGAACTAACGACCTAAAACTTTCCATTTGAAACTCCATTTGGATTTAAACCTGACAGAGAAAAATGTCAGACTTCAAAAGTCAACACTAGTTTATATGTGAATTTAGATGATGATGAGTGACAGCAACACATTTACACTAGAGGCCAATGTTTCACATTTAAACTGCAGATGAAGAGATGAGGATGAAATTAGCAATAATTTGTCAAAAGCCAATCAAAGAAAAAAAACAAGAGGATTCCATGATGATCAATAGATTAATCTTTTAAAATAATCTGAAGCTTCAATTTTACTCAAACTGCACACTCGTACTACCTTTCCCTCACTTCATTTTAAAGTCAAACTCTAAAACTACGTCCTCAACAACCTTCTCACCATCTTCTGTTGGGTCTTCACTCCTGGAATAAATAAATGGAGAGAAAGAAGAAAAGGAGCCAGAGACCAAGCTGGAGACTGAAGGATGAACCAGTGAAGATTTAACACTATTGTTACCGTGAGCTGTTGTTCTACACTATGACACCTAAACCATGCAACTCAAAGTGACAGTTTCCAATTGACAAACCCAACTCAACCAAAACGTGACAGAAAAGTATCAGTGAGTGAGATTATAGAGTAGGAGCCAATAAAAGATGAAGAGAAACATACTTCACCTTTATAGGAACAAGAGAATCTAACTTCCAAAGATAATTTAGAGAAATTTAGAGTTTAAACCTCCTCAGTCAGAGACTACTCCGTTTCAGTGAGGAGGTGAGTCAGTGAGAAGCACAATATGCTGACTCATGGTCTGATTCTGTCCTGTAAGGTCTCCAGTCAAACCGAATTGTTAGTTAACACGATGTATTTAACAGCTACTTAGAGATATTTAAGTTATTAATGAGTTTATCAGAGAGTCAGTGGATTAAGTCGTTAGTCATCGTCAGTCAGAGGACAACAGGGACGTGACAGACACAACACAACAGATGAGACAGACGTTACATACAGAGGACAGACGGGACAAAGTCATGGACATAATAACAGACAAGTACAGAAACAAACAGACATACAGACAAACATCACATACACGAAGACAACAGGACAGACGGACATAAAACAAGACAGATTCAAATCTCAAATAGAAGAAATCAAAGGAATGAAAGCTAAGACGGCACGGCGGCCCAGAGAGGACAGAACTGGTTCGGCGACCAGAGAGGACAGAACTGGTTCGGCGACCAGGGCGGAGATGTGACGGCACACGGGCCGAGCAACGACTTACCGTGTTGTAAATTCATTTACTTCTACTCGATTCAATCGTCGAGTGGAAATGAAATGAATTGCTGGAGCCACCGTGGATGAAACACGGAGGGAAAAGATGTCAGTTAAGTTGTGACACAGCGGCCACAAAACTGTAGATGTACAGGACACCTACTGTGTAGAAATGTGTTAAATAGAAAGTGATGTAGTGGGTGTAGTGATGTGATGTTGTGTTGGATGAAATGAAATAGACAGTCACAGCACGGCGGCCATGTTGACAGATGAACCAGGAAGTAGAGAGCGGCCAAGACATGTTTCACTCACACACACACACACACACACACACACAGAGGGAGAGAGCAGCTCCACCCCGTCCTGCACTTCCCTAAATAAACCCACCCACATCACCAGCTGACTAACTTTCCCTAAACACGACGAGGGAATGAACAGGGGCGCGGTGGCCGTGAAAGCAGGAGAGTTCGGCAAGGAAGCCGAGCGAAAAACATGACGCGGGTGCCATGTTGGGAAGGGAGGTCGGCGACGTCATCAAACAAAGGCCCGAGGACGCAGCAAAGGCTCGACGTCGCCAAGCAGAAGCTTGAGGACGTCGCCGAGCAAAGACATAGCACGGCGGCCATTTTGGAAAGAAAGAAAGGTCGGCAAGAGAGCCGAGCGAAGGCTTGGCGTGACGGCCACTAAACCACCACTTACTTGTTTGATCCCTCGACGAACGTTGCATGAACTCGATGCCGGGTGGAGGAGCTGAAAGACAAAAGGTTATGGCACGGCGGCCAGACCGACACACGGCCCACACCCTCCCCGAGGTAAGAAAACACACTTACTTGTGGATCCACCCGGCAGCAGCTTGTGTTCGTAGATCCACAGGAACAGGAGATGGAGCTGTGGAAGAAACACTCTCACTGACATGTTTTCTATCCCTACGTTTATCTACAGCAGTGTAAGAAGGAAAGACACACCAGGCTCAAAATGTTTTATTGGCAGGTTCAAAAGAAAAAACAAAACAGTTAATCTGACCTGACTGGAGAAGAAAGTTAAAATGGGTCCTACCTCAAGTTGACAGAACCTACAAAGGAAAAGTTAGTTCACAGGAATAAACACAACAACACAACTGAACCTAAAACCTCATCACTGAAATTACCAACGTCACATTTAACCAACTCTACAACCTTAAACACCTTCAACTCTAATACTAAAAAGATGAAACATCAAAGCACCAACAAAAAATAAGCTTCCAACACTCACAGAAAACAACCTCAACACACAGAGCCCTGGATTAGGTTTTACTTTGACAAAAACCAGACAAAGAACAAAACTGGACAAAGATTTAACAATTTACCAAATACAGAAGCATCAAAAGATGAAGTTGAACTCAAAAACCGACACAAAAACATTTGGGAAATTCAGGACAAATTAAAACCAAAGCGAAGACACACTAGTCAAAGATAAAACTAGAGAAAGCTAAGTCACACTAGCTAGAGCTAAAACTAGCCAATGCTAAGTCACACTAGCTAGAGCTAAAACTAGCCAATGCTAAGTCACACTAGCTAGAGCTAAAACTAGCCAATGCTAAGTCACACTAGCTAGAGCTAAACTAGCCAAAGCTAAAAGACACTAACCAGAGATAAAAGACTTTAGCCACAGCTAACGTCAATATTATTCACACACACAAAGACTAAATCCTGATTCCTTAATTGTTTGGTCCAGTGAGCTCTGTGTTGTCATCTACAGCTCCACACGGAGCAGCTAAAAACATTCAACCACACAGAGAAAAGGAAAAAAAGAAAGACTCAGATGTGTGTCTGTGTTTGATGGAGGTGGTGATGGGCAGTGAAATGTGTGGTGCAGTTCAGTTCTGGCACACGGGCCAATCACAGACAAATAAAAATACATTGCAAGGAAAGCTCACAGACATGACACAGCGGCCATGTTGGAAGGACAGAGACAGGAAAGAATATAAAAACTCAACCCTTACTAATTGAAGATCTAGAAGAGGATCTATCTGCAATAAAGGAAACAATAAATACAATTAGTGTCCAGTTGAAGTTTGATTTTCACTTTCTGCAAACTTTAAAAACAAAACATAAGACTTATTGCTTGTTTAAAAACTATAATCACCCCATTATCTGCTGTTCCCACAAACAACATGACAAACACTTCACCAGCAGCGACATTAAAATAATTTAAATCATCACTGACCTTTATCCAGCTCTGGAGGGTTTACTCCTTGAAAACTGTGGTCGACGGTGGGTTTGTTACAGCAACTCCTCTGTTTAAAAAATAAAACAAACAAGTCAGTAAAACTAGAAGACTACTAATCTTTTAAACCATTTAAATGGTGAAACATACAATTAAATCATCACTGGTCAACAAAACTAACAGTTGTGACTGGTTTGTCCAAATAATTTTTAATTTCTGGATGATAAAATTTAAGTTTACATCTTCAAAAGGATGGAAAGCAATGTTTAGACATTAATTTAAATAAAAAAAACTAATGACTGCCGACAACCTTCACTGTCCCTAAACCTCCACAAACTCTCAAACATTTAAATCGGTTGTTTTATGCTTTGATATTGAAGCCAAACAAAAGAACAAACAGCGGTAGAATGAGGTGAAGTGAACAAACGCGACGCTTCGGCGTCAATTAGCAAACGAGCAAACTGGAGACAACACACCTGACAGTGACATTAGCGCTAATGCTAGGCTAACTGGGAACTAACGTAGCTAAACTACGTCTCTTACCGTTCTTCTCCTGGAGCGGGACGACGTCGACCTCATTTCTCCGTTGACCGCCTCAACATTTTCTTCCTTTTAAACTTTTTTTTGTTCTTAAAGTTGAAGCGCTGGTGGATTTAAACGTTAAAGTCCAACACGAGGCTCCACCGACCGACATTAGCGGCAGGTCGGTTGACGGCGGCTTTTTAAACGGCGTCTGACGTCACGGTTCGAATCAGCAAGCGCGATTTGGTGCGTTCGCGGATCGCGGAGAGAATTGTTAAAAACTAAACTTTCGATGCCTCGTTGAGTTTTAAAGAAGCACAAACGTAAGTATTTTGTTATTTTTGTTGTTGTTGTTTTGCGTCTGCATCAGTTTTGTAATATTTCAGCACTAAATTGAGCATGTTTGCGCAAAAGTGTTTGAAGTTGCGGCTGTGATTAAGTTCTGAGTTGATATGAACAATCCAGGATGAACCTGATGACAGTAAACACACCAGGAGGGAAATCTGCCCTGTGGAGTTCAATGAGAGGCGCAAAATATTAGGAACACCAAAGAGTCAATCAAAACTGATCACAAACTTCATGAAAAATGATTTATTGGATTGTATTAATTAAGAATAGAAGCATAGAATTTTAAACAGTCATATTAGATTAAGAAATAAAGAACAATGAAAAAAAACAACCACAATAAAAACAGCTCAAAAATGTAAGATGCTTAAAAAAACAAATAAATAAATAATAATAATGCAGTGGAGTTAATGTTATTCAGTGATGATCATAATTGTACAATGGTTCTTCTTTGTTGGTGTTTCCTAAGGTCATTTTTTGACACAAATACACAAAAAGTCTGACCAGGACAATATCAAGGTGGCAACAAACTAGAAGCAGTATACATCACATATGAGCACAAATCAATAAAATATGAGAAAAAGGTTGATAAACTATCAGGAGAACTGATAAAAAACAATATATGAATATTTATGTAAATAACTAAAGCTGGTTTGTGTTCACATCCTCATTAAAATGGGTTAACTAAAACTAAACTACGAGTAAATCTACGTACTATCTATGTATTAAAAACTTTTACCATAATTTTAGGTTGACAACATGTTTTTGTGTGTTGAATTTCACTTTTTCACTCTTCTCTCTCTCTCTCTCTCTGTGTGTGTGTGTGTGTGTGTGTGTGTGTGTGTGTGTAGAAATGATCTTTAAACTCCACCTTTCCTGTAGTTTCTGTTCTTCAGTGGATCCTCCCTCAAAGTTTTGTTCTGCATTGTTGAGGGTGAGTTATGTTGAAAAAATGCTGCTGTTTTTTTATTGCTTTCTTTGGAAAAAATATCATTTATGCTGTAATTATTGGTGAATGTTGTTTAATGTTAAAGTTTCTAACAGTGCATAGTCGTCTAATGTTGTTTTAACCATTAATGTAAGTTTTGTAGCTGTTTTCATAAAACTTTATTGATTTGTTCCAGTTTTTCTCTGGTGGGCTGCCAGTGTTACATAACCCAGATAGCGCTGCAGAGACTAAAACACTTTATCTTCTACTTCCTCATGTGAACCGTGTTGTTTTGGTTCTTTAAGGTTTATAAGACCATTAGATGCCTTTGATCGAGTTTAAACGTCATAATCTTCTCTGTCTGTTTATTATTTAAAATATGCACTGCTTCTCTTTGTCCACTAGACTGTCCACTTGATCCTCGTGGTTTTCTGCTGTTTATAAATAAAGTGTTTACTGTCTATTCTAACAGCTTCTGATTAGTAACGTGTACAAAAGTTTATATTGTAAGATAAAGAATGTGATCCTACAGAGATGTTCTGTGTTTCTGAAGGTGACAGAGCTGCAGAAAAAGAGTCTAGAAAACAGTTACATATGTTTTATTTGTTTTTTTCTGTGGAAAACATGTCCAACATTCATTACATGTGTATTTGCAGCTTTATAGAAGTGAGGAGCTGCAAGAGAAGTGGACAGAAAGAAGGACAGACTCTGACAGAAAAACATCCAGACAAGAAGATGATGAAGATGATGAACCCTGTCAGTCTGGTGACCTTCATCTTTCTTGTCTCATTCCTCGTTGTCGTAGAAACTCAGAGTAAGTTGTCTTCACCTGACTCTTCTCACATCTTATTGTCTAAGACTGAACGAGCAAATTATGTTGTTACTTAATGTAAAAGTTACTGATTAAAGTGTCATGAAGTTCTCATCTTATCCTCTGCACATAAACTGGCTGCACTTAACATATCTCTCTTGTTTTTTTGATATCTTATTATGTATGATTGAGGAAAATAATAAATCCTATCGTTTTTCATTTAAAAGTTACTTTTTAAAGCCTCCCAGGTAAGAAATTGAATATGTTTTAATGTCCTTTAATAGCAGCAAGAACATTTACTTAGACATTTTTTCATATAACTGTTAATACATTTTCTAAACATTAGAGATATAGTCCTAATTAAAGTCCAGCATCAGTAAGAAAAGTTGTATTTGTATATATTTATATATAAAATATATCAGAATTAATATGTTGCTGCTGCAGCTGAGGTTTCTGTGTGTATTTGTTTTGAATTGAATCTTTTTGTTCTTTCTGTCTCAACCTCCCAGACGGTGGTGGTCCAGACGAGTGCTGTTTTAATCACTACTCTCGCCATCTGCCTAAGAACAAAGTGAAGAGCTACAAATACACAAACGTCTATTGTCTAAAACAAAGTGTGATGTGAGTATCTTTTCTCAGCGTCGACATCAGAATCAAAGTGTATAAATATAGAAAACTTTTTACTCAATCATAAAAAAAACTGATAAACTATGATCCTTTTTTTCTCCGTTTTAGCTTCACAACGACGACTGGCAGAAAGGTTTGTGTCGACCCGTCTGAGTCATGGGTCCAGAACGTCATCAGGGTCATAGATCATCGTCACACTCAAACAGAGACCAGCCCTGTCACCATGGCTCCACCTTTTAAACTCCACCTTTCCTGTAGCTTTTTTGCTCCTGTAGATTCTCTCTCATAGTGTTGTTCTGCATTGCTGAGGACAAGTTTTGTGGAAAAAAAATGCTTTTTAAAATCGTTTTCTTTGGGGAAAAAAGGCAATTTACATTATTGGTAAATCATTATTGGTGCATATTGTTTAACATGAAAGTTTGTAACAGCATATAGTCCTCTTTTATTGTTTTAACCATCAGCTATTATTATAAGATTTGTAGATGCTAAACCGTGCTCTTTACTGAATAAATAAACCAAATGCTCATAAATGATCAACTTGTGAGTTTCATGATTTTTTTAAAACAGGTTTGCATGAATAACATGTCTTGTTTTAGACCATTTTGAAGTGTTTTTTAAACTTCACCTAAATGAAGAGATGGTAACTGGTTTTCACCAGAGGTGGATAAAGTCCCCAACTTCATTACTTCATTACTCAAGTCAACGTCCAGATCCCACTGGTCAAATGTTACTCTGATACAAGAGAAAGTTGTACACTCACATTTGTACTTAAGTTAAAGTACTTAAGTACTTGCTTTAAAAAAATACTCAAGTATTAAAAGTACATTTTCTTTCACCACAACACTTCCAACACTAATGTCTCTGAGCAGCTTGTAGAACCTGTAGAATAATGAAACGGTAGAAAGTTACACAATGAAACTTGACCCCATCAAAACAAATACAGATATTTATATTCTAAATGGTTTGATTGTTCTTTACATATTCATGAGATATCTGATGTGATTTCTCGCTGATGATTTACTCCCACACTGTTTAAAAATTTGGTCAGTGATAATTTTCATTTAATAAATGACTCGGTAGCTTTAATGTGTAGGTACTGGTCTGTTTTATCTGTAAAGTAACGTATTTGTCTGCTGTCAACTCATTTATATGTTACATATTTATAACAGAGATAGAAACATTTAATTTGTGGGTTGTTTTGTGTGTGTGTGTGTGTGTGTGTGTAGAAATGATCTTTAAACTCCACCTTTCCTGTAGTTTCTGTTCTTCAGTGGATCCTCCCTCAAAGTTTTGTTCTGCATTGTTGAGGGTGAGTTATGTTGAAAAAATGCTGCTGTTTTTTTATTGCTTTCTTTGGAAAAAATATCATTTATGCTGTAATTATTGGTGAATGTTGTTTAATGTTAAAGTTTCTAACAGTGCATAGTCGTCTAATGTTGTTTTAACCATTAATATAAGTTTTGTAGCTGTTTTCATAAAACTTTATTGATTTGTTCCAGTTTTTCTCTGGTGGGCTGCCAGTGTTACATAACCCAGATAGCGCTGCAGAGACTAAAACACTTTATCTTCTACTTCCTCATGTGAACCGTGTTGTTTTGGTTCTTTAAGGTTTATAAGACCATTAGATGCCTTTGATCGAGTTTAAACGTCATAATTTTCTCTGTCTGTTTATTATTTAAAATATGCACTGCTTCTCTTTGTCCACTAGATGTCACTGTTTGTCTATTGGCGTATTGATCCTCGTGGTTTTCTGCTGTTTATAAATAAAGTGTTTACTGTCTATTCTAACAGCTTCTGGTTAGTAACGTGTACAAAAGTTTATATTGTAAGATAAAGAATGTGATCCTACAGAGATGTTCTGTGTTTCTGAAGGTGACAGAGCTGCAGAAAAAGAGTCTAGAAAACAGTTACATATGTTTTATTTGTTTTTTTCTGTGGAAAACATGTCCAACATTCATTACATGTGTATTTGCAGCTTTATAGAAGTGAGGAGCTGCAAGAGAAGTGGACAGAAAGAAGGACAGACTCTGACAGAAAAACATCCAGACAAGAAGAAGAAGAAGATGATGAAGATGATGAACCCTGTCAGTCTGGTGACCTTCATCTTTCTTGTCTCATTCCTCGTTGTCGTAGAAACTCAGAGTAAGTTGTCTTCACCTGACTCTTCTCACATCTTATTGTCTAAGACTGAACGAGCAAATTATGTTGTTACTTAATGTAAAAGTTACTGATTAAAGTGTCATTTAAAAGTTACTTTTAAAGCCTCCCAGGTAAGAAAACATATATTTAATATATCATTTTATTAATACACAACTAAATACTGTCTTCACATAACTGTTAATACACTTTGAATTGAATCTTTTTGTTCTTTCTGTCTCAACCTCCCAGACGGTGGTGGTCCAGACGAGTGCTGTTTTAATCACTACTCTCACCGTCTGCCTAAGAACAAAGTGAAGAGCTACAAATACACAAACGTCCATTGTCCAAAACAAAGTGTGATGTGAGTATCTTTTCTCAGCGTCGACATCTGAATCAAAGTGTATAAATATAGAAAACATTTTACTCAATCATAAAAAACTGATAAACTATGATCCTTTTTTTCTCCGTTTTAGCTTCATGATGACGGCTGGTAGAAAGTTTTGTGTCGACCCGTCTGAGTCATGGGTCCAGGACGTCATCAGGGTCATAGATCATCGTCACACTCAAACAGAGACCAGCCCTGTCACCATGGCTCCACCTTTTAAACTCCACCTTTCCTGTAGCTTATATGTTCCTGTAGATTCTCTCTCATAGTGTTGTTCTGCATTGCTGAGGACAAGTTTTGTGAAAAAAAATGCTTTTTAAAATCGTTTTCTTTGGGGAAAAAAGGCAATTTACATTATTGGTAATTCATTATTGGTGCATATTGTTTAACATGAAAGTTTGTAACAGCATATAGTCCTCTTTTATTGTTTTAACCATCAGCTATTATTATAAGATTTGTAGATGCTAAATCGTGCTCTTTACTGAATAAATAAACCAAATGCTCATAAATGATCAACTTGTGAGTTTCATGATTTTTTTAAAACAGTTTTGCATGAATAACATGTCTTGTTTTAGACCATTTTGAAGTGTTTTTTAAACTTCACCTAAATGAAGAGATGGTAACTGGTTTTCACCAGAGCTGCAGAGAAAGAGTCTAGAAAGCAGTTACAAATGTTTTATTTGTTTTTTTCTGTGGAAAACATGTCCAACATTCATTACATGTGTATTTGCAGCTTTATGAAAGTGAGGAGCTGCAAGAGAAGTGGACAGAAAGAAGGACAGATGATGAAGATCCCTGTCAGTCTGGTGGCCTTCGTCTCTCTTGTCTCATTCCTCGTTGTCGTAGAAACTGATAAACAATAATCTTTTTTTTTCTCCATTTTAGCTTCACAGTGAGGAGCGGCATAAGGTTTTCTGCCGACCTGTCTGAGCCATGGGTCCAGGACGTCATCAGGGCCGTAGATCAGCGTCAGAGTCAGTGACCAGACCTGTCACCATGGAGACCACAGGTGAAGTCTAGCACTGTGATTGTTTTATCCCGTCTATGGTGTTTTCCATCATGTGTTAGGATGTTAAACACGTCTGAGAGACAGTTTAGTGAAAATAAACAGGTTCTTCAGACACAGAACGTGTTAGTGTGTGTTAGTTATTTTTATTATGATCATTTCTGAAATGTTTAACTCTTTAACCACAGTTTAAGATGTATAATCACCTTTCATATCTGTGGTTATTGGTAATTTTGAATTACCAAAGCAACAACATTGTTCATAACATAAAGGTCAAACATATTATAGTTTAACTGTTCTCAAAATTAACCAAATTGATACAGTATAAATACAGTAAAAACATGATGTATGTGATTAAATGTGATGAATTAATCACAACGCATGTAATTAATTAGATTTTTTTTATCAGTTGACAGTCCTGTATGTAATCCTTTTTATGTAATATCCTCATCCTTCACATTCAGTCTTATAGAGTGAGGTATTGATAAGAACTGGCACTGATAAGTAGTATCGGTATCGGTACCGATACCACTTATACCATGTGTTATAATACACTGACAGTCATTAGAAACTTTGACGACATTGATAACTTAGTGCTCAGGTAGTTGAGATAATGATGAGTTGTCATGTTGTCACGGTTCATTGCACATGGGTTGGTCTTTTTGCAAAAGTGGACTAAATACACATTGAGCAATACTCAGTGGGTATCTGCACAATTTGAGGACTGGTTTTGAAGGTCTATATAAAAGCCCAAAAAGGGCCACCATTGTCCAATGAACGGCATCATGCTACGTCTATCACGTGAACAACGTCTCCGGGCGCTGGGTATGGTGGAGGCCGGTTTGAGCTACAGTGATATAACCAGGTGTATCGGCTGTTCCTGACCCACGATCAGAAACCTGGTTGAACGCCACAACATGTCCAGGGTGAGAGAGAGCGACAACTCTAACCAGTATCACCACATCCGGTTGCAACTTTGTGTTTGGCAGGTGCCATTTTCTTTTGTTAAGTTTTTTGTTTTATTGAATTATTTTTGAAAGTCTAGATTTTTGCTTCTGTAAGTCGATATCCTAAACAAATGATTCATTGAAAAAAAATCCAGTTTAGGGCTTCAAAATAAATATTATGTCGAAAAATATGGTCTCAAAGTTATAAATGACTATCACTGTACAGTAAACTCATTACAACACCTATTCTTCCTCTTTCGTCAGGTTGTCTGAGCTCTAATCAGCTTTAATCAGTTCTTGGGAGAGGTGAGTTTTTATATCTTCATTAGGGGGAAGAGTCTGATAAAATATCTGATATCACTAGTTACAGTTTAACACACGAGTCATCATATCAACAGTGACAGTGTTTGTTGTTAACGAGCAGATAAACGGATGCTGAATCCACTCAAAGCACAAATAAGTTGTTTTTCTACAAAACAAACATTTATAACATCAAATTTGGCTGAAATTTTGCTCTGTGGAGTCTTGGCACCACCTTCTTCTTCTACTTCTTCTTCTTCTTCTACTACTATTATTTTTGTTTTCTATTTGTATTGAGGGAGGTGAACCAGCCTTGACCCTTGCATCTCATCATCTCATCACAGGTGTTAAACCGCGTCACTGCAACAGGATTTTCAGTTGACGCCCAGATGAGTAAAAGGTTATTATAGGTTATTTCCATAGGCGGGGCGTAGAACGTCCCACACTGGGGGGAGGATGACGCCTTAGAGATAGTAAGGCAGAACAGGAGGTCTCACACTGTTACATTAAAAACATGCAGCAAAACATAATCATTCCAGTATTGCTGTAGCCTAATATTATTATTAGGGGAATTGATATTGCCCTGGCCAGACTTTGTATTTATGATAAATTAGTATTAATTCTTAAGTGTATTTGTGTCAAAAAACATAGTTTAGTCTATCTTCCTCACATATTCCTTCTTAAAGCTGTTTTTATTGTGGTTGTTGTTCCTAGTTCTTTATTTTGAAATGCTTTTTAAATTCTGTGCTCCTATTCTTAATTTATACAGTCAAATTCTTTGTGAAATTTATAATCAGTTTTAATTGAATCTTTGGTGGTCCAAATATTTTGCACACCTAATAAACTCCACAGAACATTTCCCCGGTGTTGTGTTTGAGTCAACTCAGTCACACATGCAGCTGTGCAGCTGCAGATTTGTCATTTTCCTGAACAACAGGTCGACGTGTCTGTGAAGAGCGAGACAAATGATGAATCTGCTGATCTGGAACAACCTTCATCACCAGTTGTTATAAAACCAGACGTTGGGTAAGTCTTGTAAAACAGTGTTTTTAATAAACTCTGGGTTCACTTACTAAGTTATCAGTACTTCAGTTTATGTGTAGGGACCCTATTCATGCTACTGCTGAAGTGAAGTGATATTTTGAGCTTTATTAGTGGTTAAAAAATGACAATTTAGATACGTTTGGCTGACTGCCCCATTTACTTTCATTATTAAATATTTTGTTGTGAAAACAAAAGACGATCAAACTGGATATTATAATAAATTGGATATTAATATGATGAAATAGACGCTCTGGACCACCATTTTAATTCTTGATACAGATGGGAAAGATAGTGTTAGCCCAATTAGCATTAGCATAAATGTTAGAATAATTATGAGTTATTTGGATTTAGAGTTAATTTTGTTTAAAAAAGAATAAAATTAAGCTAATTTATAATGGTGGTCAACAACTGTGAAAATGGGGGGGAAAAAGTCTAACACAAATGATAACAAAAAGCAGAACAGCGTCTACAAACCTAATCAGTGTTGTGCATTTTCTGTAAATAGACGATCTTTGCGGTGGAGTAACGCCATTGGCTGATGGAACTACATGTAGGCGGGGATTTCCGGTAGGCTCGTGCAGCTACAGTTTAGAGAGTGGGCGTTGAATTCGACTTCTCCCCGGCTCATACATGACTTCACGTTTACTGTTACACAAGTTGTGAAATATTTCATTTCGACAGCCGCTCCTTGGCCCAAGAAGATGACAGAAAGCTCCGCGAACAAGACGTATAACGGAGACGCCTGTCACCGAACCGCTAACGGCAAAAAAACGACTAAAAATGGCTTCGTGAAGAACCACTGCCTGTTTCAACAGCCGCACAAGTATCGCCGCCCCGGGGAGAAGGTAAAGGCCCGACCGTTAAAAAAATACCGCTCGACCGGTTACAAGCTGTAAACAAACGACTCCGTGTTTGAACTTTACTCGTTTGAATAAAATTAGCTTGCGTGTTTTTCCGTGTTCGTATCGCGGCTGTAATTTCTTATTTTAGAGCAGGTTTTTATTAGTGTTAGCCGCCGCCATGTGACGTCAGCCCGGCGTCAGCTTCATAGTAAACTGTGCCATTAACGTAATTAGCATGTTAGCTTAATTTAGCTAATTTAAATTTAACAGAGTTATGTGCTAGCTTTTAGCCCAGCGGTTTATGCTAATTGCTACATTAAATCGCACATTTAAAAAAAAAAAACATTATTTCTAATGAAACTGCTTTAGAAATACTTATTATTAATGTTTAAACATATTATATTTTTAAACAAATATGTGTTATCTGATCAGGGAGGATTGTAGTGGTGAGTTTACGTGTGTGTGTGTGTGTGTGTGTGTGTAACCTTACACCCTCTTGTTTCTGTGCCCGGTGTATGTGTGTGAATGGGCTGAAGTCAGACTGGTTTCTGTTTACATTGACAGTTGTCTGAAGACAACCTGGGCTCTGTTGTGTTGTTACCAGATAAGTTGTTTGTCTGTTAGTGTGTGTGTGTGTGTGTGTGTGTGTGTGTCTGTGTGTGTGTGTGTGTGTGTCTCATGGGAAAAGAAGGACAAGATCTTGCCTTGCTTCAGTGTCACACTGAGGAATGTCTCCAAGCTGTGATGGGTGTGGTCCCTCCTGGGCAAAAGCACTGAAAAGCATTGAAAACACTGTGTTTGTGTGTGTGTGTGTGTGTGTGTCTTGAGGTAGAAGTGGAGGTGGGGTGAACAAACACACACACATCCCTTTTGTTTTCGTTAAGGCGTATATGTTCAAAACAGAAGAGAAATCAATAAATAAACCTCACGTACGCTCTCGTAATTGACAGCATCACATTGCTAAGTTGCTTCACGGCTGCAGATTTCAACATATAGTGGTTTTATTTCACACGATTAAATCCAGACGCTCTGATTCTTCTTGCATTTCTCGTCTCTCCATCTCTGTAAGAAGTTGAGACAAGCTGCTGGTAAAGATTTCAGATTTTTTTATGAACTTAATTGAGTTAACTGAAGCCACGAGACAAACTGAACAAACAGACTTAAAGCATTTTCATTGTCTCTGCTGATCTCGATCAGTTACAGATGTGTCGCATCACGTAATCCTATGGCAATATGGGCTCTGCTGGTTATTGATAACGTAACTGACAGTAACTGAAGTTGTGTAAACCTGGCTACAGTACAGTATTTAGAGCAGTTAACATTAATCCCTGCTCTCAGTCACACTTATGAATTCCCTCCTGGGTTTTGGTTTATAGTTGAGGGAAAAAAAAAACTTTTCCTATCAATATAAGGATTAGCTATAATCCCTGTATGGAGAGAATATAAAAAGATGTTTAGAGGGAGGATTTTTATGAGGCGATAGACATAAATAAACGTTCTCACTTCAGCCTTCAGCGAGGATCATGGTGTCAATAATTGCTCAGTAAAAATAAGAGCTCAGATGGGAATTAGCAGAGAGAGGACTCGTCCTTATTTGCTCTCTTTAAGGCCTAATGTGAGACATACACCGTGTGCAGTCTTTTATTATTGTATATACAATGAAACATGATCGCTGAGCAAGCATGAGAAAGAGAGAAACAACGCGAGTGAGTCGGGTGGATCCTCCTCTGCGTCGTCCACATATAAAGATGTGACACAGGCCTGGTTTTTCTCAGTCTCTTGTTTGTCCACAGCTATAAAATATTAAGCAAACATGACGTCAGGAAAATTGGATTTAGCTGCTGCGGTTGGCATCAGCGTGCAACCGTCTCTTTGAGTGGTGGAGTTGGATGTGAGAGGGTTTCTGAGAGTTCACAATGAACAGTTACTGCATTTCTGAGACACACTGTCTCGGTGTGTTTTCTTGGAGCTAACACACAAAGAGAAACATGTTCCTCTGGATTTACAACAACGTTTGTTGCAATGACTCGCAGCAGCACCAGGAAAGGTCCCGTAGAAGTAACAAAGTCACAAACTGGCTGCAGTTTTATTCTTTTCACCAGCTCAAAGGTATTTCTTGGAGAAGCATGACTGGTCACATGAGGTGTGGTTACTAAGCTGCAGGGCAGAGTCTGTAATGACTGACCGACCTCTCTTGTTTAGTGTTGAGCTTTAGTTTGAGTTTTCAAGGCTCTCCTCCAGAGCATTTGTGTGTGTGACCACGTTTGTACAGCCCCATAATTCAAGATCAATATTGCTATTCATAAAACTTAATGGATTAAAACCCTGGGTTGATGTCCATTTTACTGCTCACTGGTCCGTGGGGACCCTCCGGTCGCCGCAAAGTCTCCATGAATAAATGTGCTTTAATAGGTTTCTAACTCTCTTTCCAAGAAAAACACAATTTTAACAAATCAGCTTCGCTGTCATCGTGTGTGTGTGTGTGTGTGTGTGTGTGTGTGTGTGTGTGTGTGTGTGTGTGTGTGTGTGTGTGTGTGTGTGTGTGTGTGTGTGTGTGTGTGTGTGTGTGTGTGTGTGTGTGTGTGTGTGTGTGTGTGTGTGTGTGTGTGTGTGTGTGTGTGTGTGTGTGTGTGTGTGTGTGCTGTGTTTTACTCTGCTTTCGATCACAGTTTATTGGGCTGCAGACCTTGGCAGTTTAATGAAAAGTAGATAAACTATCCTAACTACCTTCTCAAGGACAAACAGCAGCTGCTGCAACGACTGGTGGAGTTGCAGGAGTTAATTAACGTTTATACACCTGAATATTTAGAGTTTGGTTCTACTAGAGACGGTTGTACCAATAAGGGATAACATTAGAGTCATGTGATCAGTGTCATGTGTAACCTCTTTCTCTCTGACCTTACATGTGAATTTACATGTCTGTGTGTTGAAGTGTGTAGGTTTTACAGGTGTGTAAAAATCTTTTTATTTTCTCACAGAAGCAAAATGGCACACACAACCCCAGTTTGTACAAGAAACCCTTTGTGGAGTCGTTCGAGGAGACGCCTCTGCTCGTCGCCGTTCTCACCTACATGGGCTACGGCATCCTCACCATCTTCGGCTACCTCCGAGACTTCCTCCGCCACTGGAACATCGAGAAGTGTCACGTCGCCCGTGAGCGAGAGGAGCAGAAGGTACACGAGTGTTTACGTTGTAACGTTTGAATGAAAACGCTGGTTAAACACAAACTGAAGCTGCTTAGATTTTTATCTCGTGTGTCTAACTCTCACTTTGTTCCCACTCCACAACTCTCTGTCTCTGTTCATAGCTAATGAACTATCATCTTTCTCTTATCGTCTCTGCAGGACTTTGTGCCGCTTTATCAGGACTTTGAGAATTTCTACACCAGGAACTTGTACATGAGGATCCGAGACAACTGGAACCGACCCATCTGCAGCGTCCCCGGTGCCAAGATGGACCTGGTGGAGAGACTTTCCCCCGACTACAATTGGACCTTTGAGTGAGTCGCTGCTGTTTGTGGTCAGTGTAAACTAGAATCAAGGCGTCGTCAGTGGCGGTTATTGGTTTCTGATGGGTGTGTGTTTATGTGCTTCTGAGCCTTGTTTCAACAGGAAACTCATTGATCAGCACTTAGAGTCACTGACCTTGTGTTTCTGATAATAATAGTGATGTAAGCAGTGATTCAGCTGGGTATGTTGAAAGCAACAGCACCAGTATCAATCACATGGCACTGAATGGAAACAAAAATGCCCGAAACAACCCAACAAGTGACTGTACTTAGTAGAAATGTAATCAAATTAACTACCTTGATCTTTATTGCCATAACACCAGGGAAACTGAGACCAGCTTAACTTTACTACTTAATGTCCAAGAACTGCTTGAATTCTGTCATCATATACATTATACCACTAAGTTTTAGATGAACCAGTAAGTGTAGGCTTTTGTGAAACGGTTTAAATCATAAAGACCTTTTTTCAGATTGTTGAGGCCTAATTTGTCTGATTTCGCTGCAGCTTTTCTAAAAAAAAATTGTGATGTGAGTTGCAGTTGTGTTCTAACATTATGTCCTGGAGGGTTTGACTTAAAATCTGCTTGAATTATCTCGTATTTACACAACCAACATTTCTATCAGGTTGTGAAACAGTTTAAACAAATGAGGACATCGTATCAATACATTTCCTCTTTATCTACTGGAATGTGTAATATGCACAATTTTGTTGTGTTGGTCGGTGCCTTCCATTGCTAGTTCACTTCCCTCTGGAGACAATAAACTCGTATATATATCTATAATATAATCACATTGTGTTATAACTGTGGCTCTCATAGGATTGAGCAGGAGAATGTTACCAAGCAAGAGCACAGACAAGGTCACACTGTCAAATGTAATTATTTCCCAGAGTTCCAGATTATTAACCCAGAGTCATGGTATCAATCCTCCATCTCTGTTTCTGTCAGACACACGGGTAAAGTGGTGAAGGACGTCATCAACATGGGATCATACAACTACCTCGGCTTCGCTGAGAACACTGGCGCTTGTGCTGACGCTGCTGTCGAAACCACGCAGAAGTACGGCGCCGGGGTGGGCAGCACTCGCTGTGAGATGGGTAAGATTTAGTGTCTGAGAACCTGTGGCAATTTGTCATCATCTGAAAACACTTTCAATGTAAAAATTAAACTCTAAATTCATTATGACTCAAACGTGCTTTCTCCAAACCTCAGCCGCTCCTTCTTTTGTTTGTCTCTCTTTCATAGTTTAAGTGCTTTTGGTCACTGAAAGATAATATCACATTGTCAAGTGCTTTTCACTGCAGCTTCTGAAAAGAAAAGCAGGAGCTGTTGAGAGAGAACAAATGTGACACAGACATTTTTCCCGTAAATGACGGGACACTAATGTTTAGGTTGTTGTTGTTGTCTCCAGGAAACTTGGACATCCACGAGGAGCTGGAGCAGCTGGTGGCGAGGTTCCTGGGTGTTGAGTCATCCATGGCCTTCGGTATGGGCTTCGCAACCAACTCCATGAACATTCCTGCTCTGACGGGGAAGGTGAGGAATTTCACTCACTTCCTTTGTTTTGTTTTGTTTTTTTTTTTTTCTATTTTCCTTCTTTTCTATCTCCAACCCCTCCTGTTAAGGAAAAACGCTGTTTCCTGCAAATCATGAAAACAAGATGGATTTTTCAGATGTACGGCCAAACTTTCAAGAGTTCACACTGTTCCATAACACGCCGGTTTCCGACCGAAGCTTTCTTTAAAAAAACATTCAGAGTCCAGAAGGTCAGAGGCTGATATTTAACTCGACTCGCACCCTGTTGTTCTAACCCCCAACAAGTCCTCAGGCGTCCTCTTTATTTCCACAGCCACAGTATTTGTTTTTTTTTTTTTTTTGAGCAGGAAGTGGAAATCTGCGCTGGCAGATGCGCCGTGTGTACGTGTTGAGTCAGTGAACGTTTCCTGCCAGTGACATGAGCTAAAAAGCAACAGATGGACTCAGAGGGACGAGGCGTCATAAATTTTTAACAATGCTAACGCACATCCTTATGTCACATGTCACGGCATGATGGCGCGTTGCATAACACGTTTATTTATTCACAGACGAGAGGAAACGATGTGACCTGTGTGAACGCTTGGGTGTGTCGGCTAAAATTATATATATGATTAGAAATGAAAAAAATCTCCTTCCTGCAATTATATTTGCTCTAGTTGTGGTAAAAACATGTGGATATGAGTCAAAGTCAAGAAAATCACTTTTGGGTTCAACAGGTTCACACACAGTTTTAATAGAAATGTGTCACATTATTAAAAGTTATAATAAGGGTTAAACACAGTTCACTTTGGGCTAAAAAGTCATTGCTCAACATTAAAACTCTTAGACAAGCAGCTTTGTCTAATTAAAGATTATCTTTTGCAACTTGTAAATCAGATTAGTGGTTAAATAAATAACACCTATTTTCTTTCTGTCTTTGTCCTTGTTGTTTTAGGGTTGTCTCATCCTGAGTGACGAGCTGAATCATGCGTCGCTGGTGCTGGGAGCCCGTCTGTCTGGCTCCACTATTCGGGTCTTCAAACACAACAGTGGGTGAATTTTAATAAACAAGAACTTTACATGAGATCGGTTTTGTAACAGTTCACAAACACAACGTGAAGGATTAAAGTGACTAAAAGGTTGTTTTGACTTTATGAGAGAGCAATTAGCTGTAATCTGCTTTAACCAAATGGATGTAGATAGATTTAAAAGATATGCGTTTGTCTGTTGCAGCACTGAGTGTTGGGTGTGGTGACATGTGCACATAGTCACCTGAGATCACCTGAGCTAAACTAACACTCAGCAGGAACCTTGACTCCTGAAGGAAAAACAACAGCCTCAAAGAGTTGCAATCATAAAATATTGACACTTTCCATTAATTAGCTAAAGCTCTCATGTTACTTCAGAGGAATCAAACCTATCCTCAGATGACTTTCTGTCTTAGAAAGTCCCTTTTTTTTTAAAAGTGTTTTTACCTGTTTCAGACATGCAAAGTCTGGAGAAGCTGCTGAGAGACGCGATCGTTCACGGTCAGCCCAGGACTCACCGGCCCTGGAAGAAAATCCTCATCGTGGTGGAGGGTATTTACAGGTACGTACACAATCACTTTTATGTCTCTTTCTTACTTAAACTAATCCTCACACACACACACACACACAAAAAATCCTCGGTTCCATAACCCACCACAAAACTTAAGCTAACGCTGCCAATTAAGTTTTATTTCTGCTTTATTGTCGACTCACTGTAACTGTTTTTATGCCACAGCTGTGAGTTTTTACTGCCGATCACTTGACACCCACAACTCTCCGGGGCGAGGACTCATTAATCTTTATTTAGCTCGACTTTGTACATTTTATTTGTACATTTGAAAAAAATGCAGGACGACACTTTCATTTGAAGAGTTTTAGAGTTCAGGACAAAGTTACTGATTTACTAAACATTTATAACATAAAAGATGAAAGTTTGACTAAAAACACACAACACAAAGACAATTTCACAAAATTCACACTTAAATGTCTCAACTTTCTCTGATCTTATTTTGTTTAAATATAGAAAATAATCACTACTTGGATTCGTTTCCTCTCCTTTTATCATAATGTATTCCTTCTTTTTTCTTTTTTAAGTGTACTTACTATAAAGATGATCAATCCTGCTGATCAATACACTTCTTAGTGAAACTGTCGGATATAATCAATTCTCTTTACTGATGCAACGTTAATGGAGTTTCATCTCCACCGGGATCTTCAAAGCAAACGCTGCAGCTGCTAAAACATTAACACCCTGACGTACACGATTAAACACTGGTCAATAAGGTCACTGACCACACACACACACACACACACACACACACACACACACACACACACTCTGGGTTTAGAAGTAGATTGCCGTTGTCACTTAGTCAAACATTATTGTTTTCCAGCCACAGATGTGATGTTTGTTTTTGACCCTTTTCATTAAACTTATAATCATCTTATTATGTTGTTAATGGATCTAATTGTTTTTTTTTTTTCTCATCAGTCTAAGTAACTGATAATGATACAGTGAAAACACGACTTTTAATTAATTCATTAGGTTGTAGAAGCTGCTTCAGTAACAGTTACAGCTCTACAAGCTTTAAACACTGAGCTGTTGATCTTAACCGTCCTCACACATCCTCTGAAGTGAGTCTATGAACTGCTCGGTTTTATTCGTTGTTATTCATTTTATGCAGGCAGACATGTTTTCTTTAAGGATCTTTAGTCGTAGTTGTTTACAGAGAATAATTTGGGTGTGAACTCATCTTAAGGATAAGGTTGAACTAGTTAACATTTATAGTGTATCATGGCATGTTTTCACTGTGTCATTGTGAATTATTGAATGTGCTTTGGTGTAGTTTTATCTTTTTGGAATTAAACTACATTACTGACATGAATAATTTCTTCATCAGTATGGAGGGCTCCATCGTGCGCCTCCCAGAGGTCATAGCTCTGAAGAAGCGCTACAAGGCCTATCTGTACCTGGATGAGGCTCACAGCATCGGGGCTCTGGGGCCCAACGGCCGCGGGGTGGTGGATTACTTCGGCCTGGATCCCAAAGATGTGGACATCATGATGGGAACATTCACAAAGAGCTTCGGTGCTGCCGGAGGATACATCGGAGGCAAAAAGGTTTGTGAACTACACCTGAATTTTTCTGTTCAAAGCTGCTGTTGTTCCTGGTGTAAGTTCAGGTTAAAGCTGTGACATCAGCCGATGTAATCTGAAGCTGCGGCACTTCGTCATCGTCTTTAGGAAGCTGAGAAGTTTCTCCGACTGACTGAAACCCAGCACGCTGTGTGTCAATCACTCTTAATGTTGCTCAACACCATTTACCAGCAACAAAGGAAATTTAGTTTCCTGTTTTTCTGAAAAGGATCAGATCCAGTGATCGCACTCGTTTTCCTGAAAACAGAATCATGCAGCTTTCATCTGTGTTGATACAACAAACAAATTAAATGTTGTGTGACTAATGTTCCTGTGTCCTTTATCAGGAGCTGATCGACTACCTGCGCTGCCACTCTCACAGCGCCCTCTACGCCACCTCCATGTCTCCTCCTGTGGCTCAGCAGATCATCACCTCCATGAAGATCATCATGGGCGAGGACGGGACGTCACTGGGTACGTAGACCACTAAATACATCCTGGCTGTTCTCTGGGATGTTAAACATGACCACAAGGTGGCAGCATAGACCTGCTCAGATTGAATTCACTCCTGTAAACCTGAGGTTTGTGTTAAACGTCTGCAGCAGGTTCTCACATATTTGTAACGGGTGTTTTGTACTTTGACTTTTCCTTCTGCGTTCGCCTGTTTACCTTTGACGCGTTTTATCCACAGCCAAGTGATAAAGTTCCACTATCACTGCCAAACTTCCTGGCAATAATTCACCACTAAGTAAAGGTGTGGTACAGAGCAGGGCCTTATCAAACTGTGTGCCATGTGTCATGTTTTATAACGGCATCATTAAAGTAGGAGGCAGAGTTCATAAATAGCCACCTCCTGTTTTGAAGCAAATGTTATGAAGTTAAACTGTTAGTTTTAGAAACAAATATATCACATTAACATCAAATTTTCTATTAAATAATCAGATGATGTTGATATAAAACTAAACCGAGCGTCTCCCCTCAGTCGTCTTCTGTCTTTATCTTTATTTTAGGAACTGATTCGTAGACAGTTCTCGCTTCCCTCAGATTCAGGCCTTGAATCGATGGTATGCTGACTCCTCTACCATCTCTCTTTATGGCTTTCAGATGTGTGTTTCATTGCATATCTGTGCTTCTTTGCCTTCACGCTGGGTACAAAGCAGCGTGGTGCTCAGGAGCCAGAGATCTGTACAGATCAAACTCTGCTGGACTCGTATTCAACACACACAAACAGATCACCGGGGCTTGTTTTTCTTGCAGGACGGCACCTCTTAACTCTTTTCAGGGACTTGATTAATGCAGCCTCCTTTAAAATGCTGATGTAGGATCAGATTTCTTTTTCGTTCCCCGGTTGTTCAATCATTAAGATCGGGGGAATAAACACCTGGAGTATCCCTTCTAGCGCCATGTCATCAGCTCTTACTCCAAACCGTTTGAGAAGAGAAGGCCAGACGGCCTGACCTTGCAACATATCCCAGTCTGACATGTTTTCTTTGCAGAAGACTAACAATGACAGTCTGATTGGTTACAGCCCTGTCACTGTTTGAAATTCAAGCCTTTGAAGATCCAGACGCTGACATGAAGTTGAAGTGACAGTTGAGCTGCGTCGCTGCGTTCAGCTCCGGCCTGCATCGAACTGGACGTTTTTATTATTTGAAGCTCACATCAATCAGACGAATGTGGACACAGCATTCGGGTTCACGACGAGCTGAGAAGAATAGTAACGTATGTGGGAAGAGAATCGTCTGAATATCCTCTACTACCGATCACTCGGCGCTGAGAATAACTCTGGATTCTTCGTCTGTGGAAAAAAAAAAACTGTCTGGATAAATATAATGTCAGACTTTGTTGTGTCTCAGCGGCGCTTTGAAGCCGTGATGTCTCTGCTCTGTTATTCAGCGCAGCCCGGCAGATGTGTGTTGCTGTTGGCTCTTTGTGCCATATGATTATTTGTTTGGTTAAGATGTTGTCTGCGGAGGCTCGAGGCCCCGAGGATCCACTGAATGAATCCGCAATGTGCGTCAGACTGACACACGACGATTGATGCCTGTGTAGTTTCTGCCCCTTTGACCTCAGACTTAAAAAACTCACGGTCGTCTTCAAAGGAGAAGTACTCCACTTTGGATCTGATTCAAAACACTTGTGCTGTTGGATGATGGATATTCATGTTTGGCAATTTGAAAGCAGAATAAATAGAAGAACACTAAAAATCATCGATGGAGGAAAAAACCAGCAGAAGTTAAATGTGTTTCCCTTCACTTGGCGTCCAAACGAGAGCTGACAATGAAGTTTTATGAAGCACAACAATAACAGAGTAGAAACCGGCAGGTGTTTTCACTCCGACTGATTACACGTCTGCACCGGCCCCGAGGTCGACAGGCTTCATTTACTAATAGAAATCATTAAAGTGAAAACGTCGTCCCGTCGGTAACAGGTGCAGCAAAGTTAACAGAGACACACACACACACACACACACACACACACACACACGGAGCTGATGAAAAGACCCATAATCTGGCAAATGAAGTGAAAACACCTGGTGGTGAGAGGAGGCTTCCAGCTGTTGATTGAGAAGTTGATTGTTTGATACCTAAACTTTTCTATTTGTAACAGAATAAAGGATTAAAGATACGTTTTGATGAATTGTAGAGCTGTAACAACTAATCAATCAATTAATTGATGGTTAAATTAGTTTCTAACTATTTTAATAATGGATTAGTATTGTGTTAATGTGGCAGTAGAGCAGCATCAAGAAGAGAAGTAGAAGAAGGAGAAGAGAACCAATGAGAAGCCTTGTGTAGGTCACATGACCAGTCTCTGGAAGAAGATGAGGAGGCTAACGTTAGCTTAGCGCTAACGGAGAAACTTTCCATTGAAGCTTCAAAGAACAGAAGGTTTTTCTGTTTGTTACTTTGGTTTTTAAATTGGTTTTCGTCAAATTCGTCAAAACGGACACAAACTTGGTGGAAACGGTCGTAGAAATATTTGAGGATAATTATCTGAAACAAGGTCGGAGACGCTGGAGAAGAACATGTTGAATTATTTGATGACGTCATTCAGACACTGTTTAAAGTGAATCCTTCATTTCTTCAGAAATAAACAGATATTAGTCACTTCCTGTTTATTCTCAGCACATGGCTGCTTCACCCAACGTCCATTTATTTACTGACGTTTATCCTCGTCTGTGTTTTAGATCAGAAGTTATTCACTTAACAAGACAACGGATGTTTCTGACTGATTCTGTTCAGACTTAAACTAAACTGTCTCTGATACTAAATTAGTTTCTCTTTTTTTTCCGTAATGTGCAGATATTTAAGTTCTTATGTGCGAGCTCCTTGAAACAACTTTTGTCAGTTGTAACTTCAGTGTTTTAGATTAAAAATCTAATTCTCTCAATTTCTCTGTGTTTCTCAGGCGCCGATCGGCTCCGTCAACTCTCAGAAAACACCACCTACTTCCGCAGGAAACTCCGTGAAATGGGCTTCATCATCTACGGCAACGACGACTCGCCGGTCGTACCCATGATGCTCTACATGCCCGCTAAGATCGGGTACGTTCCTCCTCCTCCTTGTATTATTTTAGCACCAAGGGTAATTATGGTGGCAAATAACTCTTGGAAAACACTTAAAGGCTTAAAGGCTCTAATTTTAATCACTTTCCTTACTTTCTTTTCCTAAATGGAATCTGACTGAATGTGTGGAAAGCTGTTAGCCATTTGAGCCTCACACATTAAAGAGAACGTCTTCACCATGTGTTGACAGTAAGTTCAGACTTGGAGCTGAACTGTTTTTGTGTTTCGTCTGATGTCGTTTTTTCTTTTTTTTTTTTGTGCAGAGCTTTTGGTCGGGAGATGCTGAAGAGGAACATCGGCACGGTGGTGGTCGGATTCACGGCGACACCCATCATCGAGTCGAGAGCTCGGTTCTGTATCTCAGCTGCTCACACCAGAGAGATGCTCGACAACGTAAGTGAAATAAAACCTGATCAGTCAGGGATCTGTGGCTGACGACAGGTGGTGTAAACAGCAGCTCCTTTAGATTTTCTCACCAGTTTTCTTTTTACTTTCTTTTAACAAAAGTCTTTCTTTGATTTGGGGGAAAAAATGATGTGGTTAGTTTCCACTCACATCAACAGAACAGAGTTTATAGGTGTGGAAATGTTAATTTAACACATTTATTACCTTTTTCAAGGTGCTTGCATGGGTCTTGACAAGTCATGAAAAAGTCTGGAAAAAAGTTTGAGCTCATAGAAGTTTAGAGTCTACACAAATGAACAAAAGTATTTTAAAATACATAATATATGGAAGTAAAACTTCCATTCATACTTTTATTAAAGTTAACTTTTCTTCTAAACACAAGTACAATCTCAAGAAGAAAGTATAAAACTACATAAAGTCAAGATCTGTTTTTAAATGACAATAAAAGGTCTGTCCAACGCTGCCACTTGGTTTTCATTTATCATCTCAGATGTAAAGAAAGAGACACATCTGATCTGAGTTCAGTCCGTCTGCTTCCATCTCTGATGATGTTGACACAGACGTTTATTGCCGTAGAATTAATTTCATCCTCAACATGATATAAGAGTTTGTTTGGATCCGTGGGTGTTCGTGGACCCGACCGCTCTTCCCCTCAGATGTTAATCAACCAGATCTGCTTATCTGGCTTCAGACTGACAGCTGAATAATCAAAGCTCCTCAATATGACCTTTATTATGAAGGGCCACGCCGCCTCTTAGCGCTGCAGCACAGACAGACTTTTTTATTTGAGCTTCTCTGTCTCTCCAAAGACGCTTCATTCATCTTGCTGAGGAGCGTGTCAACACCGTTTCTAATAGTCCATTTAAAGGGCATCAGCTCGTCTTTGTAGAGAAACGTCAACCAGCCGCTCTTTTTTTTTTTTTTTTTTCCGTTTTTGGAAAAGCCAGCAGCTCTCGCTATTTCTCAAACCACAGACTCAGGAGAAGAAGAAGAAAGAAAAAAGAAAGAGGAAAAAAAAAAGGTCAGGAGGGAAGGTAAATTGTTTCCAGGTGTCCTGCAGTGTTGCAACGCTGATACAGTCTCCTGTGGAAAGAAGTGGAGCAGTTTGAGCTGCTTCACCTTAGTTTCTGAAGCTGCTGCTTCATAGGGAGGAAAAGAAACTTTCCATGGAAATTAACTGGAAAATTTGGATAATTTAAAGAAACTGTGTGGTATATAAACATTTTGTTTTGTCATAAACAAACATTAATGCAAAATGATACAATTTATTTGAGAGTAGAACTTTATCATTGATTAATTAGAAAAGCTGTTAAAGGAAGTTTGGCAGGTTGAGGTAGCTAGCACCATGCTAAGCTAGCACCACGCTAAGCTAGCACCATGCCAAGCTAGCACCATGCTAAACTAGCACCATGCTAAGCTAGCCTCTTTAATGAAATGGTGCTAGCTAGCTCACATTTAGCAGTTAGCTGCAAAATGGTTACTAGTTCAACTTTAACACAATAGATCAAATATATCGACCTCATAATATCATCCAGAGCTGACTTGGGCTCAACAAAGCAGCGTTAGTAGTTCAGACTTGTAGAAATCATTGTTGACATCATGTGATGGAGGAATGACCAATGACATGAAGGGGGTGTGGCCTCAGTGGTCCTGCAGGAAGCTGTAACCTTTTTCAGATTGTTGACGTCTAATTTGTCTGATTTCACAGCAGCTTTTCTAAAAAAAAAAAAAAATATTGCTACAAATGTTGTGGTGTTTTTAGGCATTTTGTTGTAATAAAGTTGCAGGAACAACATTTTAAAGTCTTTGTAATTCTACTGTTTATCGGTGACAAAGTTGTTTCTCAACAGACGACTTCCTCTTGTTGCTCCACAACCATATAAAATAGTTTTCCTTGTCTTTCTGTGGTGAACTCTGCCCAGATCCTGTTTCTCTTGGTCTTTAGCAGTGATGCTGAAGGTGTTGCACAGTTAAAAATCTTCATCGTTCTTCGTCTTCCTCCTGCAGGCGTTGGAGGTCATCAGTGAGGTCGGTGATCTGCTGCAGCTGAAATACTCGAGACGCGAGCAGCCACTTCCTCCTCTGGGCTGGATGTCTGAGGAGAGTCTGCTGCAGGACTGAGCCACATCAACACCACCGCCTGGTCCACTACCCCCGTCTGACCTGGTCTCATATCCATTTCTCATGAGCCAGTCTCTCTTTCTCCGTGTGTGTCTTACTTTTAAAGTCTTCATCTGCACGTTAGCGTTAGCATCACTCCTCGCCAGCGTGCAGCCTCTGACCTTTGACCTGTCCGGCTTCTTCAGGACCAAAATCACATCCTCTCGTCTCTTTTCTGTCCGTTATCAAACGTCTTCAGTTGAGTTCGTCCTAACTTATTGTGACTGCATCGGTCTAACGTCCAGTCTTATTCCTGTGTGCACATTGAATGTGTATCTTATTTGTGCAATAATAACAACAACAACAACATGGAGGGTTTTTTTTGTCAAACAACTTAGAGCAAAATATACTGATTATTAATATTTTATTTTATTTTTTTGTGTTGTTTTTGTTTTTGGCCATGAGTTCTTACTCGTGCACTTGGAAGAAAAACGAAATCTGACCACAGCTACGATGCTGCGTTGTTACTACGATGCACTCAAAAGGAAAAAAAAACAAGAAACAGATCTTATATGTAAATATTATTTATCCCGAAGTTGTTCAGACTTGTTTTGGGGAACGTCCTGAACCTCAAAGATCCATCATTTCACAGGAGGAACAGACGCGTGTGTTCTGTATTTATCTGATGGTTTTGTTCCTAATCACTGCTACTTGAATAGAGTATAGATTATTGGGTTGTTTCCCTCACCAAAGGATATATATATAGATAAATATATATATATGTATAGATATATTTTCTACATTTTCTCTTTGAAAAATGCAAAGCAGATGTTCCTAAAGAAGAAAACAAACATTTAACAGGGAAAGATTCCCAGGGAGCAAAGACGTAAGGAATATTTTTTACTGCTTCTTTTCTAGAAATATTTTTCAGCCTTATTTACTGTTTACACCTGCAGTCGAAAACTTGAGCCCAGTGTCTTTAACATTTCTATAAGCTAATGAGCTACATGTGTGATTGTTTTTTTTTTTTAATTCAATCATTCTTCACTCAAGTGCTTTCATGCGTTTCGGCGTCGACGCCCTCGTCAGAGCCTGATGACGCGCTGAAACTCTGTATGAATGACGATGCGACGCCTTCATCCGATTATACAGACGCGACTTTTATTTATTTATTTGTCGTCCTTTTTTTGTTTTGTTTTTATTTTGTAAAAAGAAATGAAACGTATTTACCTGCAAGGCAGCTCCGAGGTCTGTGATTGAACCGACTACTTCCACGTCTTAACTTCAGTGCGTTACTACTGACGGGCATTAAATGCACAGATGACGTAGTCGCTGAAAATGTTGCGAGATTCGTTTCAAGGGTTTTTTTTTTTTTTTTTTTTTGCTTCCAAACATCAATGTGTTTGTTTGTTTTTCTTCTAATAATAATAATAATTTATCGTCTGGAGTAACATTCCATATCAAACCTGCTTTAATTGTGAAATATGTTTGATTTGTTGTCACTGTTTTCGTCTGATTTTTTTTCTGTGTGAGATAAAACACGTCGCGCTGCTTCCTGCACACGTCGATCAAAGTTTGGAGACGCTTTCGTGTTTCATGTTCACGTCGTTGAGTCTTTGTTTGTTTGTTTGTTTGAGTCATTCCAATGTTGTTTCTTTTTGTTTTTTTCTTCACACAGAAAAATGGCTTGAAAACAACTCAGTGATGCTTTTGTTTGTTTGTTTTTTTTAATAATAAATTGAATCTAAAATGTTGAAACATAAAGGTGACTATGATCTGGAGTTTCTTCTCGAGTCGTCTGCAGCTCCAAGTATGTTCAGACTCTATGTTTCTGTCTATGGAAGCAAAAAAAGAAGAAGAAAGAAAGAAAGAAATGTAATTGCAAACAGCAACGTGACTTTTTCTCTCAGCCAGGTTTCCGTCACTGGAGCTGAGGAATTAAACGCGCTTTTTTTTTTTTAAGAAATGTGACTCTTCCTTAGAAAAATACCTACAAAGTGACCCCGGTCGATGATTGGAAACTTGTTATCAAGACATTTGTCCTTGGGGGAAAAATGTATTTGGGTTTGACGATAAACCACTTTAGGAGGAGTTTGTAAAAGCCATGATGTTTGTTGGAAACGAAACGTTGAAAAGATTAAAATCACTTTCTTAGTATCAAGTTCTGGAATGAGTTTGTGTTTATTTACAACACACACACACACACACACACACACACTCAGAGGCTGTAGTCACAACATTAAAAAAAGAAAAAGCTCGTGATAAACATGCTGGAGATAAATCACTGACATCCGAGATAATAACTTGTTTTCAAAGTTTTTAAAAAATGGTCAAATCAAGTCCAAAGAAAATAAAATGATTGAAGAGACTGTGGGAACATTGGTGGAATATTTCAAAATAAAAGCCCCATTTTAGGTTATTGACGAACTCAACCTTATCAAGAAAAAGTCAGATGTTCTGTTCCAACCCTCCCACTTCACACACACACACACACACAAGCTAATGAATACGTGCGTAAAAAGGCGAGTTTACTGACACCGGCTGGGCGGCGCGCGCTCTCTCAACAGCACAGAGACGCGCACATGCGCTCGAACCGGTGGATGAACTTCAGCTGGATAACGGATTAACGCATCAGACAGCGGAGCCCCCGGTATTAGCTCCAGATGTCAATGTATCGGAAGAAACATCCGCGGCGGAGATGAGTCACCACAGTTAAAGTAGCTGAATAAAGCGCGAACCGGTGCGGACGAAGGAGATTTGTCGCGTGGAGCAGAGCGGGGTTGATTTGACCTTTTGGTGTTTTGTTTTGTTTTGTTTGTGTGTGTGTGTGTGTGTGTGTGTGTGTGTGTTTCGCTTGTTTTCTACTTCTACTTAAAGCTCCCAACACTCATCTGAGAGTTTTATGGGGCAATGGAGAAACGTTGAGCTCGCGCCGACTGTTGAAGCTGCGCGAGACGCTGGTGCCAGATATGGATAGCGCGTGGGATCCATCCTCCGGACGCTGGTGCGCATCTTCATAAAAGTGCGACACTTTTCCACGAGGACACGAGAGTTTCTCATTTCATCTCGAGACAAAGTTACAGACGAAGCCTCAGAGGATTGTTGGAGGGAAAAAAAGAAGAAGGGAGAGAAAGTTTAGAGAAAAATAAACATCCAAAGTACTTTTATTTTATTTTATTGTTTTAAAACGCAAACCTCCACGAGGAAGCTTTGAAGATGCGTCAAGAGGTCGCGAGGAGATTTCAGATGCTGCTCGTGCTTTGGTCAGTGCTGCTCCTCTTTAGTTTGGGGACCGGGTTTCCCACGAGACACAAGAATGTTGCCCACAAGGTAAGTTACAATGTTTCCTTTTTCTTTTAGAAACTTTTAAAATCTCACCTGTCACTTTATTTCTAACAAAATGTAACAAAAGTCTCTTTGAAGCTTTGAAACGACAAAAACGACAAAACTGTCATCAAAGTTAACAAAATGCCTCTGTTACCTGTCATTAAGCAGTAAAATGAAAAGGCCGTAGTTACATTAACTGTATAATCTTGTAATTTTCTGGTTTTTATTACGTTTTTTTAATAAAAAATTGACTGATGTAGGAAATAAATATTTGTATGAAGTGATTCAGTGATTGAACTTCATGTTACTCTCTTTTGTTCCACTTCTCTCTCCATGTATAGTAAGGTTTGCCATCACTGGGCATAAACTCTGCTATAATAAATCTAAACTCCCTACACACACACACATTGTGCAGTGTGTGAGTGTGTGTGTGTGTAGGGGAATGTTTGTGTTACACATAGACTTATTTGGATATCAAAGTGTGTTTGTGTGTGTTTGTGTCAGGGTTCAGTTTTTGTGTCTTTGAACTCTCTCCTCCCTGTGTGGCCTCCTGTGGATGCTCTACTGGGACTCGCTCTCTCTCTCATCATCTGTCTGATTGATGTCAAAGCAAAAAAAAAGGAGACAGACGGGGGAGAAAAAAGAGGGAGGGAAAGAGGGAGCGAGGGAGGAGAGGAGAAGAGAAGGGAGTGATTAGTGAGGAGGAGAATGTAACGGTGGCTTTGTTAGATTTTGTTCTTTTTCATTTTATTTCATTTCATCATCGAAAGGCAGAAGTCGTTGACTCGGTGGCTTCGTGTCCGAGCTGCAGGACGAGTGTGTGTGAGTGGTGGATGGAGACGAGGGTATGAGGAGGAGGAGGAGGAGGAGGAGGAGGCTCCACAGTAACGAGATGCTTATGTAACCAGAATAAGGCGAATAAGCGTCTGCATCTCTCACACTGAAGCTGAGGGTCAAGTGTCGTCCGTCTGATTGTTTACGTTGCTGCTTTATTGTGTTAATGTGGAATTTCCTGTTTTTGGTTTTTACCTCCATCTCTCTCCCTCCCTCTCTCCTTCTCTCAACGTGAAGGAGGTGGAGGAGGAGTTTGTGTTGAAGTTGAAGTGGCCTCTTTCCCAGATATCAGGACCTGTTTGCCCCATTTGCCCCGTCTGTTTTCTACCCCTCTACTCTGATTCTACCAGGCTCACATTTGTTGTCCGGTTTCCATTCGTAAAAAAAAAAAAAAAGGAGAAGAAGTGGAAGATGGCGATCAAAGAGCACCCATAGTTTATTGTTCTTCTGTAATGGTTTGGAAACAGCCAAGTGCAGAGGCCTTTGATATCTGTGGGCACATAAATCAGTGCTGCCACGACGCCTGCCTCCTCCAGCCTGCCCCCTCCAGTCCACCGGATACTGTCCTATAAACCCCTCCACCCCCCACACCCCCTCTCTCTAACCTGAAAGTGTGTCACCGTCAGCGGTAGCAACGACAGTAGCCCCCAAAAATGGATCCATTCTTCTCCATTCGTCACTTGAAAGGAGGACGCGATGCTTTGCCAAAAAAGGGGGTGGACGTGTGAGTGATGTTTGTCTGAACCCCCACCCACCCCACCCCACCCCTCTTACTCCACCTCGAATGCATCGAATGCAGCCATAGTCTCCCCGTTAAACACCCTGCATGCCATCAGCCATCGGAGCCTTTGATCAGAGCAGAGAGGAGGAGGAGGAGGACAGGATCAGAGAGAACAAGGGGAGGAGGAAAGAGGAGGAGGAGGAGGAGGAGAGTGATATACAGGGCGAAAGAATACAGGATCCAGATGTGTAACAAGACGAGATGAGGAGGGTGTGAAAGTATGTGGCCTCTCATGACTCTGGACTTAAGACTTTGAGGTGAAAAAAAAAGGTCAATCATGACGGTGATGGATTCATCATCATCATCATCATCATCATAATAATGATAATTACAATAATGGACAAGTGACAGGATAAAATCAGGTGTAAGATGAGACGAGATGAAGCATAAACACAGATGTTTAATGTTTAAGTTAAACATCATATTGACGAGAGGAACTGATGTGTCCGTGAGAAAAGAAATAATCAATTAATCTTTTAATTTGTGGCAGAAAGTCTTGTGTAGTTTGATTAACTGTTAAAGATTAAAGAAGTTTTGATGTTTAAACCAGGAAGTTTTGACACATTTTTTTCTGGATTAATCGATTGATTGACTGATGATCAGCGTCGAACATCGACTGTAGAAATTCACATAGAAAAAATTTTGTTTTGTTTATTCGGAACGTTGCTTTAATTAGTCTTTAATTTAATGGAATGTTTTTTAGTTTTGTATTGTCAAAAAGAAAATGTCATAAACGGTCAATTTGGATTTATTGCAGCACTAGTTTCAACAAACAGTGGATAAAGTTACAGCGATCGAAGCCAAATATCCTCCAGAAAAGGTTATCTGACTTGTCACCACCACTTTACAGATATCTGGGGAGGGGGCCAACTCTTCATCCATCATTTATCATGCTTGATGGGGCTTCTCCTCTAAACAGGCATTATGTGTTCACATGCTTGGATTTGACCGACCACATAACTTCTTTATGGGACAATCACAAACAGTCAGTGAAAAGTACGCCCTGTTCTAGAGGCCATAACCATAAATCATCCACCGACTGGTCATTAATTCAGACATTTCTTCTCCTCCTTAGCCCGTTTTGCTGTGAGCAGACCACAGACTGGCTCCGGTCCAAACGCAGGATCCTGTCCAATCACATGTTTACGCCACTTTAGTGTTTTCATGATAATATAGACCGAAAAACATGCGGCGGTTTGTTAGTCACCAACCGTTGATCCAGCTCGTATATCTGCAGCTCCCTGCTGTTGTAACGTCATCGTTAATCATCGTTAAAACTCACAGATCAACATCTTCCTCCCGCTGGTTTCTTCCTTCTTCGTGACTGTAAAACCTGAAAGGTCAAATGAAGCGTTGGCTGTCGTTGGTGGCGGCGGCGGCAGCGCAGCAGGTTCAGACACACTTCCACAGACCCAGGGGTCCCACGCCTCCCAGGCCCTCTCATTAAAGCTAAAAGAGGATCTCCCTGGCACAGGCCTCTCTTTGTCCGCTGCCTGGATGCCGCGGCTGTTGTGGGAAAAAACAGAAGAATGAAATGAACGAAGGCTCGTTGGTCACTTGGCTGCTTCACTGGATGCCTCAGGGGCTTTTTGGGAATTGCTGACTAGGCTGAGAGGTGGTAGATGGTTTCAAGGTTTCTTCATGGAAAGAGAGAGAGAGAGAGAGAGAGAGAGAGAGAGAGAGCACTAATTGTCTTCATTGACGACCTTCATGAATAAAAAGAAGCTTTTCTGTTTTGTGACACTAAAATAATCATAGTCGCCCTTGTTCTTGCATTAAAATAAACATAATGTGTCTTAATCTGTGTTTCCCATCAGGCTCCGGGCCACGTGGTGCACGGAGGCGGCGTCCAGTACGTCCCAGAGGCTTTGGAGCAGCAGAACCAGGTCCAGAGTTTGTTGCCGGAGCCTCAAGGTCACCAGAGGAGGTGGTCGCATCCTCAGCATCACCGCTCAGTTGGCGTGTTGCCTCAACCCGAGCCCGAGGAGGAAACCAAACCCTTCATCCTGGACCTCAAGAACTTTCCAGACCTGGCAAATGCTGACATCAACTCCCAGAACCCCAACATACAGGTGAGACACGAGGTCAATCAGGGGTTAAATCGCTGGACACATCATTCACTTCCTATTTGTCTAATCAGGCAAATCTCAGAGACTCAGACGACTGTGTCTTTTTTTGTTTGTTCCTAATTAAAGGCAAAAAAAGATCTGTGATCATAAACGTCCATTAAGTCGTCGTCTTCTTCTAAATTGACCCAAAAAGTTCAAAAACAGTTGTTCTGTTTAACTGATCTCTGGTCAGCGTAATCAGGATGTGGTTAGAGGGATGTAATGACGCTGCCCTCAGTCTACAGCAAACACAGACACACATGAATATCTGTTTCTTTGACGGAGAGATTCCCACACTGAAGCGCTTTCAATTATCATATTTCTTTCCTAACTGTGAAATTAGTTTCACAAGAGTTACAAAAACATTTCCCCCGCGTTGTCTGGTCTTCACATCAGTTTAAATGGGGCCTTGGAAGAACAGTAGCAACTAGGATGAGTCATATCAAGGTAATGAGACGTAGTTATCCAGAGTAAACGCTCAAATTCTCCTCTGGAGAGAACGGTTCGCTTGGCTGTTCGCGTTGCTAAAACACTCCTACGCAGTTTTGAGATGGTTGACTTCCTTATAAATCAAGCGTTAACACTTCCTGTAACGGTTTTATGTGTCTGTTTCTGTGTAGGTGACCATCGAGGTGGTGGACGACCCCCAGATGGAGGTGGAGATGGACCTGGCCAAGGAGAAAGACTGGCTGCCGTCCTCGTCCCCGTCCTCCACCGTCGACTGGCTCGGAGGAAAGAAGCTTTTCTGGCCTCTTTTCTGGAGTTACACTGACGCCGACACCGGCGAGGACAGCAACAGCCGCTCGGGCGTAGAGGAAACGGGCGAGGAAGAGGAGGAGGAAGATTACTCTCTGGATTACGGCAGCGAAGAGCCGTTACCCAGCGGAGTGGGCGGAGACTGGGACACCCGTTGGAACGAAGGCTGGGATCCAATGCAGAGCTACTATGGTAAGTTTTGCCAAGTGGTTCAGCTGTTGTGTGTTTGTACCGACACATGAACAACAACTCACAACAACATCACAATTAAACCTGAAGACTTTAACAAAGAAACACCAAAACTGGATGAGTTAGTTCTGGGAATGTCTGGAGCCGCGTTGACTGTCTTCACAGTCACAGAGGACTAAACTAAACGATGCCAGCGTGCGAGGCAGCGTGAGCACTCGACCATCAGGACATTGTGGGTTCTGGGCACTTTGAAGTCGACACTGGCGGCGCTGGTCGCAGAGGCCCGCCGTTTGAAGATGGGTCAGATGCGCTCGCTAATGGCAGCGTGAGGCCGCCACTGTTCCCTGGGACAAAACAGCCCTCAGCTTGTGGACAATTAGAGGGCAGATTGGGAACTCACAATGACAGGGGCCATTCGGACACGGCCCTTTCATCCCCTTTTTCCCCGGGACCCCGTGGGCCCCCCCGGACCCTGGCGGCCCTCGCTGCCCTCTGCGGCTCGGCCTTTTGAGCCAGTTAAAGAATTTCGGGGGGCTTTCAGGGCCCTGCATAACTTTCTGCAGTTATTTTTCTCCCCCTACTTAATTCTGCCTTCTACTGGTGGGAAAAAATGTTGTATCTCAGCTCAACACAGATCATTAATTCAGAGGTAAAAATAGTAAATAATGAACAGAGAAAGATACAGTAAGTGTACATGGAGAAAGAAAGTAAGAAAAACAGGAAGCTTTTCCCGTAGATGAACATGACTGAGCTGGTTTTTAAAGGTTGTTGTTGTTGTTGCACAAACTTGTTGTTTAATCTCTAAATGCAGCAGCAGGTGTTTGAAAAGCTGAGTAGTTTTTCCTTTTTTCCGTCTGCGATCACGCAGACTTTATCTGTTAAAAGTGTCGTGCATGTGGCCGAGCCAGCAAAGGGAAACAATGCCTGTTAAGTGGTCACATCTGAAGAAGTCGGTGAACATAAATCAAGGATGTCTGCCTCAGCTCCTTCTGTAATTAAGACTCTCCTGAGACCTCGTTCTCGTACGGCCACATGGCGAGCTGGCAGCGCCCACAAAGTCAAATTGGGTGCTCGCTACACCCAGGCTGGTATTTCTGCACCCACCTCGCCTTTAATCAAGAATGACTTGTTTTCAGTGTTATTAACACCACAAGGAAACATGGTGCGGAGGCGGACAGCCGCAGCATAGCTGCTCTCTCTCTAATTTTACTGAAGCCTTCTTAAAAAGAATATGGGTTTGCATGGGAAAAGGTTAGACCAGGAGAAAAACTGTCATTTATATGGAGCGAGACGGTGCTGAAACTTTGAAGACTTGTTGTGGATCAGACACAGTTCGCTTTGACACTTTTTTGCCACTTTGTAATCTGCACTGGAGCTCGTGTAACTGTACATTTGATCCCATACATCATTATGTGTCCTACTTTAATCTGCGACGTAAACGTTACGTTGCTTTAATCTTCACGTGAAATGAAGCAGTTTGAGTTTGAGTCTTGAGTTTGTTTGTGTTTTTTTTTTTTTTCCCGCAGAGAAGGAGGCGGACGAGTGGACTCCCTGGTCTCCGTGCTCCGTCACATGTGGCCACGGCGAGAGGAAGAGGACCAAGTCATGTGGCTACTCGTGCACGTTGACTGAAGCCTCTAAGTGCGACCTGGAGCCGTGCCCTGGTGAGATTATGTTTCCTTTTTTAAGAGAAAAAAAAAAACTTACGATAAATACCAAAGTGAGGCCAGATTGTTGATGTGTCGATGTCGTCCTGGTAGGTGACGTCAACGCTGTGGTGGAGCCGTTTCCTTTTGAGATGGAGAACGGCACGGAGCCGTTTGGGACCGGTGAGTTTATCAGGAACCAGGTTCACGTTGTTGGACGTAACGCGACGTCTGATCATATCACAATACACAATCACAATATGATATTATATCAATGCTTTAGACAACGATACGGTATTTATCAACATCACAAAGTCTGTTATGATACAATTCAGGGTCCTGAGATCGATAAGAGAAAAAATCATTTATCTGTTTAACAACAATCAGTTCATATCAACTCAAAATGATTTGACCATTTAATTTCTGAGCTCCTCCTGGTAACTAGACGTGACTAGACTAGTGTTGTTGAACAGCTGTGATACTCAGAGTCTTTTAGAGTTGTAGCTCAGTTTTAGTGTAAAATAACTGGTCAGAGCTGGTGAGCAGGTATCTGACACATTAACATGGTCAACGTCCTGCTGCTGCTTCTTCAGGTGCTTCAACCGGACACGTTGGTCCTTGTTTCCTGACGTTTTGTCTGTCGACTCGTTTTTTCTCTCATTTATACCTGAGAGGAAACTAAACGTCCTCGTCATCTTTTTCTTGGCTACTTGTCGTGACCTGCCTGGCGCTAGTATACTAGTAGTGATTGAATATTTAGGAAGGAGCAGCAGGAGGTGGAGCTTGGACAGAAACAGTAACACAGAAATGTCACAGAAATTTATCTTAAATATGATGATATGGATCAATAATATTGGATTGTTAGTCATTGAGTCAACGTATCGTTACATTTCTAATATGTTGCCGTTGTCCTCTTAGATGTCGACAGCTGTGAGAAGTGGCTCAACTGTAAGAGCGACTTCCTGCAGCGGTACCTGCAGCAGGTTCTGTCTGAACTTCCCAGCTGCCCCTGCTCCTACCCGGCCGAGGTGGCGTACACCGTGGTCAGCGTCTACGATGAACTTCGCAGTCGTCAGTTCCGTTGGCGCGACGCTAGCGGCTCTAAAGAACGTCTGGACATCTACAAACCGTCGGCACGCAGTTGCATCCGCTCGGCTCTGTCCGGCGACTCGTCCACTCTGGCGGCGCAGCACTGTTGCTACGACGAACGCGGGCGTCTGATCACGAGGGGAAAAGGCGCCGGGACGCCGAACCTGATCAGCACCGAGTTTTCTCCAGAGCTGCACTTCAAAGTTGACGTGCTGCCGTGGATCCTGTGCAAGGGAGACTGGAGTCGCTTCCATGTGGTGCGGCCGCCCAACAACGGGCTGAGCTGCCCAGAAAACCCCCACGAAGACGTGTTCATGAATGAACTGGAGGAGGCCAGAGAGTACTGAGGGACCGCAGCCAAAAGTACCACTTCACTCAGAGAGTCAGAGGGCCCAATCCTAATTTGAGAGGAGACTTGTCATGAAACGATGCGTCTAAACCACGCGTCGGTCATTAATCACGAGCATTGATGACTCAGAGGAAATGCACAGTTTGTGATTGGCAGATTCACGCGGTTTAGAAATGATGTGATGTGATGTGATGAGAAACGCGGCTGTCTCAAGTTAGGATTTGGCACAAAGTCCTGACTGAACTCGACTGAATTACATGAATGGAAATAATGATAATAAAAAAATGCAGTGTTCTCCTGTTGCTTGCCGACCTGTTCCACATCTGGCATCACATCAAGCTCTTTCTCTTCCTCCTGGCTGCGTGTAAGCATGATGCCTACCTACTGGCTTATTTTGATTTTTTTGTTTTTTTTTTGACAGTGTGCTGGAGCTGTAGCAACATATGGTAAACATTCTGATCATGATCGTGTTTCTTGATGAAAACAAAACAAACAAACAAACAAACACAAACAAGTCCAACAGATGAACAACTAAACTATGCTGCTACAATATAAGATTCTTCAGGTTTAAAAAGGTACGAAGGGGACGGGACGCGAATAGACCCAAAAGACGCCACACGCGTTCACAGTAATGGACGTTTTAGCAAATCTTTTGGAGAGAAAATAAAATAAAAATAAAAAATAAAATTGGTGATAGTGAGAATAATGAGAATAGTCACACAGATTGAATTTCATAGCCAGGAATAAAAATAAAAAATATATACAAATATATAAATATATATACTTATATATATATATATAATCTGGGTGCCAAAGAGTCAAGTTAAAAAAAAAAAATGTAAAAAAAAAAAAAAAAAATCAGACTGTTGGTGCCTGTGTAAATCCAGCCTCCTAAGTCTCTTCGGTGCAAATGTAGGAAAATAAATAAAATTTCAAAAAAATAAATAAACAAAAAAACAAAAAACTTCACTTCTACAGTGAGTAGATTGTGTCTCTATGATGTTCTCAGGGGGGAAACTGTCAATTTACCTCGATCACGGAGCATTATCGGAGATTAGTGTGTGATCCAGATCAGAAACAGTCAAGAGATGATGCTTTTGTGCAGTTTTATGAAAGAAAATTAGGAAAAAAAACCCTTAAACTGATGTTGTTGTTGTTGTTGTTGTTGTTGTTGTCTGTGCATCGTGGGTGGAGGGAAGATGTCATTGCTGTTAAAGCTGTTGGCTTTGGGTTTATGTGCAGAACTTGATTGGATAGAAAAGACATTCCTAATAAAATTAAATAAAAACCTTCATATGATGCTAATAATAATAATTATAATAATAAGTTAAAACTCCAGGAATGACTTTTCTATCCCGTCTCGTTTGCTTGATGTTCGTTTGCTCCAAACCTTTTTTTTCAGGAATTCTGTTTCCAGTTGTGTTGATGCAAACAAGCATTTACATTTTGGAATCACCGATTTATTTTTTAAAGGAAGGCACTTTATTTAAAAGTATATTGATCGTGTAATTGTGAAGGGAAACTCGCCAGAGATGCTGCATCGTTTGTTGAAAAAAAAAAAAAAAAAAAAAGTGCATATATCAAGTGTTCTGTTGAAAAAACAAACAAACAAAAAAGCATGATCTTTTTGTGATTTCTGTATCTAGTATTACATATATGGTGTTGTACAGTATTTATTTGTCTGTTTTCTTGATTTTTTAAGTTTGCTGAAGCTTTGAAATGACTCTATTCTACTCAACATGGTGCACTAATCAGACTGAAAGAAAACAAACAAACAAACAAATGAAGGCACCCGTTATCAAAAGGGAAACCACTTGCCTCATTTCACTTCATACAGCGACATCGTGTGTGTTTCATTTTACGTTGTACTGCCGTGCTCGATGAAAAATGTTGTTGCAATTATGCCGATGAAATATATATATAAAGACCTTGCATTCATCATCTGCGTCTTTGACTTTTTCCACACTTCACATACCGAGCGGCTGAGTTGAGCCAAGCACAGCATAGCTAGTGTAGAGAGAAATTCCTGAAAAACAACCGAGTGTTTATGCTCTTTACTGACTGACCAAACTTTTCCGTAACCTTTTCTTTCTCTCAACAAGGCAGGTTCAGTGCAGCGAGCGTTGGGTTTACTGAAAAACATATCACATCCTGGTTTGTAGCAACAGGCCAAAAATAAATAAATAAATTAAACAAGTGTAACGGTCGAATGTTTGAAACCATGTTAGCAAAGAGGAGTTTCTATAGCCGGTTAGCTTAGCTTAGCTTCCCTGGAAGACGAGGAAACAACAGTGTCTACTAGACTGGGTTGATGAAGCTAAAGCTAAAGCTAAAGCTAAAGCTAACTAGTGCATCTGTGCACATGTGATCACAGGATTCATTCAGGTCCTGGATGTTTTCTTCTTCTGTTTCTTCGTCTGAAGCAGCTGCTGTTTGCACCAACATCTCCTGTCTGATCGTAAGTTCCTCCTTGATTTCAGACATTTTTTTTTTCAGATTGTTGAGGTTTAATTTGTGATTTCTCTTCAGTTTTTCTAAAAAAATGAATGCAATGAAATCTGCAGTGTTTTTAAGCATTTTGTTGCAATAAAGTTGCAGGAGCAAGAGCGATTAGTTCTACTTCCTCCCTGTGTTTCTCAGTAGACGACTTCATCTTGTTGCTCCACAACAATATAAAATAGTTTTCCTCCTCTTTCTTTAGTGAACTCTGTGAACGTGATTGATTTTTTTTTTTTTTATCTCACACGTTTCCTGCGTCTTCTAAAAGCAAGTGAGTTAACTGACCTTTGGATCAACGTTTGACTGGAAACATGATGGTGATGATGATGATGACTGTTTGAATTTGCATCAGTAGTTGTGATCGTAACATCGTCTGTGCAGCGGCTGGTTTTCTTTATAGAATCAAAAAGTCGAACAAACATTTTCTGTCTGGCTTCTAAACACTCAGCCACAGCGTCGTGTTGTTGTCTGTGGTGGCGACTGACAGTTTTTATTTGACAAATATGAAAGTTTTAAGTCGAAGCGACGAGGTTGTTGCCGCTGTCATGTCATCTGTTTCTAGGTTGATGTGTTTCTGCCATCATGTTGTCTGAGGCTATACTGCAGATTAAATAACACTGAGATTAAAAGGTCAAAGGTCGAGGGGTAATGCAAATCCATAGGCTCCGTCAATCCAAATACTCCTCTCAGATTCTCTAATTCCAGGTCACGGCGTCCGTCCTTCTACTTCTGCTCTCGTTGACCCGAGAGAAACAGAACATTAGGTCATAAAGTGGGACAGTCATCAGAGGATGAGCTGAAACACATCTATCTAGTAATGTTAGGAACGATAAGGAGCTTGGGAGGTTTACTATGGAGCGAAGCTGAGTACAGATCAGAGCCTCGTGGAGCGAAGCCAGACACATGTTGACCACATTGTTGCCACAGAATAACAGATAAATAACCGCAGATGTGTAGACAGAAGAGAAATCAGTAGAGTCAGATAAGTCAGAGGCTCGATGTTCGACGTCTGAATGAAACGTCTGCGCTGGAAAACCTGACGTAGACGACGAGAGCATCACCTCAACGAGGAGGTTTCGCTTCAGATTCAACGTTAATAATCTCAAGATGCAAAAAGTGAAAAGGTGAGACAGTGAAACTGCACCTCAGCCGGCGGCGTACGTCTACATCTACAGCTACATGTCTGTGTGTGTGTGTGTGTGTGTGTGTGTGTGTGTGTGAGATGTGATTCATTCCTGTGCTCGTTAGCGCTGGTGGCCCAGGCCTCGTGCCAGCGCTCGGTGGTTACAGATCTGTTTACTTTTGTAGGCTGGCAGGAACATGAGATTTCCTCTGGGTGCGCTGCGGCTGGTCGACCCTGCAAACAGCGAGGCCCTTCAAGTCCCTGCTGCTGCTGCTCCCGTTACAGCCTCCACCACCTCCACCTCCTTTACCCCTGCACATTACACCAACGTGAACACAAACACTCACACAAGATTGCGACAAGAGCTCAGAGAAGTTATAAAAACCCAGTGAACGAACATGTGCGCGACAAAACTGATTGAGCTGCTCTACAGCTACAGGACTAATAAGAATACCAGTGGATCTTAGGATCTGATGGATTATCTGGAGTTTGACTTGATCCCATTCCTTGACTGGTCTGACACAGAGGGAGGCCTTGTTCTGAGACGATCAATGAGACTAATCTTAAAAAAAAAAAAAAAAAGGAGCCCCCATTCATAAGATTCATGAGCTGGAAAGAACAGAACAGCGTAGACAAGTTCATTACTAAGTTAACGAAAATCACATTTGTGAACATTTTCCAAACGTTTCCATCTCACATAAATTGTTTTATTAAGACAAGAACAATATTCAGCTCGATGGACGTCAAATATCCTCAGAGGAGTCTGAATAACTGACATTCTTCAGACGAACCAGACTCTACAAACTTTTGTTTGTTTACTCACGTCCAGTGGGAGTTTTAATTTTCTCTCTCTCTGTCTGTTGATAATATAATCAAAAGAGCAGCCAACACAATACCTTAAGACATGAGAGGAGCCGTGCAGATGCAGCGGTGCAGCGGCGGCAGACAGCCAGCCATAACAACATCAAACAACCCGTAGCCTCCAGCGTTTACACAGAGCCAAGACCCCGGACCAAAAATATGACTGCACCGAGATAAGAATGCAGACGAGCTCAGAGGTTTTTATGAACAATGAAACAGGTATGAAGACACCAAAACAAACAAAAACACAGGATCGTAGTAAACAAGTTTAAGGACAAAGTGGTGCAACAGCCAGGTCAGGTGACGTGTCACATGACTCGGATTAAAGGGTGAAATCTTTGTGTTGAAGGAAAAAAAAAGAAAAGATGGAAAGAAAAACAGTGAAGTGAGAAACAGACGTCACAGTCTGTGTTGGTTTCCCAGGAAGCCTCAGGTCATGTTCAGGAGGTGGTGATGGAAACTGAGGGAACTGCTCTACCTGCTGGTCAACACCAGCCACTACACAAACTACACCCAAACTAACTGAGACGAAGCTGCGTTTATTCAGAATAACTTCATATTTTAAAGAATCATGTTCATCAGTTGTTGGATTTAAAGTCAAACACTTTGATTATTTTTATTGTTTTAGATGAATCTGACACTTATTATTGTGACTTATCCATTAATCAGTTAAATCAGTTAAAATAGACAAAATTAACACATTTAACACTTCTGAAAATGAATAAAAATAATAATAATAAATAATAAAATAAATAAAATTATAAAAATAAGTAATTTTGAAGTTTGCAGCAGTAATTATAATAACATAACAATAATATAATTTTTCCTTATAATAATAATAATAATGTTTGTTTAGATTTTGCGTCTTTTTTTTCTACTCTGACTTCATCGATACCTTTTATCCTCGATTGACTCTGGAGAACTTTGAGTTTAGTTTAATCATCAGCCAATGTATTTACACGAGCAAACATCTGATTCACAATGTCCATGTGCGTCAGCGAGCTGATCGTCTCCTACGTTTCACCTGATTATCCTGCAGACGAGTGTAATTGAATCAAACTCTGATTTCCTGCTTCGACTGCTGCGTCTGCAGCTACGTAGTTTCATGCTCTTTTTAACTAAACTGATCCTGTTTTCAGTCGTGGAGGAATTGTCCTTTTCTGCAGTTTGGTTCAAACTGTTGGAGGCGACTCACTCTGCTTCATTAACCAGCTCAGGGACATGTTAGTGTTGTTATTATGGTGATGATTTAATCTCAATAATCAGCTCTGACTCATGTGTTTATTATCATTCTCTCTGATTCATTTTCAACTTTTTCCTTTGATGTTCTGATGTGAAAATGGCTTCAAAGGAAAAATAAATCTTCACTTTGTTCTAATGTGTGTGTCCTGGCCCGACTGACACAAACTGAATCTCACACTTTGAGACATCTGTTCTTGTGCGCTGTGTAAATTTTTGCAGCTAATGAGCCATTTCTGACTCTGTGACTCAGGAAACAGCCACTTCCTGTGGAGCATCTTCTTCTGTCCACAGGGAATCTGCTTCCTGAGAACAACAGGTTTCATCTCCACCTCAGAGCATCAGACACTTTAAATCAATTTACTGTTGTTTATCATGTAGAATAAGTCCTGTTACATATTTATAATACAGTTATATATTCACCATATTATAGATATTTCCACATATATATTTCTTATTTGATTTATATTTATTTTAGTTTTTTGTATTGAAGAATATGTACATTATTGTCAGTCTATACATATTTTTCTATATTATTCTTGGCTGATTGTAACAAAGCCAATTTCCCTCTGGATCAATAAAATTTGTCTAATTCTAATATGGATGAAAACTAATGTGAAAATCATTTCACCATCATGTTATTTTAATTATAATATATTTTAAAAAATATAAAAGACATTTAAAATGTGTTCAAAAATAATGAAATATAGATATATAAAATATAAATATAAATAAATAGAATATAAATAAACATAATGGGCCTCAAACAACTCTAATCACTGTATTTGTGAATGTTTCATATAATTATAATAATGATGTGAAATGTATTGATTTTGGTAAATTACAAGCAAAAGCTTTTAATCTGTGATAAACAATTGGATACTGTACTTTTCACATTTAAACATAGACTTTTTAATTTAGTCATTCAGATTTACACCACTTAGTGAAAATTCGCCTCAAAAATGTATAAAATGTATTTTTTCTATTCTTATAGTTTGATTTATGTTTCATTTATACTTTACATGTCTGAACCACGTACAATTTCAATAACCACGACCACATTTTATATTTTTTCTGTGTTGGTGTTTTTTTACTTTCTTTTTTTTTTTTTTTCTGCTTTATTTTGTTTATCTTCTATCTATCTATCTATCTATCTATCTATCTATCTATCTATCTATCTATCTATCTATCTATCTATCTATCTATCTATCTATCTATCTATGTATGTATCTATCTATCTATCTATCTATGTATCTATCTATCTATCTATCTATCTATCTATCTATCTATCTATCTATCTATCTATCTATCTATCTATCTATGTATGTATCTATCTATCTATCTATCTATGTATCTATCTATCTATCTATCTATGTATCTGTCTATGTATCTATCTATTTAAAAAAGTGGCATGTTACACTTATTTCCTTGTTTTTTGACATAGAGATACAATGTAGAGTTTAAAATATACCGAGAACTACACTGTTTAATAATAGTAATAACGTTGTAAGGTTGATATAATAGAATAGAAAAGTGATCACCCGCCAGGCCCCAGCGAGGATCGAACTCGCGACCCCTGGTTTACAAGACCAGTGCTCTAACCACTGAGCTATGGAGCCTGTGCTTGCGCCTTCTCTCGCCGCTTCCGTATTTAAAGTCATCGCTACCGGAGTTGACGCGGAAACGTTTTTGAATGTACTGGACATTTTCACCTTTCACTCCATTAAAAACTCTGTATCTCTCCATCTCACTGCCTTTATAGTCACAGCTCCACTGAGCGACTCTAACCAACATGGCAGTTTTCTATTTTCTTCTGAGCTGGGTCGCTAAAGCGTTGATTTATCTCTTCTTTCTGTTGTTCATCGCGTTTCTCGGTTATTGTTTATATATTAAATACGTTCACATGAAACATGCTCACATCCCGGGACCTCCGCTGGACAAGTGAGTTGAACTAACTGGGTCACTGTTTACTTTATGTTAATGCTACTAAGCTAATGCTAAAATAACGTTAGATTGAAGCGTTTAAAAGCAAATATATTCACACTTCCTGACTTTATTTTGGTGTTTTTTTTTTTTTTTTTTTGCTCGTAGTTTTTTTTTAGGACATTCTCCGACGTTCGTGAAGATCATGAAGAATGACGAACTTATTCATGACAAGTTCCTGGAGTGGTGAGTTGTTTAAACATTTTATAAGTTTAACAACCACCTGCATGCTAACAAACACCTTAATATATGCTAATAGAGGCTATAGCTAGCTAATATGTTAATATAGCTAATGTTTGTTTGATGTTTGTTATTTTCTTTCTTTCTAAATTTAATCACTAATGTGTCATTTTCAGGTCAGAGACATATGGTCCAGTTTATAAACTGTGTGTTTTCCACAATGTTACAGTTTGTATCACGTGTCCAGAGGCGACCAAGGTAAAACAAACTTCTTCTTTTTTTTTTAAAATTACATAAGCATTGCGCCATAAACTGTGACAAAGTGCACAAACAAAAGGTTTAAGTACAACAAGTTATACGTGTTTAAACTTTTTGTTTGTTTGTTTGTTTCAGGAAATCCTGATGTCTCCAAAATATCCCAAAGACAAATTTGTTTACAAGAGACTCTATGGTTTGTTTGGTCAAAGGTAAATTATATTTTTATTTATTTATTTTTAAATACTTAAGCATTATAGGTCTGTCTTTTTAAATATAGACAATACATTTTTTATAATATATTATATAATATTTTATATAATATATATTTTTTATAATAATTAGATCAGTAATTTTTTTTTTTTTAATTACAATTTACCATTTACAATTTTTTTTACATTTTTATTTATAAACAAGGAGTTCACAGGCAATAAAGATGGTTTTAAAAAATAGATTTAAAAAAGAAAAAATAATGCAACAAATAAATAATTATTACACACAATACATTTTTTATTATATAAATGAATTATCCCTACAGGGACATTTTATTTTTTAATTGAATTAAATTAAACGTATTTAATTTTATCCCTCCCTCTCTCTAGAATAACTGTTTTGTTAAAGTGCAGCTTAAAACGTGTTTTATATTTGCTGATGCTTCAGCTTTTTATTTACAAAATAAGGTCAAAGGTCATTTATAGTGTCTTAACGTTCCCACTCATGTTGTTTAACACCTCTAGATGCAATGTTGTGGAACCGGCTTTGAATCTATGCAACAAAAATAAATCAGTTTCATTTGTGACTGTGTCATCATCTTACGCTGTAATTTAAAGTTAAAAGTGTGTTTCATCTCTTTATCTTCAAGGTTCCTGGGTAACGGACTGGTGACAGCGCAGGACCATGACTTGTGGTATAAACAGCGTCGAATCATGGATCCTGCGTTCAGCAGCTTGTGAGTAATTTCAATCTGTTCCACGCTCAGTTAAAGTGACGGTCCAGAGCAACATGAACCCAGAGTCTATTTCACCACGAATATAAGTCAAACTCCCCTCAAGAGATATTTAATGTTGGTTGAAGTAACATCAAGTTTGACCGTCTTTTGTAAATGGAGTCTTTTGTAAACAATGAAAGTCTATAGAGTACTGATAACTTAGTAAGTGAACCAAGAGTTTATTAAAAACACTGTTTTACAAGACTTACCCAACATCTTGTTTTCATAACAACTGTTGATGAAGGATGTTCCAACATCAGCAGATTCGTCTTGTTATAAACCAGACGTTGGGTAAGTCTTGTAAAACAGTGTTTTTAATAAACTCTGGGTTCACTTACTAAGTTATCAGTACTTCAGTTTATGTGTAGGGACCCTATTCATGCTACTGCTGAAGTGAAGTGATATTTTGAGCTTTATTAGTGGTTAAAAATGACAATTTAGATACGTTTGGCTGACTGCCCCATTTACTTTCATTGTTAACTATTTGGTTGTGAAAACAAAAGACGGTCAAACTGGATATTACTTCAACCAACGTAAAATATCTCTTGAGTTTGACTCGTATTCATGGTGGAATAGATGCTGGTTCATGTTAAATCATCACTTTAATATGAAGCTTCAGATCGTCTGTGTCTTTCGTCAGTGAAGCTTTAACCTGCTCTTCCTTCCAGGTATTTGAGAGGTTTGATGAGCACCTTCAATGAGCAAGCAGAGAGGCTGATGGATAAACTTACAGATGTTGCTGAAAGCAAAACAGAAGCCAAGATGCTTAACCTTGTCAACTGTGTCACCCTCGATGTTATCGCTAAGGTGTTGTTTATTCATGAATGTGAAGAAAACACAAGTCATAGAGTTTAATTTAATCATTTTGTATAAACGAATAAATGTTTGTTGCTTCGATAACCTTCAGGTAGCGTTCGGTGTGGATTTAGACCCGCTGAATAATAACACACCTTTCTCCAGAGCCATCGAGATTTGTCTTAAAGCGATGATACATTATATCCGAGACGTCTTTTTTCAGGTATGACTTCAGTGTTTCCCTAGTTTTCTTAAGGAGTAACTGTGGCGTAAAAGCTTGAGACATTTACTATTTAAACTTTTCATTTTCCAGTTCAACCCAAAGAACAAGCCGTTCATTAATGAGGTGAGGGAAGCGTGCAAATTGTTGCGAACAACTGGAGCTCGGTGGATCCAAGAAAGAAAAACAGCCATGGAAAACGGTGACGAGGTCCCCAAAGACATCCTCACGCAAATCATCAAAGCTGCCGGGAAAGGTTAGGCTCTCTAAAGTTCAGATCAGATGAGATAAAACGTTGGATGTTAGTTTACAGGTTGATTTCATTGTGTGGTTATTCCAGAGGAAAGCATGACGAAAGAAGACGAAGAGTTTATGTTGGACAACTTTGTGACGTTCTTCATGGCCGGTGAGTTTCTGTCTTTTTCTGCTCCAAACTTATATTGAAACTATTAAACTCCACTGTTTTTGGTTCAGAGATAAAGAATATAATCACTTTAATGTGTGTTTGTTGATCCACATTCGTTTCATATGAAACCAATGTTCTAATCATCGTTGTCATCTGTAACGTTTTAGGACAAGAAACGACGGCTAATCAACTGGCTTTTTGCATCATGGAGCTGGCGAGACATCCTGACGTTCTGGAGAAGTAAGAGCTGATAACACAGAGTTTCATTACAGATGTTTTTAATGAACATTTCTGAAACTTGTGTGTTTGTGTGTTTTTTTTTTAGGGTGAAGAAAGAGGTGGATGATGTCATCGGGGTGAAACGGGACATAACCTACGACAACCTGGGGGAACTGACCTACCTCTCACAGGTTTTCATACATCTCACTGATGAATTTAATCATTTATTCACTGGCCGTGCTTCATGCATCAGTTATTTATTCAAACAAATGACTTAAGATGTTGAATGTGTGACTTCATCTCAGGTGTTGAAGGAAACTCTCAGGCTTTATCCGACAGCTCCCGGGACGTCTCGTTATGTTTGTGAAGACATGACCATCGCTGGTATCAAAATACCTGCAGGAGCCATCTGTATTGTAAGTCAGTCACTTTTTATTTAGCAGAAAATGTAAATGAGACAATGATGCATACACAGGAGTGAATATAGAAAACCTGCTCTGAATCACAGTTCAGCTCGTATGTGACGGGAAGGATGGACAAATTCTTCAAGGATCCGCTGAAGTTTGATCCAGACAGATTTCACCCTGATGCTCCAAAGTACGTTACACGTAAAGATTTATTTGATTTTATTTTAACACTTCATGTTGTTGCACTGAAGAAAAGTTGTAATCGCTCCACATTAAAGTGACAATCTGGAGGAACATGAACCCAGAGTCTATGTCACCATGAATACGAGTCAAACTCCCCTCAAGAGATATTTTACGTTGGTTGAAGTAATATCCAGTTTGAACATCTTTTGTTTTCACAACCAAATAGTTAACAATGAAAGTAAATGGGGCAGTCAGCCAAACGTATCTAAATTGTCATTTTTTTAACCACTAATAAAGCTCAAAATATCATCTGTTCAGGAAACTTTGATTTATGTGTAGAGACTAAGTGATATTTTGAGCTTTATTAGTGGTTAAAAAATTACAATTTAGATACGTTTGGCTGACTGCCCCATTTACTTTCATTGTTAACTATTTGGTTGTGAAAACAGAAGATGGTCAATATCTCTTGAGGGGGAGTTTGACTCATTCATGGTGAAAAAGACCCTGGAATCAAATGACTGTGAACTGTCACTTTAAGTGATATTGTCTCTTATCTGTCTTTACAAGGCCTTATTACTGCTACTACCCCTTCGCCCTCGGCCCACGCTCATGTCTGGGACAGAACTTTGCCCAGGTGGGTGGTACCAAAAATAATCAAACACACACACACACACACACACATATATATATATATATATATATATATATATATATATATATATATATATATATAGTGTACTTTTAAACTCATTGTTTTCAGATGGAGGCCAAGGTGGTGATGGCGAAGCTGCTGCAACGTTTTGATCTGACGCTCGTTCCTGGTCAGACCTTTGACATCCTGGACAACGGTACACTGAGGCCCAAGAGTGGAGTGGTGTGTCATGTCAGACAGAGAAATTAATAAAAAACAAAAATAGATGTCATAGATCACATCACATGATAAACATGAGGAGAAGGAAACTTTTAATGAGTCAGTAACCACTAACACTCGGTTCTTTTATTACCGTTTCTATTAATTACATAAAGAAATGCATATTATAGTAATATAGTGATATTATATCAAGTTTTAATGGAACACTATTCACTTTCTTGTAATGATCATAATTGTTTATTGTGACTGTCACTATCTTCCTGTATCATTAGCACTTAAATTTATTTGGGTTGTCATATTTAAACAGAGAAAAATAACATTATTACATTTATATTTTATAAACTGACATAAATAATTCACATAATTAAATGTCACTTTAATATTCTAATAATTGATTAAAAACACTGGAACTATTTGTTGTATGTGTTGTGTGTGAACACAAGAGGGCGCTGTCACCTTACAAAGGAATAATAAGAAAAAAAAACACCTGTTAAACTAAACTAATCAATTAGTAATTTCATTACTCAAACAACAAAACTTTTCTTTTATGTTTGAAGATTATTAAAGGAAAATATTTTTACTTAGATCTTAGAAATAAAAGTTTATCATTTAAAGATTAAAGATGTAGTGAGATGATTAGAAAACATGTAAATAAATGTGTTTTAATTTAAATTAAATTACATATTTGTTATTGATATATTATAAAAACACATCTGCCAGTTGTGTGTAAGTGTTTATTTTAATGATAAATGAGTGTTTGAAGCGGTGGAGGTGGTTGTACTGTTCCTTTAAGAGGCTGAGCCTGTGCGCTCTTCATCTACCTGCTGCTCGCTCCTCCTCTCCACGTCTTGATTGGACGTCTTGGCCGAAATCCTCTTGAATGATTTCAAACCAAACCCGAGTGTTTGGACAAGAGGAAGGAGGAGGAAGAAGAAGAGGATGATGATGAGGATGATGATGATGAGGGGGGTCCACTGCTGCTGTTGATTCCGTGCGTCGCTGTTTGTTGGAAACGTTTGAATCTTCCTCCGCCGTTCACCGACGCACCGACTCAGAGGCTCAACTGAGGACAAACCGGCGGTTACAGAGATTTATTTCACACAAGAATTACATTTTGTTTCTTTCTTTCATTTTTTTCTTTTAAAAATTCTTTTTATTTCTTATTTTATTTTGAAATGAAGCGATGTCCGGCGGGGAGACGGCGCACGCAGCAGCGGTCTGGACGCGGTGTGTTGTGTTGACAGGAACCAGGACCATGATTGAAAATCACTGGTAATCAATTTAGAATACAACAACAAATATATCAATCATGTGTTTCTATTATTAATGGAATGTGAATTAATTGATCTTTGCTCGTGAAAAAGACCATTTAGGGCATTTTCTGTTTTTATTTTCCTGTTTTAAAAAAGAAGAAACACAAGGAGACTTTGATATATATATTTAGCCTATATATTTTGGACAATGTATCAATTTTTTAACACGATTCCACAATTAAGGGTTGGTTAGATGAGTTTTTATACTTAATTTGTAGCTATATTTGCTTTTATTATAAACAACGAACTGAGATTAAAAGACAGTCATGGCTAAAAACCCGTCCGAGGGGCCGAAGGATGACCTGAGCCAGCTGACGGACGAGGAGCTGCTGCGCTGCAGTAAAGACGAGCTGGTCCGCAGGTTGAGGAAGGTGGACGGTGAAAAAATGAACTTAATGATCGAGCACGGAAACCTGATGAAAGACATCAACCGGAGGCTGCAGGTGCATCTGCATGAGATCCGGAGTCTGAAGGAGATCAACCAGAAGCTGCAGGACGACAACCACGAGCTGCGGGAGCTCTGCTGCTTCCTGGACGATGACCGACAGAAAGGGAAGAAACTGTCCAGAGAGTGGCAACGCTTTGGCCGCTACACTGCCAGCGCCATGTGGAAGGAAGTTGGCACCTACATGATGAAGCTGAAGGAGCTGGAGGCCAACCAGGAGACGGTGCTGAGGGAGAACTCAGAGCTGAAGGAGATCATCCTCATGTTGGACGAGGAGAGGAACGGAGCCGGGTCCAGGAGCTCCATAGACAGTCAGTCCAGTTTGACCAACCTGAACGGAGGCACCGGCACCGTCAGGGACGTGGGGGACGGGAGCAGCACCTCCAGTACAGGAAGTGCAGGAAGTCCTGACCACCACAACCACAACCACATACACAAACAAACGTCAACGTCAGAGAGCGGGAAGATGGGCCCCAACATAAGGAGGTCCATGGACGACCTGTCAGCACCGCAGCATCACCGCAGCATCCCCAACGGACTCAACGGTGAGTTCACAAACACACACGACCTCCACCTGCTGCATCCAACCAGTCACACACACACACTTCACTTCACTATGTGATGGTTTCATGCCTCAGAGATAAACCAGTCAGGTTATTAACACAGCATATGTTGATCAAAATGACCATGAAGGATTAACTGAAGAGGAAAGAGGGGGGTCTGATCTAGTCCTGGCTTAACCTCACTGTGAAATCTTGATTGGGGTGATTATAACACACACACACTCCCACATGCTCACACAGCATCCATAAGTGGCTCTTTTCAGTCCCACGCTTCCCCGTCATCTGAATCTGCACTGATTCAGGTCACTGCACTTTGTGGTCCTCAAGGAAGACAACTTATCCTAATAGCTTTTAGATGATTATCATTGTTGTCCTTGGATGTGGAGGAGCACTTGAATCTGCAAAAAAAAGACAAAAAGAAAATCCGGGTCCCTGTTCTCAGACCTAAATAGCTACAGAAAACAGCAAAAAAGCTGCAAAAACATAAAAGCCATGATGGACCAGGAGGACGCTAAACCTTGTTTATAAGTTGCCAGTTTCCAAAGAAAAGAAAGAGAGTAAATTTATCATGATTTACTACAAAAACAGGCCGAGACAGCAGCAACAGCAGCAACATGAAGGTGTAATCAAAACATGCAGCTTCAAATCAGATCACATGGTCACATGTTATCCAGTGGACATTCCTGGAATCGTGTAGCGTGTAAACGACGAAGGTAACACATGCAGAAGGATGGAGGCAAGCACGGAGGGAGCCAGTAATCTGGAAAAACACACACACATTTTGTTGGCAGCGTTTGGCTGCTGTTATGTAACATAAATATTGTGTCTGCAGAGACCGAGCACCTCTCTGGATGTGTGTGACATTGGCTCAGACTGTTGATGTGACATTGATGATATCTGTTCCCTTTTTCCACATAACCACAAATGAATATTGACACTATATATATATATATATATATATATATATAATGTTAGCTGATTAAAAATGACAACAAAACAACACCACATTGATCCTAACCTGCTGGTTTGCACGACTGGAGTAAGATCAAAGACGTTTTTATCACTTTTATCATCATGTAACTCAGAACAAACCTCCAATAGAAACTGCTATTCACCCTCAAGCTGAAGAAAAATAGTTTTCATCTCTCGATCGGCACAGATTTACTCAGTTTGCTGGTTGAAATCTGAGTGAAGTGACCATGTTGAGAGGTCAGATGTGGTCGCAGGTCGGTATGTGTGTGTGTGTGTGTGTGTGGTGTGTGTGGGTGTGTGTGAGGTCTGCAGAGTGGCTTTATTTAATGCTGTCCAAATGCCAGCGGCTCCCCTGGGCATTTTAGGAGACAAGCTTGAGGATCAACGCTCAGGTGCTAAATGAACAGCATCTGTCTGGATGCCAGACACACAAACACAAACACAGATGGAGGAAAATTTAAAAAAAAAAAAAGAAGTAAAAGAGGAGGAGGATGTAAAATGAATTTCAGTGTCTCTTTGGTGTAAACTAACTTGTTTGAGCTGCAGGCTTGTTGTGATTTAGTCACATTTTTTCGTCTAACGTAGAAACCCCTGGAGGATTTCCATTTCTTTAGAGGCAGAGTGAGGAGAGAGTATGAAAGGAGACCCAGTAGAGGGTCTGGTGGTGGTGGTGGTGGTGGGGGAGTGGCTGTAGGGCTGTAAGGGGGTTGGCTGGAAGGCATTGGGAGGGGAGGGGGTGGAGTGGTTGGGGGCTGTTGGAGGGCACATTGAGTTGAGCTCAAAGGAGGTTGGGATTCAGAGGCATCCTGCTGTCTGCTTAATTGAATTTCTTGTGCATTGACACGGCTGATACCCCCGACTCCACCCTCCCCTTATCCCTCATGGGGATACAAGCTGTGTGTGTGTGTTTTACTTTGAAACGGGGTGTGTGTGTGCTGAAATGTGTAAAGAGAAAAACGGGGCCACAACAAGTTTCATAACCTATAAGAGTGATTTCTATTTCTAGTTGTTTCATTGGTCTGGAACCAAATACGACGTCAGAAATACGACGCTGCCACAGAAAGCTGAAAGCTTTAGCCTCCCCCTATAGAGTATACAGCCTTATGAGATTAAGACAAAGTGGCCGAGCGAGACAGAGACAGTAAAGTGCTGCTGTGACATTGTCCAGATGAACTGATAAAGAAGCTCTCTGCTACAATGCTTGTTGACTTTTAACAGACCCTCACACATTCCCTCGGCCTTTTAGCTGCCAAATGGCTTAAAAAAGAAACAATTTCCAACTCGACTGATTTAAAAACGACACTAAATATTCTCACAGAGCAAAAAACCCAACGTTTAAAACGACCAAATCATTTTTTATTTAACTTCTTCTGCAGATTTATTGTCTATTTTTTTTTAAATAAATCCTTTAACAGACTTGATGAAATGCTTGAGTAAGTGAGTTTTGTTGAGATATGGCGACTGATTCACGCTAACGTGTTCAGACAAGTTAGCGCGTTAGTTAACGGCTAGCTGGCTAGCGATGCCAGCTAGCGACGCCAGCTCGCCCCTGCAGGTAGTTACAACATGACCAAACTTCTACAACCGGTTATTTCTTTAAAGTAAAGAAGGTAGTTTGTTCCTTGAGGTGCCGGCGGCTCCCTGAAACCAGTCGGATCGGTTAGTGAGTCACTGAAGATTGAGACAAAAGAGCTTAAAGATGAAAATATTAATGCGAACTTGATTCAGACGTTGCTTTTTCTGTTTCTGAGGATCCATTCCTTCGCCTTCGTCTTCTTCTGCTTCTTCTTCTTCGTCTTGTGTTGAGCCTCTGAGCTGACTCACCCTGTAAACCTACACACTTCGGCTCAAATTAGCTTCAAATTATCTCTAATTAACTCTCTGAGAAGTCATAAAATTGCGTGTTTAAACTCTGAGGTTTTTTAGCACCTGCTCTTTTATATGTATATATGTGTGTGTGTGTGTGTGTGTTTTTTTAAACATATGAGGTGCGACACTTGGTGTGAACTCTTCCCCTTTCCTGATTTAAAGGCCTCTCTCTTGTTTCTTTTTTTCACTCTGTCTATTTAGTTTCCTTTTCTTTTCACCCTTGGGGAGTGACATGACCTAAAAGCTCTCAATGAAACTGTAGAACCAGCCCTCCCAGTTGGCCACCAGTGTGTGTGTGTGTGTGTGTGTGTGTGTGTGTGTGTGTGTGTGTGTGTGTCTCATCATGCAAACATTTTCATATTCACATCTGAGCTTTTAAAGATCAGATCAAGTGTTTAATTCTTTCTCTTTTACTTGTAGTTTCAATTTTATGAGAAATAAACAAAGATCTTCTTTACGTCACAGATTTTTATCGCTGCTTTCGTTTTCCCTGAAGTCAGGTTCTGACCATCTTTAGTTTCTACAGTATCAGTCGTTAGTCAGTCAGTTAAAAGTCAGTGTTGGAGTTTCTCTCTGAGCTCATTTCTCATTTCTAGTTTCAAAGGAAACTGGAGGATCAGCAACAACAATGGCATTTTCCTGGTGTTTTTAGCTGTGGTTTCAACTCATTGTCTGCTCGAGCTAAAAAAAATAAAAATAGAAGGTGTCTACGCAGGAATAGGATGTTTTTGTGGTTTGATATCCTGTTTTTTTTTTTTTTTTTGTCTGTGTGCCAACATACCGACGTTTTCTTGTAACTTTACTCCCCGATTACATTTGTACCTGTTGTTGTGTGTAATCAGAGGAAAAAAAGGAAGAAAAAAGCAGCTTAAGTAAAATTACAGGCTTTATTAAAGATTATTATAATCAACAAAAATAAGAGGTTCCCATCGGTTCGTGTTCAAACTCGCAGTTTCACCAAAAGGAAACACTGGCAAGTTTAATTTCTTCGACGTGTAGTTTAGTAATTTGTAAAATTAGACTTTGTTAGTGTTTATTGAAAAATTTCTCACACTGACTTGGTTGCGTCAGGTGTTGTTTGACTCTTGTTTCCTAGCAGCCTGTCGGTGAGAAGCCTGGTCCACTGATAACACAGATAATACAGTGTAAACACACACACACACACACAGAAGAGCTCTCAGCTGTGTATCGTCATTGAAAAGCAGCTCGTCAGGACGTCCCACATTCCTGGATCAACAATAGAGGAAGTGGGTCTCTGTGCTCTTAGTGACACAGCAGGAGAGAGTCACACGGAAACAGGGACAGGAAGGTGGAAGAAAGACAAGAGAGTGTGTGTATGTGTGTGTGTGTGTGTGTGTGTGTGTGTGTCTTTACATCACGTATTGACCTTTAACCTCCTCCCTGGCTTCCTGTACCTGACAGACTCTGCTCCATCTGTACCGTCCTGCTACGAACCTGCTGCCTGATTCGTTGTCCGTTCGTTCTCGTCATCGCTGCGTTCGGTCGACAGAATGAGGTTATGGAGGCGGCATGAGTGTTTCACACACACACACACACACACACACACACAAAACTAAAACAGCTCCTTTAAACAATGATACGTTTTAAAACCAACTGTTACGACAATAAATTTCCTTGGATTTAGGTGTTTCTATCTCGGTGCGTCTCTCTTGATAATAATGATAATAAAAGTGGGTGTCCTTCTTTTCTGGTCGCTGGGCAGCGGGCTGCTGGAGGGGCTGGGTTGCCTGGTTGCCAAGGCAACAGCAATGATCAGTGGGGCGAGTGGACGACGGCCATGTTTCGCCTCAGAGTCACTGGAGCGGAGGGAAGTGAAGGATGGGGGCGGCGTGCTGGTTGATCCATGCACAATGATGCTAGCTGTGTGTGTGTGTGTGTGTGTGTGTGTGTGTGAAGTTTCGAAGTTACTCAGTCATAAGAGATAAACAGGGTGTGGTCGAACGTCAGTGACACACTTTCGGTTGCTGTTTTTGAAGAACTCGCTGGAGTTAGCACTTTTAAGATGCTAACGTTAGCATTAATAGCTGTTTATTTATGAATCTAGCGGAAGCTAGCGTGCTAACCAGCTAGCTATGCTCTGTATCGTCCATGCATATTTTAACCTTTTGTATCGTAAATGCATAAGTCATGTTTTGTTGAAGAGAAAACTAGCAATTAGGAGATTAACTAGTTAGTCAGAAATGCAATTTTAAAATCATTATAAATAAATACTCTTAGTTTTTTTGTTCATGTCTGTAACGTCTTTGTGAGCGTCACACTTCAGTGACAAAGTGACTTACTTTGCTTTTTAAACAGTAACATTTGTAATCAATGAATTTAAGCTGTGAGCTCGTCATCACATCTGTTTTAAGTGTTTCATTAGCCACTTATGTTGCTAATTGAAGTGTGCCCTAAGTGCTAATTTCCAGTTTGTGCAGTTCAACGAGTTATGAACACACAGTTTACACATCCAGCAGATACGGAGCAACAGTAGCATTCATACCAAATGTTATTCCAGCTCTTAGTGTTTATTCTGGCTGTTTAACTTATCTGTTAGCTGTGTGATAGCATGCAGCTGTTTTTGTTGACACTACAATGCTACAATGCTAATGTGAATCTAAACTATGACGCTGAAGATGTGAAAACCTCAGAGAGACTGTAGCGCCTGTGTTAACGCTATTGATTGTTGAAATAAGAATATTCAATTAATTTTCTTTTTGAAAAAGGATCCAGTGTGTAAAGATCTGTTGTCCTTAATTGACTGAAGTTAATTATATTGACGAGACCCTCATCGATTCGTGTCATACACCAGATTGGATGAGGTCTAAACAGCTAATTAAGATGCAAAGGACAAACAACTGGAGGTCGTTCAGAAGAAGAAAAAAAATGGCTTCAGTGACAAAAATCCATGTGGGACATCAACATAAAGTCTCTATCAGCAGTTCAGGTTTGTCTGTGCTCCACACCCTGTGACCTTGAGCAGAAAATCGCTCCCATGTTGCCAAAAGTCAGCAACTCGGAGACAGAACGGCTCCTCGTCAGCTCCCTGCGACGCCCGCGGAGCAGCAAGGTGTTCATCCGGATTTTCTGCCTGTCAGCTCTTTGCTGTCGTTCTGTGTTGACATTGGGGACCCGAGTCAGCAGATGTCTTCACCTTTCTTTGCATTTAAATAACGACGTCACTTCGCTCCAGCTCGTAGTTTAACAGTTACAGATGTGCTTTTTTTTTTTTTTTTTTAGCTGAGAGGACAATCTGTTGTGCTGTTGTCATGAACAAATACTGAAACATTTGGTTTGTTTCTTCAGATGAAAACATCCAAGTTACAGTTGTAACTTGTAGAAATGTGAGTCTGGCATTGCGCGCCGCTCAGAGATCGATGAGATAATATGAAGCGTTGACGCTCGGCCGACGCATCTGGAATGAATTGTACAGTCTCGGCTCTGTTGCTTCGTCCTCAGGAAGTTTTTTTGCGATGGTTTCAGGTAACCTCGCTCGCTCTGCTATTCTGGAGGATAATTTCCTCTCGAAGGCTGGTTTTAAGTGCTAGGATTGGACTGAGTTAACTTTGGGAAAACATGTTAGTGTTTTGGTTTGAGATGGGCCTCGAGACAGACGTTACTCTCTACACACTCAGTCTTGTTTCTTGGAGCCTGGAAAAGTTGGGAATATTTGCATGAATGAACTCAGAAATTGGATGCTTTGTTATTTTCTTTTAAATATGTCAAGAATTAACTAGTAAGGGAAGACAGGAGTTGTGTTATGAAGTCTGTTTCTGTTTGAGTAGAGGAGGTTTTTGGAAGTTTTAGTGGAGTTACAACCTTCCTCCTCCTCCTCCTCCTCCTCTTCCATTAATGCCCCACATTAACGCCGCTGTGGCCATCTGTCAGGGTGGCCTATTGTTGTCACGAAGACGGTGGAAAAAGCAGCTTCCTCTCTGTGCCTCTGCAGCTCCAGAGGACTTGGGTGGGGGGTCTAATAACGAACGATGTCTTTACAAGCGCCGCCGTCGTAGAGAGCAGCCTCACAAAGTCACTTAAATCTTTCCAGCTGAGTTAGAAACATTTCTAGTTGTAGATAAACTTTATAAAGAAGAAATACAACAGAGGAAGAAGGTCAGAGGTCATCTGTGAACTCTTCAATCCATCAGTGTCTTTTACTCCACGTTAAATATTTATTTAAAAAATGATTCATCCATGTTTCTCTGGACAAATACTCGCCACCCGCCTCTTAACTGAGCTTGATCTGAGATTATAAAGGTCTGATTGAAATCATTATTTGTTTGAACTCAGTGTTCGATCCAAAGAGCTCAGACAGAAGCTGATTATCGTATGAAAACGCAGGATCATGGAAAAGGAGTTTGTCTGACTCGATCAATGACTGTCAGCTGATAGATGATAGATGAGAGCTTCAAGGTGCAAATGCATTTTATTTCTATTTTTTTTTTTTATCTTTTCATCTGTTGGCTCGTGTTTTGTTACATCCACATGATTATCTCCAACTCTGGAGATGTTCCTCGTCTCCCTCCGATCCTCTTTAACTCCATCAGCGTTCACTCTGGGTTCAGCACAAGTGCAGATAATGTCAGATTACACGGCTCCGGTCGACCACAGTGGTAGATGTTAAAAGAGGATGTGGTGGAGGTTTGATAGATGCAGAGTGGATTTAGACATGGAGATGTAAAGGTTTTTTTTTTTTTGGGTTTTTAGAGCTTGTTTGGTGTTTGGTGATGGACGTTGTCCTCGTTCTGATTCTGGATGTTACGACTTCACACAAACGCAGCCACTTCTTCATCTTCACAGCGACGCCACGCAGCATATTTCAAACTTTTCTCACTCACCCGCTGAGAGGAGACGATGCTTTTGACAGCCAATTATAGCCAGCCCGTTTCTCCTCTCTGCCTCTTCAGTTCAGCATCAGCACATTTTGGATCAGACGTGAACTTTCAAGGCCGCGGTGGTTGTTCAACGCTTTACTTTAAATATTTCTCACAAGGTCTTTTGTAACTTAAAACAGGGATGAGCTGTACTTATGAATACTTATATGTACTTTATGTGACAGTTAACGCTCGAGAAATGATCCACGAGTCGGTTCGCTGTCTCAAATTATTCAAATCAACAATGGCTTGAAGACACAGGCCGCTGTGTTTGATGTTTGAGAGTCATGTTTGTTCTCCCATGAGCTTTTGGTTGTTTCATCAGCTGAGAATTTAATTAGCTACAGTTGAGTAAATATGACAGTTGTTATTAAAGACTAAGTCAAATCAGAATTAGATGGTTTATGGCGATTTGATGCAGGATTTTAAGCAAATAAACTGGTGCTAAAATCTAGTTGACACTAGTGGACTCCACCAGTGGTCTCCAGTGGTGGAGTCTGGTGGACTTGGTCCTCTGATGGTTGGTGAATCATCAGTTAATGATCATAATGTGTGAACAGCCCTAACGACTCCATCAGAGGCCGTCGGGACCTGGTCTGAGACCGGGACTGGATCTGTCATGTTAGAAAACTAGAGTCTGAAGAGACTGACAAAGAGCGACAGCCAATCAGAGGAGGGATGTGAGATAAATGCTGCTGCCGTCTCACTGATTCACTCACAACCACGTTTAAAAGTCTGACGTTTTAACGCTTTTTCTTTCATTTTCACTTTCTACAAACTCCCCGCGTCTGATCCAGATGTTACCCGGTACCGGGGAGGTCTGCCGCTGATTTCAGCTCCACCGTGAAAACCAGCGTGTTGCCATGGTGATGTTTACACGCCGGTTTAGCGGTTTAGTCTGTGTCGGAGGCAGCGTCTTCACCGGTGCTCGTCAACAATAAACGGCTGTAAATCACGGTGAGAAGCAGCGGCTACATCCTGTCTAGTTCACGTGACCAGACGTATAGTTTGGTGACGTCACGGTGTGATCGGGAGTCAATCACTGACAAGTCTTGTAGTGTGAACACTACAGGTCTCAGACCAGTTGTTGAGACTCCACATCATGGGAACACAAGTCGAAAATGATCACGACAGAGACTGAGACTCACTGATTGTTGGTCAAGTCGACCAGTGTGAACTAGACTTCAGGCGAATTAGTAGTTTAAGTCGTTACCTCAAATTAATATCTCCAGACACCATTTCTGCCTCACACATCCTCTTCTGCTGGATGAGAAATGAAATCTGTCAAATTATTGATGTTAAAACTATTTTACTGACGTAGATTTACTCAGATGTTTAAAAGTGAATCCCAGATAATGTCTGTAATTTGATTTGGTTTCTTGTCCAGTTCCAGTTCTAAGTATTTTATGATTATTACTCTACTTAAGACTGTGACCAAACCTATTGAGTCACTGATATTTTAGTGATTTTACTGACGCAGATTTACTCATATCTCAAATTTCAGAACTTAATGCGAATCCCACATATTTGAGCAATGACTCAATAATAAATCTTCAAGTGGTTATATTGTTTAAAAAAAGAGAGAGAAAGAAATGACAAACATTTGAACTTTCCATCGATGGTCACACACACACTGACACTTGAAACAGTGACTGAGAATCATGAATGAACTTGGTGAACTCACACACACACACACACACACACAAATAAATCTTCTCTGAAATCTCACCCGTGTCTTTGATGAGTCCACTTTGACCAGTGGTCGTCTTCATATCAACTTCATCTTGAACAGATTAATTGAGTAAAGAAACTTGACCAAGAGGGATTTTTAATATTTTTTTACAGTGTGTTTTCTCCTGTACTTGCTCTGCTGTGTTTCCTCTCAGTTAACAAAAGATGTGAAGGGTTAAAGCGTTGATGTTGTAGCTAAAACATGGCGGAGGGTTTGGAGGGAAAGAGGAGGTGGGAGGGTGCGGTGGGGGGGTCTTCTCCGTTAAAAGGATTTGCAGCACCATATCTCTTCCCACCGCTCTTTTAAATACATGGCACGTAGCCCTGCATATGATATGAACTGTACGAACCGAGGCTCTCTCTGTGTCTCTGTGTCTCTTTCTTTCTGTGTGTGTGTGTGTGTGTGAACCGTAGGATGATGATATAACGGCGTTAAATGGTTTGCACGCTTGATAAAAGTGTCCTTATTAGGGTGCAACAGTGTGTCCTGACAGGAAGTGGAGGGATAAAGGAAGCGGCGAAGGATGAAAGTGTCTCCTTGAGGAAAACCTGTGAAAGGTTGAAGCTCCAGGAGCAACAGAGGACACTTCTTCTTCTTCTTCTTCTTCTTCTTCTTTTTCGTCTTCCTTTTTCTCCTTGTTGCTAGGATACCATGCCCCCTTTTTTTTTTTTTTTTTTTTTTTTTTTTTTATTCAGTATTATGGGGTGTGATTTACTGAGCGGCGCCTCCGTTGGCTCGGTGCCTCTGCCTCAGCCGTTCATCTCCTTTGACAAATTTCTCCTGTCACGTTTTATTCCCGTTTGTTTGTAGGAAAAACTTTTTTTTTTTTTTTTTTTTAAACACGTTGAATCTTGTTACAGAGGAATGTACAACTACATCAAGTGGTTTTCACCGACGCCGGTGGCTTTAAATCTGTTCGCTCAAGGAGGAATGTGTAGTGTAGTGTAGTGTAGTGTAGTGTAGTGTAGTGTAGTGTAGTGTAGTGTATATACCTCCAGGGTCTCCTCACACTCAGCACATGTACAACAAACAAAAGCAGAGGGAATGAAGTGGAAAAGACTCGATGAACGGGGCCGAATCATGTGTTACCAGTTAGTAACTGCATATGCTGCAGTATTTCTACAGCATGGAGCTGAAGATGAAAGGTATAACGAGCAGTTTCCATGAAAAGAAGTTAATAATTGACCAGTTCGGTTTGGAAAATGCTGGATGAGATAATAGTATCATAAAATCCTGCCAAAGCTGAATGAGAGCAAGAAGAACGCAATTGACTCCCATTGTGTTGATGTTGAGTTCACCACAGTCATGGCAGCGCGGTTCACCGAGTCGCTGGAAAGGCTGACGGAGGAGCCCACATCAGTGGCCGTCAGCTCAGTGGCCTGATGAGGAGGAGGAGGAGGAGGAGGAGGAGGAGGAGGAAGGGGCTGAGAGATGAGGAGAGCTCAGAGGAATGTAGAAGAAAAACATTATAAGGAGTTTGAAGGATTGTAGAGAGAGAAGCGAGATGGAGGTGGAGGTAGATTTGATGGAGACATGGAGATGGAGACACACTGAGAGGAGGAATTTCCTTTACTCGATTCGATTCAATATCTGATTTATTCAGATGTATCTGCCTCTGTCCTGGTTTTCTTGGATGTGAAAAAGATTTTCACAAAACTAAAGCTGCAACTGCAAGACAATACTGATAATTCAAGTGTTGAAGTGTTGAATCTCTAGTTTGTTCATCTCACACGAAGACTTGTTTCTGTCCAGACTTTAGAGAGAAAAACACGATTCACTGGTTCACTACTTTTAGTAAAACATGTCCTGGTTTTATTCAAACATTCACAGGTTTTTATTAAACTGTGACGAGGAGACTGAAGTGTAGGAGATGAACGTGTAAAGACATTTTCATAAAACGTACCTACAATATAACCTCCGTCATGTTTTCATTCATCGTCTCTCACTTCGACCGATCTCGTTGGAAACGGAAACTTTAAAAGATGAATCAAAGGATCTTTTAAAGAGTCAGAAAATGTTGACTCTAGTTGAAAGAGTTAAATGAGAAAATCCTCAAAAACAAACAGAAACAGACTTGAAATCTCATTTCACCTTCTGTTTTCCACATAAAAGAGGAGTATATATATATATATATATATAATAACTGATTAGATTTTATTCCATCAATCAAACTGCGAAAGTATTTGTAACAGTTGTTACTAGCAGGTGGAAATATGCACCAACTTACGCAAACATGTGGATCTGTAAATGTTTCGTAACTGATCCAACCTGGAGCTTTTCCAGCTGCTTAAATGATTTGCTGTCGTTAAATCTCCGTGGTGGTCTGAAGTTGACTTATTTGCAGTTTTTTGTGATGAGTTATGAGTTTATAAACAGTAAAAATGTGTTTATTGCGACACTGCAGCTCTTGGGCGGGTGGGTGGGGGTCCTGCCTCGCCTTTAAATTTGGCGGGAACTTCAGGAAGGAGAAGTCGCTGACAGGAACTTGGACGTGAGGTTAAAGCGAGCGCCGGCGTATTGACATGATGTCATTATAAAAACAGAGAGTTGGTTAAGTAAGTGAGGCGTCGGTGTCTGCGAACATGCCCCGGCGCTGAACCGAACCAGTGAACGTACTCGTGGGACGTTTCACTCACGGAAAGAAAAATGTGAGACTGAGGCTGAAGAGTCCAGAGTCCACACGTTGTCGAGGAGGAAGAAAAGAGCCATTGTTGTGTTTCTTTTAATTACAAAGCTCAGAGTTATAGTGAACTTTAGCATATGTGCATGTAAATACAATTTAGTTCCTGTTGCATAAATAAAAATTCAGACTTTGTGGATGTGATGAAACAACAAAGATGCAACTTTGTCTTTATCTGTTTTAACCAGAATCTGGAACTCGTCCCGGAAAAACGTTTCGCCACCATCGCTCCGTCACACGCTGGCACAAACTAACACATTCACACCTGCGGGTCATTTACAGCCGCCGCTCAACCTCACCTGCACTCATTGAGCAAAAAAAACGAAAAAAAATCTCCTGCAGCTAAAAACACTGAATTCATTACAGCTTTTTTGGAGATGGAGCAAATAGAGAGAGACGCAGCATATGTTCCTGTTTGTTAATCTGCAGCTTTTACAGTAAGATGATTAAAGCTTTGATAACAAAAAAGGCATAAAACAGATAAATGCTTGTTTAGCCTCTAACCCTCCATTTTTAAACTGTATTAGACTCATTTCTGATGTGCAGAGACCGAACAAAACCGACTGGACGTCTGCAGCTCTTTGTGTTTCCTCCGGTTCCTGTCAGACATTTACTCTCGACCTCCTCGTGTTTCACCGTGACTCCATCATTACCGACGACCACCTGGTCGCTGTCTCATCTCGTCGGACATCTGGCTCGGCTGCAGACGGCGGCGGCGGAGAGTGAAGTTAACCTTCGTTTTGACTCGTGACTCATCCTCGGTAACTTTTTGCTCGACTGTCAAACGGCATCGCAACAAATACGGACACGATGTTTGTCTTTTTCTTCTGTAAAGATAAAAAACGTGAGTCATTTGTGACTCTGACATTAAATGGCCTCAGTTTTGTTACAACCTGCTGCGTTGAATCATAACCAAAGTATGAATCACACCTTTAATAGTAGCTATTATTCAAAATAAAAAAAAATCCTTAAACTCTTTTTTTTTTTTTTTTTTTGACATTTAGAGAAATGAGAATATTTGATTTCCTGCTGTTTCATTTCATCCTGTTACTGATTCACACTCTGGATATTAAACTGGTCAGATTTTGAGGGATTCATCAAACAAAATGTTCCTTTTCTTTTTCAAACTATTACACAGTAGCTTCAGTATTTCATTCGACCGCCTCTGTGGTTTCCAGTGGCATCACTTCAGCTGCAGCCACACTAATTTTCCAGTCAGAAGCAGTTTTGATTTTATCATTCAGGAACGCATTCGCGCTGTTTTGCATTTTCTTTTACGACTCCCAAAAAAAAAAAAAAAAACTTGAAAGCCGTGGCGGCGGTTTTGTTAGATTGATGATGCTGACGGGTGATTCTGCTCCGTCAGAGGATACATCAGACTCAGAGTGCTTCTGTGACCACCCTGCTGTGTAAATGATAGCCATGCATCATAAAACGAGGAAGCGTGACTTGATGACCAGACGATGGAGGTGTCATGGAGGTCTTATATAATAAAATTACCGCTTGATGAGTTTCCATTAGATTTTACGAGGTATTTATGTGTGTGTGTAAGATGGAGTCTTCATCAGATTGATTCAGGTCAGGTTAACCATCTGGCTATAAACCACCAGTCTCACTCGCTAATGGAATTTGTTTCCGTTATTCTCACGTGTTCACATTCATGTGTGTGTTAAAGTGTGTGTGTGTGTGTGTGTCTGTCCCCTTGTACAAGCTACACTAATAAACCTAATGGCTACAACGTCAGAGGTGGAGTTTCAGCCTGTTAAAAGAGATGAGACAAACATGATTTACCACAACACTGAGTGTAATGACATTTAAAACCCTCCTATACACCAGCCTGCAGGACGTATATATACATATATGAAACATACATAATACCATAATCCAATCAGATGCAGTGTCCTAAATGTAAACGTGTTGTAAATGTTGTTGTTGCCTTCAGGGAGAGAACGGAGGTTGATGTTGTTCATTAGCTGCAATTAGATGTTTACTGATGTGATGAATCACTGAGCTGGTCCAGTCGAGCTGCTGCTTGTTTTATTGATTGCACACACACACACACACACACATACACACACACTGAGTGAGAGAGAGAGACCAGTGTGTTTATGTTTCAGCACTGAGTTCATTTGTAATTTAGTGGTTAAGTGATTTATATACAAATATAGACTCTTTAGATGTGAATTTAAATACACTTCATGTATATTTACAGTGTCAGAATAGACATAAACACAGAGACGACATCTACTCTTCTTCTAGTTAAGCGACGTGTGTCTCTTCTCCCCCACGTGGTTGTGTCTCTACTCTACTGGACTCTACTCAGTCTGGCAGCAGACACGTTGTTTTCCATCACAGTTTGGTTCCTCCTCCATGTGAATGTGGTGAGTGGAGTCAAACTGCTGCGACGTCACGACACTAAAACATCAGTAAACATTAATGGACATGGAGGAGATGCTGTACTTGTTGCTGGGTTAGCTTACGACCAGGTAGCTACGACGATGGCTATCACTCTTGTCCTGTTTAAAAATGGAGCTTGATTATTTTGTTGACGCTCTCTCAACTCAACTGGCGTCTGGTGGCAGCTTGTGAAGACACTCCCTCTGACCAATCAGTGGCCGGCGTCTGTTCATGTCACGTTTTAGTATCGACTCAGCTCCATTGGTTCCTCCACAGAGTAGGAACTAAAACAGTAGCTGCTACCAGGTACAATCCCTGATAAAAAACCAATAAAAGTCGTGTAGTTCCTACATTACTCACAATACATTTTGGTTGCTAACAGTGTAAAGTATTTAACTATATCCAAATTTAAGGACACTTCAACACACTTCAACTACAGTCTACAGAGCATTTTCTGTTTATGTTTATGTTACACGTTACTTGTACAACTACTACTTTTTTCCCCTTTAAGAGCAAAGACATCACTCTAAATTGTACACATTACAGATAAAACATTATCTAATTAATAATTATAATAACTAAAATGTCACGTGACCTTTAGCTTTAACTGCACGTCCACATCATGAAGGACACCACCCTCACAGAGACACACCTGATTAAACCCACGCTGGAAGAAAAGCAAGATGTCGTAATGTAAAAATATTGAACTTAGGGAGGAGTTGGCTGTAGTTCATATCAGCTCAGGTCTCAGTAATTCATCACTTGTTTTGTTATCAGCAATAAAGATCCTGTTTTCCATATTTGTGCATGAAGAATTCACTCGTAAAGTTTAAGTATTTAAGATATTATCTCCTCAGATTGGTCCTAGATTTAAGATTGAAGTGAAAATATTTTTTTTTTTATAGATTGTATCAATAGGTTTCTAATTGTAACATTGTTGACTACAAAACTGACACATTAAAGATAAACTTTGCTCCAGGTCGATTTAGTTGGAAGCAATTAGACAAGATCAGACAGTTTGGGAATGTTTGGCATCTGTGATCAAACAGAAAAAAGAAAAAACACGTTAAGAAAACATGTTTTTTCTGCGCGGCGTCGTCTCGCAGCCCAGCAGACACGACGGTGACAAAAATAAGCAGGAGTGTAGCCTAATGTTTGCTTGTCAGGGCTTGTTAAGTTTTCCTCTTTAAAAAAAAAAAAAAAAAAAAAAAGGTACCTGGCGTTTCTCCTCACTTGACTCTTCTTCTCTGTGATGTTTCACACATTGTGGTTTCAAACAGACGTAGAAACACATGTTTACTGACATCAGTTTTATAAAAACCTGGATGAAGTCGGCGTCAACAGGATGTAACGTTTATTATCTTATTATCTGTCGTCCACCAGCATCCACCAGCTCTTCTCTTCTATACGTCTCTCACTCTCATTCTCATGTTTTCTTTCTAATGGCCTCTTCTCTCTCTCTGTTTTTTTTTTTCTTTCTTTTTTCTCTCCTGACGACAGCAGAGTATAAGAGCTGTCGCCTTCGCTTCGTTTCACCGCATCTCAAAACGCTGCTGTCGGGTCGAGTCAGAAGCTGCGGAGTCCAACATCAATCCAATCGTAGTCGTGTTCGCGACGAGATAACTGTCTATCAGAACGATGATTATGTAACATCTCTTACTTTTTGTGCCAATTACTGCACTAATAGAGATCCTTCCTATCCATCTAATCAGCCCCTCCAGGATTTCAGACCTTTTGTCAGATTTCTGAGGTTTAATTTTGCTGATTTCACTGCAGCTTTTGTGAAACATTGCAATAAAAGTTGCAATTCTCCGTGTGTTTCTAAACAGACGACTTCCTCTTGTTGCTCCACATCAATGTAAAATAATTTTCCTCCTCTGTGGTGAACTCTGCCCAGTTACTGTTTCTCTTGGTCCTTAGTGATGTTGAAGGTGAATGTGAAGCTTTTTTATGTCACATGTTTCCTGCATTTTCCAAAAGTGAGTTCACTGACGCGTGGATCAATGTTTCACTGGAAAACATGATGATTAGTGCAAGGTCATGCAGAATTTGCAGGGATTGGTTGAACTTGTATGACTGGTTGCGATCGTAACATTAAATCCTGGAGGATCTGTCTAATAGTTGTTAAAGCTCCAGACGACATCAGGTGAATCTTAAGGATTTTCATGGTTCATGGTTCAGGACGTTAAACAGAAAGTTGGAGTGTGTGTTTCCTACATGTTGTCACAGGTCGTGCTCCGGCTTTGAGCACAAATGCAGCAACAGAGCAGAGACGGATTTTGTCAACATTGGGATTACGTTTCAGAGACGCATGTTGATTCTTGCCTGCGTTGCTTTTTTTATTCCTGATTGGCGTTTAAATGAAATATAACGCAGTTATTATTCATCTAAACAGAGGTGAAACCGCCGGATGATGTCAGTGGAAAGAGAAACGTTGTTTCCACATTATTTAAAAGTGGCAGCAGCAGATGTGATTTTCAGAGGTCGATAATTTGGGGGTTTCAGGCTTGTACTTATTGAAGGCCCCGTCCTCTGTATTTACCATCTAACTGCTCTGCTCTGCTCTGCTTACATAAGCACGGCGGCCGCTGCCAGCTCAGCAGTCGACCAGACGGGGCCTTTTAAAGGAACGAGTGAGGTATGCAGATTTATGCAAATGAGGTTGCCATGGGGTTTGTGGTGGCGAAACCGTGGTAACGGGGAGAGGAATGAGGTTAAAGAGGACGCTCTCTACCCACAATGCCCTCTGGTGTTTGTTTACACACTGCGGTGGGTTGTGGGTTGTGCGAGGTAAAGACAACCGCCTCTTAAGCTTCTTCTGCAAAACCTTCCCCGGGCGCTGTGGTCTGTCGTGGTGATGACATGCAGACGTTTGCAGACAACATGTGTGTATCTCTTTAAGTTAAATTACTGCTTTTACTCACATTTTATAAACTTTTTTCACTCAAGAAAAACACAATCAACATCGAACTGGTCTAAGGTGAAGTGTGGAGTTTTGTTGACTTGAGTCAGACTCAGTATCACTGTAATCTCAACAGCTTCACCTGGTTGACTGGTCCAGAGGAATGCAGGGTCTCGTCCCTGAATTAGCAGAGAGTTGTGACCTCTGACCTTTAGTGTCAGGGGCCTTAAGTGTCGCTGAGTGTGAGATAGATGGCGACAATCCTTATTTGGTCAACATAGAAAAGGAAAATACCAACAAGAGCGCAGCTATTTTGTTCAGGACAGTAGGGCTGGATTAAAAAAAAAAAATCAGATTCATATTGATCTTTATTTGAAAGAAGAGATATTATTTGTTTTCAGCTCTAGTTTCCTCTGTGGGTAAAGATCTGTTCAGATCAGTGTTTTAGATTTCTAAAGTCTGAGGACAGAGAAGAAGTGGATAGAAACAAAGAGCTGCTCTGTTGACTTCTGTGGCTCATGTTCAATAAAAACTACATTATTATAACGACTTTGGATCAATTGTTAACATAAACATTCATCTTTGTAACATTTGCAGCTTTTGTTTTGTGAACATCTCTTTCTATATTCAAGAAAAACTCTGAATCAGGAAACATCAACTCTTCACCTCGATCATGTGTCGAACCTGGAGGTGAAACATGAAACAGAAAAGTCAAAAGTTTGTCTGTAACATTGTCTCAGATTAGAGACAAACAATCTTTCGTCTCTAGTCTCTTCTGTTGTGTCTCGTGCTGAAGACACATATGGACAGTATGTGTACATATGGACAGTAATCAAGTCTGTAGACCAAGTATGAGGCAGCGCAGCTTTGATTTCATGGGATTAAATGTGCTGCCAGATTGCCATTCTTTAGCCTAATCAACAGATTAAGGTCATAGGGCAGCAGCCTTACAAGTGGCCTGATCATCTAACGAAGCACAACGAGCTGCGGCGCTGCTGTTTGATTAGTTTTACTTTTTCATTTTCACACATTACGTTGATTACGTTCAGAGCGACGAGGTCTTGTTATTTATAAACGTTCTCACATTAACGCAGCGGCTCACGCCCGTCCAGCTGCAGGCGCTGGAAGGCGTCGCTCGACCCTGTGAAGGTGCTGACGACGAGCGGAGGAGACAAGACGCACGTCGTTGTTACTGTCTGATGAAACAACGCTATAAATAAACCGCTTCTCTCCGTCTAGTTTTTCTTCTAGTTTTCTCTGTCTCTCCTTCGCCCACTGATGAAGCCGACAGGACGATCAATACGGAGACATGAGAGGTTTAAACAGGTCCTCAGTTTCTCCTCAGTTGACATTAACAACTCTTCCATTAAAGAGCCCCAGCTGACCTCTGCACTGCTTCATGACTGAGTGTAATTACTCTCTGGACATGTTGTGGGTTTTGTTGGTAATGAGATGAAGTCAATAATGATTTTATCCAGATTCGTCACGTTGATTTATGTCAGACTGGGAACACGAGAGGAAATGAGGTTCGAGACTTTCGCTGTTTTTTTCTAAATGTGTTTACACTGAACTCTTCTGGACAAACATTGAGAAACGTTTCCAATGGTCAGAAAGAATTTATCCTCTGATTTGTCTGTTAAACATCAGCTAAGATCTTTTACCGTCTGATGTGGGAAACTTTTCCACTGCTGCAACTTTCCCAAAGAGATGAGAACGACACAAAACTGAAATTTAAACAGTCCTGAAAATAGTCAGAAATGCAGATTTGCTACATAAAGAACAACTGAAGTGATGTTATTTATAGAGAAGTTTTAACTTTGGACTATTTAATTTCTCCATAGACTTTGGAAGTTGGTGAAAACACAAGTTAACGTACTGATCTTTGATTTATCGCAGCTAAAATCTGCACATGGTTGTAACTTTAGTTGTGAAAATTACTTTATTTCGTCACAAATAACATTTGTGTGAAAACAAAATCTCATTGTTTCAGAGACTATAATTAATTTTGTGAGCAAAATGTGACATCATCCTTACAGCTGGCACTGAGGAAAGCAACTGTAAGAAAACGTCCTGATTTTATCATGAGTTGTAATTGACAGGAAGTTGTTTGAGTTTGAATTTACAATCATAGAAGCAACTCAGATGCTTGAACTACAAACATTTTACTGGAAACTTGACTTAAACAAACAAACAAACAAAAAAAAAAACAATTATCAAAATAATTGTTTTAACCCATTGATTTCTGATTCAGTACATTAGAAGATATTCTTTGTAGGTTTAGAGGTGAACAAAGAGTTAATAATAAACTTGTGTAAAGGTTTATATGTTTAGTTTCTGTGTTTGGTCAAAGTTCAATGTCCCTTGATGTTTCATTTCCTCAGTCTTCATGTTGCTTCACTGAGCCATAATATTCATATCGTAGACACGAGGACACTAAATATTTATGGCAGTAAAAGCTCCCGCAGGAGAAAGTCTCCTCTGGTAGTTTTGTTTTTGACACAGATGATCTCTCACATGGTCTGTGGCACCGAGCCGTCTCCGCTTGTTACTAATTCCCGCTCGGCTTTGCTGACGACAAGCGGGGAATGATTAAATGAAAAAGCTGATTTCACCTGGTCAACGTTCAAGAGCTGTTGAAACGCGACGAGTCGTCCGTTTGAAGCGTAATCCATTCGACACTTTAACTTTCACACCAGTCGCTTCTCTCTTTCTTCTGCCCTCGAGCATAAAGAGGTGAAGAGCTCTTCTCTCACATGTTCACAAACATGTCTTACTTTCTACAGAACAGGCAACACACTCGCCCACATACATTATACACACACACACACACTCCACAATGTGTGTGTGTTCTCTCTCCCTCAGAGCGGGTGCCATGTCTTGTCAGATGGGGTTAGCTTCCCGCCAGCTGATGGACCAGTTGAGTCTTTGAAGCTCGTCCAAAGGCCTGTGGTTTACGTGCTTGGGTTGCCAGGTTCTTCCATCCCCCTCATTAATGCAGCATGGGCACCCACTTAACTTGTTCTTCTGTGTTCCTGTGGTCAGTTTGCCCTCGCTATGACCGAGGAAGCACGAACATACACACTGACTCTGAACGCTGACGCTAGTAGAGTCACTGCAGTTACTGATGCAAGTATGTGTGTGTGTGTGTGTGTGTGTGTGTGTGTGTGTGTGTGCATCTTTCTTCTCCTGGGAATTGTGGGTTTGTTCATTCGACTCAATAAATATGCAACATGGAGCTGTTATATAATTGATTAGTTAACTGAACTTGCATCAAGTGGTCATGACCCTGGTGAGTAGAGTTTTGAATATTGTCTCGTCTTTATTGTCTTTTCAAACCTCAAAACACAACATCATCTGCATGAATTGTTAGCTTCTCATGAATTCTTCAGCCTGAAGCAAATTGTTTGAAGTCCAGTTCACACTGGTCGACTTCACCAACGTCTCAGTCTCTGTCGTGATCATTTTCGACTTGTGTTTCCATGATGTGGAGTCTCAACAACTGGTCTGAGACCTGTAGTGTTCACACTACAAGACTTGTCAGTGATTGACTCCCGATCACACCGTGACGTCACCAAACTCTACGTCTGGTCACGTGAACTAGACAGGATGTAGCCGCTGCTTCTCACCGTGATTTACAGCCGTTTATTGTTGACGAGCACCGGTGAAGACGCTGCCTCCGACACAGACTAAACCGCTAAACCGGCGTGTAAACATCACCATGGCAACACGCTGGTTTTCACGGTGGAGCTGAAATCAGCAGCAGACCTCCCCGGTACCGGGTAACATCTGGATCAGACGCGGGGAGTTTGTAGAAAGTGAAAATGAAAGAAAAAGCGTTAAAACGTCAGACTTTTAAACGTGGTTGTGAGTGAATCAGTGAGACGGCAGCAGCATTTATCTCACATCCCTCCTCTGATTGGCTGTCGCTCTTTGTCAGTCTCTTCAGACTCCTCCAGTTTTCTAACATGACAGATCCAGTCCCGGTCTCAGACCAGGTCCCGACGGCCTCTGATGGAGTCGTTAGGGCTGTTCACACATTATGATCATTAACTGAGGATTCACCAACCATCAGAGGACCAAGTCCAGTTGACTAGTGTCAACTAGTGTTTTAGACACTTTAACATGCTTCTTGTTTTAGAATAGATTGACTGGAAATGCTTTTTTTTAGCCAACTCACAAGAATTAACTTTAATTCTGCAAATCTGCAAGTGGTTGTGATTTAAGTTTAGAAAATGACTTATTTGGTCAGAAATGATGTTTCTGTGGATATAAAACCACACTGTTGCAGCGATTATAATTTATTTCAAGAGGTAAACGGTTCAGAAAATGACTTTCTTTGGTCGTAAATAACGTGTGTGTGAAAACAAAACCTCATTGTTTTAGAGATTAGAGTTTATTTATAGATGTAAACGAGACATTGTTGTAAACTGTGTATGCGCGTTTCCAGAACTAAGAGCGAAGCAACTATAACGAATATTTTTAATCTTATTGTGATTTGTAACTGACAGAAAGTTGACATTTGATCATTATTTATAATCAAAAAAAGTCAAACGTTTGGTTGTTTACATCTTCATAAACATGAGGATATTTTATGTTTGTGTGTTTTATCTTTCAGTTTGGATGATTAACTTCCTTCTCCACCTTTCAAACATTTTAATAGATTAATCACATGAATAATATCTGATAATTATTATAAACATAAATTGAAGTGTCGACTTCAACCAAACTCTTACTTTCCCTCAGCTTCACTGTTTCTTTTTCCCTCCTTTTTCCAGTTTTTTAAGGCGGTGCCTCATTCCCCGCATGGATTCAATATGTTTTCTCTGGAGTTTCTGGAAGTCGCTGGTTAATGGAGATGTTATTGTTTGATAAATTGGACTTTCTGTAGCCGGTCAGATCAGATTTCATGGAATTCACTGTACTTTTTTTTTTTTTTCTTTGGGTGTTGGTGCAGAGAAAGGAGAGAGAGGGAAACTGTTTAGATGGTTTCTGCTCTTTTCTTTCTTCAACATCTTGAGGTAATTGACCCAACCTCCTGCCTTGAACACACACACACACACACACACACACACACACTCACAGATGGATTTAAAAAATCCCCTCCCTCCCTCCTCGTTCCTCCACCGTCGGCTCAGACGCCCATGCAGCCCACATGTCCTCTCCGTCTTATAAATGCTGCACACAAGCGCTCGTTGGTACTCGACACACACATCTCTGAGAGAATATCCGTGTCTCTGTGCTAAAACACTGCGATACAGCTGTGAATCTCAGATGAAAGCTGGAGCGGAGCCAGGAATAATAAAAGCCAAGTGATTTCAATGCACTGCAGGCGTCTAAACATCCAGAGGATCTGATCTGAAAACATGAGGAGAATCCAAAGCCTCGTCCTTCTTAACGATGCTGTTTTACCAAAGCTGTTTTGATGCAGCAAAGACTCTGGGAGTCGACACTAGTGGATGCTGTTAAATGTAAATTCCTGCCAGCATCAGCTAAAATGTAAATGTGAACACATGTGGTCTAATTTGAACTCGAGCCGTCTTAAGTCTCACACCATCACGTTTCTTAACGCTGCGTTTTCCGCCTGTAAAGAGTAAAGAGTAAACTCGATCCCCAGCCAGAGCCCCATACTGGGAGTTGAAACATATGTAGGAAGGGCGTGACAAAGGGAACATATGTAGAGATGGAAAAGTAAACTAGAAACATGAGAAGCTGAAAGCTATTGAGAGTAACTCTTAAAGATGTTGTAATGTAAAAGCAGGTTATGAAACACCAGTGTAACACATTAAATCACAGAGTCTTTAAAACACAGTAAGACTCTGGTTTCTATTCATTTCAACACTGGCAGCGTTTTTGTCAACAAAATCCCATAAAAAGACCAAATCCTGTCTGACTTTCATTCATCGTTCACACTAAATCTGTAAAAATGAAAATCAAATAAAACACCTGCTTGTGTCTTTATTAAACATCACTCAGGTTTCATTTACTGAGGATTAAGACTCAAACTAGAACATATTTGTTTTAGTGAATTCAATATATTTGCTGATCTTTATTCTACAGAAGAAGAAAAAGAAAATATATCTTCATTATCATTTCAACACCCACAGCTGTACAGTGTCTTTTTAGATGCTCGTAGAATTAAAAATAATCGACGTTTAAGAGTAAACTAATAAGAGTAAAAGTTCAGCTACAACATTAGTGATGATGCAAACACAGCTCTGACCTGTTGTGGACTCTGACCTTTGACCTTTCGGTGCTCCGCCTCCATGAACCAGACGTCTTCAGCACATTTCACTGATGCTCAACCAGAGGTTTGATGTTGAGGACGTGTTGACTTCGCAGGAAGAAGCTGCAGCTGCAACCGTCATCACTGTTGTTTGATCTGAAACAATATTGAGGTAGATTGAGCTTGTCAAAGTAACATTATAGAATAAGATTAATGTTATTTACTTCAGCTCTAAGTGGTTTTAATGTTGCAGCTGAGTATCTTGATGGTTAAAATCAGCTCAACATGTCAGTCTGACTTTTGGAAAACGAGACACAGAGAAACAAACCAATACTTGGTGTAGATTTAATTTTTAGTTTTTGGTCTTTTCTCTGGATGTGTTGACAATGACTGAAGTACAGAAATTCTGTGATACTGTTGCAGTATTTTCCTGCTCGTGAAGAGTTTTAAACATAATGTGGTTGAGTTTCTCTTCCAACAAATCAACCAACTCTCTTGCGGTTGTTTTCGTTTCATTTTTGCAGCGAGAACTGTTCAAGTCTAAATCACTGGAAAAACAACTTGTGGTGTAAAGTCATTGTGACACAGTGTAAAAGGAGGTTGTGATGTTTGTAGCACAGTAAAAAAAAAAAAAAAAAAGAAGATGAACCAGTGGAGGTCGTGACCTTTTGACAAAGCTGTTCCCAAACTGGAAAAGTTGACTAATAGGTCAGTCTCACAAAAGCTCACACTCATTCTGTCTGTTTTTTGTTTCTTTAAGAGCAGAGGAGAAAGAAATAAAGAAAAGAAGGGCAATAAAAACAGAGGGATGCAATAAAGGAAAGAAAGAAAGAAATAAGGAAAGAAAGAAAGAAAGAAAGAAAGAAAGAGAGGAAAACAGGGAGTGGGCAGAGCTGAGGAGGGAGTGGCTGCTGGAAGTGGGTCACAGTGGCACTGACATGATGTGAAGTGACGTGTAGAGAGAGAGGAGGCCGGTGGGGGTGGAGGGGTGGTGGTGGTGGTGGTGGAGGGGGTGCTCGCGCCACCGTCTGCGTCACCTTTTGTCCACAGTTTGCACACACACACACACACACACTCACACAGACACAGACACACACAGACACATCAGCTCAGTTCACTGGGTAAACAACACTTGTGCAGTTAAAAATAGCTTCTTGTGCATTTTGAGGACAAGGTTTCCCTCCTCTCTCTCTCTCTCTCTCTCTCTTTACATCTCTTTCTTTCTATTGTTTGCTGCTTTTCTTTTTTATTTACTTTCCCACTTCTCCATCGCACCATGCACTACCTCACTTTATCAGCTCTAAACATCACATTCAGGTCATGCATAAGTCATAATAGCCTCTTTCTCTCAAGTGTTTGCTGCGTTTGTAAGAGGAGATGCCAGTTTGAGTTATTTTAGCCTCAACTGTGCGATTCTTATATACGAATCTGCTTTTTTCCTCCTTAACTCCACCGAGGATGAGGAACAGTGAAGGGTTGAGCTGGAGCTTGACCTCCTCCCTCACTCCTCTCTCCCTCCTCCCATCGGGGTGAGTCTCTAGAGTCGGGTCTTTAAGAGACGGTGACGGTCTGAACGACTCCCCCTGCAGATTCCTGCAGTGTGTGTGTGTGTGTGTGTGTGTGTGTGTGTGTGTAGGGGAGGTGTTGAAGCGTTGCGTGTTCCTGTGAAATGTTCCCACGGCAGATCTGTGCATATTTAAGCAGGAACGCTTAATCATGTCATGTGTGATGCGCTCAGAGATTTAACGTAACCTTTGTAAAACACATCAAAGGTTTCTATACGAGCAGAGACGGTGATGTGATGTGATGTGAAGACGCTGACGGCTGCAGATTCTGTCTTCAGTTCTAGATCTTTACATGTTTATTTTAATTTTGATTTGGTTCCGTTCTGTGGAAATAAAAAAAATAATCCAGATAAAAGTTATCATCTGATAACTTTTTAAGTTTATTGGATTAGTGATGGAGAAACCTCCATCTCTGTAAGTAATCACAACACAAACACTCACACATCGTCGTTCATCCTCCGAGACGTCTCTGTGTGTTTGTTTGAGTTGATGCTGGTGATGACTGAAGGCCGAGGAACCTCCGTCCTAATCGGCTTGAGATCTGGCTGCAGGTCAGCTCCAGCAGATGAATCCAGATTAGAGGGTCGCAGGCCAGGAAGAGAGGATTATCATCTCTGGTCACTGTAGCCTCCTGTTGTATCTGCACCAGCTTCGCCTGGAAAAAGTCAAAGGCCTGAACGTAAATAGGCCTGAAGGTCCTGATGGAATCAGTTGTGTGTTTATTTATGTATTTGATCTATTGCTCCATGTTGCAACAGATCAACAGATTAAAACTGTAAAACTACAAAATTATTACTGCAACATTTTAATTTTAGCATCATTGAATGTTGAATTCAAACTGTAAATGTTTAAATCTACGATATAATAAACACAGTTTATTATATCGTAGAAGAATTCAGGTCAATGCATGAAGCTGATTATACTGAAGTAAACATGCACATAAACCACCTCTGTGTGTGTGAAACTTGAATGTGTGTCATTGTGTTTCTCTGTAATCTGCACAATCCATCCAGGCTGCAGCTCAGTGTGTGTGTGTGTGTGTGTGTGTGCGTGTGTGTGTTTTGGTCGTTGATTCTGTAGAACAGCGCCCCCTGGTTGTAAAGAGCTGATTAACAAGGTTATAAAACATATTTGGGTAAAATAAGGTCACAAATTTAACTGACTGCAACAAGTTGTGATGTTATGATCGTGTGTGTTTGTGACTTTTCATCTTCATCTCACTCACCCGGTCAGTCTCTCCCCCGTCTCTCTGCAGAAACAGAATAAAAACAAAACAGAATGAGATAATGCTTCGTTCACGAGCGGCGGCTTCGTGTTTCTCGTTTCCTTCGATTCGACTGTAAATTAAACATAGATAACAGCCTGAACGCCTCCTACTGAGTCAGAGCTGCACCTCCGCTCTTCAAAACAGCTGCTGTCCTGGATTTGAACTCAGTGAAGTTGATTCATGTTAAAGACGGAGCTGCTGCTGCTGCCGCTGCTGCTTTATCAGGGATCAGGGGTCGTGTGTCTCTGTGGAACAATCAAGGCCACGATTACACAGTTCGTCAGGTGTGGGAGCAGCGCTGGGACGACGCGGTGATATCTGTTTCTGTTTCACGCTGCTCAAAAGAAAAAAAATACAGCACCAAAGTGGGAAATAGCTCAAGTCAAGTATGAGGTCAAAAGTTAGGTCAAGGTCTGCTGATCCGGGTGGGAACAGTCGGTGCTTGACCTCCTGACGTTTGACTTGAGGAATTTTCACAAGGTACTAAACATGTTGGGTAGATTCACAGAATAAAACAAAGAGTCAACAGCTTTTTATAAAAAGATTTAGAGTATTTAGAGATTAAAGGACCAGTTGACTGATAATTTAGTCAATAATTTTGAGGCAGAATGTAACAGTTTGTAACTTTTTGTATTTTGTGTAACTGCAAAACAAATATTTGTGGGTTTCTGATGATGTTTGATTAAAATTAGATCAGTGATTATGTAATTTCAGACTAACGCGACATTTTGAGATTTTTAGACGCTAAAATAATAGGTTATCATATCATATATTTGATCAGTCATATGATTTAGGTCCAAATACCTGCAAAACTGATGAAATTCACTTCATCCTCAGCTGTGTTTAGTGATAATTATCGAAAGTTAGCATGCTAGCATGCTAAACTAAAATTTTAGATGTCAATATTAGCATGTTAGCATTATTATTCTTTGTCCTCATCATAGTTTTATTTTTGTTTTTAGCCAAAAATAATTGATTGGACATTAAGACGTGGGACTCACCTAAATAAATTATTGTACATGTTTGAAATTTCCTCATGTGGAAGAAAACACTTTCATGAGGAGTTTTGGGTTTTTAAAGTGCACAACAACTTTTCCTCTGTGGTCCATTTGCTCCCTCCTTGTTTTCTGCCTGAAGTCTTTTAAATGCTAATCACTTCTCTCCTCTTCTTCATCAGATTCCTCCTCCAACTACATCAGGCAGCTGGAGACGAAAGTTCGGATTCTGGAGGACGACAACAACAAGCTGCTGTCACAGGTACACACACAGATCACACCCTGTCCAGTTCATTTTATGCAGCATTTTAAATCTTCTCACCCAAAAACAACATGTGATCTGCAGCTGTGTGAGATAAAGTGTTTGCCTGATGTCTCTCTGCGGAGCCGCCCCCTCACAAACAGCCGTCCTCTTAGTAAGAGAGAATATGTTTATCCATGTTTAATTCATGGGGAGTCGGTGAGTTTCAGTAGCGAGCAGCGATGTTAGGCCCCGAGGTGAAGAAGTGTGGGAGCAGAGGAGAAACGAGACGAGATGAGACGAGACGAGGAGGTGAAAGAGGCTTTAAGTGACAGTGACAAACGCTGACCTTGTTCTGACTCCTCTCACATTTGGAGGATTCAGGCCTGAGTGAGGATGAGGATGAAGATGACGAAGGGAGGGAGGTGGATTTCTAGTCTGGTTCACCAGGAGGTCATGTGTCCGTCTGAAGAGGTGTGTGTTACATAAACACACTCACCGTGAAATTTATAGCCGAGACCTTTAAATGCTGGAAAAGTTACAGCTCGTTAATTATACATCGTCTGTTATCTTTTGGTTTTTTATCGTATATAATAAGCTTTTATGATGTGATTCGGTTTTTTTGAACAAGCGTCAGGCTGCAGAAAGTTTAAAATAATTTCGCTTTCTCCAATTATCTCCCAGCAGATTCACATGTAGGCTCAGAGAGCGTAGGCTGCAAACCTTTAATACAAAAACCTCACTGATCCTCGTGGCTCTTAACTGCACATTGTCAAGACTCATAATATGAAGAATATTACAACTAATAATCCTTGTCCTTGTCTAAAGTGATGATGTAAGTGTGTTTTCTTCTTCTGTGGAGCTCAGAAACAGAAACAAACCTCTGCTGCTCATAATAATCAAATAATGAACAAATACACGTTATGTTTTTCTCTCTCTAGGCTTATAGCCGCTATAGCTTATCACAGATACAGACCAGAAAGGTAAATTTATTTTAAATGCCACTGTTTGTTGGCTTCTCTGCTTGTTGACTGGTTGAGCCTCTTCTGCCTTTTTCCCTCCTGTTTTTTTTTTTGTTTTGTTTAGTTTTAAACCTCTTTGGTGGCAGCGACTTTGATGCTTTGAGCTTGTTGCTTTTTTCTCTTCCTACAGAGGGTGGACACGATAAAAGAAACACCTGAACTTATATATTATAGTAAATTATCTGATGATAAAATGTTCTGAATCAGCTCTATGGTAATTAAAGGTAATGAAAACTTTGTGGAAAGAAAAAAAATCTAATATCTTAATCTATTACTGCCTTGTTACAGAAATAGTCCAGATCATAATCCACCATAAAACCCTGGCTCCTTACTTTTAAACTTCACTTTTTGTACCGATTAGACAAACAAGATAATAATATGTTCACTAGAAAACATTGGCGAAGCTGTTAAACTTTAATTCTTTGTGTTTTAAATTATTTTTCCAGATTATTTCTCAACAACGACTTTTAAAATTTGGCACGAACGTTCACGCAGACGTGAGGATGAACTGACAGATGTGACCAAACCTTAAAGGTCAAAGGTCGTTGTTGACATCTTGAATGTGATTTATTCATCTTTATCTTTTATAAACTTATTTCCCTGAACACTGAACTGTTTGTTCAGGTATTTGATGTTTTATTCATCATAGCTGAGGCCACAGAAAATAAAAAAAAATTACCACAGGACTGCGTCAGCTCTCTGACACAGCGGTGTAAAGAAATGCGAAAGTTTCAGGTCCTGCTTCTGTGTCCAGGTCTGTTTTCTCTGCTAGCATGCTGAGCTACTGAATGACCAGGTGGCCCCTGCTTGTATGTGGCCGATCTTGGCAAGAAAAGCCACTTTTCTTCTTCTTCTTCTTCTTCTTTTTTTTGGCACTGCACTGACTGTTTGGTTAAGAGGTACCTGGAGGTGAACGACTGAATGCCACATTACGCTTTGGTGCAGAAATGACACTCACGCTTGTCCTGTCTTGTTGGGACGTCTTGTGGGGCTGAATAATTTAAAACAAAATGGGGGCAGCACAGGTGGAAGTGTGCATCCATAATGCATGGACAACAACTGAAGAATGAAGAAACGTCTGTGTGAAGTGAAGGAACATTGTCTTTATTAAACTTTTCTGAGTTCATGAAATTGTACTTCTTGGAAAATGCTCTCAGCTTTACACTTTAATCCGACTCGTACGCTGCTGATGCAGGCTGATATGTCTGAACGTTAGCAGGTGGATTAGCTGCCTCGGTGGACATGTTGCCTAACTTCCTGTGTTATGAAACTGGTCCAGTGAAACTCATGTTAAGCCTGAAGGAAACAATAGCCTCTTATCGCAGGAATGTTGACCCTCCAAACAAGGGTTTTTACTGCACCTACGGGATGAGGGAGGGAGTTAACAACACGGTCCCTCAGCAGATCGGAGCAATGTCCTACGCTTTGGAGGTGGAAACACAACGAGAAAAACAGGTGTTTGTGTGAAACGCTCAGATCCAACTTCTCACCAACTCGTCTTTACTTCCTCTACACTTCATCATTAACGAGCTGCATCGCTCAGCGTGACGCTGAGACTCTAACGAGTCAGATGACACTTCATCCGTTATACTGCAGGATCATTTATTCACTGCAGAGAAACACTGGACCTGAACAACAACAGAGGTTAATGAATCGATGCTTATTAAACCTACAGACTGACTGAGTTATTGGCTGAGAAAGTCTATTTATTTAGAAGAAGGTGGATGGAAACACTCAACGTTTCCTCGATGTTGAGTCATTTTTATTTGTTTTTTTTTTTTGACACATCAACCAGTAATTCAACATCACAGATTCACAGATTAACTGAACACTGTCACCATGTGAGTGATAAGATAAAAGATAAAAGACTGGAAATGTTACGACACCAGAAGTTATTATGATGTTTGATTTGGAGACTGTGACATTTAAAGATAAAGATGAACTGATAGATTTTTGTGGCCAAATCTTAAAGGTCAAACTGTGACTTTAAATACTCCTTGAGAGAAATGTTCAGACATCAAGGCTTAATAATCAGACAGAAGTATACAACCAGTTCCTCGGTTTTTATACTAAACAAACAAGCTGTTGGTTGTAGCTTCATGTTTATCTTCACAGACATAAGAGTAATGGGCTTTTTTTTAGATTTTTTAGAGATAAAATTAAAGTCGAGGTTGAGATGGTTCGGACGTGTTCTGAGGAAAGATGATGGTTCACAGATGTAAGATTCACAAACGTGTTGATGTATTGTAGCGTCTCCTGAAGGAAGGAGCTGGAAGAAGAAGAAGAAGAAGAAGAAGAAGAAGAAGGTGGTGTCGACACCCTGGACAAGGTCACAGAGTCGACATGAAGACAAAGTTTATTTGTAAAACACCAAATCATAAAAACATTATGATTACAATCTCGCTTTTAAAATATAATATAACAGAAAAACCCATGATTTTATGAACTATTTTAGTATTATGTATTAAAAAACATTTCAAAACATATCAAGATCAGAGCCTCTGATCCGGATTTCCCTAATTTACCCACATACAGGAAGTTTGGAGTCATGAATCAACCTGCATGTTTCTGGAGAACAGGCCACACCCTGCTGTCGTGTTCAAACCAAGAAATCCAAACCCTCCATGCTGCTTCCGGCTGAATTGAATGTCAGTGTTAGAAACAAGAATTACCTATTGTTTAATGCAGGTTGCACCATTATATTGCAGCTCTCACTGGCGCCACCTCCTCTACCGTCTTGACAAAGCGGCCTCACCCCTTAGCTCCGCTCATAACTCATACAGGAAATGATGCGTGACGTCCACAGCTTCTTCCCGTCAGCACCAAGAACACCAGTGATAGATGGACGGATGGAGCGGGGGCTCTAGTTGTAGCCAAGAAAGAAGGGAGCGGAGGGGCCGAAGCCGTCCCCACAGCTGTCTGGAAAACAAATGGCTTTGTTGGTCTCAGCGGTCAAGGTCGACCCAGGGGAGGAAAGGAGGAAACAAAACCTGAGTCAGCGCTGCAGCAGATCAGTCAGATTTTGTTGTTACTGGTCCTACCAGGTCGTCTTGTTACTAAAATAACAAGAGATGAGAGCAAAGGTAGAGAAACGAGGGCATGAATACAGAAAGGCAAAGGTGGAGATGAGGAAGGTTGAAGAGGACGTGGAGCTGGAGGAGACGAGGAGGCGAAGGGGAATGCTGATTATGTGCAAACTGCATGTGGGTGTGCGACAAAGAAAGAGAGATAATACAGAGGCAGACAGCGTAGCACAAAGTCCACACTTTTCACAGAAGCACACCCACAGCTTACTGGGTTATTTATAGGCCGAGCGCTCACAGGCATCACGTGTGTTTACACACGGCGACTGGCACACAGGGAACATTAGTGCGTGACATGAGAAATGTCAGGAGGAACAGTGGCATTGTCGTGTTCCTGCCCACAGACGGAGAGAGGAACTGGGCTGGTTACTGCCCCCAGGAACCACTGGTCTTTGGCTGCTAATGAGGACGAGTCTTAGGAAAGAACCAGCCCCTCATGTAACGGTCCTCGACCAGCGCACAACGTGATCCAAGAGCTTTTTACGCAGAAAAAGCCACAACAAACAAAAATCAGCTTTTGCAAATGAAGAGCTGGAAGCGATGGCGTCAGAGTGACGACGAGAACGAAGGCAGGTGTCGGAGGAAGAAGAGGATCACAGAGTCCTTAACGAACCAGGACTGAGCGTCTTAATTAAACACAACAGACACACAATGAAAATATAACAAAGGGGAAAAAATGTGAACATTTGAGGAGTTTAAAAGGACAAAATGTGCAGGATTTTGCACATTTTATGTCATAACTTAAGAAAAATAGCATCAGAATGAAATAGTTTTTCTATGCGAAGAAGAGTTCGAACTAAAAGGATTTACAGAAACTGGATCAGTTTAGAGCCCTGAGATATCGACAAACAACGTCCTCACAAATTCAGTTTTTATTAGATAACGAGCTCAAGTCAAAAGGCGACTGTGTTGTCGTGATGTCAGATGTTGAGCTGCATTTTTCGGAGAGAACGAGGGTGGAGTTGGATTTATTGACATTTAATTACTGATGAGTCCTAGTTTGAGATTTATGTGATTTAACAGAACAAGTTTTGTGTAGAGAACTAAAAACTCATTATCAGTTGGACGATACTCAAACATTCAATAAAAAGAACTTTTATGGGTTTTTATTATGAAAAGACTTGTGTGATTTTCGGTTTGGATTCAATACGAAGGTCAATTATAGGTCAAAGAATTGATGAAAGTACAGATATAAAATGATAAATATGTAATAATTTGTGTCAGCTATTATCATTGAAGCCTTATTTCTGTTTTTTTTCTGTGTGTGTGTTTGTTTGGTGTCCAGCAGTGTAACCCAGGTGACCTCCGTGCCCTGAGGAAGGGGATGACCCTGTACCACTCGGAGTCGCAGCTGTCCTCGCTGCCGCAGCGCCAGGAAGCCATGCACATGGTCAGTACGCCACGGACACACACACACACACACACACACACGTGTTATGATTCGAACCGCTGATGCAGTCGGACAAACATCAACAATGTGACAAACGTGTTTGTGCAAAGTGACACGTTAATCGAAGAGAGGACTGAAGTCAAACCAGGTCTAATTCACTTTACCACCAACTCTCTGATTATATTCCACCTCCACAGGCAGCGTCACTGTCTGACACATGGCAGGAAGTGAAAACACACACACACACACACACACACACACACACACACACATACACATTCCTACAGGAAGACAGGGAGAAAGAGGAAAGGAGGGAAGGACGTGAAGGTGATAAGATGGAGACAAGAGAAGCAAATTAACAACTTATCTGCTCTCGCTCTCGTCTCCCCACCCTCGAGCTCCCTCTTCCCCTCTTCCTCCTCTTCCTCCTCTTCCTCCTCTTCCTCCTCTTCCTCCTTCCTGGAGCCTGTTTGACTGAATCCCACTATAAAAGTAATAACTCTCTACAATCCACCGTCACTCGTGACCCCTGCAAGTATCTGTGGGGGAGGAGAGGCTGGATAATTGTTTTCTGACTTGTTTAAAGAAGGTCAGAGTCATGCTTCACCCACCGCCGCCGCCCAGAGGACTAAATCTTCCCTCAGTTAAAAAAAAAAAAAAAAAAAAATCAATATTATGTTTTAATCACAGTTTCTGGAGACGTGAGGGGCAGAGTGACTTTGTGGGTCAAAGTCACTTCCTTCTGGGAGCTTATAGCTCGATAACATCCATGAACTTTGACCTTTGAACGAAGCAGCAGTAAGGATGAAACCACAAATTATCACGATGTCGTCTCACATTTAAAACAAGGTCATTGAACTGAGGAGAGGTGTGGGTTTTGGCTCGTTGGAGACGAAACATCAATTAGGAGACGTATTTAATTAATTTATCCTGTAACGGGAAAACTCTGGTTGTGAATGAAGATGTGAAACTAAAGATAAATCCAGATTCATCATCTCATCATTTACGTTTTACTCTTTGTCTCTGACTAAACGACTAAACCATTGACTCCCGCCTCCACCCTTCACATCCTCACCCTTCAAGGCCTGAATCAGATGTGTTTACGCAGGCGGTTCATCTCCAGCCGAACGTCCATACGATCAGTAAACATCTCTCTGAGCTGCCTCTGGCTCCACTTTAGAATAAAGTGTTTACACATTTCACATAACAGCTTTAACCCACAGAGGAGAAACATCAAAAGGAGGTGACAGCATTTACATATTCTATGTTTTTTTTTTTTTCCTCTTTTTTTTCTTGTAGTCGACTTCAAAGTCCAACTGCAGAGAAACCGTATGGAAATTTAAGTTGTTAAACTGGTTGTTGTTGTGACCTTAAACAATAAAAAAGCAGAGTTTGTTTAACAAGAGTATTTTTATAAATAGATGTTACTTCAGTCCCTTATTGTCTGAAATAATTTAAATCTAGTTTTGCATATTTTATCCAGACGTTTTCAGACAGAGACGTTATCGTCCGTTTATTTCAGCAGTTCAGCAAAAATGTGAGGTTGCATCTTGTTTGCGAGAAGAGCTGAGTTTTAAACGTCAGGATTTTTCTCCCAGTTAGTTTTTTTTTTTTAACAAAGCTGTCGATTCAGCGGAAAATTTAGAACTTTTAACTTAGTAAATAAACAAATAAATACAGAAGAGAATGATAAATATTCAGACTGACATTTACTCAAATTTCTTGTCAGTTTGAGCTTTTTTTTTCAGTCTCTGTGCCTGAAATGATGATAATTAATAACAGCTACTTGTCTGTTTGTCAGTTTGTTAGTTCTTAGAAAATAATAAGGAAAAAATAAGCTCTGGTTGCGAGTTCAGCTTGAAAAAAATTCACCTTTTTTTAAGACGTATCGACCTCTAACCACCTCAGGTCATGAATAAAAGCTTATTATCGCAGCAAATGTACGACAAACCGTTTCCTCGTGGTTTGCTGTGCTCGTCAACGAAGCATTTGTCAGGCCACGACCCCGAGGAACGGCGAGAAATAAATGTTTCATGACTCTGATGTGATATGAATAGACTTGTTCGGCAGTTTCCACAAACCGTCGCTCTCGGCTGCAGCCTGGATTATTATTTTATCTCTGTGCTATTAGGTTGTAGTGCTCCCGTACATGAGGAGGGGGGTAAACTAAATGTATGAGAAGCGAGCGGGGAGGGTTGATGCGGGGGGCTAACAGAGCCACAGAGCTGTGTCTAATGCAGGACCCTGATGCCAGGTTACAGTGAATGGTGCCATTGTGTGTCCCTGAGATCTCTGTGTCCCTCAAACAGTGAGCTACTGTCTGAAACTAACCAGGGGGTGGGATGAGTCAAACAACCTCCCCCCTTCCTCCTCCTCCTCCCTTCGTTCTCTTTCTGCCTCGCTGCTCCCATCACACCAGGTTAAATCACGTCTTGCAGGTAACAGACCTGAAGCAGACTAAAGAAAAACACAAGTGATGTGAGTCGGGATGAAGGCGTTGGCATTTTCACTGCTGCACTTTGAGAAATCTCTGTTGTTAAATCAGAAACAAACACCCACTGATAAAAATAAAGCAGCGTCTTTTATTTCTTTCTATTTAAAGAGCGTGAGATGAGATGTGGGTCGACGAGGAGCTCAGAGAGGTGACGGCAGATGTGTCGTTGTCCTCCAGCTGTTGAGTCTCTTAATCTTTGTCGCAGCTCGTCCACTGTCTCTGCTGAGGAAGAAATAAAACAAAACAAACCTTCAAAATCATAAACTCTTCCTCCTCTTCAGGGTTCGGGTCGTCTTCCAACCAGCGAGTCGTCTCCAGCCACAGGTTATTTGTGTGGTGTCCAGAAGCCCGAGGCCGTCGTCCACGCCATGAAGGTATCTTCACCTCACGACTCGTAAAGATGCATCAATCTCATCCAAACTTAACGTATCTTTATTATTAATCCTCCATGACAGTGACAGCTGAGGCTGGACAGACGTCAAGGTTCAGTGTGAGTTTTTATCACCTGAACGAGATGTTAGAAACTCTTTGGCACAAACTTTCACTTGAACTTAACTGGTTATAATTTGGTCAGAGGTCAAGACATGTTTTTGACCTTTTGAATGTAAAATCTCAAGATTCACTTAAAAAAAAACATCTTTAATTTTTGCACAAACGTTCATTCAGACTCAAAGAACTGAACTGATCACATTATAGTGGTTGAGGGTCACATGGTTTTGGCCAAAACTCATGAATTTAAACACTAATTAACCTCTAACTGGACTCATTTCCAACAGCAACAGTTACTATGTTGCTGTGTAACACAACAATAAAAGTTCAGATTTAAAAATACTTAATGCAAAAAATATAAAATATTAATTATAGTCAAAAGTTTTAAAGCTTTTTGTGACGATAACAAGAGTTTAAACATCAAAATGAAAAGTTCACTTTACCTATAATTTGTAAAATAAATTTCAGTTGTTACATTTATTGCTTTTGGCCGCTGAACCACATAACTACATGTTTTATCGACGTCCACATATTAACGTCTTCACTGTGTTTGTTCGTCATCAGGTGCTGGAGGTTCACGAGAACTTGGACAAACAAGTTCCTGAAGACTACGAAGACGACCTCAGTGAGAAAGAGAAAGCCATCGTACGAGAGATGTGCAACGTAGGTTCAACACCTTCTCATCGATTGCTGCTCTTCATTCTTCTCGCCGCTGTTTCTCTCCTGTAAAACAAAGGGAACCTTTATATTTATAATGTTCCTGTTTGTTCTGCCTGTTAGTTTGTTACAAATCAGGTCAAAGCTCTGAGCTGCTCTCGTTAATGATGGGAGCCTCATTCAGAACAACACCGTCCTTTTTTTTCTCTTCATCCATCCCTCCATCTCTTCCTGAGCCGTCACAGCAATTAAAGCAGAGCGGCAGGGAAAAGAGCCCCAACCTCACCCCTCGCTCCACTCTTCCTCCACCCTTCCTCCCTCCATCTTTCTTTCTCTCTATCTGTTTTGGTGCTGAAAGGCCTGGTCCTGGATAAAAAGCTCCTCTGATTAGACAGAGAATGAGAGTCGGGCTATCTGGGCCTGGTGGAGGTATGTGACAGGCCAGGAATCTGGGGAGCACTACAATAGCACCTCTGTAATATCACCGGGGGCCCCCGGGGGCCCCTCTCACATACTCACTCCCTCACTCAGAGAGAGAGAGAGAGATCTCAGCCGTGCAGACAGATAACTTTACTGTAACGTATGTGTGTGACCATCTCACCGTCTGTGCTCGTGTTTTGTGCAGGTGGTGTGGAGAAAGCTGGGCGACGCCGCCGGATCAAAGCTGTCCATCAGACAGCATCTCTCTGGGAACCAGTTCAAAGGGCCGCTGTAGCACGGCCAACGATGAGCTACGACGGAGAGAGATCAGGATCTACAGTACCTACACTCACCTGAAAAAAACACCTCTGAACTACCTGCGCCTACACGACCCATCACGCCGTGCTCCCTACTGCCAACAGCACCTAGCATTCCTCTTTACGAACGGCTGGATGGACCTGTTAGTCTGTTATTCACATGTACAACCACGTGTTTTTATCTTCTCAGAGCTTATGTTTGACGACTGGCAGCTAGTTTCACTGATCCGCCACTTTTTTTTTTCAGTTTGTTTGTTCTTTTTTTGCATTTTTGTTTTGGTTCGGAGGTTTCCAGTTACACAACGATCTCTCTCTCTCTCTCTGCAGAAACCTGCTACAAACAAACAGACAAACACACACACGCAAACAAACACACACACACACACACACCACTCCTTAGTCCTTCAAAGCATACGCTACGCTACGTGGAGCTAGCGACGCGACATGGTTTCAAGCACAGGAACTGATGAGGCCGCGAGGGGCGGAAACAAACGGCGACGTTGTGGCGGTATCTAACCGATACGTTTTGATAGAACCTCCCATAGAGACCCCAGCTCCTATCATATGTATCGCCTCCCCCTAGTGGTCAACGAGTATAATTAGCATTAGCAAATCTAAAGTGTTAACCAAGTGAAACCCACTGTGACCTAGCGCCTTTTTTGCTCATAAGACAAGTCTATGGATAATGAAGTCTAGAGATCACTGTTAACTTGTGTATATTATGTATAAAACCATGGCACTACTTCATTGTTATTGTTGATTTTACTTTTATCTATTTTATATTCTAGCGTGGCCATGTGATCAATAATTTAGTTTTCAAAAAGCACACACACACACACACAAACACACACACAACCGGACCTTAAACAGGGTTTGTTTTTGGTAAAAAAAAAAAAAAAAAAAAAAAAAAAATTTTTGTTTTTTATATTTCTTCTTCTTCTTCTTCTTCTTGTTATTAAGATTATTCCTTCTCTCTGTAACATCTGAAAATGTATCAAGGCCATTTTGAATCAAACATCTCAATGAGTTAACGAACAAATACAAATAATTTTCTTCTACTGTTTTTTTTTTCTTTTAAATTAACTAAAACTGAATGCTGTGTGCATGCTCGACAATCATTTTCTCAGGTTGGGGGGTGTGGGGGCGGCTGCAGCTTTACCTTTGCCCATCTGTGACTGCGAGAGTGAGCTGGCATGCAAGTGTGTGTTCGTATGTGTGTGTGTGTGTGTGTGTGTGTGTGTGTGTGTGTGTGTGTGGAGACTGAATGTTTCTCTTGCAGCTGTAGCATCTGCCTGTGAATCCTCTTTTCTGTTTATTTTGTTTGTTTGTTTGTTTGTTTTCGAACCCTGGTCACAACACGGTTGAAGAATGCTGAAGACGTTTGCTGAATCAATGTTAAACATTAACAATAAAAATAATAATAAAAAAACAAAACAAAACAAACTCAAGGCCAAATGTTAAACCCTTTTTTATTTGATTTAATTATCGGAATCACATTTTTATATCTCTTCAGACTTCGTGGATTCAGCAGGTGTGTTTATGCAGCGCATGTTTCTTACAAGTTTCATTTCATTCTTCGTAGATTACGAGCGATAAGAGTCTTCCCTTAGATGTCTAACATTTAAAACAAAAACAAAAACGAGTATTTCTTGATGTCAGAATGAACAAACGCTGTTTGTCAGAGTATTTATTGCCAGCAGGTGTCAGAGATAGAGATGGGAGCGCTGATCGGCAGCTGATTGGTCATATTTTGAATCTGTCAGCTTGTTTCTGATAGGTCGGTTTTAATGATTGACAGCTCGGCGCTCCCGTGTCTAGTTTTATTTGTTCCAAATTAGAACATGTGAGGCTGCACCTCAAATAATGTCCTTCAAATAATGGGTCAAAAAAAAAAAAAAAAAAAGAAAGAAGTAAATAAATCAAATATGGTTTTTAAAAGTGTCCTTTTTTTCTAGGAACTAATTTGAAGCCATGAAACAATTTTAAATACTTTATATTCTACGGCATTTGATTTGAGATGTGCCACGTTTTTTTCTTGCATGTTGTTTTGATTTGGAACCTACTTGTATTCTTTTGTTTTGTTTTTCTAAACATCTATAGTGTTTCTTTTTTTTCTGCCTATAAGCTAAAACCCCCCACAGTACACAATCCTAGAAACTACAGCGTAAAAATAAAATAAATGTCAACTCCTGCAGTGTAACTCGCATGGCTGTATCTTCTTCTCATGAATATCTGGCAGGTGAAAAGGAAACATGAAGTAGGCCACTTTTAGAAATATTTGGGAGAAAATAAATCAAAATTGGTTAATGAAACTGAGCTGGTGTTTTTATTTGATTTGTTTCACCTCAGCAGAGACGTCAACATAAAGAGTTTGGGAACATGTCGTTCTGCTTCCTGCTGTTCAGGATATGACTGCAACATCATAACAACACAACAACAACACAACAACAGCAACTATCTATCTATAGATAAACATTGTAACCCGCAGGGAGATATTTTTTGTGAGGATGCCTTCCATGTTGTCAGACACTGATAATGACATTTAGAGTCTGTCAGTGGAGAAAATAAACGTCTTATTTAAACACCACATGTTGGTTCCATAGGATTACATCATAAAACCGTTGGAATGAGGGTTACAACATGGCGTCCTGTTGTGTTGGCCAAACTTTATATTAACAGCTCTGCAAACTGAACTGCAGTACGGTGCTGCCACCTGCAGGGTGACTGTAGAACTACAGCTAAAACCAGTTGGAATAAATACAGTTAAAACATTTTTACAGGGTGAAGGTGGAAGAGTTTAAAATTATGATTATGAAAGGAATTCATGTTTATTATAATTTATATTAAATATGTTATGGCAGCTAAAGAATTGATTTTGGCATTAGATTTACAAGCATGAACTTTATTTCTAATAAAGTAACTACTTTACTCATGTCTTTATTATTAATGACTTTCTGGAGGTCATATAAACATTATCTGTGGTCTGACCTGATTTATAAGAATAACTTGGTTCACTTGTGGCCAGAAAATCTATTTTATGTCACTTATGCCTTTTGTAATTTGACCGCGGTTAAAGGATTCAGTTCTTGACTGTAACTCAGTCTTAACAAGTCAGTATGTCTTCATATCCTGTTGGTTTTAAGAGAAATATCTCCTCATGCTGTTTTCTTTACTGTACTTTATTTCAGTGTTGAACATTTAACACAACAAACTCATAAACCACGGTGTTTCACCACAGATTAAAGAGTGAAGTTATCATTATTTTGGGGTAATTATAAGCATAGTGTAGATATACTACCGGTATAAAGAGTGAAGAGCATGTTTCTGTTCTGACTCATGTGGACAAAGAAACTAAATGATAAACAGCTAAAACAACTTTACACAATAATTTACCACACACAACTGACAATTTACACAAAAATCAAACCTCAACCAACAAAAAATGTAACACAAATGAATATAAAACATGTACAGATGAAACTGGACAGTGAAAGAAATAAAAGAAATCTTAATCTAAGATGAATCTAAGTGTGTGTGGTGTGTGTGTGTGTGTGTGTGTGTGTGTGTGTGTGTTTGTGATGCTGGACAATTATATTATTGGCCTATAATCACAAAACATTTAACAAATCACAAAGCGTTTTGTTTTTGTTTTGCACAGACATTGAAATACACAACTGGTGCAAAATTAAAGCTTTTAGAAAGTTGAAACAGATGTGGAACCAGTAAATGAAACACGTATGATGAAATGTAAATATGAAACAAAAACATTGCCACTCAAACATTGGTCAATTTGACAATGTTACATCCACCTCTTCAGCATTTTAAGACATCCAGTGTCCTCATAGTTGACTGTGTCCTCTGTTTCAGTCCATTATTACACACTCACATCCTGGTGACGATTCTTGTCTTTCAGGAATTTAAAAAGCCAGTTTCCACCTCCCACATCACACTGTCTCTAAAACACTTTTCACTGAGACTTCCTTCAGAAGTTCCTCTATTTTTGTGAGGTACTTAAGATTAATACTGATGTCTACATTTTCTTTTTTCACAGGTTTTTAGCCAATTTATCATATCATCACCTCCTTATTTGTTGGGATATCAATATGTGCTGTAACCCACATCACCAATATTTAAACCCCTTCCCTCGCCATATTTCTGACTGCCAAGAGAATATCATAGAAGAGATCTTGCCAATACTTTTTTATACCTGATACTGAATCACTGCACAACAACACTTTATGATTCTCTATTTGCTCTGTTTGTTGCATTGACATTAAAATAGCAAATAATTTGACTGTGAACATGCTCAAAAAGTCTGAAGTTCTCTTGCATGATTTAATATTGCAACCTTGGACTATTAAAGCTGCTCCTATGACATCTGTTTCTGGATCCTTTGACCCGTCTTTTATTTAATCTCAGTGGTCATGTGACTGATGCCATTTGAGGCTTCATATATCACAATGAAACACCGAAGGTGAGGTGATGGATTTGAATCTTTGGCACTGTTTTATTGATGACTGGGACAACCACATCCCCATTGAAACCCAGACACTACTGCTTCAGCTGTGTGACATAGAAAACGTTCCTGACAGAACTTATATAGAAGTAAAAGTGGAGTAAAATGTATATTAAAATAAATGAATAAATAACCCTTAAGACCTATGTGGTCACCTTGTTTTGGGTGTGCCACAATGACACTAAGACTGAATTTATTGCTTTTGTGTTGGAACTGGAATCAACAAGATGTGTGAATCAAGATTGTAGCTGTTATAATTGTACCTGACCACTAGATGTCACTGGTAGGGTCTGTCTTTGAGGCTTTGAACCAATACAATCATACAATACAATCAGGAAGAAACTTCAGAGCCTCACAAGGCTTCATCTGCCCATCGTTATGAAACACATGGTGCTTGTAAATATAAAATAAAAATATTACCACCTAAACATTTGTCAATATGACAATATTACCTTCACGATCTCTCTTGTTTGTCTTCTGGCTGCTCTGTCAATCAGTCTGAGGGCTGCTGCTTTTATACTGGAAGCTCCTCCTACGAGACAAACCAAAAATTCTTAAAAATAATCAACACAGCTGGTGTGATTTATTTACAAAAAACACTTTTTGTACACATCACTCAAAAAAACCTGAGAGATAAATATGATAATTAAACAATAATACATTTATTTATGCAATTTGTGTATTATTAGCACCCCTCCACGTTAGTTTACATATGGTACATTCTTAGTCCCCCCTTCTCTAATAAAGACTTTGGATGCTGCCACTTCCGGTTTGGAAGTCGGACCAGGAAGTGTCAACGGACGATGAAAACGGTAAAATAAAATAAAATAAAATTTGTCTTTTTAATTTAAGAAATTCAAAGTTTCTTGTTTTATTTTGTTTAATGGTTGTTACATCAGGTTGTTAGTGATTATATGTGTTACACGGCAAACTAAAATGGCAAAACTGTTAGCTATCGTTAGCTTACCGCGCTAACGCTACCGCTGATGCTAATGCTAATGGTAGCTCGACTGACTGAAGCTAATTAAACATATTTACCGGACATTAACACTTCTATCTGACAATGAGGTTCAGATAAAACTAGATAACAACAACTACTTGTTAAACAAACGTCTTCTAATTTTCTTACTTCAATTTATTTAACTACATATTAATCTATGACTGTTTTACTGATACACTTAATCATAAATCTGTGTATTTGTTAAATCATATTTTATTCTTTCTTACTTATAATTTTAATATAAATTATTGACTATAGTTTAGAGCCTGTAGATCCTCTAAAACCTCAGGTATTAAACATTATTCTAAATAGCAGAAATAAATGTTTTATTTCTACAGTAAAATGATTCTATGATATTCTTAATGATATTATATTATTTTATTCTATCTGGTGCATGGAAATTTAATTAATCTTCAAAGAAAACTGATGAATGTGGAAATTATTCTTATACTTTTATTCTCTTCAAACAACTGATATGTTTGTTGTTTAAATTAAAGAGGGATTAAGAGAGAGGTTTAGAGGAAAGCTGGTGACTTTTTCTAACATTAGTATGTTATTATGCTCCAAAATGTGATGATGAGAGTTTTAAAGTCAAAGCAGATACTCAGATAACAAGCCTTTGGTTTCTTAGCATCATGGCGACACACATTTGTCAGTGTTACTTTCTAGTAGCTTCAGTCCCAAAGAACAAACTAATTTTCCCACATTTTTCTCAGAGAGCAGGACATGATCCTCACTACCTGATGCTGAAGTCTGATGAGGACGACTCCATCTACATCTGAGCGTCTCCATCTGTCCTGACCTGCAACTGTAAGTGTTTATGATGATTGGGAATGAATATGTTCAATCGTTATTGATGTTAATCAAGACCATACAGCTCCTCCTTACACTGGCTGTCATATGAGGAGCCTAAATCACGTCCATCTACCTCCAGTCCATGGGTCCTCTGATTGTGAAAATTATGAACCAGCGTCTATGAGAGAAAAAAATGTTTTCTGTTCCCGGTTGAAATGTGTCCTGGTTTTGACATGTGATGTTTGTGAATGTTAAAGATAATGTTTGACATAGAGAGTCTGTTTAGTAACAGGCAGCAAACGTTACTGTAGGTTTAGTGTGAGACCACGTAGCGACTACAACGCTGGTCTCTGACGCTAACGTTAGATTAACAGCAGCTACGCTAACCTAGGAAAACATCTGACCTGGTCAGTTTTATCACCTGCTCCTCGTTCTCTCTTCAGCCGGGAAGAGACGGGGAAAGAAACTGTGACGTGACGTCACCTACCAGACTGGTTGGTTCGTAGTCGAACCAGTTATGTGTTTTCAGAAGCAGATAAATCAACAATTACACCACAAACATGGTCTGGACTCACTGATAGTTTCATTTAAATTAACATACAGGACGTGTGTGATTCAGGGTAGAAGTCAAAGTGGATCAGAAAATAATTTTTGTTTCTCTGATCACTGTAATGTATTTTTTTTATCTAAGGTAAAGATTAATTAATACAATTAATTGTAAACCAAGTGTCTAATGTAAAGGGAAAAATGTTATTTAGGAGAAATTGTGGAGTAACTGGCAGCTTAAAGATTTCCTACATGCTCTATTTTTTTTAATAAGCTGCTGCTGTTTTTTTTCACTTTACACTATTTAATGCAGCTGATTTTAATGTGTCATTTAGTTCATTTAGGTCAGTGTCAGTGTTTTGTCAGCAGGTGGCAGCAAAATACAACAGTTAAAAAGAAATGCAGCACAAAGAGAGTGATGGAGTAAAATCAGGTCTTTCATTTAGCAGAGAAAATGTGGATATTTATATTTTATTTAAGTTATAACTTCCCGACAGACTGAGAATAATCCTTAAGATCAATAATATGGATTTAAGTACTTGAGCTAATAGAGGATAATAACATTGATATTAATCATAAGTGTTAGAGGTTTGAAAGCTGTAGAATAATTGTAAATAGCTGCAGTAATAAGAAAATGATCAGTAATTAATAGTTTGTGCATCTATTATTGGTTTTTGTTATTTCCTGTGTTGTGAAGGATAAAGTTAATATATTTAACATAAGTAGATGATGTTGAATGAAGAATCTGTCGTCTGTAAACTGCAGCTTCTCCATTTACTTTAAACCTGTTGTGTTCTCGTTCTTTCATTTTTCGAGTCCATTTGGGAACGGCAGAGATTTGATCCAATTCTGGACGTTGGTTTCTTTAAACAGCAGAGTTTGTTTGGTCTCCCCTGAGTATTAAACTGTGAAATGGGCTTTATAATCACAACCTAAAAATACAAGGCCGTATTTGTTGTTGTTGTCTCCGGTTTCGCCGGTCCCCCGGTATGCTCTGTGAAACTCAAGATCTGATGTGCGGCAGCGGCCAAGAAAGATGCAGCACGCTACAATGGACTATTTTCATATGAGAGAGAACGAAATGGTTCAGGAGATAAGTAGAGACGTTGAGTTAAATGTCTGTGAGCTCTTTTCCTTCAGCGGCCTACAAACCATCAGTCGATCTGTTGCTTTAATCAAACTCAGTCTCCGTTTCTCCACCTCCGACCAGAGCGAAGGTTCACTTCAAATGACTTTAAATGCTTAGAGCAACATAGCTGGGCAGAGTGATGTGGTCGGTGAAAATGGCGGTAAATTATTTGTTGGGCTGGTGATCATCATATGGTTACCAACCGCTTGCATAAACAAGGATCCATTTGACTCTTAAAAGCATTAATTCTTCTTCTTCCAGTGTTTATATAACTACCATCAGTTTAATAGTTACTTACTGTGATGTCTTCCATGAAATAATGTTGTAAAGATTTATGTGAACCAAAAAAACAGTTGGTTGTGTAAATAAAACGCAGCGTAAACTGAATCGAGGAGGTTTTTGCCCTCCGCTGTGTCCCTGTATTTGGGTGAAAAAGGTCTGGGGGTCTTCAGATGGAGACTGTGGCCACTTAGGGGAAAAAGATTTGACTGTAATGGTCTCCGAATCTGTTGATGTGTCTCCCTCCCTCTCTCTTTCTCTCTCAGATGAAGTAATAAAGTGGGCCGTGTTGGAGGCCCTCCATGTCTCTCCATAGACCACAATCAAGGCCCGTGCAGTTTTATTACAGTTTTATTTTCATATTGTCCAAGAAATCTCCAGACTCCCTCCTGTGCCCGTTGCCATAAATCGTATATTTTGACTGTATTTCTTCCACTCTGCGTTTTTTATTTATGGGTGAAGGCGATAAAACATGCAGCATGCTCTCTGTGTGTCCACAGCTGTCATCTGTCTACGACTTTATTGTGAAAGGAAAAAAAAAAAAAAAAAAAAGAAAGAAAAAGAAAAAAGTTGAAGTTTCATTTTTTTATTTCCCCACACAAATCTCCCTCCCTGTTAAAAACAGATGCTGATAGAATGAGAAAACACAATAAATGTGGATTTTCATTGTTTACGTCTCCAGACTCTTCCGATGAACAGTTTTATTGGTTATAAAAACCAACAGCATTCAGCTCCGTTTAACGATAAGCTCAGGTGGTGATCATTGTTTCATCAGCAGGAGGTTCGACTCGTAACGTCTTTTGATTGTTGCTTCGATGAGTAATTTCATCTGTGACATTTTCACTATCTCGTGTTGTCGTTTTTACTTATTTGTTTTCACAGCGTTAAGGAGAGTTGGAAGTTGGAACAACTGTGTAATGATACAATGAGTCAAAACACAAAGGATCATAACATTTCTACACAGATGCAGATGGTTGTGGATGTTTTCTACATTTAAAAAAGAAATTGCACAAACAATTGCACAAAACATGACGACGTCCTTGTTGAATTTATTTGGAGAAGAGCGTGAATATATAAATCTTTTCTACTTTTCTAAATCTGACCAGAAATAATCGCTTCATTTATTCAGTTTCCTGGTAAATTCATGATGTAAAAGTTATTGTGAACTCATAATGGCACCGTGATTGGGTGTAATTTGATATTTATTTAAACTTTTATATCACGATATGTCACTCAAATAGTTATTTGTTGAACTAAATAGATATAAATCAGTGACATCACAATCCTGATGTCAAGTATCAGATCAGAACTGATCGTATTTTAATCGATCGGTGACCTGTAACCAGTCTATATCAGTATTATGTACGTATTAGACTTAAATGTTTGTATTTTATCAGATTTAAATCTGAGATTAGGGTTTGGTTTCAACAGATATTCAATATTAAAGTATTAGATCAATGATTAAAGCATCTTTACTGCAAGCGGAGACAAAGTTTATTGAATATTGAGTAAAACATTTTATTATGATTAAGTGAAATGTTACAGATTGACACTCATAGGTCCTGAGAGACGAGCTCACTGCCAAGTTCCTCTCATGTCAGTGTGTTATCAGAGGTATTTTCTCATGCTGTCACTCAGCTCCGCAGCGTCCGTCGTCTCTGTAAACAGCTCGTCGGGTAAATAAACAGTCTAGTCGCTTCTCTAGTCCCATCAGGGGACAGTTTGTATCAGCTGATATGAAGCAGAAAAAGGCTCAGGTATGATAAAGTGGTAAAGTCATAGTATGACTTCCTGTGAAGATACATTGGTTGTTAATGAGGAGGAAAGTTCCTGTGATTTAGTTTAAACGTTTGATGACATCGATGAGAATAACTGGCTAATGCTGTGTAACGTTACGTCGCGGTGATGTTATCTGGGTGATTAAATTTCTCTTTAATGTTCAGGATGAATGCTGCACCTTTCTTGTTCATTTCCATTTGTGGTCTGTTTTTATGGTTCACTGATGAGAGGTTTCCATGTTGGGCCTATATGAGCGTTTACACACACACACACACACACACACACACACACGGAGAAACACTCGGGGCTGAACCTGTTGTAAAGACCTCATAAAGACTCAACATCTGTTTATTGCGATTCATGCCAGAAGATTCTGCAGCACAGACACCCACCCAGATAAACACCCACCTCACATCACACACACACACACACACACACACACACACACACAGAAAGATCTGCATAGTTACACACATAAACACACAGGTGCTGATGATAATGACATGTGTGTTAGAAAGTTTCTACCTTCGTCCTGCAGGTCGGCAGGTGCTAGTTTATATAAGTTGTGCTTCATTAGCATTATTAGCTTCCACATTGACATTTTCTGACCCTTTTTTTTTTATGTTTATTACATCTGCGTCGTCTTTTTTTCCTCTCTCGCCTCTTCGTTTACGTCCATTTTATCATATATTTTAATCTTCGACCGTTTCCACCTCTTTTTTTTTTTTTTTTTCTCCATTTTGTCTTTTTTTTTCTTCTTGCAGATCTGTGTTTTTTAAGGCCTGGTTGAGTTTCAGGGCTCTATTAAAAGTTCAAAGGCAGCGTTTACTACTGTAACTGGAGCTAGTCTGCACCGAGGCTTTTCACTAATGAGTGCACAACACACACACACACACACACACACACACACACACACACACACACAACAACATGTTCCCCTCATGGAGGCTACAGGGATATTCCCTCACAAAGGCCGTTGTTGCTCCAGGAATCGTGTCTTTTTCGGAGCCAAAGATGGATCACAGACTTAACAACCCTTTCATCACCCTGTCTCTGTTTGTTCCTTCTTCTCACTTCTCCGTCTCCTCGTGTCCAAACAATAGATCAGAGTGTTTCCTGACACATCAGCTGGAAAAGTTTGATGTTTCTGTGAGATCAGATGTCTCAAATAACCCGATAAGCTGCGTCGTTTCATTTCCATTAAGTAATTTTGTTTTTTTATTGATTCAAGGCTTCACATTCTGTCATGATCAGCTCAAGATATTTTTTTTTCTCACTAAAACTCCTTCATACCTTTTTAAACCCCTCACTTCCTCACTTACGTCTTAGTTTCATGTTCCACTTTTTATGGCACCGTGTCATTTCCTGTAATCACATTTCTGTCTGTACGTCTGAGATCCTACATGATGTTCAGACCTCCTGTTTTTATGTGTATAAGTTGTGTTATGTCAACTTTAAAGATTTAAAACATGCTCCCACAGCGCACAAGGAAACTTTTTTTTTTCTGTTTTTTATTATTTTTTACGGACAAGAAAATAACCAGAGGAATGGTTAATGGTTCCGTTTCACCGCTTTCCGCAAAACCTTTTATAACAAATTAGAATTTAATAATGTTTGTTGAGTCTTGGGCGCTCTGCTGGTTCTGACCTTCCTCTCCGCCGCGTCCTCGGATGTCTGACATTCCTGAATAAACACAAAAACAAACATGGCAGACAGCGAGGCCTGGGATTAGACCGGTGGTATAGACATATTTCAGCTGATGCCAAACTCTTTTTGTGTGTTTGTGGATCGGGAGGTTTATTCTTTGATTATTATATAACTCATTAAGTTATAATTATTTATCAGGGAAACTAGTTTGCTTTTTATTTCTATCTTTAATGGATAAAAGTCATATATATATTTCTTTTTAAAGTAAATATTGGATGCTTCATTTTGCAAATCAAGTTAGTTGAATTAGTTTTGTTTCCAATGAATCGTAAACTAATTTAAAGTTACGATTATTTGGTTTTTAAAGCTGCAAAAATAAAGTGGAGCAGATGCCGCGTTATTTATCCGACCGAACTGGACTTTAAATACAACAAAAGTCAACGTTTGTGTGGCATTTTTTTTTTTTTTTTTAAGATTTTTATCAGAGTTGATGAGCGTAAGTGTGTGTTTGAAGCTGGTGGAGTCAGGACAGAGTTGTGGTGATGGAGGAGGTTCAGAAACAGAAACTCAAAACGCCAAACGCCGTTTATTATTACCCCGCTTTGCAGCGGACTTTGCCTTCAGGGGAGAATCTCCAGCGACGACCTCTTGGTCGCTCCCTCCCTTTTTCTCCTCCTTCTTTCTTTCTTTCTTTCTTTCATTCTTTCTTTCTTTCTCCCCGTCTTGAATTTTGTGGCTCAAAAATGTTGAAAGAGAGAATAAAAGAATACAACGGAACAATATCTGAGGTCATCTGAGCCGAGGCTGCCATTCCGGGAACAGCGGACGTTTTTCTGAGGCAATATTCTTTTATTCTTTTATTATGGCAGCGAATCAGAGACGAGTGAAAAACATACTTCGCAGCTTTTTTCATCCAAGAACAGATCCAGGGCGATAAAAGTAGATGCTCCTCCAAAACTTTTTTACAGCTTACCACCCTCCCTCCTCCACCTCCACCTCCTCCTCCTCCTCCATCCGTCTTTTCCTTCATTCCTTTTACCTCCTGGGAGCGGTGGGAGTCTGCTGCCCATTGGCACAGCGGATAATAAACACCACCACCCAAACCTCCCACCCACCCCCTTCTTCCACCTTAGGGCAGGAAACCCCATACATACGCACCTGCACGGGGCTACCATGACAACAAGGACCATCTGTCCATCAAAACCTGCGTCTGAAAGAACCTGTTCTGAGTCGGATAAACACACGCACACACTCGCGGTGGAGCGGTGAACCTGAGGTCAAAGGTTAAGGAACCTCGTTTCCTGTCCAGACAGACGAGGGCCGAGCGCCTCCTCCTCCTCTCACTTCTCGTCGTTTCTTTTAAAAACGTGATTAACGTTGTGTTTGTGATGGCGGCCGCGGTTTAGCTGCCTTAGCTCATCCCGGTGATTATTAACCAGGCAGTCGTTCTCTCACAGGAGCTCTTAACTGCAGACGGCTGATTTAATAAAGCGATGGAGTAAGCTAATCTCTGAAAACTTACCATGTTTTTTTTTTTTTTTTTTTTTTTTTTTTCTCTCCAGAGCTCCATTAAAAGGCCATGATCTTATGTTACACAGATTTTGAAAAAGACTTTGGCGAAAGATTCTCGTTAGTCACTATTGAAACCAGCTCCACAAAAATAATTTTGTGCTCTGTATTAAATCAGAAAACTCTTTTTTTTTTTTTTTTTTTTAAAGCACACGTGGCCAAATATATATCTAGATATGCTTTCATTCGTTTTGAGCTCGTGGAGGTAAAACGTAATTTATCCTCAACCCTCAAAACTGGACACATCCCTTTCTGCAAAAACCAGACAAACCTTGTACCGCACACAAGTGTGTGTGTGTGTGTGTGTGTGTGTGTGTGTGTGTGTGTGTGTATCCAGAATATATTTGACTACTACTCTGCCCTGTGTCTGCGTCGCAGCGAGCCTCTGTGGTGCAGAGCTGCTCTGGTAATAGCCTGTGTGCTCTACTGAGCCGAGATTAATGTGAAGACTTATTGATGTAATGATGGAGCCATGAAAGAGCAACTCTGGGCCGTGGTTTGGGACCAACACATGAGCCTAATGGTGTGTGTGTGTGTGTGTGTGTGTGTGTGTGTGTGTGTGTGTGTGTGTGTGTGTGTGTGTGTGTGTGTGTGTGTGTGTGTGTGTGTGTGTGTGTGTGTGTGTGTGTGTGTGTGTGTGTGTGTGTGTGTGTGTGTGTGTGTGTGTGTGTGTGTGTGTGTGTGTGTGTGTGTGTGTGTGTGTGTGTGTGTGTGTGTGTGTGTGTGTGTGTGTGTGTGTGTGTCAGTGTCTGCATGCGTTACATCTGTGTGTGTGAGAATGTGGTTTTTGGACAGAAACAGATGAAATTAATTGAGAGACTCTGCGTCCGAATGAAGGAACCTCGACAATCGAGTCTGTGTCATAGAAAATACCTGACGTGAGGTGTGTGTTGAAATGTTAGTGTGTGTACTGTATGACCTCAGACTTCCCTTTTTTTTCTACTTGTTGTACATGTTTAGTGTGTGTGTGTGTGTGAGAGACGCCGTTCGTTCTTTCTTTCCCATCGGTGAAAGGGCAGAGCAGCTCATACTGACGCGGCAGGACGTGGTGGTTGGAGGCGACGTAGAGGGAGGTTGAGTAAATACGATGAAAATTAAAGTGGTACCTTCACAACTAGCGCCCTGCGGTGTGTGTGTGTGTGTGTGTGTGTGTGTGTGTGTGTGTGTGTGTGTGTGTGTGTGTGTGTGTGTGTGTGTGTGTATGTCTTTGTGTGTGTGTGTGTGTGTGTGTGTGTGTGTGTGTGTGTGTGTGTGTGTGTGTGTGTGTGTGTGTGTGTGTCTCCACAGATTCTCCAGTGAGGCCCAGCAGGTGCTGACAGGACTTCCTTCATCTCCGTTTTTTTGCACGGGTGTGTGCATGAACGTATAGATATATAAGGTGTGTGTGTGTGTGTGTGTGTGTGTGTGTGTGTGTGTGTGTGTGTGTGTGTGTGTGTGTGTGTGTGTGTGTGTGTGTGTGTGTGTGTGTGTGTGTGTGTGTGTGTGTGTGTGTGTGTTTGCCAACAGGCTCATTCTTCTCAGCGTGGGTCTGATGTTGAGGTGATTGACAGCCGAGCAGTCACAGAGTCGATTGAGAGCAGTTGTGGGAAGCGAGGGACCTTACAGCCTCGCAGCTTTTAGCCCTGAGGGGGAAGAAGAAGAGGAGGAAGACAGAGTCTAAACAGATTAATAGGATCCACACAGATCAGATCAGATCAGGTCTGAACGAGTGAACGAGCTGAAAACGGTTGCTAAATAAATGACGTCCTTCATGTTTGGTTCTCCAGACAAGATAAAAATGTACTGAAGTTTGTACTGATGAAAATAATCATAATCACCATGCCTATTCCCTGATCTCATGGGCGGGAAACCCTGGGGACCACAGAGGTTTATGGGAAAAAGGCTCATGCACTGAGAGTGATGTCATCTGTAGGAGACAGACCAAGCTCTCCCTGGCTGATACGATGTTTGAAGGGAGGGCAGCAAACATGAAGCTGCAGAACTTAAAAAAAAAAATTCCTTAATTAAACTTCGCTTTGACTCTTTCTTTCTTTTCTCTCGCTGTTAGTTCATACTCAAAGAACTCGCACAAGTTGATGCCGTATTTCAAAAAACATGTCGTAGAAAAAAAAAAAAAATCCCATTTGGCTTCGTTCTTGTGGTTCATTGAACGAAGCTGCACGCCATTAACTTTATGTTAGGAGTTTAAATTTGGCCGGAGGCGTTGATCAACACTGAATAATCCCTTTAAATAATTATTTAAAAAGTGAATCATGTATTTTATGTGTATTTGCTCCGTGTGACCGCTACACAACCTTTCTGTGTGTGTGTGTGTGTGTGTGTGTGTGTGTGTGTGTTACAGACGGCCACAGTTGAAGCTCGAAGGAGTCTGAAGTTCAACCAGGCATGAAGGAACCGGCAGCTACGCATCAATGCGATTCCTCGGAGGAGAAAGACACAAGCATCCGTCCAGGTAAGTGAATAAAACGTCGCCACCCCCCTTTTTTTTTTTTTTTTTTTTTTGGGAACGTTTTCATTTTGTTTATGTGAATAAAAGTGCAGGAGACACAACCACAGCGTCTGTGCCAGCGAGCGAGTTAGGGAGGGAGGAGGGCGAGGGAGGCAGCGGGCCGGCCGCCATCTGGGTTTAGAGGTGTCTTTAAACGGCGGAGGTGTAAATCTACTGCCCATGTGCCGAAGGGGACGTCCGTTTCTCTCTGGCCCGCAGACCCACTCACAGATCAATAAAGTTAACTCAAAACATTCACACTCTGCCATCTGAAATCAACCATTTAATGAGTTGCTGTTCCTGTAAAAGTGGAAAAGGCCCCTTCAGATTTATTAGAATAGAGAGAGAGTAGAATTCCAGAGAGGAAGAAGAAGAAGAAGAAGAGGAGGAGGAGGAAGGAAAGAAAGAGGCAGAGCTATAAGGTTTCAGTTTGGATTCAGTTCAGGGGGGAAACATTTAAGAGTTTCACTCTGCATCTCTACGAAACGCACAAATAAACAATGAAAATAGCTTCTTGATCCACGTTTTACGAGCACGCATATTTAAATAGAGGTGATTGGATGCTTTTTACAGTGGTAAGAGTGGAAAGTCTCCAGACTTATAAAAGTGATGTTAAGTAATGTAATTTCACTTAAAATACTGAGCGTAATCCAAATGTGGGTCTGCGTTTAGAAAAATTATTTCGCCAGAAGCAAAATGGCTCTTCAGCATGTTTCAGCAAGCGACTATAAACTTTTTTTTTTTTTTTTTTTTTTTAAACAAGACCAAACGCTGAGTAGAAACATCGAAGCGGTTGCATGAGTTATATCCAGAATAAGTCATAGTCCTGATGATGTGTGAAAGAAAGTCCTGGCTCAGCGCTGATACATTTACAAAGACCTGGAGACGGATCCTTCCTCGCCTGTATCACTTTAATAAGAGGCAAGTGTGGAAAACATATTCCTGATGTGCTTTTCTATTAAGTTTGATTGAGTGAATCACTTCATGTCGGTGTAATTGAGCTGCAGGTTGTTGAGGGAGCGTGGTGTCGTGTGTCTTTTTTTTTTAACCGGAGCTGACGCTGAATTATTTTTGCACTTCCTCTACTTTTCTGCGATGCGTGCTGAGTCTTGGACGCCTCCGCTCCTTCGTTCCAGGAGGGTTTTCCCTTCTTTTTCTTTTTTCTTTTTTTTTTTTTTTGTTTTAAAGTCGTTTCCAAGACACGGCCCATAAACGCACCTCGTCATGTTCATCCAAACAAACCGCCGTCCACCTGAAAATCATCTGATGATTGGTTTATGCTGATGGAGTTGCTGCATATTAAGTCTTCCATTTAGTGTCCACTTCCCAGAATCCCTCACTGTCTCTCTGCTACCGGCCCGACAGCCCCCCCCCCCAGGGGCCACACAGGAAGAGGAAGGAAGAGAAATCAAATTGTCCTTTTTATGGCGATGTCTTACTTCTAAAGTTTGCGTTAATACATTTTGAGGTAAATCGATCTAACAGCTGTGAGACGGAGCGAACCGGCATGAGGCTGCAAAGTTTACTTTTTGATTAATCGATTCATCGAGTAAAACTGGAATTTTTAAATTGAATTTTCAGCATTTTATTTAATAAACAAATGTTGTTGCAGACAGCTCACACTTAAAAACTGTCTACACATTAAATTAATGAAGTCAAACTAATTGAGTTTGAGTCTGAACAGTCACATTTAGAAACATACGTTATCTTTTTAAGTGAATAATTACTGATCTATGACACGTTCTACTCCAGCGTCTCCGACCTCGTTTCAGACGATTTTAAAACCAATTTAAAAACCAAAGTAACAAACAGAAAAACCTTCTGTTCTTTGAAGCTTCAATGGAAAGTTTCTCCATTAGCGCTAAGCTAACGTTAGCCTCCTTGTCCTCTGCTGTCTCCACCACCATGTTGAAACACTTCTTCTTCCAGAGGTTGGTCATGTGACCAACACAAGGCTTCTCATTGGTTCTTCTTCTTCTTCTCTTCTTAATGCTGCTCTACTGCCACATTAAGAAATGTTGACACTATATTTCTATGTAGACTCAACTAATCCTTTATTAAAAAAGTTGTAGACTTAATAATCGATATAATAGAGACGTCGAGTCTTGTCTTGTCAAGCGTGGCGTGGAGTCTTCGTTCTTCTGGTCATGTGACGTGACGCACTGAGAAATGTCAGAAAGAGTCAAACATGTGTGAGTCTCTCTGAGTATTTGTGCTGGTAATAGGTTTGTTTGTGCGAGTGTGTGAGGCTGTGTGTTTATGCTGCTAATAGAGGTTTAATTTGATAAGCGACCGGCGGATTTGTCGGCGCTCAGCGGGGACGGAGGGGACTGGACTCTGTATATTTTGAGTAAACATGAAGAAATTCACTCCAGGTTTTTCTCTTTTTTCTCTTAAGTTGACTTGATCATTTTAGACAAAGCTGTTATTGTGCATTTTTTTGTTTTAAATATTCATTCTAAAAGTAAGATTAACTTTAATAAACTTTATTAAAATGGTCACATACACACAGACACTCCAGTTTCCCTGTCATTTAAGTGAAACTCTACAGCACACTACACATTATGGATAATCACCTCATCTGTCCGACTTGTAAACGTTTCCCAGATCCTAAAAGTGTTTAATTAAAAGCTAAAGAGGCGACTATAGAGAGCCTATGGTTCATATGTGCCTGTACGTCCTGAAGCGTCTCAGCTGAATATGGCAGACATATGTAGTTGAGAGTGGAAATGAAAAGGCAGTAACGTAGTCACAACAGAGGGTTGAGAGCCAAAGGAAACAGGGGTCCCTCTGCTTCCTAAACAGGATGAGAAGTGGAGACCACACGCGTGGCCCCGTGTGCTACGTACTGTATATGTATCTACCTATACATCAAACACGTGTGTGTTTTCATCTGTTTGATTCTTTCACCTTTTCTATGATTTTTAGTTTTTGGGTTCGTTTCGTTCCCACACTGTTTCCTCTCTGTGTAAAGCACCACATCCCCTCAGGAACGAGCTTCATGAATGACTCCACTGTTTCACTCTTATCTTTTTATTCCTCCTCCTCCTCCTGACCAGGAAGTGAACTGTGATAGACTGTATCATCATAGATATGTGTCCTTACTCACTCTCTCCACACACACACACACACACACACACACTTGTGGAACAAATGTTTAGATATAGATGTACTTTCTTTTTTTTCCTACATCTCACTAGAGACCTAAAACACCCACACTCTGTTTATTTCTCTGTCTCTCGCCTTCAGTTGCCTTCTTCTTCTTCTTCTTCTTCTTTTCTCCAGCTCTGTCCTTGTTTTTGAGATTGTTGAGGCTGAATTTGTCTGATTTTGTGGCAGTTTTTCTAAAAAAAAAAAAAATGTGTTTTTAGATGTTTTGTTGCAATAAAGTTGCAGGAACAAAGAGAAGAAAATTGCAGTAAATTGCTAAGCAGTGTGTCTTAAAAAAATAAAAGGTCCTTAGCAGTGATGTTGAAGGTAAATGTGAGACTTTTATCTCACATGTTTCCTGCGTTTTCTAAAAGAAACAAGGAAGTGATTCACTGACGTCTGGATCAATGTTTGACTAGAAAAGATGATGATGATGATGATGATGATTGGTTTAAAATCATAAGATTATTGGTTGAATTTGTTAATAGTTGTGATCACAACATCATTAAATCCTGGAGGATCTGGTTAATAAAGCGCAGGTGTCTTGTTACGTTCATTAGCATAAAGGTACCACAGTCATGTCAAACACAACAGTTGAGTTGTGTGATTTTTGTGTCTTGATTATCTTGGCGCAGCAACACGGCAACTCCAGCCACTGTGTGTGTGTGTGTGTGTGTGTGTGTGTGTGTGTTTGTTTGTGGTGTTATTCCAGGTGTTTAGTCAGGAACGGTGTATGTACATCAGCTGGAGACCGGAGAGAGTAGAGGTAACATCCTTCATCACCACACATGGTGTGTGTGTGTTTGAAAGAGATAAAGAGTGTGTCAGCTCAGCTGAGGAAGTGAGGGCGGATTTTGTGAGATCCATAGACACCGAAGATGCTTTGATATATTATATGGAGCAGCAGAGGGGGGACGGGAGCCAGAGCCACCAGTGTTTTCTGTGTGTGTGTGTGTGTGTGTGTGTGTGTGTGTGTGTGTGTGTGTGTGTGTGTTCGTTCGTGTGTGTGTGTGTGTGGCAGCGGCGGTGATACAAGTGTGTAAACACCCTCTTGTTCCCCGTCGATCTGTCCAGTGAAGGTGCTGTGCCAGGAGGTGCCCTCACGTCGCCGCGACCACACCGAGTAGCAGGAAGTCCTCTGGTCTAACTGTGCGTGTTCGTGCACGTACGTGTGTGCACGTGTCAGGATCCCTGGTGACCATAGTGAGCAGCAGTGCAGTAGTGATGATGTGAGACTGTAACCTCAGAAATTTGTTCCAAATATGAGAAAACACAACTCACAATCCAATATTTAGTTTTCTAATTACGCTGAATTACAGATTTATGGTGTCAACAAACTGGAACGTGTGGTGATAGAGAGGAGGGGGATTCACATATTTCCAGATGATTTCTCCACAGAGACATTTATAGTGTTGTGCTTGGTTGTTGTGTAAGAAATAGCTGCAGTAGTTGTAGTTTTTGACATTGTCTTTTAAATCTGGTCTGAAGTTTGGAAGGAGAATAAATGTAGGTCAATAATAAAATGGAAACATAACAATCCAACAAGTGGTTTAGTCCTTGTGTCCAGACAGGTTTAATGTTACTTGATGTCTTAGTGATGTTTAATGAACATTGTTTCTCACATGTCTGAGTAAGTTTAATGTCAGACTGAGGCTGGTGAAGATGGTGAGACGATGGATAAAAGGTCAGTAGAAGAAACACAGATCATAGATACAATAATGTGTGATTCAACATTTAAAGTCCAACATCTTGTTTTCATAACAACTGGTGATGAAGGTTGTTCCAGATCAGCAGATTCATCATTTACCTGAACAACAGGCTGATGTGTCAGTGAAGAGCAAGAAAAATGATGAATCTGCTGATGTGGAACAACCTTCATCACCAGTTGTTATAAAACCAGACGTTGGGTAAGTCTTGTAAAACAGTGTTTTTAATAAACTCTGGGTTCACTTACTAAGTTATCAGTACTTCAGTTTATGTGTAGGGACCCTATTCATGCTACTGCTGAAGTGAAGTGATATTTTGAGCTTTATTAGTGGTTAAAAAATGAAACTTTAGATACGTTTGGCTGACTGCCCCATTTACTTTCATTGTTAACTATTTGGTTGTGAAAACAAAAGACGGTCAAACTCGATATTACTTCAACCAACGTAAAATATCTCTTGAGTTTGAGGCAAAAAATTTATAAAAACCTAATAATTTCAGTCCCTAGAAAATGGACTAGTGAACATTCACATACACCAGTAGCCCCGTTGGTATTCAATAATACAAAAACACACCGTAGCACTTAAAATCACAGTTTTAAGTGATGGAGGACGGACTCTTGCAGCTCCTGAACCGGGAAGTGAAGCTGTACATCAGAACATACACATCACCTGAGGTTTAGATAGTTTAGATCAGAAAGGTACAAACTCTCATAGTGATTGTTGTAGCTGAAACTCATTCATTTTTAAAATACTGTTCATAAAAATGTAGAAACAGTGGAAATGCATGAAATGCCTCCATGACACTGAAGCCCAGGTGACAAAACTCAGCCTTTACATCAGGTCACAGATGCAGCAAATTGAATTTCACTGCACTGACTGATTCAGACTATGTTGTGCTTTAGTGAAGTAAAGGAAACGGATCCAGACACAAAGTTTTCTGTTTGTCAGACAAGTGATTTTGTTGTAACGTGTGACCGACCTTGTTGGTGCCACATCACAAGTTACAAACCCCCAGTAAACAACGGCAGTAAATGTAAAAAATCTTCACAGCGAAGACACCGTCAGCTTGGCGTGTTCCCGGCTTCAGAGCCACACCCACGTGTTCAGAGGGTTTGAACATACGTGGCGACGGGTGTGTCACGGTTCAACGAGAACACAAAGTCACCACAGTAACACGTCGGCCTGTCAACCCTCAGACTGACGATAAAAACACACAAATAAAGTTTCTTTTTAAATGTTTTCACTCAGTTTAAAAAGAGGAAACAATGACGAAGGAAAAGAATGAACATGTCTCATCTCACCTTCACTGTGAACCCAAACCAGTAAATCGTCTGGAAACCCATTTCCTGTTGGCCTGTTTCAGGTTTTCCACCACAAGAAACTAAACCACTTTAGTTGAATTAACTAATGATTTTGAGTCAAGACTTAGTTTTCATGTGGTGGAACAACTTAACCGGGTTTCCATGCGATTTGTGAGTAAAGTCAACTAGTTGTGGTGAAATGATGAAGCTTAGTTTCTTCTCTTTTCTCATGATTGTAATTTATTCTCATCATCAATTCACTTTGAATGTTTAGATAATGATTCAATAACTAATGTTTTATAATCTAAAAATGTGGCACTAAGAACTTAAGAAATGACTAAAATTGAAACATGTGTTAAAGACTAGTGTGTCTTAAATGCTCCAGCGCTGTAGGTATGTTGTCGTACTACCGGTCCAGTGTGGTTCCCCTTTGACCTTTGACCTCTGACATGAACCTCGGTCCAACACCACACACGGAGCCTCAGCGACATCATGTTTAAAGACGCGGCATTTGTTTGTTGTCCTTGTAAATCTGAACGGCAACAAAATCCAGAAAACCTTCAACAATCTCGACTCGACGTGTTTCACTTTAATAAAGACGCTGTACGAGCTAATGTAATAATTCAAACTGTGATGTGTTATACACATAAGGCCTCAGAGATCACACACTGATTCCTGACCTCGACACTGAGCCTTTGAACCACGTGAACACACACACACACACACACACACACACACACTGGCAGCAGGCAGTAGATTTGCAAAGGATATAGAAAGCGCTGAATCTCAAACTGTGACTCCAGGAAACTCTGCACTCACTTCCACCTTCAGCAGGATGAAAGGAGTTGAAGGAGCTAGAGTTCCACTCCCTACAGCGTGTCAGTGTGTGTGTATCTGAGTGTGTGTGTGTGTGTGTGTGTTTGAATGTGTGGGAGTGTAACACAGCTCTGGAGCCCCTATCTCCTGTCTTTTGCGGTTCCAGCATAAGCACATTACAAATTCACACATCCCCCTACCAACACCCCCATACTCCCAACCTCTATCGCTCCACATCTGATACAATCACAACATGGCTACAAAGAAGCTGCCAGGCAGGGGGTACTGCTGTCTGAGAGAGTGTGTGTGTGTCTCCAGCTCTATTCATGGGGCAGGATGCGGGTTTTTGGCGCTCGCAGTAAAATGGTGAGAAATTCCCTCAACCTCAAAGACTCTTGTCGACATCAGTGGCCCCTGTTTTCCTTCATCTTTTCTATTTTAGGACATTTTAATACAGAGAAACCCAAAACCTTCAAACTGTTGAAAAGGGTATTTGATTATTGCAACCTGCTTTTCTTTTCCTCTTCCTCTGCTTCCACCAAACTAAACGTATGGTAGAGTTTGTTTTTAGTTTTATTAACTTGCTCTGTAATGTAAAAGAAACGTGATTTAAACTTGTGTTTACTTTACGACAAACCCATGTGGTTTTAAGGTAAATAGAGAGTCTCTCTCACTTTAAACTCCACCTCTGAGCCTGATTAAACCTGAAATTACTACATAGTAACTTTGTGCCGAGTTTAACCAGTTTAACAAGTTTGTGTCGAGTGCTAACGAGTATCATTACGCTTCACCAGACGACTCACACAGACCCGAGCGTCGTAAAGATCCAGACCGCAGGATATTGGCAGATATTAGTCGATCACAGCTGCATCTGTATCAGCGTATATGTTGAGAGAGAAACAGGCGCCAAACCACGTCTCAAGTCATTTACACACAGTGGCTGAGTCTGTTTCTGTACTTCGACATTCACACTTGCTATTTTCAGAGTCTGTGTCAACTACAGAAACATGCACTTCGTGTGTGTGTGTGTGTGTGTGTGTGTGTGTGTGTGTGTGTGTGTGTGTGTGGTGTGTGTGTGTGTGTGTGTGTGTGTGTGTGTAAAGATTTACTTTACATCACATTATTATGAGACAGTTGAGAAGGAGATTGAAGCTTTGGAGAAATAAACATGATTTTGATAAATTCAACAAAAATTTCATTTAAACCTGTGATAATTAAACTGACTCCAGGATTTCATGATGTTGTCTGTGATTTCTGAATCACTGCAACTTTTCTTTAATTTCTAAACTCATCATCTTCATCACCAGGTGAACATTGATCCATACGTCAGTAAACTCGCTTCCTTGTTTCTTTTGGACGACGCAGGAAACAGTGAAAAACATCACAACTTTCATTGCAAATTTTGTTTTTAGAAAAGCTGCAGCAAATCTGATTCAAATTGGCTTTTAGATGCACTTGTTTCTTGTGGGCTCCACAGACACAGACAAGAAAGTAAAACGTCCATTTCAAGTCAAAGTCAAAGGAGCAAAGCAGCCGTCAGATATTTTGATTTAAGACAAAACCTTTGTTAGTTTGCTACATGTGAGTGAACTGACTGAAGTGTCTTTATTTTTCTTATAAAACACTATTACCCAAACCTGTTTGATCAGTATTGGCCTCTTAATTCAGTCATATTCTTCTTTACTTTTAAAATAAAAATTCTCCTCTTGTCTTCTGATCGCTGTCGTTCTGTTGCACATGAAACACTCACATGTCCCCTGATCCCTGATTGACACAGTTCACATATTAACACAGAAACAGACGTTTGTCACACACCTACCGCTTCACACCCTGCTCACGGACACACACGTCCACCGACCCACACACACACCTCTGTACGCAGTGTCTGTGATTGTGTGAGATTGACACACAGTAAAGTTTTACAGGTGCGCTGAAGCGGATAATTAGCCTGTTAGCTGTGACTAATGAAATCTCCACTGCTGTGGCCTCAACTGCTGCCGGGGCAGAGGCCACTTTCCTGTTTGGATAGGCAACACTTTAAAGCAGAGCGGAGGGGAGCCGGGGCCTATAGGTGGGCGTGTTCTCACTCTGTGTGTGTGTGTGTGTGTGTGTGTGTGTGTGTGTGTGTGTGTGTGTATTAAGCCAAATACAGGATGAAAGGAGCAAAAGTCAATTGAATGAAAGAGCAGAGCGAGTGTAGAAAGATGCAGGTGGACGTTTCACTCCAGGGAACTGACATGGAAATAATGTTTTACTGAAACTGCTGACGCCTACTCATAAGATAAAAAAAGAGGAGAAGAAAAGTCCAAAATCTTTAGATCTTAGATGTCTTGGTTTATTAAAAAATAAACTATTTCTTCTTGTTTTAAAAATGAAAAAAAAAAACACCTGGAGACAGATTTAATAAATAAATCAGTAAACTCATTTATTAACAAACTCTAGTTTACCTTCTCTTTAATATAAAAGATGTTTGTTATATTGTAACAATTATTATTTTCATGTCACGACATAAGTTCATTATGTTAAAACAAGAAACTTTTCTTTATTCTTCACTGAATGTTTTAGAAGATTGAAACAAATTGAAACTGAAACTTTTAGGAATGTGACTCGTTACAAGTTTCACATTCTGATTTTTTAAATGATACATTGTTACAACAAGAAGAAATGTATCCAGTTAAAACATTATTATGTTTTTATGTATGTATTATGTATTAACGATGTGTTACAGTGACGACAAACAATATTTATGATATGTTATGAAATATATATATATATATATATCTTTTTGTTTTTAAAACACATTTGTTGCAACATGTTACAACAGCTCTAGTGTGGTACAAGTGTTACGACAAGTTTTTTGATTCATTTTTAATTATATTGAATATAACTTCACCTGTCTCTGAAGTCGGGTCAACAACCAACTGGAAATGTTTCCAGTTGGTTGTTGAGTTGGAATAAAACCTGACGACCAAAAGGCCAAAAGTGCCGTCGCTGCTGGTCGTTCCAACAAACTGCAGGCGAAGTATTTTTGATCCTGGAAACGACGTCTCTTCGTCCTTCACGCTCACTTGTGTCACTTAAATAGAGTAAGTGGTCAACAAGTAAGTGTGTGTGTGTGTGTGTGTGTGTGTGTGTGTGTGAGCTGCCTCCCAAGGAGAGCTGATGAGGGTCTACGTACAGCCGACCTCTGACCCTCATGCCACTTCAGAAGCTGGAATGCACACACACAGTCACACACTCGCTCCCTTTTGCTGACAGAGCTGACACTGCAGTCCCCCCGACCCCCACCTCCGCCCCCCGGACGATGAGAGCTGATTGACGATTGGCTGAAGGAGCAACAATCAGCAGCATGTCATTGGGCCCCGACCCTGAACCCGACCCGTGACCTTTGACCTTTAGCGCGGGGACAGTGATGTGTTGAGGGTAGAACCACACTCTGCACCTCAGACCTTCAAATACCAGCAGCTTCTTATTTTTAGTCGGAGGCAATAAACAGTTTGACGAGTTGCAAAAGGAACAAAGCCGTTAACAGCTCGACCTGTCGAGAGCCTGTTCTCACTTTGGTCTTTATTTAGAAAACACTGGGGACTCGTGATCATCGCGATCGTGCACGTTGAGTCCGTCTGTACGAAGCTTTTAGCTGCATGTTTGTTGGAGTGTCGTCGTCGTGGTGTTTGCTCTGGATGATCTGCTGCTCTGAGGTGACGCTGCAGTGTGGGAGGCCTGCGTCGCTCTCTAGGTGGTTCTGCGTGTTAAAGGCCGACGGCCAAGTGAATGTAATGAGCTGGCAAGATGTGGCCTCTGAGGTGGTGTGTTTCATGTGTGTGTGTCACTGATGTAACTTCTGCTTTAGTCATCAGCTCTGTCACCTCTGTGACAATCCTCAACAAACCACTTGCAAAAAAACTCCAACCGAGACTCTGACACAATAAAAAGATTGTGTGTGTTGTGATGAATATATTTTCCACAACACACACACACACACACATAAAAACACACACTTATACTGTTGCATTGATTGACTTTTTAATCTTTTCTTTTATTGAGCTTTGTGTTGAAGAATAAAACTTTTTACCATCTTTGTTTCTTGTGTGGAGTCCCGAGGGGACAAACTTCAAAACACTTCAAATGTGCTGAAAACTTTGCGTTTTCATGAGAGTCGGTGCCACGACTTTGATTTCACGAATGAAAATAAACAGTATTTAGTTCTGTTTTCTACATACTGTAAGAGAATAGTGTGTGACCTATGGATGAAGGAATGAAAAGAGAGAAAGAGACCGAAGAACAAAGAGAAAGAGAGAGAGGCAGCGAATGATCAGCGATGATGATGATGATGATGATGATGATGATGATGGGGCTTTACGATGTAAAAGTTCTGATGGGAATTTCAGCTGCTGGACCAGAGGAACAAAGCAGATGTGTATGTGTGTGTGAGTGTGTGTGTTTCAGATCTCTTGCTGCTGCTGCTCTCCCTCTGAGGAACAGTAATCATGATCCATGCTCTGTTAAAATCTACAGCCCACTTGGACCAGCACATGAAGACATCACACACACACACACACACTTTGCAGTAGTGGACAGATGAAGACAACACACACACGCATACACACACTTGGACCAGTGCCGTCACTTCACCTGCCTTTACACTCCCGTCTGTTCTGCTTTAAAAAACAAAAACAAAACAAAACTCGATCACTTCCTGTTTCCTCATGTTGCTGCAGTACCGACTCCGCCCTCAGGGGGGAGCTCTTTCTCATAGTGAACACATGGAGGAGGTGAGGCAGCAGCAGAAGCTTGGCCTTATTTTTGTATACTATGTGGTCAATTATAAAACCTTAAGAAGAAAAAAAAAAAAGACTGAGAATATAATTATGGAAACATTTGAGTTTTTTCTATAATTTCCAGGTTACAGGATTCAGTGGCTGTTATAGATTTTTTTTTTATTTTTTTGAAAAATCTCAAGTTATAAAAACAAAACAAAGTATTTTAAAAACCTCATTGGTTTTTCTGAAAAATGCTTCAACACAAAATTGAAAACTGTTATTTTTTGCAGCTCGTAAAAAGTCAAAGGACATTTTGGAAGATAAATGGTTTTCATGCGATGAAAACAATATGATAGTTTGTTTTCAAACTGTCCATTTTATTTGCTTGTATGTACTTTAAAGTTTCTTATATGAGGCGCGTTGGAGGCCAAAGGGATTTCAGCCGCTGACAATAAGAATTTCATTGTCTCCAATTCAAGTCCAGCCAGAGACCTTTGCTGCATGTCTCTCATTATCTATCGATCTAATGTCGCCCAGCGTGGCTCAAAAATGCTTTAAATGTCTTTTTATTGTTCTCAAAAGTTAAACATAACTGTGTAATTTGTAATTTATCTTTGTAATATAAGCTATAAAAAGCTTCAGGCAGGATCTTGGGTGTGAAAGGTGATCGTCAAAGTCCAACTTGTCCCAGAAACGTCCCGCTATGTTTATGAAGATTTCTCCCATTTTTGCCTAATTTTGTGCTTAAATAAAGCAGGGTGGTGATTCGCAGACTTGATGGCTGCTAAATGTGGTTTTATGTTTTAGTTATGAAAAGCCAAAGCTATTTAAGGCCAATCTCAATTCTGTCTGTTAATTAAATTCAACAGAGAGTCAAACGTCCTTTGAAGAAAAGGCCGTTAAAATGTTTGGGATATTTCCTTCGCATTTGCTTTCAAAAATAACCAAACCCCGAGACCACAGTCGACATAAAGTTTCACCCTCGAGAAACACGAAAACTTTTTGAAGAGACGTGGAAGGAAACAATCAAGATAAATCTGAAACCCAACGGGGTGAAGGCTCACACACACACACACACACACACACACACACATAGTCATTGCTTGGCACCGTGCAGAGGCCAGTGCCATGAGTTGCATTTCATGTTTTATGTTCATGTATGCAGGGTAACCATGAGGAGAGAAAATAAACCAAAAGCTATTTTGATTGTCAGCACATTTCAGCACGTCCCGACCCAGCGAGGAAACGATTAACAGACTCAACATATTATGGATTTTAAGAGCGCAGGAGAATGACTTAATAGTTATTGTTTCATGTGGCTCGGCCAATGTGATGATTTCCACTTTGTAGTTGTGTCGACTTCAAATCTGTTTATTTTGTGGACGTTTGTTTCCCAAGAATTAAACAAAAACTCTCTTTGCACATTCCTGCGAATGTTTCAGCACCTTGAACGCAGGCGGACACTTTCTCCTGTGACTCAGGAGGTTTTTTTAATGAGTCACTTTTTTTTTTGTTTGTGTACTTTTATCCGATGAGAAGATTAATACCACGTTTATGCTGAATATGAAAGCAGAGTGGTGTTTTATAACACGTTTATTTAACCTGAACAGAAACAGAAACTGTCTTAACGACTTTTTTCAGTCCTGTTAATAGTTTTCTTACACTTTTCTGGGCTGAAATAATTAGGCCCAAACGTGTCGACGTCACTGTGATCAGAAAAGTCTGGATGTTGTTTGTCAATAAATACTTTAAACATGTGTCTTTAACTAAAACCACTAATGTCAGTTTCTCTCTGTCCCGTTGAAACAAGTCAGGATTAGTGAGATGTTGAGGCGTTGATACATGTTTCTAAACTTCTAATTTTTTTGGCTTGACCACAACAGTCAGAGCTGACCCTATAAATGTGAACGTGTGTGACTGAGTGATGGAGTTATATCATTGGTTTGCCAATAATTGTGCATGACAATGAGTTTCCCTATTGGCCGACAGCTCCTATGACATCATCAGGGAGGAATTAAGAGACAGTGTTGCTAAGTTAGCGCCTTTGTTGAAAGATTTGCTGAGTCAAGATGAGATTTAACACCTTTAGTGACGTAAAACATTTTGCCTCGAGACAGGGCCTCCTTCAGGTTGGGCATGTCCAGAACACCTCTCTAGGGAGGTGTCCAGGGGCATCCTGGTCGGATGACTTAGCCACTTTCTAGTAATTTCCAGGCCTGGATGAGGATGGAAAAAAATGAATTAGAGTATGGAGAAATATTTAGGTTTCCAGATTTTTGCCACTAAATTGTTCTTTAAAACTTCCAGCCCCTCCAGGATTTTTTAAGTTTGCGATCAATAATATTAATGCAAATTAAACCAATCCCCTTGAATTGTGCATGACCTTAAAATTTTGACCAATCGTCATCATGTTTCCAGCTAAATATTGATCCATACGTCATTGAACTCACTTCCTTGTTTCTTTTAGACGACGTATTTTTATGAGAAGTCTCATATTTATCTTCAACATCACTGCTAAGGACCAAGACAAATGTTCCCTTCATGTTTATTTAAAGGGAAAACATTGCCCCTCCAAAAAAAGTCTTAAACATTCAACGTTAAACTGATCAGACCAGGTCATCAAACATGTGTTTGTCTTTTTGAATGTGATAGTTCAAATGTCCTCAGGTAATCATGACAAAAGTGGCAGAAATGTTCAGTTAGACTCAAACATGAACTGATTAGATTTTGGCGATGAGGTCAAAGGTCACTGTGACCTCACACAACATGCCCATAACTCATGAATTTAAACTTTAATTATCTGCTACAGGACTGAGTGATGAGGGCGGAGACGTACAACCAGACAAAGTTTTCTGACTGATGTGTGTGAAGATGAATGAAGCGTATTAACACCTTCATTAATGGTCTTAATATCCTAGAAACAATGTTCTCATCTTGAAATCACAAGTATGCACGAAAGCTCACAGTAACCTACTTTCTGAACAGTCTTTATTCTTTGTGAAACCTGGATTTACATCAGAGAAGAGGTGTTGAACTCTGGGAAAACGCAGCTGGGACGTGGAGCTTCCAGGATGTCATGTTAGTGGTCAGTGTTACAGCCGATGTGTCTCCAGTCGTTTCAGATTAGACAACAGTCAAATCTTTTCTGTCCAGCGTCGTTTCACCTTTTAGACCTTCCTCCTCCTCCTCCTCCTCTGTCCATCCCTGGAGCCTCTGTGTGTGTTTTAAAGCTTAAAGACACACACTTATAGTTTTGTGAGAGAGTGTGTGTGTGTGTGTGTGTGTGAGGGAACTAGAGAAAGTGAGTGATGTATTTGCGTGTGCCACTTCTGATCAGCTTCATGATGGAAAAACCAGGAGAAACTCGGGAGGTCGGAAAAAACGAATATTCACCTTCAGTTTTATGTGCATTTAATGTGCCATGATTCTGGTCAAAGTAGTAATAAGGTATCTGTACAATTTACTCCGACACACACACACACACACACCTGGCAGACGTACTCACTGCAGTTTAATAGCCGTGCAAGAGCAGTTAACCCTTACATAGTTTGTAGGTTCATGACATGTCTTAACAGCCTCTAACGGAAAATATGGAAAACGAAGATATAACATTGTACCGACATCATTTATAGTGATGATGGTTCCCTCCAGTCGTTTTTTTTAAATACTAACCACATCTTTTTAATTACCGACATGTAAGAATTCAGCACAGATCTTATCTACGGCGACTTTCAGGGAGTGAAACGTCGACTTTCTCGAGGACACTTGATGGATTTGGTCTGTCTGTTATAAGCGCTACCTATCAGTTTGATACGACAGGTTATCTAGCTACTAAACAGCCCCACTTCTTGAAAATATGCTTCTGCTGTGTTTCAACTTCTTTGACACTCTGACCTTAACGAGACCGAGGTTTTAAAAACACTCTGAGTCCCGTAGGTACCGTTTAAAGAACTGAAACTGTTGGAGTTTGCTCAGTCGTTTTTGTGTTTTTTTTTTTTTTTTTCAGGATTTGTCTGTAATTTATCCTCTTCTGTTCTCCATAACCTCAACTTTGGTCTCAGTAAAGCTGCAGTTTATGTCAGTGGACGCGGCGTCCAAGACGATACCGATGACATATGATGATAATGATTACGATGATGACGATGATGATAGCTGGTGGTAAGTTGTGATTGGCCAGATGCAGATGGGTTGGTTAGGGTTTAGGCCACGACAACATCACAGTAACAGAGGAGCATTATGAGAAATCTGATGATAAAACCAGTCGTACTTTCACCCACGCACACACACACACACACACACACTCTTTGTTGCATACAGATAAATGGAGAGAGCAAAAAACCCCACAAACCTCCCACAATCTCAGGGCTTTGGCCTTGTGGATTAATCTGATGACTTCTCAAAAAAAAGTTGCAAAAATCCCTAAATATTTATCTGTGTCGTTCACACACATTGTTCAACTTTAATGCACTTTCCTCGTCTCTGTGTTATCTCTCAGTGAAGGTTACACCAGGATGTTTTCAGACACGGTTAAAACGTAGGCCGCACGTGTTTGCGTCTCCTTTTACGCGTCGAAGAAGAATAAAGAGAAGCAGCTCGTATAACAGCTGAGAAAAGTTTATAATGATTCAAAACTCTTGTCCATTTTCACTTTCTTGGTGGTACTGAAATCATAAAACAGAAAGAAAAAAAGAAATGAGTCTTTGAATTTATAATTTATGTCAACAGAAGGAGAATTTTAAAGAGTTTGACCCTCTTCATCAAAAAGTTCTGCTCTCTAAAACGCTTGGATGCAACTTCAACCTATGACTATTTTCCTGGCCGTAACCCCACAATCTGTTTGCAATGGGGCAGTGAAAATTGAGCCACTAAAACAGTTGGAAATGGACCTATTGAATGCTGTCAATGACAGTGGTTACTTAAGCTATGGCTCAGCACCCAAATAAGTCACAGGCCCCACGTCGCAGCCAACGTCTCATTTGGTTCCTGAGCAGAAAGAGAGAAACCTTGAAATGAAGTTTTTATTTCATGTGCGTGTCATTAAATTCAGTCAGTAAGTCCTGAAAACGTGTGAGTGGTAGGATATTTGAGCAGAAGTGAAAGTAACGTCACATCGGTAGTGTCGAGGAGTCGAGACGAACACCATGAGCTCCCTGTTGGTAAAAGTATCAGCCAGCGTTGACACACCACAGGTCCTGTCTGTGCATGTGTGTGTTTCACTGAGCCGGTATTTAAATCTTCTGACTTTCAGCTGAGTTGGTAAGAAAGTTGATATATAAAGTATCATCGAGGCTGTTATCATTACAACCCCGGGCGTTTCTAAGGAAGAAAAGAGTTTTTGTTCTTTTTGACTTTAAAGGACGAGTTTCATTTCTCAGGAACCACATGATGACGATTGTGATGCAGTGTTTTTCTACACTTGTCACTTCTGATTGGTTGTTTTTGGAGAATTTTCCAGTCAGTAAATATGCGATGGTATACTCCATTTGAAAAGCCAGCTGCAATCACCACAAACAAAAGCAGGAATCAAAACGGATCTGTTTCTTCTCCAGAACTTACCAGGAAGTCTTACTGTTTCTCTGAGTCTCTTTAAAGTATAGATGTTGTATCCTGCAACTCCAGGTGTCCACAGACACCACAGTAAGTTGCTCCTCCATTTTCCTGAATCTCGTTGACATCAGCACAAGCTCAGTATTGACAGGCAACATGTGTCTTTGCCTCCGTTCATTTCACTCGCTGCAAATTCACAACTGTTTGTGTCTTTGCTGAACACACCTGTGAGCTTTCCAAACATGATGGAGATCATGTTTTTGTAGATCAAGTCAATCAAAATCATAATCTGTGCATCATACAACATCTGTCTTCTCCAACAATGGAAGACCAACAAAAGAGGAGTCCCTTTGTAGGAAATACTGAGCAGAGTTTTCTCCAGTGTGTTGTAAACTACAGTTACGGTGGGACATCACATCAGGGAGTTGGATTGTCAAAATTTCCATAAAGTTACTGATAAAGTCATTCGGCCAATTGGCAACTTGTGTTCCCATGATGTGGAGTCTCAACAACTGGTCTGAGACCTGTAGTGTTCACACTACAAGACTTGTCAGTGATTGACTCCCGATCACACCGTGACGTCACCAAACTCTACGTCTGGTCACGTGAACTAGACAGGATGTAGCCGCTGCTTCTCACCGTGATTTACAGCTGTTTATTGTTGACGAGCACCGGTGAAGACGCTGCCTCCGACACAGACTAAACCGCTAAACCGGCGTGTAAACATCACCATGGCAACACGCTGGTTTTCACGGTGGAGCTGAAACCAGCGTCAGACCTCCCCGGTACCGGGTAACATCTGGATCAGACGCGGGGAGTTTGTAGAAAGTGAAAATGAAAGAAAAAGCGTTAAAACGTCAGACTTTTAAACGTGGTTGTGAGTTAAATTAGTGAGACGGCAGCAGCATTTATCTCACATCCCTCCTCTGATTGGCTGTCGCTCTTTGTCAGTCTCTTCAGACTCCTCCAGTTTTCTAACATGACAGATCCAGTCCCGGTCTCAGACCAGGTCCCGACGGCCTCTGATGGAGTCGTTAGGGCTGTTCACACATTATGATCATTAACTGATGATTCACCAACCATCAGAGGACCAAGTCCACCAGACACCACCACTGGAGATCACTGGTGGAGACGACTAGAGTCAACTAGACTTAATCTGTCTAAATTAACCATGCTAATGTTAGCTCAAGTGGCTAAATTTCCTGTTAGTGAATCTGAATCAGCTAATGTAGCAAACTTTGACATGTTTGATAATCAACATCTTTCAAATCCCGATTTTGTTGTTTGTCAGTTTTGTTCGGAACTGATCTTGTTCCTTTTATGAACAGAAACTAAATCTGTTGATTTTCAGTAGAAAGAATGAAAATGTAGTTTCGGTAAAACTTCACACACATTAAGTGCAAAACCTGAAACTTTAAACTTCAACTATCATTATTTTCATGTTTGTACTTAGACCTTAGGACACTGTGGTGTTCCTCTGTGGTTTTAGAAAACTGCTCCCACAGAAAAACTCAAAAATACACGACCATCATAAAAAATATAAGAGCCGGTTCAATTTCCCTCAATCAGCAGTGATAGTCGTCTCAGTATCGGTGCTTTCCAGGGACGACTGTTTCTCTTCATAAACATGTGACGGACAGTGATCGCGGTCCAGACCCGCAGGAGGTTAATCAGCTTCTGGCCCACAAACACAAAGAATATGAATCAGAGAGGTTTTGTTTCAAGATTATGCCACAAAGAGGAAATTAGAGGGTATCAAGCATATTGTATTTGATAATATCATAAATCATGTGGTGCTTTTATTTAAAACTCTTTCTGGTGGGTTTAAACCAACAATCCAAGAAAGCGCAAGTGTGAGTTCACCACAAGATGTTGTTCCAGTCTAGTGAACAGAAACTGTACAGTTGTTATAAAACAGAAGCACAAAGAGATTTCTTCTGTCACTATTAACTTTTAATCTCTTCAGCCAGTAAGAGTCTGACACAAACAACATTATTTAGTGTTAGAGCCACAGAAGTTCATGTTCAACGTGTCAGTAAGTATCAGCAGCTTCTCTGAAGGAAGTGATGTTATTTGTCAGTTCAAAGGGAATTTTAGTAAAAAATGAATCATTTTCCTCGCTCTTCACTGGCACATCGGCCTGTTCAGTAAAAATGATGAATCTGCTGATGTGGAACAACCTTCATCACCAGTTGTTATAAAACCAGACGTTGGGTAAGTCTTGTAAAACAGTGTTTTTAATAAACTCTGGGTTCACTTACTAAGTTATCAGTACTTCAGTTTATGTGTAGGGACCCTATTCATGCTACTGCTGAAGTGAAGTGATATTTTGAGCTTTATTAGTGGTTAAAAAAATGACAATTTAGATACGTTTGGCTGACTGCCCCATTTACTTTCATTGTTAACTATTTGGTTGTGAAAACAAAAGACAGTCAAACTGGATATTACTTCAACCAACGTAACATATCTGTTGAGGAGGAGTTTGACTTGGTATTCATGGTGAAATAAACTCTGGGTTCATGTTTCTCTGGACCGTCACTTTTTTTTCACAATTTTCCATCATAATTCAGAGTAAAAGATACAAAGACTGTGCTCAGATCGATCACCTGGCGTCTCTTGTTCTCTTCTTTATCTCTGGTGTCAAGTAAAAAAACAAAAACAAAACAAACTGAACTAAACCTGAGCAACAGAGCAACCACTAGATTGAACATGTGACTAAAAAATAAACACAAGCATAATTGACAAAGAAATATCATTAAAATCAATACAATTTTCAGCCTATTTTCTACATCCATCATGTTATTCAGAGAAGTAGCAGTGTTAATTAAATATATGGTTTAATTTCATTTATTATAGTAATTAATTTCACAGTTCAAATCTTAAAACTTAAATTCCTTCAATTCTAAATATCATATGTAGATAGAATCTCACTAAAAAACAAGTCGACTAAATGAAAAAAATATAATCATAGGTTTTATGAAAACCTATGATTATTTCTATGAGTATAAACTATAGAAATATAAGATGAGTGATAAAAGATCGTGTAGGTGAATTTAAAGGAACATTTTCTATAATATCTGTATCTATAAAGTGTGTTTGTCTATTTTAACAGGACGTCTTTAGGGACGATTATTTTGTTTTAATAGTAAAAACTATTCAACCATTACCATTGACTTCCATTTAAACTTACATACAGACATTTATTATTTTAATTTAGACAATAATAAAGGATCTGAATTCATGTTGACATATATTAATATTTATTATCTTAGTAGGGGTTCCAGATAATGAAATATCTTAAATTTAATTCATCTCATTCTGTCATTACTCATCTCTAAATGTTGAAACCTCAGTTAATAACACATAATGAACGAGTTATTCTCGTGTTCAGGGTCAAACCTCCTGTGTGAGTCGGTAAACACTGATGTTACTGTGTCATGATGTGCTGTGGATCTAATTAACACACATACATGTAATCTCACAGCCGTGTAGAGGACACGTCTCCTCCCGTCGCTGCTGAGAAGAACCAGATTATTTTATCTGCAGATACCAGCTCCTCATGTGGAGGTGGTGGCGATGGAGCGAGTCTCCATCTGTCTGCCCCCCCCCTCCTCCCCGACTCTATCTCTACGTTTCCCTCTAACGTTCAATAAAACATCTTACGAGACGTCTTAAACTGAGCGGAGCTGCACACATACACGTGTGTGTAGTCGAAACAGGAGTGTGTGTCTATTAATGGACGGAGGCAAGAAAATGTGATCTTATGGTAACAGCATCTGAGGGCTCACATGCTGCCTGTCAAAAGATTTTACTGACAATCTTTGCGGATGACGTGAAAGTCACGGGGTGAAGGGTGAGAGGTCGGAGCTGCGACGGACAGCTGAGCGCTGCTTGTAACAGGAATCTGCAGGTAGAGTCGACAGTGTCGTAAAAAGAGACGTTAAACTGATTCAGTCTGAAAAATATGAGACACAGACGGAATATTAGAGTATAAAAGAAAAGGAAAAGGCCAATAAAGAGCTGCGAGCCAAAGTGGGTTTAGTTTCTGTTTAACTTGGTAAATTTATGGATGAAGACAGACGATGGTCTGGTTGCTTCATTACAACTTTTTTTTATCTGATAAAAAGCAGTTGAAAATATAAAATATATGAAATAAACGTCTCTTTAATTCCAGACAAAGGAAACGCCAACGTCTTCTGAGCTTCCGTCGCTTGTTGATTTAATTTATTCTTTATTGTAAAAGACTAAAAAAATAAAAACGTCACGTTTATATATTTCAGTCTGTCAGTTGTTGTGTGTTGTTACTTTTAAAACCCAAAGTTTTGGACAAATTCTTCACATTGTGGCTGCTGATGATAAATGTAATTGATGAAATTTAAATAATCAAAACATGGAAACATGAATGTTTCTGCCAACGTTCGTTCAAACCACAAATATGAACACAGTGATCGATAAGATGAATTGTTTGTGAATCTTGAACATTTCCAACCCAGCTCATGATTATTGTCGTTTTTCGTGTTTATTTAAAGTTGGAACGAGGACAAAAGTTAGAAGTGAACACGTCTTTGACTCATTTTCAGCTGAAGGTGAAACGATGAAGATTAAATATAAAACAAACCTTCTTTGTTTAGGTGTTGAACAATTTACCTGATTGCGTCAGAAATTTTTAAATCTCTTTAAAAGCTTGATGACCTTAAATATCTATATTGTTAATTTCATCTTCAAAAGTCATTAACATGAAGGATTGTGGGAATTTGTGTCGTTTAAAGGGAGAAGAGCTAGAACTGATGGACATAGATGTTCACATGATTGTCAGGAAACGGACAAACAAAGTTTAGATTAAACTTCTGTTGTTTTCCAATGAGGAAGAAAAACACTGATCATCATCATTAATGTAACATCAGTGTCAACACGCTAACAACAACAATCAGTAGAAGTAAGTAAAACTAGTCAACATCTGCCCTAATGTTACATTCACATCATGTGTTTAACCAGAGGTTAAGGTGGTGATTTATCAGGCGGAGGAACAATAACAACCAGCTGTGCTACTGTTATAACACTAGACTGTAACGTTGCTGTTACAAAACACCAGTTTGCTTCACGTCAGTGTGATTCAGTCTTTGCTCTGATGAATCAGATTATTTAATTTAGTTATTGATGAACATGACGTGTTTGTCTTTAAAAAAGTTGTGAGTGTTTGATAAGAGATAAGTGAACGTCTACAAATGGACGACGATACTTCGGATTCGGATACTTCTGTTAGTGCACGTCCAGGTACTACAGTACAGTGTATGTAGACTACTACTGCTCCCATAGTGCGTTAACTTCGACAGCGTCGTCTCAAATCGTTGTGCACTTTCCGTCGCCGTTCCTCCTCTTCTGCTGCGTAGCCACGACGGCGTCATTGAGGGTGAGAAGTGTCCGTCGTTCCACACTCAACGTTTTGACCATGATGAGTGAAACCATCCGGGTGTTAACACAACACTGTGTTACCAGACTGGTCAGTGTGAACACACACTCTGAATACTAAGTGTAAGTATGGAAGTATGAGAAGTAAGGAGTTGGATTTTATTCATACTTTAATTTTATTAATTAAAAATCTTAGAATAACTCACAATATTTATTTAAGTCAAGTAAATAAGGATTTATATGTTTTAATGTTTGACAAAAGTCTCATATTTACTCTTTTAAATGTAGTTTAATCTCTGGTCGCAGTGATGTTACAGATCTGTGTGATAAATAGATGCTACAGGAAATATGATGTTGGAGAAACTCAGCGACATGACGCTTCCTCTTTGAGATGGTGCAAATATTAACATGCACCGACATGATTGAAGTTGTGTTTTGCACGCTGGAGATAAAGGATGTGTTCGTATGTTTCCATCCTGTTTTTGTTTTTATGCATTTGAGTGAGAATTTTGTGATACTTGACTGAAGATGCAGATAAAACATAAAATACAATATGTAACAGACGAAGCGAGCTCGTGATAATGTCTTGTCTCTGTGTGTAAAATGTGGAGATTTCTCTTTCTGACTCCAAACATCATCTACTTCACGTTTAATCATCCTCCTGTGGATCTGCTGTTCTGCTCCGACTGGTTTCCATGTTTGTAATCTTTTCCTTTTTTCTGAGCAGCGTTACCCTTTTCATCTCTGTAGGAGATAAGAGCCAGGACAGGACAGGGAGGAGAAACACACACACACACATGCTTGTGTGTTTGTGTGAGGAGGTGGGAGAAGCCAGTATCACATTAATGAAGAGACTCATTATCAAATTTACGAGAGTTGGAGTCACTGAGCTTCATCTTTCTGCTGCGATGAGACAAGTAGTGAAAGAAAGGAAGGGAGGAGGAGATGAAGGCAAAGAGGGACCTCGGTGATAAAGAAGAAATTAATGGTTTCATCTCTTTCTCTCGCTTTGTTTTTCTTATTTTTTCTCACACTCACACACACACACACACTCTTACACACAGTCAGCTGCCCCTTTTCCTCACTGTGTTTTTATAAAGACACTGATACTCTCCACTTCAAAGAGCAGAAATAAACTTTCGCCATGTAAACTCGGCCTGCTTGTACACACACACACACACACACACACACACACACACACACACACACTCACACTCTTCCTCTGTGGTTTTCTCTCTGTGGTCTTTCATCCTGCCTCTGTCTCTTTGAGGAACTGAATCTAAAATAACCTCATCGTACTTATCATATTCAAACACACACACACACTCGAATGAAAACACAAAGTCACACCGACTCATATGAAAAACACTTTTGTTGTACCCGGAGCAGAGGCCAAAAAAACAACTTAAAAAATCGCTCCAATCTCTTTTGGCTTCTGAGGAAGGGTGTTTCACCGGGAGCGTCCAGCCCGCAGCCGCCGCCGCCGCTTGACCAGAAGGAAGGAAGACGCTGCTGCATATGGATGATAGTGAACCTTCTCCACAAGATCTGCTCTGCAGACTCATACATTTAACATCACAGTTAATAGCTTGAATTGATGTCAAAACCCGAGGTTCCTGGTTTAGGGCTTTGTGCCTCGTCGGTCTGATGCCAGTGAAACCGCTGAGCCGTCGCTGCTGCAGTATTTCAATCAAACTCGTTTTGCAGAGCGAATATATTCAGCAGGACTTTGGATCACAGTATGAGTCAGTGTGTTACTGTAGCGAACCTTATTAAAAATAGAAATGTGTGTTTTCATGCTTTGCACACGTGCGATGTTTAGTCAGTGTGATGTTGGAGGAAGTGGCAGCAGTATTTAAAGTTCTGCTTGTGGCTAAACTGTGAACACCTTTGTGTAAATGTGTGACTTTATCAGTAAAGTGTTTGTGTCAAACAACACTTAGTAAGTGCAGCAGTGATACAGGCGGCCGCTATCGGACCAGACCTGAACATCGAGGCCGCGACAAAGACACACGACAGAGACGCCGTTCGTCTTTTCTCACCCTCTCCAGCATTTAGAGCTCGATAAGAGCGAACAGACTCGTCCCTTAAACGCTCAACTTTAACACTCAGGCTGTGTGAGGTTGGTCAGAAGGATCCAATCAGGTGTGACGGCGTCAAACGTCGCTAACACCTTCAACATTAGTGTGAGAGTGTGTGGAGCTGAGGGCAGAGGCACTTTGGAAACAGAGTTGTGACAGTTTCTGATGAAACTTTATCACTTTATAAAGTCAGTTTTAAATTCAGGAAGTTTATTTTCTACTACCTCCAGTTCTCTTGTTTTTACTCTAATCCTACTCTAAAAGTCTAAAACTGTTGCAACTTGACTCTTATCTTCTTGTTAAGGTTTTCAAAACAGATCTGGACCTAAAAAAAAAAAATGGAGCCTCAGGATGAGACTGATTTAATAGAAACGCGACAGAGACGCTGTCTGACGTCTTTTCTCACCCTCTCCAGCATTTAGAGCTCGATAAGAGCGAACAGACTCGTCACTTAAACACTCAACTTTAACACTCAGACTGTGTGAGGTTGGTCAGAAGGATCACATCAGGTGTGACGGCGTCAAACGTCGCTAACACCTTCAACATTAGTGTCGCGGTGTAGAGGTGAAGGTAGAGACACTTTGGTTTTGACGATTTCTGAAGCCAAATTAAACTTACTTGTTGGAAGACAAATTTGTGAGGACAGTTTTGGACGCGTGTTAACCTGAGGAAGTTAGTTTTCTGCAGCTCCACATGTGGCTACGATCTGACTCACGACTAAAACCTCCTGTTTTTACTACCTGTACTTACTAGTTGACTGTTTTTATTGCTGTGGTTTAAAAGGTACCGAGGTAAAATGTGAAATAACCAACAAAAAGACAAACGAGACAAAATGGAAACAACAAAGTACAAACTCAAACACGTTAAAGAAACTATGAGAAACAAACTGGATAAATTATATTAAGGACAGAAATGAAAAAACAAAACAGGAAGTAACATACAAGATAAGAACAATTTCAAAAATAAAATAGGAAATCGACTCAAAATGCTGAAATAAAACCAAACAAAAGTTCAGAGCATAAAACAAAGACAATGCTGTTATATATATTTATTGTGACTCCACAGTTTATTAGCTCTTGCTAACTTTTCTGCGGCTGCAGAGCAGAACAAGGACCGATGTCACCAGCTGCACTGAGCTCATTTAACTGTCTTAAATCATTTGTAGTTCAAGTTTTTAGCTGATTTAGTCTTAAATTCTGTTTTACTTTTATAATGAAGCTGAAGTTTAAAAAAAAACTGTTGCACAGAAAAACTTTAGAAGAAAGTTTTTACACTTGAGATTTAATTATTTCGGTTTTACGGGAGGAAAAGGTCTGTGCTTTGAACACAATAGGAAATGGGTGTGTTTGTGCTCTACCTGTGTGTGTGTGTGTGTGTTTTGACCATTCACTGCTTTAACCATGTGGGTGTTATCTGATGAACAGCTGATGGTGCTTATAGCAGAGTTTCCCCCCTTGAGAGCTTTTCCTGCACACTGTAAATCTCACTAATAAGGCCCGGGCGCCTGGCGAGCCCCCTCCACTTCACCGCCGGGTGATAAATAACGGCGGCCTCGCCGACCGGACAGCAACCGGACAGAGCCGACGCACTACAAAGAGGGAACAGTAATCCCAGAAGTTAGAGGTAGTAATAACCGCGGATAGCCAAGACTGGATATGAGGCAGAGGAAAGAAATGAAGGAGATAAATGTGTGTGTTGGTCGCTGTAATTGTGTGTAATTAAAAGGTCAGTGATAGGATGAACGTCAGAGCGAGGAGGGTGGCAGCTCGTCTTCCTCCGTCTCTCTCTTTGTGTGTGTTGTTTGAGTAAAAGTCTGGTTGGTTTCCAAGGTAAAAGGCTGACTGCTGATGGAGACAGGCGTCTGAGGGAATGTCCTCACCCACGCAAGCTCATTAATTACACACAGGACGCACTTATCACTTATCTCTCCTGAGCACGAAGGTTGAAGTGATACTCGCAAGTCGGGAGGAGCGGAGAGGAGCTGAGAGATAGGTGGAGGGGGAGACGGAGATAGACGGAGGGAAGAGGGGGGAGGAGGCCGGAGCTGTTGAGTTGTGGTTATGAATGACTTTCAGGGTGAAAGGAAGTGGCAGGAGGTCAGTATCACAACCTCTGATCCTGACGTACACACTGTTTTTATTCTTCTTTGATATTTAAAACAGAGTTTATCTACAGAGTGAAAAATCAGCTTCAACTCAACGAGTCTTTACTTTAAGTTTGTAGGAGCTTTTGTTTTTGAAATGTTTTCTTTAACTTCTGAAAGGTTATTTCTGTGGTTTAAAGGACTTTACTCTGGCCTGTGGACACTATGAAAGGTGTGTGTGTGTGTGTGTGTGTGTGTGTGTGTGTGTGTGTGTGTGTGTGTGTGTGTGTGTGTGTGTGTGTGTGTGTGTGTGTGTGTGTGTGTGTGTGTGTGTGTGTGTGTGTGTGTGTGTGTGTGTGTGTGTGTGTGTGTGTGTGTGTGTGTGTGTGTGTTTTGATGTGGTTGACACACACAGAGGAAGTTTTTGGGTGGATGTTGAACCCACGGTCCACCTCCAGTTTCCTGGTCTGTTCAGTCACCATGCAGAGTCGCTGTGCCCCATAAAGAATGCATTAGTCCAACACACACACACACACACACTATAGAGGAGGAAGGTTTTATTCAATTTCGTGTGATTCCTGTGTTTTTGAACATCACGCTTCATAAAACTGACTGTAAACCTGAAATGTTGAACGTTGTTCATGTTTAAGATGAAAGATATGAAGCAAAAAAACAACTAAAACTAAAATATATTAAAATACATAAACAGAGAAAACACACATCAACCAGTAAGACAGATGTTAATATTGACTTAGAAAAGCATATTTTATTGATTAATAAAATAAATAATAAATAAATATTGTTTCTAATTTACTGTTTAAATAATAGTTTTTATTATTTCATAAATTAAATTAAATTGTGATTTTGTGTCTCAGTGAGTTTGTGAGATCTAACAAAACCTGCTGAACCGTAACATTCAAGACCAAATTCAGCTCAATTCACATTAATTTTATTTTTGTTTTTTTACGCTCTGTTGAATATTTGTGGCTTTTTCTATTAAATCTATGTTGTTCAGGTGGATGAGATCTGCTTATTACAGCAATAAAACAGGAAAATCAACATTTTCTTCAGTGTGTGTTTGAGTGTTTGTGTAGTTTAGAAATACTTTTCTAGTTCTCAAAACACTGTTCTCAGACCAGTTTAAATGAATGAAGGCCCAGATTTTTTTTTTTTTTTTACCCAGAATGCTCTGAGACATGTGCACGCCCGCTGCTCTGTCTGCAGGCACATGTGCACACAAACACACACACACATGATGTATGTGTGAATAATAAGGTGTTAATTCTGGAGGTGTTGGCTACATGCTGTCACACACACACACACACACTTCCACTCATTTCCTCTTTTTTTTTTTTTTTTTTACTCGCTGTCTTTAAAATATGTAAGTGATTTGGCCTTTTCCTGCCACAACCTCTGACGGCTTTATACTAAACAGTTGCAGCCTCGTCTGACACACACGCACACACACACACACACACACACACACAGTCTCTAATAACAAGTCTCTGTAACATCTGATCGTCCCGATGTTATGAGGCAGGTTTCAGATCAGTTCAGATTGTACGTCACCAACTGCTGCTTCAACACACTCTCTCTCTCTGCAGCTGCCTAAACTTGTGATTACCTGTAGTTGTCTTGGGTTTCAGTCGTGCGTGAGTTTCAGGGTGTTGGTTTCTTAGTTTCCTCTTGTGTCGGTGACGTTCAGATGCTCAAGTGTTGTCTTGTGTTGTTTGTTGGATTTAGGACATTTCTCCTGTCAACACCTTCTCTCTCTGTCATTGATGACCACAGATAAAACTTCATCTTTTCTCCTCTTTCATCCACCTCCTCCCTCTCTCTCTCTGTCTTTGTGATAACGCCGTGCGTGTGGATGTTTTTCTCTAGATAACTTTATTTTGACTGCCTATGTGCCCGTGTGTGTGTCGCTGACAGACGTGAACGACGCTGCAGCGTTGACCCGGGGGTGAGGGGAGATGTGAGTGTGTGTGTGTGTGTGTGTGTTTTGCGGTTGTTTATGGCGGTAATGGGCTCCTTGGACTCGGACGTCTTTTGATCCCGCCACGCCACCTCAGTTAGGAAGTGTTGACATCTGCTCTCTGAACTTGATAATGAGACACCTTAGACCTTTGGTCAAAATGATTTTTTAACAAAGACACAAATAGACGCCTCCATCTTTTTCTACACGAGGAGCTTGTTTGTGTTTATGATGTTAATCTTTTTAGAAGTTTCTTTTCAAGGGAAAGTTTACAGGCGGCGCATATAGCCCAGCTGTAATCCACATCTGCTGGGTGGATGTGTACGTTTATGTGTTAACTTGGCGTAGAAACCTTTTGCATTTTATTAGTTTCTGTCTTTGCATCTGTTGGATGTTTGCTACGTTATATTTAGCGTTTACATCCCAACGTCTGAAATTAGCTCGGCCACGGTTGCAGCTAATTCTGGGAAATATCTGCTAAAATAAGGTCCACATAAAACACGTTCTCTGGTTTCCGCTCGCCTGCTTCTGCTGTGATCGCTGCGCTGTAACCTGCTAATCACAAGCAGCACGGCAGCGAGCTGGTCACAGCCCACTATGTTTAGTGTTTACAAGGTTTAAACACGGCCCTGTTCGGGCGTGCTGATATAGGCTGATGCACAAACATACACACATTTCTTACTGTATGTATTCATGCATTCAACCCACATGCATGCAACACACACGCCAGCTGCCCGTCTCTGTTGTCGTAATTGGATTTGATTTGAGGCAGTGCGCGTCCTCAGGAGGTCAACGTGGACCCGCAGCGTTTCTGTGGCAGGACGCTCGCTCGCTTACATTTCTGACCGTATAACTTCTCAGACCGTCATAACTCCAGAGCTTAATTGGATCTTTACAAGTTGCTTAAACATCAAGTTTAAAAAATAGTTGGTTCGGTTTCATCCTTCTGTTTCTCTCGGTTCATGTAAGGAGACGACATGGGAGGCGTAAGTATAACGTTTCACGGTGCCTGGATGGCCGAGTCGCACCATGTTGGCGTATATGCCGTGTAGTTGTTCGCCGGTTCGAGTCCTGACTGAGTCAAGCTTTCCTGCGTGTCCTTCCCCCACTCTCCTCCCTGTTTCCTGTCTCTCAACACCTTCTCTGATTAAAGGTGAAAAAAATACTTAAATAAAAGTATAATGTTTCACCGAGTCTGAATCCAACACTTTTCAACTAACTCAACTCAGCAGCTCACCTGACAGCTGCTACGATCCATCGATTCTCAGATAAACGATCTAATATTATTGAACCATATCGTCATTTAAAATAAATTCCCATGACATTTCTGTGTTGCTTCCTAAATGTTCAATCAATAGCAAGTAGTCAAGAAAAAGATGATGAAGACGTTTAGTTTCCTCTCAGGAATAAATGAGAGACAAGACGAGTCGACAGACAAAACGCCAGGAAACAAGGACCAACGTGTCCGGTTGAAGCATCTGAAGAAGAAGCAGCAGGACATTGACCATGTTAACGTGTCAGATACCTGCTCTACCTGCAACTCTAATAGACTCTGAGTATCACAACAACACAACGTCTAGTTTGATTCTTTTTTTTTTTAATTTATTAAAAACTACAGATTAGTTTTCATTTATTATCAGGGAGAACTGAGAAATAAAACGGTCAAATCATATTTTAGTGATATTGGATAACATCATATTGTTGTCTAGAGAATTAAATGTCACATCACCATCATCTACATCACCACCACCAAGTGAAAGCCGCTGCTTTCACTTTAGCATCTCGCTCAGTTCGACACGACCACGTCTTCAGTGTCTCCCTCCCCCTCGTTGCTCTGAAGGTTTCTGTGGTGTTACAGAGCGTGACGCCTACGGCCGTCGAGGGAGTCGTAGACGTTCTCCTAAATTAAATACAACTCTCAGAGCGAAGAAAACTGATGACCACACACACTGACGGGCTGCTAACACTGCAAACATCACATGTATGTAGGTTAAAACACACACAGAGAGGGATGGATGGTCGAACATCTTTTGTTTGTGTTGTTGAAAACCCACTGGATTTATCTGTTAGTGCTCAGAGGGTGTGTGTGTGTGTGTGTGGGATCCAAACATGGTGGAATTATGGGAGCTGAGGTCAAAGGTCAAGGCCAGAAACACAACACAGTGTGTGTTGAGTGTGTGTTTGTTGGAGGAGTGATGAAACCGCTCTACACACGCGTCATCAGGCGTCTGATTGAAGGTGTTCACCAGGAATTTAGATTAACTCACAGAGAAAACAGATGATGAAAGGAGGGAACATAAGTTGACCTGAGAAACATAAGTTCTGGAGAAACGAACGTCGAAGATGAGTCTGAAATATATTCAACATATCATCAGGTCGGACAGATCTGTTTTATTATCATCAGTCTGTCTGTTGAGGTGAGTATGAATCGTCTGTGGGTCTATTTTAGTTTCTCACAATATTTAAACTGCTGTTAGTCACTGTATCTTAATTTGGTTAAAGTGACGTTCAGAGTAACATGAACCAGAGTCTATTTCACCATGAATACGAGTCAAACTCCCCTCAAGAGATATTTTACGTTGGTTGAAGTAATATCCAGTTTGACCATCTTTTGTTTTCACAACCAAATAGTTAACAATGAAAGTAAATGGGGCAGTCAGCCAAACGTAGCTAAACTGTCATTTTTTAACCACTAATAAAGCTCAAAATATCACTTCACTTCAGCAGTAGCATGAATAGGGTCCCTACACATAAACAGAAGTACTGATAACTTAGTAAGTGAACCCAGAGTTTATTAAAAACACTGTTTTATAAGATTTACCCAACGTCTGGTTTTATAACAACTGGTGGTGAAGGATGTTCCACATCAGCAGATCTGGAGGGAAACATACAAAATTCTGTTAAGGTTACAGCTCCACAAAGAAGGAAATAATTATAGTAATAATTAAAAAGATAAAAGGAATAAAAGAATCATTTACAAAGTCGATATTTTGGAAAAAACAACAAGCTGATACGAGATCAGAAGATCAGAAACCTTGACGCTTCTGGTGAAAACTGGCGGTAACCCTCATGGTTTTAGTTCTGTCTGAGTTGGAGCCCTGATCTAGTTTATGTAACCGTGTAAGTTTTCTAGTTGTTCTTACGTCCGTTCATCTCATTCTTGTGAACAAAGTATCTCGGGAACATCATGGAGGAGTCATGGCAGATTTGGTTGATTTGGCAAAAATGAACTGATTAGATTTAGTTGATGAAAGGTGGGCGACATTTTTTGGGGGATTATCACAGGTTAATCAACTTCAGTTGGACCTGTTAGTGGAGGTGGTTCTAGTTAAAGATTTGTATCTGCTTTTTTCCTCATAGGCCTTAAAATATCCCTGATTTCTAACAACCATGTGATGAAAACCTCCCTCCTAGTGTTTGTATTATTTTGACCCCCACAAGTCGAAGTCCTCGAGTGAAAAAGGGTGAATTTCAAGGTTCGTATAAAATCCAGCGACAATTCAAACACAGGAGGAGACGTGTTTTCATTAGATGTTAAATACACACTGATGACGAGTCGTGTGTGACTGATGGTGGGAATGTGAGAGACGGAGAGAGAGAAAGTTAGAGAGACTGTAACTTCAGGGTTAATAACGCGTCACCAGAACCGGCAGGTCACGACCTTTTGCTCATGCGCCATTTTATTTCAATTACAGACACAAAAATCTGGTATCTTGAGTGTGAATGGTGTTTATTTGGTCATGGGTCTAAACCGGATGGGAAGACACACACACACACATATGTAGTGTGGTCTGACTGGGAGACGAGCTCATGCTACATTAGCCTCCGAACGCCGTGTCCTTCCCAGCAGCGCCTCCCGTCGTGGAGCGGTCGTGGGAACGAAGCGACTTGAACTTGTGATTTTATTCTGTATTTTATTTTCTCTCTCTCTTTTTTTTTTTTTTTTTAGGATGTTACGAAACCATCACCAAAACCCACTAGATTCAGGATCCAGTCCATTAAAGTGTTCGAATAATAAACGAAGCCTGCGGCTCTGACCTGAGCGTTACCTCTGCCACAGCCCGTATTATATCAGAGAGGTGAGGTTTAATGTGCCCCGATGGGAACTGGCATCGCACAGACAACCACAGTTGTAAACACAAACACAACACAGGCCGCTTACGTGTCCAAACACAGCACAACCAGAAACCAACAGTGACCAGTGGTTAGACATGAAACAGATGCCTCCGTGAAGATCCCGCCGCCGATAGTCTCGCCTCACTGCAGGTGTAAGTGTAAACTGGGGCGTGACTGAAGAGACTGAAGAGAGCGAGAAGGAGCTGAAGAGTCGAGCAGAAAGCAGCAGAGGAAGAGAGACAGAGATGTTTGAACAGATTAGAGCTGCCCTTGGCGCCTGTCTGTGGTTCCAGTGAAGTGATGTGTCACCCGGATCCTGAGGGTGATGACAGCACCGAGGGAGAAAAGAGCTTGTTGATGCTACTCAACGTTGTTTTTGCTCTTTTTATGATCAGGGAAGCTTTGTCTGTGTTTTGTCCTCAGAGGAAAAGATAGTGAAGCTGCAGTCTTTACAGATTTAAATACCTGCTTTAAAAAAAAAAACCTTAAACCACACGTGGCACCAACGAGCATCATTCACACTGATGGAGCTATAAGTTTCTGTGTGAAAATGTGAAGATGCAATCTCACAAAATGTGATATAACCTGAAAAGTATGTGTTGAATTTCTTCTCCATAACTTTTTCCACTTTACACAGAACGTTGCTTCAAACAGATCAACACAGGGATAAAGAGTCACAGAGGCTGTAAACATCTTTATCACTAGATGTGGATTTAAACTGAAACTATCGCAACTGAACTATCACTAACGTTGATCTGGGATCAGTCTTTAAACCGTCTTTATTGTTTTAGCCTCCAACTGAATTATCCTGAGTTTCTAAATTTTTGGATCATTTTTTTGAGTTTCTTCTGATCCAGAATCTCGATCCAACACAGATAGATAGATAGATAGATAGATTGGTAAAGGTAAAGGTGAAGGATTTTGATGTGACTGTGGTGATTTTGGACCGTTTGGGGACAGATATGTCGATGTTTTGTTGTTCAGTAATTGGTTTTAGTTTCCTTTTGGTTATTTCTTTTGCACTTCTAATTTGGACCATATAGGAAGCCATACATCCTTCTTAAACTTTGACAAAATTTGGTCAAATTTGGCCCATTGGACCGTTTTGCTATCTGGGTGATCTCCTCAATTCTGGTGCAGAGCGAGTTTATCTTCTGTGTGTTGACACCACAGGTCTAACGATGTCGTCTTTTAGGTTGGTCCTTCTTCCCTTCAAGGCTGCAGACAGCAACTTTCAGGGTTGAAAACTTCAATGTGAACTATATAGTTTAGTTTATTCCTTGGTTATATTTTCTAGATGCTGCCTCCTCAACATACGATCATATTGCAGATATCCTAAGTGGCCGTTGGATTGTTTATCTTGTAGCTTCTTCACTAGTCAAAAATGTTTCCACACTAACGCTACGTTACCTCTGCAAATTGTGCTCGGTTTACGACAACTGACGTAAATGATCAGTTAAAAAGTGTTTTTTTCTGAGTTTTTAAGTTTTAGTTGCATCCGCTCACAGAGTAAAGCAGCTCAGCAGCATAAAGAGCCGGAAACTTTTATAAAACTTTGTCTCTTGATGATTTTAGATCATTGTTATAACAAAACTGTGAAGAGAAGTTTGTTTCACGTCACAGATGATAAACGGTATCTGGAGTGTGTCATCATGTGTGACATATGTGCACATGAGTGTGTGAAGGTGTGTGTGTGTGTGTGACACTCACATGGTTTTCTCATATCTGTTTTACAGCCTTTTGCTGTATAACCCTGACCAGTGTCTAACCATCTGTCCTGCTCTCTGGATGCTTGTAATAACTAGTTCCCCCCCCAATACACACACACACACACACACACACACACACACACTCTCTCACACACCCAGCCTCCGCTCACACACAGACACACACCGAACCCCCTCCCCCTCTGCCCTGATCCCCAAAGAAAACCGATCCACCCGCCTCAAAACCCAAACTCTTTCTCTTTTTTTAATGTTTTCAACGCTGCGACATCAAACCGTTGTAGTTGTGTGTTTAACAGCAGCTCACACGTTCAATCTGCACGTTCACAGGTACACGAGGTTGCACATGTGCTCAAGTGTTTGGAGGCGGTTTATTTCATTTCCTTCACACCTTCACAGCTGCACCGCAGACACTGACCTCAGCGGACGCTTTACACAAACACAACACACACACACGTACAGTAACAGAAACACAAAGACATATCAAAAGATGGTGGGAAAAGCTGCAGCTGCATGGGAGGTTACCCATAAGTCTCTGCTGCAAGATAAAGAACATACAGGCATGAGTTTGCAACATTTCTGCATCAATCGGTCACTAAATCTGACCAATGTGACCGTAAAAATATCCAAACACAGGAGCAGAAGAGGTGTGAACAGGATGAGACTTAGCATATGTCACGTAAATCTATAGATAAAAAGCCATAACTGAAGCCGACTCGTATAAAAAGTCAGAATATTGGTGCTATTTACTACGGCCTAATAAAAAAAATCAAAGCGTGGAGAGGTGTTGCTCAGTGACGCCACTAAATACAGTGTCTGGTTACGGTGCAACTGTTTGGTTGTCTGGTGTCGTGTTGCGTCGTCTGAACCCAACCCAGGATACTTTACATACTGTACTCTGTGTGTGTGTGTGTGTGTGTGTGTGTGTGTGTGTGTGAAGCACCATGAGGATGATTTACTCAGGATGTTAACAGGCTCAGAGGATCTGAAACAAAACTGGATGAAGTCTGCAGGTGCAGCTCGACGTCACTCAGGATTCTACGAGTAACAAAGACATCATGTGATTTATTAAGTTAATAAAAGAAAATTAAGTTAATTCAGATCTTTATTGTGTCGTTTTAAGATGTAAATATTTAGACATTATAAAGTTAAATCAGATTTGTCACCAGTTAATTTTCTGTGTTACATTAATAAGCTCATTTCCGTAAGTTTCACTGTTGTTATCAGTTTCAGCCTCTGCTTCCTTTCGGCAGACAAAATACTGTTGTTTAGGCTTCAGAGGGATTAAACAGAGGTTAGTGAGGTCCAGGGCAGCGTGAGGAGATGGACCGAGGAGGGAGGAGGGCGTCTTCAAATAAAAAAATAAATAAAACTTTAAAAGTTTTAGTAAAGTTTTATTAAAATTAAAGTTAAGATTTGACTTTTGTGAGGTGGAGTTTAAGTGAAACTGATACAGCAACTGCGATGAAACTGCGACTAAAATTTAATTGAGATGGAAAGAAAGTAGAAATATTTTAAGGCCAGGGTGTTGCTGCAGTCTGTGTGTGTGTGTGTGTGTGTGTGTGTGTGTGTGTGTGTGTGTGTGTGTGTGTGTGTGTGTGTGTGTGTGTGTGTGTGTGTGTGTGGTTAATTAGGCGTATCAGGGACTAATCCCTCTCCAGGGTCATCTGCTGGGGTCAGGCCTAAAAAGAGAAAAGGTCACAGCAACATCCGGCTCAACGCATTAATGACAGCTTCATACTGTAGACCTGTGTGTGTGTGTGTGTGTTGCGTGTGTGTTTGCGTGTGTGTGTTTTGTGTGTGTGTAAATATGTGTGTTTCCCTTCTCATTCATTAGTTCAATAAAATCTTCACTTCTTTGTATCTTCTTCTACTTTTCTGTTAAGATACACACACACTGTCCAGTCTCGGTGTGTGTGTGTTATTTGTTATTTGTTGAGTCCAAACTGTGGCAGATGGACGTGTATTGATGACTGGTCTCTGATCACTATTATTGATCAGTGATTACAGTGAAAACAGCTTTACTGTATTCAAACAGAAGCAGATGCACGAACACACTGAGGGAAGCTACTGTAGCTCACAGGGGACGAACTGCAGCGTGTGTGACTGCTGAGCAAGGACAGGGATTAACACACACATACACACAGAGTCAACACACACACACACACACTCACGGCGACGCTTTGGCTTTCACTGAGCGTCACAAACAACAGCAGCCGTGAAATATTCAGGAAGGTGCAGAGATTGTAGCTGATTCTGACGATGGTGTTTATAGAGATTATTATTATCATGCTTCCTCTGATAAATGTGTTTCAATACACCTGGACTCATCATTTATTTCCTCCCGTCTGTGTGCGAGATGCACCACATCCCCTTCGATAGCTCAGTTGGTAGAGCGGAGGACTGTAGTGGCTCTGAATAGAAATCCTTAGGTCGCTGGTTCGAATCCGGCTCGAAGGAGGAAACATTTTCAAAATCTGATCCACGTTTCCTCTTGTACACACTTTAAACTCTATTACATTTACAAATCATGACTGTTCACACACACTCTTGCACACGTGTCAGTAAAACAAACGATCCTCTGGACTGTTTTTGTGGTGACATTTGTCTGACTGACTGTCGCTCTCCTTTCTTCTCTGAGCGTCGTCTATTTTCGTGACGGTGTGACACTGTGGTGAAAGACCAGGCTGAGACCCTGACATATATATTGTGTTACATCGACTTTTCATCACCTACACATTCGCCTCCAACTCCTAAATAGAAAATGATTCTATTTTTGGTTTTTATGACTGTTCTCATCGTTTGGATTGACTTTGTTGGAAATCGACTCCCGTGTGAAGGAGATTAGAGACGGAGCTAATGCACAAACATTTCATTTAGTGAAATTTGATTTGATTTCACACATTTGTCGAGTTAAAACGGGCTCAGAGGATTTTATCACTGACAGCGCAGGTGTAATTATGACTCACTGTAAACCAAATAATTAAGCAAAGATGGACGACACATCTCCGCTGTCTCCCTTTAAAATGAAACTGAATTATCCTGAGTACGGACACAGAGTTATAGCATCAAATACATAATCAAAACCAAATTACTCAGAAAAATGCAGCTCACATCGAAAAAGCAGGGTGTCATTCTGCAGCCAGGCACCAGGGGGCGATCTAGATAAAGACAGAAAATCACGTTGAGATTAATTTTATACTCGTTTAGTTTCTTGGCATCTGGTCTGAGATTCTTCCCGTTACATTTGAAGAGTTGAGTCCGTCGATAAAATGTGATAATGTGGTTGAAAACTGACGCTCTCGATAGTAAATGAGTTAAATATAAAACCTCACAACGGAGCCAAAGCTGTAAAAATAATTCAGCTACTATCAGTTACTATCACACTGAAGGACGATGCAAACTGAAGAGAAGTCAGCGAAGAAGAGCTGAGTTTAAAAAATACATCATACAAGAACCAGAACCGGTGCAGAAATATCTGTAAATGAACCGATTGTCCTGGATTTAGGTTGTAAATAAACAAGATAATAGAGACGTGATGATGGTAATAAATGTAACAAACTGTCCATGTTTTCATTAATATTTTCCTTCATCAGATCAGTCGTCGTCGTATTGATTGATAATTCGTTTGCGTCAGCGTCTGTGTTGTGATTGGCCGCTGTGGTTGTCCGGGGCGACGGTGTTTTGATTGACAGCTCTACCTGGGTGGTAGGAGGCAGTGACAGCTCTGTCGCTGTGGAAACAAACACAACAAGATGACGAACCAATCAGAGCAGCGAGCGGCCCCGGGGGATTCATCTCACACATGCTGAAGATTTCCTCAAGACCAAAACACACATAAACACACACACACACGCATATACGTTCTTCTTCTTGTACGCGCCGCGCTGCTTTGTTGGATATACGAGTGTATATGTGTTAACGTTTATTTGTGTGTTAATGTGTGTGTTCTCTCCGTGTGGTGTGGTCTTCTTTCGACACCGTCTCTGGGCCGTTGACGTGGTTGTCATGGGAGAGTGCTCACTGGACCCTACACACACACACACACACACACACACACACCGGGGGACAGGGGTCAGCTTGTATTAAAAGACCAAATAAACGAAGCTTTCCGCACCAGAAACCCACCGCAGACAAGACAAGCAGACAGAAAACGAGAGCACGACAGGAGGAAATGTTTGTTGGGGTGGAGGTGGTGGAGGTGAAGAACGACGTATTGTTAATTTACTACACCTGTCGGACACGAGGTCAAACCAACCTGTGCAGGTGAACGAGGAGCTAAGGACTAAATCACAAGTTTGACCATGATGTGATATTATATCAGTTCTTTGAACAACAATACAATATTTGTCAATATCACAAAATCTGTTATGATACGATTTAGATTTGATTCGATATGAGAAGTTATCATCGATCTATTTAACACAATCAGTTCATATCAACTAAAATATGATTTAACTATTTTATTTCTTCTCTCTTCCAGATTCTAAATGTTTTTACTAAAAAGAATCAAACCAGACGTTGTGTTGTTGATCAGCTGTGACACGTCTTTTAGTTTTAGTGTAAAATAACTGGTCAGAGCTGGTGAGCAGGTATCTGACACGTTAACATGGTCAATGTCCTGCTGCTTCAACACACACGTTGGTCCTTGTTTCCTGACGTTTTGTCTGTCGACTCTTTTCTCTCGTTTATTCCTGAGACGAGACTAAACGTCTTGATTGAACGTTTATAAAGGAGCAGTAGGAGCTTGGATGGAAGTGATAATAAAATAAAGATCATTAATTGAATCGATGTACTGATCTACATCCATGGATGGTTATTTCTCTATCAGGAGCATCATCCTGCAGCTTACCTTGACCTTTGACCTCCACTGTCAGACAGTAGGTCACTTTTAATCTCTGTAATCAAACCGTATTGACAGATTGAAGTATATTAGAGGCTCTAAATCTGTCATTACACCGTTTGGCTTTTGGCTGCTTTTCTCTCAGCTGTCCTGCTTATCTGATCACTGTAAAAGGCCTTGGAGCTGATGTGTGTTTTAATATGTCGCTGTGTGTGTGTGTGTGGTTGTAAAGTATAAATTTTTAAATCTCAGACATTTCAGTCCCGATCATTCATCTCACTCTGTCTTTTCTTTGTCTATTTATCTTTCTTTCCTGTCATTTTTCTCGCTTTATCACATCTCTGTCTTTTCTTCCTTTTTTCTGTTTATTTCATTCTTTCTCCTTCTTTCTCTCTGTTTATGTCTCCTCTCTCCCTCCTGCCCGTCTCTCTCTCTCTCTCTCTTTTTTTTCCTCCGACTCTGCTCGTCATAAATCGCTCTCTCGTTGGCTGTTGAAGTGTGAGGAATGGCAGATCTGATGGTTTCTCACAGCTGTTGCGAGGCTTTCCCAGGTTCACCTCACCACAGTGCCCTCTGTGGTCCTGGCTCTCGGACCTGAAGGCAAAATATACAAAACATGAATCGGCTTTTAAATATTTGAACTGCTTTGATGTGAGCTTGATTTATCTTTCCGATTAGTCCAACGAGTGAGCACATCTCGTGTAAAAATAAGCCGGGAGAGTCGGGACGAAGCGTCTGCTGGATTTATGAAACATTTTATAATTTTAAATTAAAGCTAATATTCATAGTAACGCTACACTTGTCAGTAGAAGGAGACGGACCAGAAAAGTCCAGTTAGCTTCAGTTATTTACTCTCACTCCTGGTGATTCTGCTGCTTCTGAAACGTGGTTGAAATCGAACACCTCTGCTTTTAATCCACAGTCCAGTCATTTCATTATTTTCCACATTTAAAGGAGCAGTCTGACGTTTACTTAGAGTTAGATGATATTGATTGATAGCATGAAGCTACAGCCAGTTAGCATAGCTTAGCACAACGACTGGAAACAGCTCTAGGGGTCGGGACCAAACGCCTTGTGTTATCAGGTTTTAGAGTATTTCATCTGCATCATCAAGTCTGACAGAAAACCAGCTGCAATTTTATTCAGTAGCTAGATTCATATTTTCCTGCTGCTTCGTTGACTAAACAGTAAATGTATCGACGGCTACGTCAAACTTGTCTTGAGACATTTGTTGTAAATGATGATTGTTTACAGAATTCTGTTAATTCTTTTTAAATTTACACTTGAAGGACGACAACGAACACCAGTTCTAACTCGGTTTATAGAAAACTATAATAAACCTTCAAGATGTTTTGTTTTGTTTCTATAAAATACAAATATAAAATTCTCTGTGTATCCACTAAGTCTGTCTCTACTCTACTGGACTCTACTGGACTCTACTGGACTCTACTCAGTCTGGTAGCAGACACGTTGTTTTCCATCACAGTTTGGTTCCTCCTCCACGTGAATGTGGTGAGTGGAGTCAAACTGCTGCGACGTCACGACACTAAAACATCAGTAAACATTAATGGACATGGAGGAGATGCTGTACTTGTTGCTGGGTTAGCTTACGACCAGGTAGCTACGACGATGGCTATCACTCTTGTCCTGTTTAAAAATGGAGCTTGATTATTTTGTTGACGCTCTCTCAACTCAACTGGCGTCTGGTGGCAGCTTGTGAAGACACTCCCTCTGACCAATCAGTGGCCGGCGTCTGTTCACATCACGTTTTAGTATCGACTTTCCTCTTATATCTTTTTCTGTCAATATCAGTGTGCGTGCGTGTGTGACAGCAGGTTCATCATGTGTTAATCCAGGTTGGAGGTGTCATGTTTGAGTCTATTAATGGACAAACATATGTGTGTGTATGTAGTTTCATCTTTGACTGAGTGTAATGTCGTTGCTAAACTCAGAGTTGTTACTGTGCGTCACACACTGCTGCATTGTTTCCCTAATAGTGTTGTAATGTTCACAGGTAAACGTGGCTGCCGCCGCCGTCACTGTCACCGTAACTGTCGGTCTGTAAAAACTCCTGCACCTCGTGCCTCAGAGTGTGACAGCTCTGTTATTGTATGAAGACACAGTGTCGTGTGTCAGCACAGTGTCGCAGCACTTTGCCAAATATGCTCTCGCCATTCCTCAGCACACACACACACACACCAACCCTTTGCAGACCAGATTTCACTCCAAGTCAAATAACCTTTTGTGTCGCTTTAAATCTTCAGTTTAAAAAAACAAAAACAAAGACTACATTTGCATGTGAGTGACACGCATTAAGCCACGCCCCCTCGCCGTGACACATTCAGAACTTTTCATGTGACAATTTGCCACAGATACAACGGTGAAACACGACAGAGACAGAGGATCAGGTCGATATTATCACCTACAGGAGATAAACAGCTCGCAACCTCTCGTCTTTCTCATCTCATCCTTCTTCTTCTGCACTTTCACTCCTCCTCCTCCTCCTCCTCCACTGGCTCCTCCCCCTCTCCTCGCTCCCGTCCAGTGAATAGTGATCATGTCTGGCGTTTCATCGGCTCTTTGCACTTCTCTCCTCTATTAAGATTGATGGACTGCTTGGCTATAAATGAGCATGCTAAGACTCGGACAGGGCCACGGTCAGGCAAGGGCTACACACACACACATATATGCATATAGACACACACACGAGCACCTTTCCTATTAGCAGCAGCATGTGGGAGCTGAGGCCCATGAAGGGGGAACTATTTTTGTTACACAGACACATACACACACACACAAGATATACACATATACAAACACACACTGAGGCGTGACCCTGTCAGTCACGTCCAGCAGCGTCTGCTGTGGATCAGTAACCAACACTCTGCTGACCAGAGCTTTAACGTTTTACATCAATAAAAGCTTCAATTAACCAAATTTAAACGTGCATTTAAATGTTTTAACTGTGTGTTTAAAACGTTTAGGTCTTAAACTTCACCAGCGTTTTAGGATCCAAGAGAATATCCATAAAAAGAAAAAAGAAAAAGAAAAATGAAGAGTTGAGTGTTTGACCGTCATGTGACACTTCAACACACATGCAGATGGTGCGGTGACTTAGTGACAGGCTCTGTGGACTCGAACAGCGTTTGTTTGAAATATTACCCTCAAATGAGTTTTATTTGAATCCAGTTCAGTTTCCAGTTGTGAATAAAAATCAGACGTAGTCGACTCGACTTCCTGTGCAGCTTGTACGGACTGAAACTTTAAAACTGAGAATTTAAAATAAATAAATAAAAGCGAACGCTCCCATGAAAGTTTGATTCACCTCGGGTACAATATCTCATCCTAACTGTTGAAATGTTATTTCTCCTCTGTTGTTCTCTACGAGTTCACTGCTTCCCTCTTCTTTTGTTTTGAGAAACTCATAGTTATATTTAATATTTATGTGTAATATCATTTTTCTTTTAAATGGAGAGAAATTCTGGTTGCAAGAAATGTAAAACAGTGTTTTTTTCGTGCCGTGTCGTATCGAGTATATCTGTAGCGATTTAACATTTGAAGTTCTGAGGTTTAAAACGTCAACTCTCGACATAAAAACGTCCTCGTTCCTGTTACCCGTCACAAGCAGCTTCAGGATTAGTTTTATAGTTTTATAAAAGTAATATATTATTTGCGCATTGTAGTTTAGATGTTTTATTTTGGTCCCAGCTGCTTAGCAGGTGCTTAGGGTCAAGTGTTAATTTAAGTTTCCAAAAAGTCCTCGGGCCTTCAAACCGTGCGCCTAAGGCAGCTGTGAATAACTGTCCTGCTTTTGGTTGTGTGTTGGCCGACGGCTCCTGAGGGACAAAGCCACAGATCACATGGTTAAAGAACTGACAGACATTTACAAGACACCGCAGAGCCTCTCCTTACTTTTTGGCTCGACACTCAGTCTATCGGACCTTCTCGGCGTCTGACATAAGCTTGCGGCTCTAAGTCTACATACGTACAAGCGAAGAGCAGACAGAGTCGTGTCCTCTTTGTTGACATGGAAAGATTACAGGAAAATATTGTGTCATAATTATTTCTCAACACCCCCCTCATAGATCAGAGTTCACGGCGGTGTCTAATCGAGGGGTACTGAGAAACACGCCCGGCGGAGTCGAACATAAATCAGCTCGGTGCGGGCAGATTTGATGACAAAGATTTAACGGCTGTAAAGGACACCCTGAGCCTCAGATTCTTGCAACTGTCATCAAATACCCGCGAGGCCATTAACAGGTCACGCAGGCGTGGGCGAGCTGAGCCTGCAGCACCAGCTGAAGCCCCCCGCCGCACAGGTGCACTTCCTGGAACAGAAGAGCCTCGATACTCAGTCGTCCTCTCTGCTCCCTGAGAAACATCCAGCTCCTTAAACCCTCAAACCTTCACACATCATTTAAGTTCATAATAAAATTCCTTTTAGGCGTTTCCTTCATTTTAAGATGGTTTCAACTCCACCGCCATTTGTAATTCTAATACACAGCTCATCAGAAACAAACTGACTTCTTTTTATTTTTTATTTTTTATTTTTTTTGTCTCTTTTGACAGTTGCAGCTTTCTCTGCCAAACCCTGACTCTGTGCTCCAGGGAACTTTCTTGTCATTGCCCAACATGACCTCACCTGTGGACTCCCCGTTTTTCATGCCTGGTCACGTTCGGCGGGACCATAACTGCCCTGCGAGCACGCTCGACCACGTGGTCGCGGCGTCGGTCCGTATGTTAATGCTCACTTCAATCACACGGGACGCTAAAACCACATAACTGGCCTCTATGCAAATGCTAACTTGTGTGATGAGAGCTCAGGGCTGCCAGTTCCCCCGAGGGAAGGAAGGCGGCGGTTGTAGAGGAAAGATATGGTAAATAGGTTTATTTCACTTTGGCCAAGACTCACTGTTGCCACAAACCATCACACTGTACATGGGAAACACTTTAAGGCTTTAAGGATTTGAGGAAATGCAAATGAACAATTTTAGCAACTTGAAAACACTAATTCTCCTCTGAACATGTTAAACAAGCGGAGTTTAGTTCATGTTTGTGTAAACACTGAGACTGGAAAGTTTCTGCTTGTAATATTCAGGAACAAGTGGAAAATGGAAAACTTCATGTTTTAACAATGCAAGTGGGTGTGTGTGTGCCTACATGTTTTCTTACAATGTGGGGACCTGTCTACACACTCTGTTATGGGAACTTGTCACAATGCAAAAAAAAACAAACAATGAAGGTGAAGACGTGACTGAAGGTTTGGTGAAGGTGAAGGTCGGTGTCAGGTTTAGATCAAAATCAAGTCAGACGAATCGTAGCAACATTTGAGATCACTACGGTTTCCAGGAAAGTCTGCAGGAAATTAATGCAAGTCAATGAAATGTCCCCTGAAGTCATGGAAACCAGACCGTGTGTGTGTGTGTGTGTGTGTGTGTGTGTGTGTGTGTGTGTGTGTGTGTGTGCGCGCAATCATGTTGTTATAATCCAGAAGCTGAAAGATCTTCCACATCCACAATATTCTGCTTTTCTTGCTTCTCATGTTTCACCTTTATAGTGTTTTATATTGTAGCGTAACACACACACACACACACACACACACACACACACACACACACACACACACACACACACACCAGGATGACACCTCAGCTTTGAGAATATTCATTGTCTTGTTGCTCATATTTTATATAGTTTATATTTATGTGTTGCTAATGTTCACAGATGATAACAGACTTTACATTTTACACTTTGTTTTAATTTGTTTTATGTGTTTGTTTCATATTAAAAATTAAATGCTAATTTACATCAATGACGATGTTTAGAAACATAATGAAGATGAACGAGGTAAATGTCCACGTTTGGACCTCAAGTAAGATCATAAAATAAAACACATTATTGCTGTTTTTAGACATTTATTGTCATTTTATCAGAACACAATGAAATTTGTTCCTTTATGATTTTAGTTCTCAAACTGCAAATAAGGAAGTTGACATACTAATGTTTAATATTTGGGCTTCAAAGATCCACATGATTAAAATGTGACTGTTGTTGTGAAATATTTAGGATCCAACAGACACTTTAATGGAAACAATGTGATTTTATAAAGATAAAACGATAAAGATATAAAGATTGTGAGTCGAGTTGTTGTCTGTTGTTGTTCATCTTCTCCAGAGATAAATCTAATTTAAAGCTAATTTAGTCTTTTATTACTTCATCCATCTTGTTGACCGTTAGTCACACTGCCCCCTGTAGTTTTAGGTGGTATTACGCTCATTCAACGAGGCGAAATGAGTCAAACCATCGACCGAATCGACAAAATAAATCGTTTATCATCGCTGGTTTGGCGTCAGTTTGGTTTAGATGTTGAAATGATGATGACTGTCGGTTGTGGGTCGACAGTTTGTCTTCAAGAAGTTTTATTAACTTTAGTCAATTTTTCCAACAGATTCTTGTCGTTCATCTCCGAGTTTCAGTTGATAAAAAAATCACTGAGTCTTTCCTTGTCGCCAGAGGATGAACTGAACTTTTCTTAACATCACAGCTTCTTTTTCCTTTAATCTTCTGATCAAAACTTAAATAGCTTCATTTTTAATTTTCACTGATTGATTGAGAGAACAAACTTGGTCCCACAATGAAATCATCATGAAAACACATGCTGCTCCCCCCTCCTCCCCCTCTTCCTCCTCCTCCTCCCCTCCTCCTCCTCCTCCTCCTCCTCCTGGCAGATAGCGTGACAGCTCTGTCACTTCGACACCTGGTCGTTCACAAGTGTTAATGTCTCCTCTTCAGTCTGGAATCACCGCCCTGTGACGACACACGGAAGCGAATCCGTGTAAATACGTGTAACGTTCAGCTTCTGTCTGATTTTATCTGGTTTTGTAGCAGATTTATTGTGTTAAAGGGAGAAAAGAGACGAAGTTGTAGCTTGTTTCAGTCTTCATTTGCTCTGTGTGTGTGTGTGTGTGTGTGTGTGTGTGTGTGTGTGTGTGTGTGTGTGTGGTACGGATGCAGCAGGCAGGGGTCCCGTCCCCTGTCACTCAGAAACAACAAGCCAATCATTCCTGGGGTCTAAAATAAGCTCTCCTCCTCCTCCTCCTCCCCCCTTCACATGTGTTCCTCTCCTTAGCACCTCTCACCTTCAGAGTGACAGGAGACAACTGAGGAGGGAGGATAAGGGGGGTGGAAGTAGACGAACTGAGGAGGAAACGGGTGACGGGAGCAGGAGCGAGTCAGCAAACTGTGAGATGAATATTTGGGGAAGGTTGTGACTAATCAGTCTGGAGCTGCAGATCACATCAGATCAGATCCACTTTCCATTTGAAGGAGGAAATTTAAGAACAAGTGCAGCTCGTTCATGTTGTAACGCAGATCAAGATTCATGTCACGTAACTGTGGAGAATTTTAATTACACATTTACCAACAGAAATAAATGACTCGCATCTCAAAAACGCAGCAGATTCAGTTTCACCTTTTCAGGTGGCCTCGAGTTTATTTGGGTCGCGACAGAATCCGACCTATTCCTGTAACGGTTGTACGAAGCTAACTAAGGCACCTAGCTAATGTGTTTGTTGGCCTCAGTGCTGTTATATAACACTGTGATTTGCTCCGAAGCTCATTTGAAATGAATTATTGAGCCTCGTATGTCGTTCTTTTTCCTAACTCGACTTCTATAGCATAAATTTAAAATGGCAAGAAAAGTGTTTTCCTCCTGAAACAGTATTTTATTGCGTAGTTAGAGCAGAGCAGGTTCTAGGGTTTATATGTTTTGTGCAGCTGCTGTTCTGTTATATTTCACTCTTTGTTTTTGCAGCTCTACGACTGACAAAGCCTCTTAAATACCACGAATTATAATCATTTCACTTGTGTTATTGTTCTCAAAAGAGATTTTTTTTTTTTTCTGCATCCAAGAAGAAAATAATGAAAATAAAAAAATGTTCCAGCGTTTTCTTTCTGTGTTTTGTCTCAGTTTCACTTCTTCGTCTTTTCGTTTTTTTGCTGCTTGTTCAGGTGTTAAAATAAAAGTTAAATAAAAAAAATTAAAAAAAATAGTCTGAGTGACGGCAAACAGATTTCTAAAAAAAAAAAAAAAAAAAATCAGCGGTCGTGGTTTCAACAGAGCGGTTTGACTTTGAGGAAAGAGCTGGGGTGAACTTTGAGACTGTGAGGTCACACACTCGCTGACAAGTCGACCACCTGTCGCCACACACACACACACACACACACACACACACACACACCCTCTCCAGCAGACTTGTAGTTAACTCACAAATATTCACAGTAACACACACACAAAAGAGCAAAAGAAACAAGTGTCATATTTGTGGTTTTCATGGAGAAAGATAGTAGAGTTGTAATTACTTTAGTAAAAAAAAAAAAAAAAAAGTGTAAAGAAAATTTACACACATACGCTCAACAACAACAACTGCATCACTAGACCATCTGAGATCAGTTAAATTAGTAAAAGTGTTGATCAGGCTACATATAAAACATCTCGTCATGAATAGATAATATTTTATTTGGCTCAAAAAAAAAAGGGTCAAAGAACACGTGAACGTCCTCGGACCGACGGTCCAATCGTGTTGATGAGACGCCGAGAAAAAAGAAGAAAAGTTGTTTTTGTTTCAGTCAAGTTCTGTTTGTTTGTTTGTTTGTTTGTGTCGTACCTGACCCGGTCTAAAGAGCAGAAGCAGGTGCGTCAGGAGTCTTTTTTTTTTTTTTTTTTTCTTAAGTGCGAAGGGTCACACAAACCCTTTATATACACGTCTTTCTCTATATATATGTACAGAGGCATCATGTGCAGTTAACGTCTGTTTTCAAACAGCTGCGTCAAGTCGACATACGTAAAAAAAAAAAAAAAAAACAACAAAAAACAGACGGTGAAGATGTAGACGAGGCCGCCGTCGTCGCTCCCCCACAGCCTGAACCTCACGCTATGATGTCATCATGTTAATATGCGACAGGCTTCTCATTTTATGTGTAAAAGTTCCTTTATTTTCTTTTCTTTTGAGTGGTGAAACGTCCCTTTTTGCTTGTAGTGCATATTATTACCGAGCTGCATGGTTTTTGTTTTTGTTTTTTTTTTTAAATCCAAAGACACGGCCAGGCTTGTGGTGAGAAAGAGTTTAAAAAAAAAAAAAAAAGAATTTAGTCAATATATCCTTTAAAAAGAAAGTTTAAAAGTAGTGTTGGGTAACTCCATTGACGAGGCCGTGCAGTGCTGTCTGTGTGAGTGTAGGGGCTGAAGTGCTTGCTGTGAGGACGTGGGCCAACGCTGTGTCTGCCCAGTAAATACTCAGTTCCAGTTCAGTCACTGGGCTGCATCGTTTTCGACTCCTTAATCAAAACTGTTGGACGTTTCTCTCTTCTAGTGACCGCTGCAGCTGCACATGCATATCTGAGAAAACATGAGAAATATTCCCTTCAGTCAAAGACGCTGGTATGAGGAATCATCCACCGTTTGGTTTAATGCTTGTTCAGCACACGGATGATTCATGTGTAGAAGTGTCTCACACCCGTCACATTTATCGTGACGACCCCACCCCACCCCCACCCCGAACCCCACCACCCTTCAGACGTCCAGGAGTCAAATTCAGCCCATGTGGGCAGTGACCTGCGAGGCCCCGCCTCCCGGCTGGGTACCTGCCATTCCCAAAGTCCGAGAGTCAAACAAGAAGCCCTGCTGTCCTGCGCCGAGCACGCCCAGACTGTCCGTGAGAGTCCCACTAGGAGACGAGCCAAGGAAGGCGCTCTGATGATTGGCAGTGGCAGCGGCGGCCATTTTATCAGGGCTGGCAGCGAGGCGCGGTGACGGAGGGAATGTGTAACCGTACAGGCTGTAGGGCGGCGTGTGGAGGCGAAGACCCGCGTAACCCTGTGGGGTGGGGTTGGACAGATAGCTGAGCTGAGACGCAGGGAGCGGCAGCGAGCAGAATCCTTCGCCATCATACGCCGACGGGCCTCGGGGGGGAGGGAACGGCTCCGGCCCGTTGCTGTAACGGTGCAGCGGGTGCGTTGGTCGACTGCAGGTGTAGTCGGGCGGACTGAGGGGGCAAACCTGGAAAGGTGAAGAGCAAGGAGACGTGGAGAGGAGATGAGATGACGCTCCAACTCCTCCGTGAGCTCCTGGCACTCCTACGGAAACAGAAAAATAAAACGTGTCAGCGTTCTTCATCGGATCAAATGTTTAAGATCCAATAAACCGATTTAGTATCAATCCTGATACTGAAGTTATTGAGCTGCTCCAGTTTCAACCAAGACGTGACTGATCGTTTGTCAGACCACAGGAATCCTCCTCAGCCTCATGTTACCGAACATGAAAACGACGCCAGCCAGTTTTATACAGTGACATAATAAGATTTTAAAATTGGAAAAAAAACAGAGCTCTGCTATTGAATCAGTGATTTATATCAAATGAAACTCAGAGACAAGCGACAGGAATCTCTGTTGGAGAAGTCGGAAAAAGAAAAGTTAATAAAGCTTCTTGTAGACAAACTGTCGACCCACAACCCACCAACAGTCGTCATCGCACCGACATGTTTCCAAAAATCTTTACCAAACTCTTTTTGTGTCTGAACCTGACTGTCTTTTTTGGTAATTTTGAAAACGGAGACGCCAAACCAGCGATGATAAACGATTTATTCTGTCATTTTGTTTGATGATTTGACTCAAGTTTACGGATTTGGACAAAAGGACGCAGTTCCAGTGGAAACTGGAGGGGGCAGTGTGGCCGATGGCCGATTTTTAAAATGATTGAACATTTTAGGGGAAGTTATACAAGCTGGTTGTAAATCTATGACCAACAGTCATCGGTTTCTTCTAAACTCTTCCATGATTTTTCCAAAAATCTTGACCAAATTCTTTTTGTGCCTGAACTTTCCAAACCAGCTACGACAAACAATTTATTTTTGTTGTTTTGGTCGGATAGTTTGACTTGACTTCATTTCTGCTTCACTTCATATACCCATACGGATACAGACGTAACTTTCTGTCCGCTCTTTGTGTTGGGTTGGTCGCCGTTTGTGCAGTTTTCTACGTGACACATAGTTCTAATAAAACGCAATGAAAATGTTTTAAAATGGCCGACGGTTTTGACGAGAGGTTAAACAAGCTGATTGTAAATCCACGACGCTGCTTACGATCCGACTTCCTCCACCGTGTCGCCACGTTAGTTGTTGACTCTAGTGTTGCCCTCTAGTGGATGTAAAACAAAGGAAACGTGACGATTAAGATGTTCATTCTTTAGTAAACTACCTTGCTTGGCCATCCCCGGGATGTCTTCAAATGTTAGCGTTCGCAGAGACGGACGCCAGAATGCGTACGACTCCACCAGAGCCTCCAGACCCATCCTGTAGAAAACACACACACACACACACACGTTAACACACGCTGATCAACGTTACACACAAATCATCACAAACTGTTTTCTGCAGCTGCAGCCGTTCTCCCAGCATGCCTCACTGGGTCGCACATTCACCAACCACCTGGCGGCCATCTTAGTCGCCTGTGGGGGCCTTTGCTCTTGCTCGGCGTCTCCATGGAGACTGCAGGTAATGAGGGGCATAAACGCCGCACTACCATTGGCTGCTGCCAGCCGGGTGCTCTGAGGTAATTGCTTTCACACGGCTTTTACGGGCGAATCAGGACGAAGGAGCAGGAAGCCGCAGCAACGATTTATGAGGTGGGACTCCCCCCACCTCCCTCCTCTAGGTGGGGCGCAGGGTTGCTGTGGCGGGGTAATGCAAGTGCTCTGTTACCCCTCGTTAGCGTGAGGATAAAAGTCGTCCCCCCCGCGGGGTTGTAGCCACGGTGATAATTTAGACAAGCTGCCCGGAGCGGCTCTGTGAGCAGCCTATCAGAGCTGAAGTTTATTTAGCAAACTGCTTAAATCTTCCTGTAATATTTAAGAGAAAACTTCTTTTTTTTTCAGTCTTCCTGAGTTTAACTTTTATAGGGTCAACCGTCAGGGTCTCTCCGTTATCCAGCTCGACGTTCCTCCACCTTCTTCCCTCTCACACGTTCCCTCTCCTCCCCTCTTTCTCTCCCCTCTAATGATTTCTATGAGGCCTCAAGGGAGTGGCTGTTTGGAGACTGTTGGAGTTTTACTGCTGTGTTGTTTTAATGCTGTGTTTATATATGTTTAGAAATGTGTTTATACAGATTTTCTTCAGGACACTCTTGACTTTTATTATTTTGCTGTTGATGTTTATGTTACGAGGCTGGCTGGAATCTGACGCTCCATTTAGGTTTGCAGCTGAGGTTAGATTTTTCCCTCTCCGAAGCATGTGCCTGTAACTATGCAATTGTAAGAATTAATGTGCCTTTAAAGTTAGCACATTTAAATGAAAATGCATCACCGATTAATATGATGAAACCATCATAAAAAAAAAATAAAGTGCCACGTCTGTTCAGTTTAGTTGATTTCTTTTCTTCCATTTAGGACAAAATTTAATGGGAACGCTGTTGCACATTTTCCATTAGAAAAAAAAAAATACATAGCTTTACTCCCCATAAAATCAAACTGAAATAGCCATGAGAAAAAAAAAACACAACCAAGCCAGAATATAATGCAGTCATGCATCCCACATTTCCCCTAATGCACCAGATAATGTGAAAATCTCTGTGGTTGAAACAAACTCACCGGTTTCTGCCAGAGTCTCTGAAGCCTTTGGCAAATGGGTTTCTGTCAATTTTCAGCCTTGTAATCTGAAAAGCAAAATAAGACTCTAATTATTTCCAAAATTTTAGTTATTACAAAGGCCACGTTAACACATGTATCAAACCTAAAATCAGTTTCTTTCTCTGTAATTTTTCAGTCAGGTCTATAAATAAACACACACACTTGGTGCCAGTTTGTTTGCATGTGTACTTGTATATTTCCTTACTCATATATATATAAATATAAATATAATGGTTGGTGAATGTGTGCGGGGCTGTGACGGGGCTACCCAGGCTGTGGGTGGTGTTTAAGACCCGGCTCTGTGACCCACATCCAAAAGGACTTTTATAGGCATCGCCACCATGTTCTGACTGCAGCCATCGTGCACCGGGAGCCAATCCCAGCTCACATCCTACTTCAAAGCTCACACTCACTGGTCCAGTGCAAAAATCCATAAAAACACAGCAGCCTCCTCCTGGTTTGAAGGTTTGAAGACGCTCACTTTAAAAACGTAGTGGAGGGAAAATCCAGAAAATATGAGACGTAACATTCAAACAGTTTTAACAGGAAAAACTGCAAGTTGAAAGACTTTATCTCCCAGGAATTGAAATGATTCTTTTTAAATCGTGCAGCCTTGTTCTGTCTGTAAATCAAACTGCAGCTTTGCAGGAAAGGTTTTTGTTTTGTTGTAAGATATTGATTTTATTGAATTAGTGAAGGGTCGGTTGTGGTACCTGCTGGTTCTGATAAGCAGTGACTGTGGTGAAAACCGTCTCAGGGAAGGAGAAGGTGCGGGTTCCCTCCCCGGCCGGGATGGCTCTGACCGGGGACAGCTCCTCGCCACACTCTTTACGGATCACGTGCACACGAGGCTGGTACTTGTGCATTGAATGAAGGATGATCTGAAAAAAAAAAACAAGTCTGAAGTGACTCAGAGCCGTAAAACATGATGGTTATGATAATCATAAACACAGATTCATGCACCTGCACATAATCAGAAGGGAAACACTCAGAGGGACTTTTATTTTGTAGAATTTTAGCACTTCCTGTAATTTATTAAACACAAAAACGCAGCTGCAGGCTTGTTTTTCCTTATTTAATTTTACTTTTTAATGATAAATATCCACATAAAACACATAAAATCTGAGTATTAAATTCCTATAACATGTAATAATATTGTATAAGTGTCTGTGTTGAACTGTGTTGAACCTACGTGTCCCTGGTCGTCCAGCTCGTTGTTGGTCAGTTTGAGTTTGTCGAAACTAACAACTTGACGCATCCACGTCTCTCCAGAGGCCGGAGAGTCCGGATGGATGTAGACTCTTGGCGGCACCGGGGAGTCCGCGTTCCCCGCCACCATCCACTTGGAGCTGTGGTACACGTACCTACACACACACACACACACAGTCAGCGCAATACGCCAAGTTTGCGTTTTCCATCTTATGATAATAATCTCATTTTGGCTGATATTTGTTAATCAGACCCGAAATTCTACTTTAAATAATTAAATCAAAGTTCTAATTATTTTTCAGCTCGTGTTTAATCTGGTTGGCTGCAGCTATTTTCATCAGTGCTACATTTTATACACAGATGTTAAAAAATAAATAAAGTCCAGTGTCCGCTTTTGGACTTTTACGCACTCAACATTATCATCATCATCATCATCATCATCATCATCATTATTATTCACTCTTCAGGCTCCTGCAGTTCAACGTTTTTTGTCATAATGAAGTGAAACGATGCAGATGTTGTCTATAGGTTTAATGACCTTCCGCTACAAACTGCATCTAATTAGTTCCTCATCTGGTTGAAGGTGAGTTCATCACCTGCTGTTAATGTTCAACGTTTGCTTTTGTTTGTTTTTTTTTTTAAGAATATCACTCAACTCTCCAACAAACGTGTTTACATGTAAACGGCTTTTTAAAATAAAGTTTGAAATGACAGAGCTACAGTTTTATAGCGTGCAAAGACTTGGCTGCTGCGGTAACACGCTGTTTTCTTCTGTTTCTTCTGCGTTATAACGACATTTGGTCGGTTTGACCCCGCAGGGTGGAGAGGTTAGGCGTCCAAAAGGCCTCTTTTCCAAAAGGAGAAACGACAAAACCGCCGTGACAACACACCGATGCCAGGCGCCATTTGTGGACAGAGAAACAGAAAAGCTGTGGCTGCACAATTGAAACATCTCGGGCTGTTCTAGGATCAGTGTGTGTGGAGTCTAAATTAAGACGAAAATTACTGCGAAGCTGTTGCGCGTGACCTTTAAGGCCTCTGAATTTATATCTATCACTTTGATTTTTTTTTTTAAATCAAAAGTTCAATTTGTTTTTTGTTTGTGTGTTTTTTTTTTTTTTTTTTAAGAGGCGTCGTGAGTAAAAAGGGAGCGCGCGTCTTGTTACCTGTATCTCTTGTTGTCCACGGGGATGATGTCCATGGCGATGTAATACTGCTGATGTGGGTCCAAACCCGTGATCTTTACGCGCATAGCGGGAAACATCCGCCTTGACAAGGAAACACAAATAAATCAAATAAATCATCAACATCTGAGAGTTCAGCGTAAAAAAAAAAAAAAAAAAAAAAAACAAACCTGCAAGTTTTTACGCACGAAGCCATTTTACGCACAAATATTATAAATAATATTATAGATAATAATGAGAATTATAGTAATTTAGGGTGTTTGATTTTGCATTAGTATTTATTATCAATTTTCTGTTGTTTTTTAATTCTTTAAATTATAATCATATTTTTTATTTTTATCCTATTTATAATTTAATACTTATTTCTTTCTTCAGCTCACGTTCCGGTCTCCGGTCTTACCGTCCAGCTTTGGTTATGATCATTTCCGTGCCAATCTCGTGGAATCGTTTCCACAAGTCTGATCCCTGCAGCTCGACGCGGGCCTCCTCTCCCGGTCCTCCGGAGGTGACCGGCGGCGCACCGGCGCACAGAGCTGCGGGCTGCGGACTCTCCAACAGCGCGTCCTCGCTCTCTGCTGCGGCGAGGAAAAATAAATAGAAATAAATAAAAGTCAAGATTAAAACAAACTTAAGAGTCAGAACATAAAGACGGTAACATTAGTCACATACAGATTTTTATTTAATTTTAAAACACAAACATAAAGAGCTATATGACTGTACCGTGCAGCCTGGGCCTGTATGAATCTAACTTCTTATTATTACAACCATTAAATTATAATGTTTATTTTCAGCAGCCTACAAAAACGTCACTAATTTTACTGCTCACGTTATTTTATCTGTTGAATCCTGGTGAGCACAAATATTCAAGTAATAAACGTCTCAACATACACACCGAGTTTACTGCTCCGACTCATTACTGAGCAGCAATTTAATGATTTTCATTGTGGAGCAGTTGAGTTTAAATGTTTCAGAGGACAGAGCGGTGTTTATGTGTCTTTATGTGTCTCAGTGCTGTTGTTATTTCTTCTGGGAATTTATGAACATTATTGTTGGACCTAACAAGAACCAACTAACTGCAGCCAAGAGCTTTTTAAAAAAAACAAAAAAAAAAAACAATCCTGAAGTATCAGAGGTTCAGTTCGTGTTGAGTCTCTGCAGCATCATCACACCGTGGCAGTTTCCCCTCTCTGCCTTTATACGCTGCTAATTGGCGTGTTTATGATTGCAACACAACTCATAAAGCGTCTCACATTAGTCACACTCACACCAACTCATATTTACAAGACCAGAGGCCGTGATATGATATCACATTTCACATTTCTACTGCGGCTCTGACCAGAGCTCAGCATTTTTATTTTTATTTATTTTATTTTTACTTTACTATTTGTAGCTTCTGCTTTTTTCTTTAAAAAAAAAAAACAACATCTGATAGTTGAAGTTTGCAGAAGAAACAAAGATGCAAAGACACGACTGCTTCTTTTTTCTCTTTAAATAAATTAATGAGGAGAAACGTGCACGAGCTGCAGCTGCAGGTTTCATTAATTCATTTGCAAAATTCTATATTATCAATATTATTATATGTCTACATAAATAAAGATCTACATACATTATTAGATTGATGTTATTGCCGTGGTGTCTATTATTTACTTACGGGATCCGTCGCTCGCGCACTCCGCCTCGCTGCCCCGGTCGCTGGTGCACGCTCTGTCCGGCCTCGGCCCCGGACTCCCGGTCAGATCAGACACATCGGTTCCGTCCTCGTAGCACGGAGACACGGCTTCCTCCGCCGCTGTCCTGCGTCTCTTCTCGGCTCCGATCAGCGCCTCCACCGAGAAGGCGTGCGCCTTGACGCTCAGCGCGCACGGGGACCGTCGCTTCTCGGCCATTTGTGTCTCGTGGAGTCGGTACTCAAGAGGAGGGAGACGAAGTCACGAGAGTTTGAGGAAAAAGAAAAGTTTAAAACAGAAAAAAAAAAGAAACGCAGCAGAAAGAAGATCCACGGTGACAGGAAAACGTCGGTGGTTTCCGTGGAGGTTTTAGTCCGGGCTCGCTCCCGGACTCATCCAGCTCCAGAGACGCGCAGCGCGGGGACGCGGAGGGAACCGGGAGCAGCTGGAGGAACCGTCTCCGTTATCCGTGAGAGCCGTGCAGACTTTTGGAGAGTGTCAACAACCGGAGCTGAGAGCAGAGCTCGGAGAGGTGGTGGTGCTGGTGGAGCTGTCAATCACCGAGCGGAGCAGCCAATCACAGCGAGTCTCAACCCCCCGGAACTGTCCTCTGGTCCCGCCCGCTGCGGGGGCCGCTCGTGCCGCCTTATGTGGTAAAAGTAGAGCCGGAGAATGAATCATGTCCTCGAGGAGAAGGAGCGCGAGGAGCATCTCTCTCTCTCTCCTCTCTCCAAGTGGCATTGCGCGCATTTTAACACGCCGGCACGAGATGCTCAGAATATTTGACCATCAGTTCCTGTGATGTTTAAAACTGATCATCAGGTTCCTGTTTCACCTGTTGATAAAAAACTAAACTAACACGTGTTTTATTTCATTTAACACATTTAAAGATCTGACATTTAAAGGAAATCCGTGATAAATCTCATTAGTTGTCAACATTTTTTCATTTCACTCTATTTTATGACCTTAAAACAAACTTTAACACGTGATTCATGTGATGATTATTATTTAAATTAACGCTGCTTTTGTGACATTATATTACTGACGACGTCATTGTTTCACCGCGAATGACAAATAATCAAACTTCAAAAAGAAAAGCTTCTTTAATGAGGCTGTAAAAGCGGGATGAACTTCAATTGACTATTGACTGAGTCTGTTAATTTAATGATAATAAAATGTGATTTATTTTTCGTCATTTTTGTGTGTAAATGTAAGAAGTTTAATATATAAAACAATAAATAATAAACTAAATAATCGACGTGATTCGTGTCGGTCATTAATAAAAAAAATAAAACCATTGTGATGTGAAGTGACACGTGAGTTGGATTTTATCTCCAACACTTTAGAGGCCGCGTGAACTCTTTTAACTGCTGTGGTCATGTGCGTCGGTGGCGCGTGCGCGCGTGGATGCTCTAACATATGTAGGTGGAGGAGGAGAAGCTGGTTATAAATAAACAAGACGACGTGTCCCAGCTCTGATATATGGAGCTTAATTAACCTCATTTGTTGCATAGCAACGCCAATTACCCACATCTGACTTTTATTTTATTTTTATTTATTATTTCTTAAAAAAAAATCTTTCCTCGTTCCAGTTTTGTTTCATGTGATTAAAATAAAGTCAGAGCACGAAGCTCGAGGCCTCTGTTGGTTTGTTGGTTAAATAAACAACACGTCGCCGTCGCTTATTGGCGCGTGTGATTGGTCGCGCGGAGGCGGAAGGTCCGTGCCCACATCCGCCACCATCAAGATTAAAAAAAGAAGAAGAAAGAAGCGAGGCTCGTGTTTCTCTTGTTTTAAAGTGATATTTACGTCGCAGTGACTGAATTAAAATAAGTTTCGTTCAGTTTTTTTTCCTTTGGGCTCGTGACGCGTCACGCTCACAACTTATAAACTCAAATCAAACGACAGATTTAGTTCAAACACAAACGTTAATGAGTCGATAATTATGTTTTAAAACAAAATCATCTTTCACATGAAACAAAAACTTCATATATATTTGAATAAAAATAATTTAATTCATATATTTATAATAAAGTCTCTTAATTTCTTTAGATGTTTCGTTACATAATTTATTTATTGACATTTATTTAAAAATGATATTAAAATATATGAACGTGTATTTATTATAAGTATCAAATAAAATTTGTATAAGAAAAATAATATATTTTAAATAATAATGATATTATAAGATTTAACAATGAATTGTTAAATATTTGATTAAATTAATTATCAAATTAATTCATCATCAGCTCCGCGTCTCTTAAACTAACTCAGATGTTTAATTTTGCCGGTTTCTTCTAATAATTAAATAATTAAACATTTTCGTTGCAGCGATATTTTTTGTCAGTTTTATTTGTTTATTTCAAGTAAATAAAAAACAATAAATAATCATTTGTTTTTAATTTGTTGAAGTCTCATTTATTCGTTAGCAGGTGCGTCACTGAACCATCTGATGTTGACGCACGAGCTTTTAATATTTTATTACTTTTATCTGATAATTTAGGATTAAAAAGATACATGAAAAGAAACAGGATTGATTTTTATTTATTTATTTTTAATCTGCCTGAAAACCTGCAGGTGGTTTAACATATTGCAGCGAAATACCTCCAATAACAGACTCATGTCCAAAATAATAATAATAATAATAATAATTACTATTACTATTATCTCTAAAGTAAAGAGACCAGTTTTATATGTTTTATTTATTTATTTATTATAAAGTCTCTCGTGCGTCTATCGACTAAAAACAGAGAAGTTGTTCAGTCCAATGTGGAGCTAATAAAAACTCTGGGTACTTAAATGTGTTTAATGTGTTTTAGCTCTTTAATTTTTCCAATTGTTGACACACACACACACACACACACACACACACACACACACACACACAGCTGCTGGCACTTCACTTCATTAACTATTTATATATATATGTTATATATTAAATCCTGATCTCAGCTTTGACCTTCAGGAAAATCGAAGAGAAACTATTTTTGTAAAAGTTCAAACTTTTATTTTTTTTCCATTCATGAAAAACGTTTGATTTATTGCAACAAACTCAAAGTTAAACCAGTTTTATTGTGTGTGTGTGAGATAATGAACAATAACGATATAGAAATCATTTTTTATGACTTTGTAAAGTCACGTGCGTCTGCGCGTTTACCTGCCGGGAGGTTCACGCGCTAACAAAAAGAAATCACAGGCCACATTTTTTTTTTTTTAATTTTATTTTATTTTTTGCGCTGCCAAAGTGTCGCAGCGTCTGAAGTTTGGCACAAAAACCCACTGCGCGCTCAATAGGCTGTTTATTAAAAAACCTTTGACATAATTGGCTGCGAGCGTTTGAACGGGACACGCGGGGCCGTGGAAGAAGTGGCAGAGCAGGGGAGTCTGGGTAATACATTGTTAACAGTTATTTAGCGCGTGCTAATGGGCACGTGGATCACTGCCAGGGCTTTTTATGGCGGAAGTGGCATGCATGAAGGTGTGTGTGTGAGAGAGAGAGAGAGAGAGAGAGAGACTACAACACTGTGGTTGTGCAGCAGTTTGGTGTTTTGTTTTTTTTTATTTTTATTAAAGTTGCTGCAGTGATTCCTTTCCACACGTCTGTAACATCTTATTTTGATCTTTTCTGAGGATGGAGCTACAGCTGACCTGAAGGTGGAGGCCTAGTGATGTAGTGATATAAGTTGCTCCAGCTCCAACCATCTGCCTGCCTCCAAGTCCAGGGACCCTCTTCACCTCTGCAGCCCGTCCTGGGAGGCCTCGAATCCCAGACAAGTAAAGCTGCCGGATCCCTCCCCCCTCCTCCTCCAACACCACCCTCCGGCCTCCACCTCTCCCTCCGCCTTCCTATGACTCCTCTGGGAAAGTCTTAACTTGAACTCCATGCAGCCGATGCTGCAGTTGGTGCCAGCGCTGCAAAGCAAACGAGCGAGGGCCCCTGCGAGCAGATCCTGCTTATGCTGGCCGAGAGTCACTCATCGTCCAAGTGAAGTGACCCCTGCTCCCTTTCATAAAGTTAACCTTCCATTGAAAACGTGGTATTTACTGACGCGCTTGATAGAAACTGATGGATCTATGACATTTATTGAATTTTTTTACGAGCCGGTTCTGGTCTTGACGCCGTTTATTCAGGCCTCCGTGCGGCTCGGATGTTATTCAAGTTGAACTTCTGCTCTGGCGGGAACACAGCTCGTCTCCTGCACACACACACACACACACACACACACACACACACACAGATGACTCAAGCTCTGTGCATGTCTAAGTTACAGCCTGAAACTGACCGACTGGCGGTGGATTCATCCTCTTCTTTGAGTTGCTGCTTGTCACTGAACGATCTAACATCTTTATTTTCATGTTGTTTATCTTAAAGTGTCAGTATATGTGAGTTTAACTCCATTTATTCTACACATTTATCAAAAAATTGACATTTAGAGACTCTAAGTGGGAGTTTAGTGTAAAAACTATCAAAGTAATTTGTCTTCAAACCTTTTAAAATCAGACATGGAGCCACTGTAAATCTACACAGACACAAAACAGGTGGATGAACTTTTTATAGGACACATGAGTTGATTTGATTTAGTAATGATTAATAAAAATAATAACTATATACTATATATACTACTATAACAATTAAACTAAAACAAATAAAACACAAAACAGATAAAGTGTTTGTGTTATAGGAACTAAAGACTTAATAAGTTGGTTTGATAAGATTTATTTGATCTGTTTGTGGATGATGATTGTTTTGAGTCAAGAAACAGAGACGAGTGTCATTTCATCTGATCAGAAATATATGAGAACATGAAGAGTTTTGATCTTAAACAAATTTAAGACAAAGTTGATAAGTTTCTCTTTGTTTAGTCTTTGTTTGGACGGTTCCAGTGACGCAGGTCAGAGGAGATAAAGACCTGAATGATTTGTTGTAAACGTGTTTGTAGATCAGGACGTTTGGTAAATGATGATGCAGCATGTTTGGTTACAGATGAGTCACAACTACAACATGAACTTAAACTTCAGTCTTTATGTGAAAACTTCAGTCTGGACCCGACTGTTAAAACGAAGAGTTTAAAGTTTTAACTGAGCGTGTTCAGACGTCCTGACCTGTTTCTAACGGCATCGTTTCTGTCTCTTTAACAGTCAGCTGTTGATTTCTGTACCGTGGTGTTAGTCCTGGTCTGAGTTCACGACAACGCGACTTGTCAGCTCATTACAGTCACTTTCAAAGGCTCAACGTTCATTTAAAATGAGCTGCGTTTATTTACTGTAGAGTCAGAAATCAGGCTTCATTTCTTCACGTCTCGGGACAAACTCAGGTAGCTGAGATGATTCTGGCTAAAAAAAAAAAAAAGTAGCGACATAAACTCATCACCTCTGGCTGCAGGATCAGTAAAGTGTTTCCTGGATCTGAACCTTTAACCCAACTGGTACTGACATGTTTCTGGACGGTTGGTTTCTTCTTGGCCCGCGTCCTGTTCCTGCAGCAACTTCGGTGTAAATTGGTTCAGTCCTTTTTGTGTAATCCTGCCGACAAATAAACAGACATGTGTGAAAACATACGCTCCTGCTGGAGGTTACGAAGGTGGTTCTGTGGGTGTTTTGCTCAGATTCAGGATGTTCTCATGGTTATTTTATTCATTTATTTGAAGTGGAGGCGCCTGAAGGCAGCGGCCGTTTCTTTCTAACCAGAACGAGAATCGTCGTGTTTGTTTTCTCCACAGGAAGGAAGTTGGTGTTGGCGTCTGGCGGTGTCATGATGGTTTCATGGACACGGAGGGAGAAAACGTGTCCGGTTTTTCGTGAGGTGGTGGAGGGGGGGGGGGGCGTCGGTATCGGCTCGCTGCTTTTAGAAGACGACGTGTTTCTGTCGGTTTCATCGGAGCGTGACCTCCATCACACTCAGCTGCTCGTTGGCAGCTGAGTGTGAAACGGCTGAGATCAGAGTCAGCAGCTTTTTAGTCCACGAGGCTGCGACGCTGTGGAGAGTTGGAGTTTAAACGTCTCACGTTGTTGTTCACGAGTTCAACAAGAGGAAGCTGCAGCGTCAGCAGCTCTGAGTTAAATATAACTAATAATAATAATGGCACAAGTAAAGTCAGAAAGAGACATGTCCTAGATAACAAAATCATTAAAGGCCAAATGTGGCCCAAAGTTTTAGAAGGATGGACAGACAGACAGACAGATATTAGGGGTTCAACAATACACAAAATTCACGGTTCGGTTCAGTTCGATACTTCGACTCAAAATGATCACAGGGTGTCACAGGCCTGCAGCGTCTAGTTTATGAAGTGATCAGATGATTGGTGAAGTTGTCTTACCCTCGGTGGTGACACAGATGCTACCTAGTGAGACGACGTTCCCGGAAAGGTCCCGGCTCCTAAACGTTTCCAGGAACTTACTTGGAGGAAACACAGCTATTAAATGTGGGCGGTGCAGTTTAGTGGATCTGCGCTCGACAGTGCAGCCTAAGGCGGACTAGTCGAACACACATCCACTGAGCTTTCAGCACAGAGCATCGTCACACGTTAATAAAATAAATATAAAATTGCGTATTGTTTGATTGATAGCGAACCGAACCAAGACCACTATCGAACGGTTCGATAAATGTATCGTTGATATCTGGGTGAAGAGCAGATCTGAATGATCTGTCGTGTTATCAGATCAAATATATAAATACATGAGGCCGTGAAGGGTTTTTAATGCGATCGCTCGTCTTCAAGAGGAGATGGTTGATGTGATGAATCTGTGACGTCTTTGACTGGAGGTTTTCTAGACAAGAGGCCTTGAAGACAAGTTGTTGGAGAGGTTATGTGTCATTTAGCTCCATGATGGATGGATGGATGGATGGATGGATGGATGTGGTTTCAAAGAACTGGCTTCCACTGTGTTTTAGTTCAATGAGGAAGATTAAAGAGGAAACATGAAGAAGACGTGCTGATAATCAACAGAAAGCTTCATGCAGTCGTGCTGTAAATTGACTTTGAACTTCAGTCAGGTCACCAGAGGTCAAACTCTCCGCAGGACTGGCTCCAACTCATATTTACCAGCGTCAGGAGTCAGCGGGAGATGCACTCTTACATATTTCTGTGGCTGATCTCAGCTCCGTTAATGACGACGTTGAGTCATAATTTGCGGAAGTGAACTATTTGTTTGTTGGCAGCGAATGAAGAGTGAGAAAACAGAGTGAAAAAAAGATAATCTGTTCATCTCGTCACCGTCTCCACCTGGATGATTTATACACGTGGAGCGATCAGTGGCCCGGTGACCGAACCTGTGCCCTTGAGCAAGGCGCTAAACCTCCCACCTGTCCAGTCACTTTAACTGAGCTCAAACACTAAGTACAATGTGTTTTATGCTGTTACACAGCAACAAAACAACTGATCTCACTCTCTCGCTGCCTCGTTTTTATTTATGTTTTGTTGTTTTTGTTTTTTTTGTTTTTTCCATCAAAGACGCCGACAGAGTCGCGATAGAGAGAGAACAAGCGAACAGGTGCTGTTTTTATGACTTTGTCCATCCAGAGAAGAAGAGGTGAAAACATTTTCTCCTCTCGTAACCTTTGAAACCACATGAAAAGTAGAATCATGGCAGTTTTTGTGTGTGTGTGTGTGTATTAGGTCATTAAGAGGAGGTTTTCATTCGCTCCTATTGTTTAATGCCAGGGAATGTTTCAGTTCATAGGTAGGTGTGTGTGTGTGTGTGTGTGTGTGTGTGTGTGTGTGTGTGTGTGTGTGTAGTCTATCACTGTGTGTATTAACCTCTATAGTTTCCTGTGATTAGACGCCATGATGAGCTGCTAAAAAGCGCACAGATTAGAACGATGGTTAATTAAGTTCAAAGTACTTCAGACTTTTTTTTTTTTTTTCTCGATGTTTCCCTTTCATTACACACACACACACACACACACACACACACACACCCTCCCTAACGAGTGCAAAGCTCATCACGGAAACGCCGCAATTTGAAAATAACAACAATCATAAAAAACCATACAAACATCTGCAGCTCGTAACTGACGTCTCGGTCCAACCCCAGCACACGTGCCTCTTAAAACTGGAGAACAACGGTTATTTTCATCTCTTAGATGTTGGAACTTTTATTTCTTTTCTCTTTCTCTGGCTCGACTGGAACCGTTTAGCCGTTTTTTAATCAAAGAACGAAGTCGTTAGAATTTGGCGGCCGAGGCGTCCGGTAAGCTCGTCTCTCTCTCTAGTCCAACCCAGCACTAACTAGCATTTAACGTAGATTTATGGAACGCCGTTTTATTTCCGTGTTTAAGGAATGTCTGCGTTTAAAACACAAGACATACACACACAGATATATATATGTTTATATACATATATAAGTGTGTGTATGTTTATGTAGATGGATTTTTATTACAGTTTTCTGTGTTTTAATTGCCAGTTTCTATTTTTTAAAAATCTTTCTGAGGAGATAATTGGTCGTAATGACACAGTTTTAAACATGGAGAGAAATTTGAAGCATCAAAGAAAAAAACTACGAAGCATCGTGACATAATAACACACACACATGCCATGTACACACATATAAACTTTGTAACTGGTCATTACTTTTATTAGTCACCTGTGTTTGGGTCTCACACACACACACACGTTTATACACAGACACAGGTGTCTCAGCAGGATTAAAACATCGATGTCGTAGGTTTGATTTTATCAAAGAAATGAGGGAAGAAGAAGAAAAACTTTTTTTAAAAAAATCATGTGAAGCTGAAAAAAGAAAAAAAAAACTAAACTGACTTTTATTTTACTTATTAAAAAATATTTTAACGTCATTAATCATCCACAATATATGATTAATAACATTTTATCAGTACATCTGAGAAAATGTTGAATTATTATTAATATTTTTTTAGTATTATTAGTTATATTTGTGCACTATGCACTAAAAGTGTTGTAACAATAAATTAATGCCAATAATAAATAAGAATGACCTGGATCAGATCATTTATTATCTATTATGATTAAGTGTTGACCTGTTTCTGTGGTTTTAAAGGACCAGTGTGTGAGATTGATGTCTGACATGAGAAACAAAATACTAATAATTATGTTTAACTTAGTGTAGAATCACCTGAAAGTAAGAATTATTGTGTTTTTAATAGTTTATTGTCATTTTTTTACCTTGAAGGCCACCGTAGATTGTGCTACATGTTTATAAGTGGAGGGTGAATGAGGTGAGAGGCTGCAATCTGCAACTGAACCACTAGAGGTCACTAAATCCTTCACATTGAGCTTTTAACCAACAGGAGAAGAAGAACTTTTTATAAGTTACAAGTTATTTGACTGATGGATTTTTGTTTCTTTCTTTGTTTCTTTGTACACACACACACACACACAGGAACATGTCGACACGTATGTACAAATATACGTCCACACGTGCACATGTCTGTGTCTGTAGCCACATAGCTGCAGTGATAGAGCCTCGGGGCTAAATGTGTTTTTGATATAGCGTCTCTTCCTCTCCCGGCAGGCCTCTAATACTCTCCTTCTTCCCAGGATAACAGGGTCACAGCATGGAGACCTCGACGACTCCACACCTGGAATAACACCACCCAGAATATCCGCTCTGCCTGGGAGCCGGTGTGTGTGTGTGTGTGTGTGTGTGACACAAGTGTGTGTGTGTATGAAGGAGATAGGAGAGCGTATGAATGACAGAGTGAAGGGGGTCGTGCGGTGCAGTCAAGTCATCTGTCTCACTAATTTCTTTCTTTCTCTCTGACACATACTCAGACACAAAGCGAACGCTCTGCTGTTGCTCGCGACGGCCTGTTTTGCAGCGAAGGAAATATGAAACACCCCGAGGCATTTGTCAGCGGTCAGTTGCATATGCTTGCGCTTTTATTTGTGTGTGTGTGTGTGTGTGTGTTGGTTCACGGGACTCACACACACACACACACACACACCAACCGTGTGCGTCACTCTTCCCCCTGACACACTGCTGAGGTCTGATTAATAAAAGATGAGTTCAGGGGAAGTATGACTGTTTTGATTCCCCCCTCCTCTTCTTCTTCTTCTTCTTCTTCTTTTTTTCTTCTTTTTCTCTCTTTTTTCATTTTCTGTCCTCTGCAAAAAAAAAAAAAAAAAAAAAAAAGGATGAAAGTGTAGCGTTGGAGGGCAGGGTCCACTCTGATCACCCCGGGTTCATACTGTGAATGAGCCGCTGGGCTAAAAGAGAGAGAGAGGGGATGAAGTGAGGACACAGAGAAAGAGAGTGAATTCATCCGTCCACCATCGTTTGATGCTTGTGGTGTGCCTCTGTAACTATAGCCCTCTTTCTTTAGCTTCTCGCTCTTTCCGTCCCTCCTCCAGATCCAGACCTCCCTCTCTTACTCTTTTACTCTCTCTCTCTCCCCCTCCATCACTCTCGTCTTTTTATTTTTTATTTTTTTTTTATATCCTTCTCTTTGCCCTCTTCCTGCTGATCTGTGCCAACCACCATGAAACCACCGCCACATTAGAGCCTTTAACGGGCACTGCCTGGCATCCTGCTCCGTCCAAAACGTATTATAGTTATAGCCTCGTCACACACGCGCACACACACACACACACATGTAAAGTGTGTGTATGCATTTTACACACACACACACACACATACACACAACGTTTTCTGAATTCACAGCTGTAGGGTTTCACCGTATATTAAGGGGCTGAAACTGCCACGTGTCGTCGTGGCTCCAAATAAAGTCCAACGATGTTGACTGCTTCGAACAGATTGTGGAGGAATAAATGGTTCACATATACCGACAGAAAAATGATATTAAAGCTGAAGAATTTACTAGAAATATGGTCTGGGCTGATGTTTATAGACTGGAATATTATTATTATTCTGACGTTCCTCATCTTTTCTTTGCTCGTTCAGTGTCACAGAGTTTTAGATTCGATCTTCATCCTTCAACTATTTATTAGTCCATCTGTGCATCCATCACCCGCTCCTCATTCATATATTTGAGGGAAAAATAAAAGTTGTTGACTTTATTCTGACCGAGCAGCAGCTGAGACACTGGCAGTCCTTCACTCGAAGCCTCTAATTACTCCACAAACTACACATTTGGACTTGTTAGCATCTGTGTGTGTGTGACTGGACCATCAGCTGGCAGCGTCCTCCAGTCCTTTCATCTTTCACATGAACTGACCGTCTGAATATTTGTGTTGCACACACACACACACACACACACACGTACGTCCATGTGAGGATTTAACAAGCTGTTAATGAGGATGTTGCTCACGCCTCAGAGATGACGATGCAGCTGGACGTCGAATGACCACACCTGCTCACGTCATGTTATATCCCATCATATCACGTCACGTCACGTCAAGTCACATCGTTACAACGTCACGTCACCACTGACGGCGACGTGACGCCCGGTTGTTTACACATCGTCTGAACAGTTCAGATGAAATAAAAAATCATCAGTTTAACCTCAGAACTTATAGCATCGACCTGATTTGACCTTTGACCTCTCTGCAGAAAGGAACAAACAAATGAAAACATCAGAGATAAAAACTTAAAAAACACAAAAACAATCAATCAAATGTTCACAGGAGCAAACGGATCAATATATATTTACATAAACAACGTTAAACCAGTGACATCGATCATCTTGTTACAATGTTACTTTCCTCAGGAAACGTTGGCTCTGACTTTTATCTTGACGACTGACGAGTCTGAACAGAAGAGACAGTTTGAGTTATGATTTGTGTTGATGTAATTTATCAAACTTTCTCCTGAAGCTGTGATTTGTTGCAGTTAACGACCTTCAAAGACTCACGTTTCTTTGCTTGTGTGTTTTCATCGACTTTGACTGGAAACAACTTTCTGAAGGAAACTTAGTTGGTCCTGGTTTTTATCTGGAAGTTACTTTGACGCTGGTAACTGACAACATCCCGACACATCACACAAACTGCTCCCAGACTCCTGCTCCTTCGACCTCCTCCAGTCTGCCTCCACAGGTCTCAGATCTGCTCCGGGCTGTTTTAGTTACATTAAAGGAGACAAACACAATCTGAGACAGGTGTGTTTAATGATTAACCATTTTAATATCTGCATCATTAATCAGTAGGACGTCACATTAAAATGATGCCTCCACATCTCTGCAGGCAACTTTGGAAATATGGAGCATTTTAACATCTTTCAGCTCGTTTTGTTTTTGTTTGTTTGTTTGTTTTTACTTCCTATCTGAAGACACGACAGAAACCGGACTTAAAACGAATCCTAATGTCGCTCCAGATCAGCTGCGTATGCAAATAAGCAACTGTTTACTAATATGTTTCTCACGACAACATTGTGCAGTAAATGATGTGTTTATGACAAGAAAGAAAAAAAGGAGTCAGTTCTCAGTCACGACCTCCATGTGGTGGAGATTAGAGTTAAAGTTTTTGATGCAGTTGCGTCGATTTTGTTGTTTCTCTCTGCTCAGCTGTTCTTCTTATATCTACAAGTACATAAATGATACGTTCTGTGCATAAAACACCATATTATTCCAGTCTCTGTCAAACATTGTTGGACATGTAACGGCTCCGGTTTTTGCTCCATCTGTGAATTATTAACAAATCAATCAGGTTCCTGGATCAGAGCGAGGTATAAAAGGTGTGTGTCGGTGCCAACGTGTGCCACATCTTTTACAAATGAATCGTTAGACGAAGCCGCAGCGTCACGGCTCAGAATCAGACGTTTCTCGGTTAAATGCGTCCTGACTGCCTGGTGCGATGAAACCCTCGAACTCAGAGGTTCCTGGCACAGAAAGTCCTCTGGTTGGACGTCGGCAGATTAGCAGCAGGAATTACTGTCAGGGCGTATCAGCGTCCACGTCCTCGTACTCTATGGTTAAATAAACAACATTTATAGGTTTATTAAAAACACCCCTGTGTTACTGGGGGTCGTAGGAACAGTTAATGGTGTATGTGACAGTTTGTTTCCCTTTCATAATGGGCTCCGAGCTGAGCAGGTAATTACAACAGGCAGCAAAGGACCCAGTGTGTGTTTACCAGTCTGGGAAAAAACGCTCGAATCTGAGTGTTGGAGCCACAAAGTATCTGTGATTTTAGTGACAAACACGCCAACGTAACAACCTCCACCCCGACGTCTTCCACTCTCACTCTGCTCGTTTCTGTCCTCGTCTTCTTCTCTCAGGTCACATTCGTTCATTCATCTCTGAGAACGAGCTGCAGTAATTATGTTATAAATCAGGTAGAAGAGACGAATGTTGATGTAATTCATCAAACTTTGTCCTGAACTTTACGACTTTAAACGACTCGTGTGTTTTTATCGACTTTGGCTGCGTCAAATGAAACAAACACATTTTTTTTCATGCAGCTGCTGATTTTGAAAATGTTTTGGAAACATCGAGTTTATGAAGAAACTCGACTTAGCAACAGGATGTTTTTTTTTTTTTTGAGTCGGGTTGTAACAACAGTTCACAACAAGAGAAACTGAACCAAGTTTATTGATAATAAACACAACCAAGGAAAATAACTTTGAAGGTCATAATAAATTATTTTAGCTTCTTCTCTGGGCATCGAACAACTTCACAGGTTTATGTGTAAATATAGTTTTTACTTATATTAACTGAGATAAGATTTTACATCCTTGTTCAAGTCTTTTAAATTTCTAACTTGGGAAAAAAATAACATAAAATCTAGTATATTTCCTGAAGTGTTGTTCTTGCTGTAATTTATTTATTATAAAAATAATGAAGGAAAAGACTTTGAAGGTTATGACCAGTTAGCTTAGCTTAAAACCTGGTGAAGTTCTTTTTTTATTTCTAATTTAGGAAAGAAATCAACTTAAAAAAATGTTGTATATTTCCTTTAAAATAAAATAAACTGTATATAAACTCTGATATCAACATTAAGTCTGAAGATAAAACAGTCACACAACTAACATAAATATCACCTCATGACGTTTCATGTTTTATTTATTTTTGATAAATTACATTTAGAAAAGTCACGTGAAAACTGTTTTGTTGCTTTTGTTCATTATTATTATTATTGTTATTATTATTTTACTGATGTCAGATAATTGTAACTGATGGAGAAAATATGTCAGGAACCGTTTCACAGATTATTTTTCAAAATGTGGTAAAATGTTTGTGTTGAAATGAATCAAACACATGTTGTACATGAACATTAACCCAGTGGGAGGAGCCGACGCTTCAGTCTTCAGTTGATGTGATGGAGTTTGTTGACATCGTTGTTGTTTTTCTACTCACTTTGTTTCTAGTTTTTAACAAAAACTTCAATGTTTCCGACTACGCCACCTTTTTTCAGCAAAATATTCAAATATCGCAATTAAAACCAGATCACAAGTAGCATCCTAAAATATTAAATAACATCAATCTAATCACTAAAATAAGTTAAGTAATAAAGTAATAAATAAGTTCAAAGTGAATCGTCGTGTTTCTCTGAGCTGAAAGTGGAAAATCTTAAAAAATAAAATAATTAAAGTAATTTTATAAAGAAGAAATCAAAGGAAACTTTCCTTGTTTTTAAGAGTGTAGTGTAAATTTGTGTGTGTGTGTGTGTGTGTGTGTGTGTGTGTGTTCACATTACTGTGGAGGACTTGACCAGCGTTGGTCTGTGACTCAGGAGGAACCAGCATCGACGGATCTCAGTGGTCGAACGGAGCACAACAGGTCAAGAAGTGTGAGAGGTTTTTAAGGAGCGAAGGTGAACAGTAAAATTAAACACATTTAACAAACATGAAGGAGAAGTTAGTTAGATTGTGGAGGGAGGAGGAGGAGGAGGAGGAGGAGGAGGAGGAGGAGGAGAACCTGCAGGAGAGAAAAACACATCTGATGCTCTGAATCTTTCTCCTAAAATCACTGAGAGGACAAAATCAAAACATAACGAAAGGGACTAAAATGGGAAAAGAGAGAAACAAACTGTGTGGACACAGCAAATTTACTCCTAATAGACTATGACAGAGTCCCATTTTTAGTCCCGCGGTTTTGGTTTTGAGTGTGTGAGTGTGTAGACAGTCCAGGAAAAGAGATCATTGTCTTGTGATGAAAGATGGAGCCTGTGTGTGTGTGTGTGTGTGTGTGTGTGTGTGTGTGTGTGTGTGTGTGTGTGTGTGTGTGTGTGTGTGTGTGTGTGTGTGTGTGTGTGTGTGTGTGTGTGTGTGTGTGTGTGTGTGTGTGTGTGTGTGTGTGTGTGTGTGTGTGTGTGTGTGTGTGTGTGTGAACCTCGGTCACATGTTCGTCCATGAGTTTAAATCTGATATGAAGCGTCTCAGCAGTTTCTTTTCTGCCTGGTGTTTTCTCTGTTTCTCTGATGATACGAGGGGATTTCTTAACAAAAAAACTCGGTGCAGTTTTCTTTTTTTTTTCTTTCCGTTGTTAAATCGTCCGTTCTGTTCGGGATCAGCTCGGCTTCGTTCTGTAGCTTTGCACTTATGTCTTTTTTTTTTTTTGTCAACAGCCCACTTAAAGAGCAGAGTAATAAAGTATAAGAATTTTAATCAGGCTTTTAAACAGTCTTCTCTTATTTGCCCTCTGAGGAGGGTTTTTTGTTAACCCTCCTCCTCCTCCTCCTCCTCCTCCTCTACACCTCCCTTTGCTTGTTGAATGCGCTCATGCATGATGGTCTGAACTTGATAGACGTTCAGAGGGCATCGCAGAGCGAACGAGAGCGAGCTGTTAGCATGTGATGGACGCAGCACGTGTGGTCTCTTTTCACCTCTTTTTCTTTTACATATCACTGTTTCTGCTCACATACATCTCTCCCTCTCTCTCTCTCTCTCTCTCTCTCATATACGCTCTCAGATCTCATTCGCTTTCATCTCCCAGTTCTCTTTTATTCTCATCTACAGCGAGGAATGTGTTAGTTTTATGTGAAGGCACTTCAGATGCCAACAGGCCTGTGATGTGGATGCCAAAGTATGACGAGTCCATTCAGGCCGTAGCTGTCAGAGATTAGCTCGAGACAGATTTAAACCAACTATTGAAAAGAAGTAAATTGTTGCAGAAGAAGTTTGAGTTTTGTGTCTGAGTCTGTTGTTTAATAAAAGTCTTAGAGAGGTGGGGGTGGACGGAGAGACGAGGGTTGCAATTTAGGCTGAGGGATTTTTTTAATGAGGGGAGATCTCTGCAGGTAACTTCCTCTACCTCCCCCACCCCCCCCCAAACACACACATACACACTCTCACCCATCACCCCCCAGTGTTGGGGGGAGAAACCCATCTGGTTGGACTAAACACCAGATTAGCACATTAGCACTGGAGGACGGGCAGGCAGGCACCACGGGAAAGACCCGAGCGAACATATGACATTGGCGCACATGGTGTACGAGTCATTAAAGGCAGACATAAAAGTTGCACTAAATTAAAGGCAAACTCCATCCGCCTTCGTTAACAGATGGTAAAAGTTTGACTCATGATTGCTGCTTTTTTATACGTGGTACACAAGCATCTTAACGCACATCTTAAAAAAAGAAAAAAAAAAAAAAAAAGAAAGAGGGCGAAGTTAGAAATAAAATCAGCCCTTCACTCATTCAACCGAGCGATGAGTCGATGTGAAGGTCTGATCTATGTTCTGGGTTTGTTCGGTTTGTTTTGTTCGACCAGAACTGTCACTTTGTGAAACAGATGTCTCCGTCGCTGCCTTCACTTTTCATCAAGAAGTATTTTCTACCAAAATATGACTCTCAGAAGTGTTAGTTCTGTTTAGACACGAAGGTTAAACAGAGAAAAAAAACAAAAAAACAGTCTATGATTTGACTAAATTGGCTCTTTAATGTATTATTTACTGAGAAAACCAGACAAGAATGTCGATACTGGACAATTCAGCAAAACCCCAAATTATGTTCAGTGCCAACATTTGTGAACATTCAGATGTTGGGATTGTGACGGGATGTAAACTCTGGTCTGGCTACACACTACACACACACCCATACTTACCACCTTGTTAAGGTCACTGCACTCGGCCTGAACTTTGGCACGATGCTGACGTTTTGATTTTTTTCAAACAGTAAAAATAGGAACTGGCTAAAACGTTTCCAAGTAACATAAAATAAAACATGTCAGTGCCACTGAAGGCGACTCGTCAAACTCACCTAATGTGTTTTATTCTTTATTTTTATTTTTTTTTCTGTTAAAACTCGTCGACGTTGTTGAAATTGTTCTCAAACCAAACTCAATTACTCTGATTTTAGCTCTGCTTCGTTCCCTCGTTGCTATTTCCTTGTTTAGGTCTTAAAAAGTGTTGAATTAGATTTTTAAAAGTGAGTTTTTTTTCCTTCCTCCTCCTCCTCCTTTTCTGCTCTAACGTTTTATTTCCGTCGCCTCATTATGCTGCATAATGAGGTGATAAAGAGCACATAGATTAGAGTCGGTTAAACTCAAAACTAATCTGGATTTCTTTCTCCTCATCTTTTTGGTTTTAAACCGCGGAGAAACGTTGCAGCATGTCGCAGGTGTCCAGGTTGAGGTTTTTTTTTTTCCTTCTTTTTTTCAGGCTACAGTTTTTATGATTCCAAACCTGAGCTGGAAGAAACTACAAAGTTTCCAGGCCTGACAGGGAGGGGTGCTGTGTGTGCACATGCTTGTGTGTGTGTGTGTGTGTGTGTGTTGTAATAAAGTGTATCCCGTTGCGAGGTGTGGAGTTCAGAGCTGCTAAAACAGCCACATCTGAGATCACAGCTGTGTGAACACATCATCATCTGTGCTCCTGGTGATAGGAAGGATCCCAGGAACTAGTCCCACCCTTCAGATACCTGCTACCACAGACTGTTCAGGACACGTCCATGTTCCTCTGACCAGAAGTTTTATATTTAAAATGAATCAGATGTTACATGTCATGTGTTTAACGTCTTTCAGCTCATGTTACACGTGCTACATTCACGATGCCACTAGATGTCGTAGTTGAGCAGCTAACGTTGGTTCACCTACGTTAGGTCGTTAATAACTTAACGTCCTCATCTAGTTGTTCACGTCATCAAGGTTGAAGAAAAGTTTAGCAGCCGTTTTGTGCAATTTTTGTGCAGTTAAAAATATATATTGTCTCGTAAAAGTTTCGCTTTGACGGAGATAAGAACAAGGTTGAGGGGAAAAAGTCGGAGAAGGAAAAAAAACGACAGCAGCTGTAAGACAAAAATATGTTAAGGACGAATATTTGCTGTTGTTGAAATACTGTTATACTCCAAAAAAGTAAAGTACTTTCATGAGTAAAGCAAGACTAGAATCTGTGTGTGTTGAATTTGTTTGTTGTGTCTTATGCCTGAATATACATCAGGTTTCTCCATCTGGGAAAAGCCAGAGCTATGTAGCCAGCTAGCTAACTAGTTTGACTGAAACTTAATTATGATGTGTTCAGAAGAATGAATGGATAGATAGATAGATAGATAGATAGATAGATAGATAGATAGATAGATAGATAGATAGATAGATAGATAGATAGATAGATAGATAGATAGATAGTTGGCAGAAAAATACATTTAGCAACGAGCTAACATCTGCTAATGTTGCTCCATGTTTACTATACTGTTCGTTGTGTTGGTGACTGGCTGCGCTGCCCTCTAGTGGCAAAACATCTTGTAGTTTGTCTGAAGATTTAACTTACATCATATTTGAACTAAATTTGTTGCTGTGTTTCCTATAATTAAGGGTCTGGATGAAAACAGGAGACGATTATCGCAGGGTGGAGCTGTCGTCGTATCGTTGATGCTAACGCAGCTACGAGGCTACGACGACAAACACACACACGTTACTCTAACGCTCACAAATATAGGCCTGTCTTTGTTAACTCTGAGTACACAAGCACAGTTGTGCGCCACTTTAACGGCCTAATTTTTCCCGGCCAACGAGGTGTGCTATTAACAACATAACACATGCTTGATGAATGCACACAAACACACACACACACACAAGGCGAAGCTGAAGTGTGTGTGCTGTCTCAACACACAAAATATTACCTAGTTAACACAGACACAGTCAAACTCACCTACACCTAAACACACACAGGCTCACATTGCCAGGCCGTTTTTAACGCACGCTAATGAAAGGGAACAGACTTTATTAGCTCGGTTTAACGGCCAACACCTCACAGACCTAATCACGTTCACACACACAGGCACAGAAAACACACGCAACACAAGTTTTTACTTTCACGAGTCAAAACAAAGATATCAAGAGAATCCAACATGTGTGCGTTTAGATTGATCCACTTCCTGTGTGTTGACGTGACGTCCCAACGTCTCGTTCATCACTTCACACCTCGCTAACGTCCCGACGTGATGTACGAGCAGCGTTTTAAAACCGTGGAAATTCATTTTAAAAGGAACGCAGAAGAAGAAAAGAAACATCCCGCGTCCTCGTTAGCTCGCCATGTGTGGTTTATTGATGATAATAAACTTTCTGCAGCTTTAATGTGTTTAATAATAAGTGAATTTAACTCTAATCTCCATCTCTTCTCATATGTGATGTGTCTAGTCCGTTTCTATTTTCTTTTTTCTCATGAAGCCTCATTTTTTTTTTTTTAGTTCTGGTCCAATCGTGTCGTAGCTGATCTTGTAGCAGCTGTCAGCTGGGACAGCAGTCGCCTGCGGGGTGGAGGTGGTGGGGGGGGGGGCTGCTCGACCAGATTAGAGGTCATGTGACTCAAAATAAAAGCATGCAGATGATTCACACGCTGATCGAACTCAATTCAAAGCTGGAAAAGCTTTTTTTGATTACGTTTTTACTAAAACGTTGAAGATATACGAACATATACCTTCACTTAATCTTAGATCCTTTTTAATTTGTTTTGCAATTTTTTTATATCTTTAATTTAATCTTTTTTTTTTTTTTTTGTTTTTATTTTTTATGATTCTGTGGATTTTACCTCCTGTTTTTTATCATCTGTACAATTCAAGGTTATTATTCGACGTGTTAAAATTATAGGGCATTAAAAAAAAAAGAAAGAAAAAAACGTCGTTGCACATTTTTTAATTTGGTTGCCAGTCGGTACAACTGGTACCAGTTTATACTCGTGAATGCAGAATCAGGTTTTTTTTTTTTTTTTCCTTCACAAAAGCTTTTGAAAGACAGTTTGAGTCATTTTATGCACATTATTCACACCCTTTAAACAAAGACTCCTCACACATGACACATCACGATTTTGGAAAACAAATTATGAGCTGAGCTTTTATGGACTTGATGCATAAAAAAATAGTGTGTGTTTGAGTGTGTGTGTGTGTGTGTGTGTGTGTGTGTGTGTGTGTGTGTGTGTGTGTGCATGGGAATGGAGTTAACATTGCAAAGTGGTCACGGCATCACGGCGGGGAGAGCTGGCAGCGCCTTTACTGTCCAAATTAAAACAGCAGAAATCACCACAACAATTGAGAACAGATTTTCACCAAGGTGCCTTAATGACATTGTCAACTCTAAACACACACACACACACACACACACAAACACATGCACACACTGAGATGCAACACACTCACAAACGCTAATGATCAACTGAGCAAAAGCTTCAGGGCCATCTCATCAGCGAACAGGTTGTAACTCATAACATATTCACTCTGAGCTTTTCTCACTGTGTGTATATGTATGTATGTATGTACCAGTGTGTGTGTGTGTGTGTGTGTGTGTGTGTGTGTGTGTGTGTGTGTCTTTAGCAGGCATCAGAAAACACACACCCGCTGTTCCAGTCTGTTTCCTCCCCATAAAAAGCAACACTTAGCACTTCATTCTCAAGCACTTCTGACAACATTATACAGGTTAGTTTAAGAGAAGAGAGGAAAAAACAAAGCCAGAGAGAGGAGGGGGGAGGGGGGAGGTGAGGAGGGGGAGACGGGTGAGGAGGAGAAGGAGGAGGAGGAGGAAAGAAAAAAAAAAAAACGGAAGCCTGGTCACTCAGCTGGGAATATTCAGAGAATTGTTTTTAACGAGTTAAATAAATTCTCCCACAAATGAGGTGAGGGAAAGAAAGAGAGGGGGCGAGCGAGGATGGGGAGAGATGGAGAGATGGAGAGAGAGAGAAGGAGGGAGGGAGGTGAACCTGAAGTGAGTGTTTGGCGTGGTGTTGGGAATATTTTACAAGCTGCATTAATGGCTGTTCTTAAAACACTGCTATTAAGAGATGGCCATAATGTTGTATATCATGGGCGATTATGTTCACACACACACACACACACACACACATGCAGACTTACACAGCTAAACACTCTCATTACACACTTGCACAGACATGCACAAGCCAAAGTAATTAAATGTGTGCTGGTCCAACACCTTTTAAGGTGTTGGACCAGCCTGTAAATAACAGCTTCCTCCTGCCCAAACAAACTACACCTCTTCCTCTCCAACAGCACAATACGACCATTCAACACATCCAACACCATCCTGCTACACAAATACATACATACATATATATATATATATATATATACACACACGTTACAGTTCACAGCAGCTGATAACATCAGAAAGTGTTTGGTTCTTGTTGTGGTCGAGTTCACACCTCAGACGAGTCAGAAGAGGAGTTTAAGACCAGTTTGAGAAGAAGAAATGAGGCAAATTTCTCACCTTTATCACCATTTGACTTAATGAATCTATTAATTAATGAAAAGTTATAAATAATTCTGGGGAAAAAAGCATTATTAGTCAGTTTATTAGTCACAGTCGCCCTCAGGTTTGACAACAGGACTCCAACAGGAAGTCACAAACCGCTAACTTTTATTTTTACATTTCTGCTTGTGTGTGGAATAAACAAGCAAAGAACAATGTGCTAATTGTGAGTTTTTCAGAGGTGTGTACTTTTTCAGCAAAGCCAAGTCAAGTCAGTTCTCGCTCCGACCTCCTTCTCCTCCTCCGCTCCAACGTCAGCGTCTTCTTCCATCTTCTTCCTGTAAATCGAGCGTCTGTTCATCACTTCTCTGATCAGGATCAGATTTTCTCACACGGACGTTTCTCGTCGATACGTCTCGATCCTGTAACAGCTTTTGTAGCAGCTTTTTGACGGATTGATTAATCCCTGCTTTCTGTGGAAAGTCATTAAAAATGTTTAAATCGCAGCTGTCAGTCGTGTGGTTGTTTATAGATGCAGTTTATAAAAAGGAAAGAATGAAAACAAAACAATAACAGCTAATAATCATGTGGGAATGTGTTTCCATCCCCTCAGAGATTCATTCACTCATTATACGTTTTAAGATAAAAAAAAAAAAAATGCATTTACTGTTTCATCCTCTGCGTTACTTCCTCTCACACTTACCTCTCGAAATGTTTTATTTAACTAGCGGGAGAATGAGTGGAAAAGGATCTGATTGTGTTTCTAAGTTATAATCCATGAATCATGCGTATATGAGAACAGAAGGGTTGGAAATATTAAGACATCAGACATTATGGAGCTGAATATTTTCTTTGTTATTCTAGGCGCCACGGTTCGCTCCTGGAGGAAGTGGCAGGCATTGTGGTCAGTAGTTGAGTACAGTATGGAATAGACCCCAGTGTGTGTGTGTGTGTGTGTGTGTGTGTGTGTGTGTGTGTGTGTCCTGAGTGGTGATGGGAGGCGTGGTCATCCGTCTGTCAGGCTTCTTCTTTCTCCTTCTTCTTCGTTGTTTCGCTCCTCCTCTTCCTTCACTTTCCTCAGCTGCTGCAGTCTCCAAAAAGTCCAATTAAAGTAATAAACCACACATCCACACACACACACACACACACACACACACACACACACACAGGTAAGCACACACACACACACCCTGAGTTCCTGCCTCCCCCCTCTGGTTAAATATCCTGGTTATTAAACAGAAATGTGCTGCAGATTTCTGAGGCTCTGTGTGCGATACATCTGGCCTGAGCCTTCAGGAAACGACTGGTTCACTTCACTCTTGTCATCACCTTCCAACACGTTTCTTTCACATTTCAATTTGGGAGCAGCGCAGCAGGCAGCTCCTCACACACACACACACACGTATATCTAAGTGCACATGTGCAGACAGGCTCCGGTGCAGACACACACACGGTCCACATTAGTGACAGTGGGAGTTCACTGTTTTTTTGCTGCAACGCTCCGTTTTCAGCCTCTCAGCTCGAAGGGGTGGGCTCTAACTTCTTCATCTTTCTTCCTCTATTTTTCTCAGACTCTCTCTCTCTCGTTTTCTTTCTCTCTTTCTCCTTGTCAGTGTTTTGTTGACAGTAGAAAACCTCTAAACCACCCGTGACACAAACTCCCATTTCAGGCTCGGCCTCAGGATTGTATAGGATTAGCAGGATGTGATGGACTGAAGCTTTGGGAAAGAAAAGATGTGTGTGTGAGTGTGTGTTTGTGTAAATTACAACCCTCAACACACAGTTAACCAACGCTTAAGACACATAAGCTCATGTTTTTAAGATAAAACAGACACTTTCTATTTGCAGATTCTTGCAGAAAAATGAAAACATTTGACATCTTTTGACGCCACGTTTCCTTCTGATGCAGCTGATAAGTTGATCTGTCACTTTAACACTTAAAAATCTGCACTTTCTTCTCCTTTTAACTTAAAGATTCAATTCAACCCTAAAAATCAAAGCTTGCTACCAGTGTTATTTAATGTTTTTTTGCGCTTTCTTCATTTCAGTTTTTCTTGGCACGTTTTTTTTTTTTTTTTTTAAATAAAATACACTTCCCCTGCCTGTTTACAGAGGTAATTCAGCACCGTTTCTGGTTGGATTCGTCGCTGAAGCAACTCGATCTGGTTGAGGCGTCTCTGCGGGCGGTTTTTGGTTCAGGTCGATCTGCAGCCTGAAGACGTGGAGGATTAAAGTTGTGACAGGACGAGCGTCGTTGTTTGTCTGTTTAGAAACGGTGGAGAACCACGTCTAATCAGCGTCGCTGCTGCACAGACCACAGAACACGAGATGGTTTCAACCACAGCGTCAGGCAGGCGCTGACTGATGACACGCTACGCTGCGCCGCGCTGACTGATGATGACTCGCTGAAGTGATGGCGGCTTTCTCTGACAGACGATGACACGACGAGGAGGCTGCGGCGGCGGATGAAGCCATCACCGTTTGACAGCTGAGTCGACCCCCCGTCACGTTCTTAACAACAAAACTAGACGGTGACATCATCAGAGCAAGAGATAAATCAGCAACATTCATTTGATTTCAGTTAATTAAACACAGATGAAGTGAGCTCTGTCACATCTCTGTTTTTTCTGATGAACTGACTCATTCGTCCTCGAGCTGCTTTGTTGACTTCAACTAATTATTTCCTACTTTTTTCCCCCAAATCCTCTTTGACAACAACAGCTCTTATATAACGAGTGTTAACATGTGACACACTTGTTTCTCTCGGCTGTTGCTTGTGTTTGCAGGTGCAGAGGAGGAAGAGGTTTTTGTCTCTTGTCTCTTGATACTTGTGATGATTTCATTGTTTAACTGATGAGTTAATTTATGTTGTTGCTGTTTTACTGGAGAACTGGAGCATAGAAAGATAACAGTCTGTCTTCTTTTATTCCCGTCCCGATCGTTTCCTCCGGTCGAGCTGTTTGAGATCAGACCAGCGTCGCTGCATCGGTCCGTTGTGTCCACTGGAGGGCAGACAGCGACAGCAGCTCTGGAAACCTCCGACTTCAGCTGGACACCAGTAAGAAACATGTGTTTTCAAGTCTGTCGAACAAGATAAGACGTCAAATAGCTGTGTCTGTCACATGCACCTGTTTCCTCCAGTACATATTTCTGTTCCTACAGAGACATGTTGCTGTTTGAACATGTAGATCATGAAGTTTTCAGACAAATACCTGCAAGAAGAAGAAAAGAAAGGTCTTTCAAAGTTTCATATCAGTAGAAAAAAGATATTATCTTTTCCAACTGGAACATCATTTAAAAACAGATAAATATCTTATATTTCATTTTCTTGCAGCAGATACAAGATGATTATTTCATATTTTATTACAATGATTGTTTACATCACAACTCCACACCTTTATTATCCAGTAAATATCCAGTGTTTGTAATATTTAAATCATAGATACACAAGAAATGTCTTCTAGCCTGTTTGTCTTTTTATGTTTGCAGGTGGTTGGTTCAATAAGACTTGATTAGTTTTGTTATGTCAAAGTAAGATGATGCTTTTTCAGGAACATGTTAAAGAGTTGTGAGGCTGAAGATGCTGCCTGACAGATCTATTGTATCTTTATTTTAACAAATTGAAATGCAGCTGAAACAGTGGGGACGCTGTGCGTTAGCGACGGCTAACAGAGCTCAGACATTTACATTAAAAAGCTTAAATAAGTGGAAAAGAAGAAAGGAAAAAAAGCCGAGTTCAGAGAGTCAGAGCTGCTCTTTTTACTGAGACTGTCAAGAGTTATAACTGCCATTAAACACTCTAACAGGCTACAAGCTATGACTGTGAGGAACATCATGCTGTGGCACCAAATGATCTTATTTTGACATTTATAAAAAAAAGCAAGAGAGCGGATGGAGAAATAAAAGAAAAAAGAGCAGGAGACAGAGAGAGTGAGAGATGGTGAGAGGGTGGGGGTCGGCTGTGTCTGTTCTGCTGCGGTTTGCTGGAGTTATTTGGTGTTAAAATATGCCTTAATGGTTGCTGGGGATCCATTTATTACAGGCAGGAAGCAGAAGGGGGTTTCTCTTCTCATTTAATGTGACCGCCGAGAAGCTCGCCAAGTCCTACAGGCAAGCCAGCATTCCTCTGCAGCAACGCAACACACACACACACACACACACAGATACACAGTGTGGCATGTAAATGAAGCTTATTTATGCACATGTGTAGATGCAAATACGTGAAATCTCAAAAACATACGAACATCACTGCAGCTACGAATGTATGTGCATGCATCAAATCTCACACACACACAAATAGACTGTGGTCTCTGGCATTGAGAATGACCTTTTCTGAACCATGGCAGCACACACATTAACACACACACACACACACACAGAAAAGAAAAGCCTCTGCAAAACATTTAAACATGGCAGTACGGAGGTTATATAAAAGCCTCCTGAGGTCTTATTAATTCACATTTGTTTTGCAGTTGTGAAGCTCGGTTTCTCTCCTTCTCACTCATCCTGTCTTCCTCTCGATGGTTTGTTAGTTTTTCACTCGTTTCCTGCGATGGGAGCGTGACAGCGTCACACTTTCCTTCTAAACTCTCTCTCTCTCTCTCTCTTCCTCTGCGTCCGTCCAGCAGCAGAGCCACATTCAGCTCGACACCCTTTTCCTCGGCATTAGGGAGGGTGTGTTAACACCTCCTCCCACACACACGCCGTCGCCTTAAGACCCGTTTATGAAGTGTAGTGTCGGCCTCCTGGCATAAGAACACGCACACGGAGAAGAAGAAGATTAAGATGTTTTAAATGTGACCCGTGTTGGAAAAGTAATGATTTTTATCCTGGAAAAACCTGAGGACAGTGTAGAGAAAAGATTCATGTGTCTGTTTTTATCAAAGCTGAGACAGTTTGAGTCAAACTTGAGTTTTAATGACAAACTTTTACTAATGTGGTGTTTTCACTCTAAGTCGACCTGTGACTGTTTAGACCATCAACACCATGTTTGAGGGTTGATGGAGGCTCCATCTTAAAGGTGGATGATGAAACTTCATCAATATCAATATCAAACACACATTTACATTTAGTGAAAAAAGAGCAACTTTAGTTCTTTAGTTCAGACTCAAGACATTGATTACTTGTCATACTGAAGTACAGTAAATACTAGATACTTTAAGACTTTTACTGGAGAATCATTCTAGTGACGACTTGAACTTTGGTCAAGTGTCTGTACTTCTACTCTAGTGTCTGTACTCTGGACTTTCAGATACTTTATTCAACACTGATCACGTCTCATAAAGAAAAGAAAAGACTAAGTTGTTTTGATTGTGATTTAAAAGACGTAAAGTAAAGAAAGAGAAGTAGTAGCAGTCCGTCACGGCTGCTGCAGCTCGGTGTTTTCTCTCAATGCTAAATCAAATTACACAGTATCAACATGTTTAAAATAAAATAAGTAACTCTAGAAGATTCACTTGGCTCCTGGTCGCTCAGTTAAAGGTTGTGTAAGATTTGAGTGTGTGTGTGTGTGTGTGTGTGTGTGTGTGTGTTGAGTTACATAGCGGATATAAGGCTCTATCCCTCCTTTCATCAGCTGAGTGAGGAAGAATCGAGCAGCGACACACTGCAATCTGACCCTGGATGTGCACACACACACACACACACATCAACACACACACACACAGTAGCAGAAAAAACAGACACACTCGAGCGGCGGCCGTCGCTCATCAGCTCCAAACCTCACTGCAGCGTTTCCATTGATGGCCGTCGCCGCAGCCTCATGCTTCTCGCCAGCGCAGTGTCACTGAACCCGTTTTGGTTTCAGACTTGAAATGATGAGTGTTATCGTGTAAACTCATCATCCCAGTAAAAATGTGAAAACCATAATTTGCGTTCGTAAACTGAAGCCAGAAGAAATCTGCCCTGCTGACGCTGACGGGTTGTTAGCAACAAAACTGAATCTTGAACAAACTTAACTCGACTAAATCGACTGAAACTTTACCGGTCACAGTAGCTGAACGTCAGATGAGGAGATCAACACCTCTCTCGTGTTTTTACTGTAAATATTAAATCACAGCACGCAGACGGTTATCGTCAGTTCATCATAAAGACGAAGGAAACTAAGGAAATAGCTCAGATAACTCAACAGTATCCAACTATCAGCACCTTTAAATAACATTAGTGTCAATGTTGGTTTCATTTGTAAAAACAAAAAAACCTGAAGAATAAAAGTCTAATTTTACAAAGAAAGTTGTGTTAATGTGTCAGTGAATCCTTTTACTTTTAGACTGAAACTTCTAAAGTATTCAGGCCAATTTCTCATGTGGATATTTAGTTTAAAATGGATAAAACATCTCTAAAAGTCTTTATTTTAGTATTTTTAGATGTTTTTTTTTTTTCGCTGCAGCTGCAGATTTTAGATGATTTAAGTTTATTCAGTTTGTGAACTTGCATCTTCAGGTTTTTGATTAAGTGAAGCTAAGTTGTCTTGGCTTCATGCTTCAGGTTGTCCTCTATGTTTTCTTCTATCACTTCTCTGTTTTTTTTGGCTGATTTCATCTGTGATCAGACTTTCTGTCCCCGTGGCCCAGAAACATCCTCATAACACGCTGCCTCCACCTCCATCCTTCACCCTAGCGATGCTTTTCGGGGGGTGGTTAGCTGTTCCTGTTGTTCGCCAGACGTTGTGTTTGGATTTCTGCTCAGAGGCCGTTTTGTCTCATCAGACCGGAGAATCTTTTTCCTCCTGTTCTCAGTCGGTTTCAGTGCCAGTTGGCAAAATCCAAACTGACCGTCGTTTGCTTTTTTTATGCAAAGTTTGTCTTGCCACTCTACCATTAAGGCCTGATTGATGCAGTGCTACTGAAGCGGTCGTCGTCCCAGCAGGTCGCTTCGTCTCTGCAGACGACTTATGAAGCTCTGTTAGAATAACTGTCGGATTCTTGGTCACCTCCCTGACCAAAACCCGTCGTGCCCGATTACTCAGTTTGGCCGAACGATCGACTCCAGGAAGAGTCCTGGTGTTTCCCGACTCTTTCCATTTCACAATTGTTGAGGTCACCGCTCCGGGGAGCACTCAAAACTTTGGAAATGAAGTCTTGTACCCTCGCCCTGATCTGTGCTTCACCACAGTTTTATCACAGACTTGTACTGAGACTTTCTTTGACTTCAATCCTGTTTGTTCAACAACAAACTGGATGTAAACTGTGACAGATAGTGGAAGATGTGCAGGTTTCAAAGTCACAGTCATGATCAGGTTTGTGTTCATCCACTCGTGTCCACGTCCACGTCTTTGTGTCACGAGAAATCTGATCTGAAACTCACCCGATCATGTCGGTTTGAAACTGAAACAGAAAGAAACGTTTGAACTTTGAATTTAAGAAAAAGAGGCCGACGAAATAAAGTTAAAGAGTTTTGAACGGCTACTGTTTAACCGTGAGTATCAGTGTGCACCTTAGTGTGTGTGTGTGCGTGAAGGAGGGGGGGTAATTACGGTGTAGAATATCTTCCTCATCACTGGAGCTGACCTAAGAACACAACGGTTAATCATCCACTACCCAGCAGAGACACACACAGAGAGAGCAGCCAACTCAGCTCGGCACAGACAGACACTTTTAAAGCACCTGAGCTGATTAAAAAGCTGAAACACTAAACAAAGAAGAAAAGAGGAGTCATCAGTCAAAGAGTCGGGGATGAAGGAATTACTTCTCTGAGAAAATGTGTTGCTGAGGACGCGCACCTGCTCCCCAACAAGGATTTGGATCCTGGCTTCTATTTTTAGCTCCAAACCAGCGTGTGTGTGTTTAATGTGCATCAGTGTGTGTTAGTATGAACGAGCAACAAGGTCAGACGTGGTTGAGGATTTGATTGTGAGTGTGAGAGTGTCAGAGGCGTCCACATGGGGCCCGGACCTCGATGCCAGCAGCTGCAGTGAAGCCCGGTGCGGAGGTCATGGTGGCGGAGGGAGGAGAGGGAGCGTCCCAGTGGGAAACCTCGACGTTGGAGCACGGACGTCTGCCTCTGCCGGCTCTGAAAGTCCCCAGAGAGCTGCTGCGAAGCTTCCCGCACTCCAAACGGGTCGGATCGTACCTGGTGGGGAAGATGATCAACAAGGGCTCGTTTGCCAAAGTGATGGAGGGGCTGCACATCGGCACCGGGGAGAAGGTCAGAGATGATGAGACGAACAAACATCACACACTTACAACTGATTATTAAACTGCTGAAGGAGCCAGAGGCCTGTTATTACTCCTGTTATGTACAAACCTTTAGTCACACTCACCTGTGTTTATTTCATATGTGGATTTAAAAAAAGTTTGAAGTGGTTTTATCATGAAAACAGCAATTTGATGCAACAGGTGCAAATAAAAGATAAAAGCTTCACTAATAATCAGAGGTCGACAGAAACCAACAACATTTAGTTGAGTATCAGTTCTTCACTGGAGTAGCATGTTTTTTTTTTTTTTTTTGTTTTGGTTTGTTTTTTTTTATCAATAATCACTATGGTTACGTTACATCACAGCTCAGGTTATTACAATAATTAATGATGTGAGTTGTTTTTAGTTGTTTTCAGATTATATCAGATGACGGTTGTGACGTTTCCTGTTACTGTAACATCATGAATCAAGAGGAGTAGACGTGAGTTTTAAACAGGTTTACACTTCTACAACATACAACATACACGTGTCTCAACACCACCACGATGTTTAGTTATAATTCATCTAAAACAAATCAATAAACGACATTCTACCAATTCCTTATTCTACAGGTTAGTCACAGACATTCGTGTTGGAAGAAAAAGTACTTTTAAAAGCAGGTGCTTCATTACTTTAACTTCAGTAAAAATATGACTTTTATATGACAACATGAATTATAATTTGTCATAAATTATAATTTATGTTGTATTTTTTGATGCAAATAAGACTTTTTTGAAGGAATATTCTTCAAGAGACTAATATATGAGCTTTAAGATGGATGCGTGTTGTTGTGCAACAGCCTCAGTGTGTGTGTGTGTGTGTGTGTGTGTGTGTGTGTGTGTGTGTGTGTGTGTGTGTGTAAAAGTATGTTTAACTTCCTTTCATCGGTAACCGAGTCCCTGACCCTCCCGTCTCATATGTACCTGACCTGGTTGCCATAGCGTTGACCAAACTCACCTCCAGGGGTGTTTGCTCTTCTTAACCCTTGTTACCCTCCACAGGTACAAGACCTGTAGAGGTGAAGTCTGTAAACACACACACACACACAGTTTTTATTTCTTTAATTTCAAATAAAACCAACAATATTAACCAACAATTTACAACATGAGCTGAATCACTGTCAGTAAATATCACTTGTAGGAATTTCATTTCCTGTTCAGTCCAAGTGTTTTGTTCCTCATCATCATCATCTCGAGGGGAAATTGGCTGTAAAGAACATAAATACTGTTAAAAGCTGTTAAAAGTTTCCCACCGAAGATTTGGAAGTCGCAGCACATAATAAAAGTCGACTTCCTTATTATTTAACGCTGGCGTGAGAAACTGATCCTGTCTCTTTGTTGTTACTGTTTCCCAGAGATGGTTTTGCTGATTGTTACAAACAGCTCATTGTCCTTTTTTTTCTACCACAGATGATGAATGATATGAGTTGAGGTTCGATCCAGAGGTCGGTGTCATAAGAACCCAGATCTCTGGATCTCTGAGTGGAAAACGTGTAGGTGGAGAAAGTGATTAAGCAACGATTTCTTAACGACTACTGTGGAAGTCGCCCTCGGGCAAGGCAGCGAAGCCACAGCGACCAGAACATCTATCATTAGTGTTTAACTGTGGCTTCACGTTCATCAGTGAAAATCTGTTTCTCTTTATGTTCACACGTGAAGTTCACAGGCTTTTGATTTAAACAAATAAAAGAGGAAAGATCTTGTTTAACATTGTGTAACGTTACATATGGAGATGTGTGTGTGTGTGTGTGTGTGTGTGTGTGTGTGTTCAGGTAGCCATTAAAGTTATTGACAAGAAAAAAGCTCGTCAGGACTCGTACGTGTTGAAGAACATGAAGAGGGAACCTCGTATCCATCAGATGGTTCGACATCCTCACATCGTCGTCCTGCTGGAGGTGACGAAGACGTTCACATCGTCATCAAACATCAAACATCACGTCTGTTCATGTTTTTTAGTTTGTTAATATCTGTTCGTCTGTGTCCAGACTCTGGAGACGGAGAACAGCTACTACATGGCCATGGAGCTGTGTGCAGGTGGAGACCTGATGGACCGGATCTGTGAGAGGAAGAGACTGGAGGAGCGGGAGGTGAGACGCTACACCAGACAGATCCTGTCGGCGGTGGAGCATCTGCACAAGCACGGCATCGTCCACAGGTGAGACCGAACACACACACACACACACGACCTGCAACACTTCTACATGTGTGTTCACACAGATTCAAAACATTTTACAACTGCTGCTCTTCCTCATCTTATCCAGTCAGTGATCATTTCCCATTTCTTTATTGTTTTGTTTCATTTCTGACACTTGATAAGAAATAATTCATCAATAATTAATACAGATATTAATCATCATCAGTCCAGGTTCATGTCTGAAGCAAATAAAGTGTTTTATCTTCAATAAATGCAAAAACTCTGTGATTTGCAGGTGTTAAAGTGTCTGAACTTTAACATTAACTGTAAAATTTGCATATTTTTCAAATACATTTATAATTCAAACACGTCTGGAGGAAATCTGAAGTACGATGTGAAGATGAAGCAGGTTTTAACCACTGACGTATTGTTAAAGCTGCGAACGCAGTGATGTTCAGGTGTTAAAATGTCCGGACTTTAACGTTAAACTTTAGGATGTTTGGAGCGACTTGGTGCAAAATGATGAACTTGCTGTTTTTTTTCCACATTCGTCTGCTGAAAAGGAAAAGTTTCACTTACTTCACTCACCTTAAAATATAACTGTCTAGAGCAGTTGATCTCTGTTTTTACACAAGAGACGATGTGGAAAAATGAAACCTTGAGTCTGAAACTCTGAGACTTCCTCTGTCACTGCTTGAAACTTTCAAAAATGTAAGAATGTAAAAAATATTTACATATTTTCCAACAAAACTAACATACGATATGAAGATGAAGCAGGTTTCAGACTCATCAGACATCTGAGTTTTTTAAACCTTTAATCTTTGTGTCCTAGTTTAAGATTCGGCCTCTGGAGGTTTTACCTTCCTTCCCAGTAGCTGTTCAACGCATGTTGGGTGTTATGGTTACACCGTGTAGATCCAAATACATATAAACACACTTATTAGCGCAGAGCACACAGAGTAGTTTTCAGGGCATTAACAGTTCTGCAGAAAAGGAAACAGTGTAAAAAAGTGGTGTCTGGCAGAGCGCGGGTGAGAGTTCGCCGTGTTGTTTCAGTGGCACTTTAGTGTGTGAAGGTGTTGGAGACTCTCACACACACACACACACACACACACACACACACACACACAACACAGCTCTGGGCTTTGGTTTAAGACCTTGGCTCCTCTGAAGGTGGGAATGTGATTACCAGGCAATGACCTCATCACCCTGCGCCGGCGCCATGATTCACACATCATCACAACATCATGGACTTCCTCTCTAATGAAGTCCCTCAACGATGTCGCTCTCAACCCTTCACTCTCACCTCTTTCTCTGTTACACACACACACACACCCACGTCGTCACACACACACGCTGGCGCTCACACACTCTCCACCACAGTCCCACACAGAGATGATTAAAATGGAAATAAATGGAAAATTTGCACTTAAACTCGCCCCCCCGTGCCACCCACATTCACTAGGTTTACCACGGACATTTTCTCCTTTACGACAGTGTCTGCTCTCGCTCTCTGTTGCTTCGTCTGTCTTTTGAACTCTCCTCGGGTTGGGCGAGCGCTGTCCTCTGGATTTTTTGCGACCCGGAGTGTCTGTTGGTTAGATGAAGGCAGATGAAAGGAACATGGCTGATTCCCAGGCTGTAGTTTATAGGGGATCTCTCTCTCTCATACTCTCTCTCTCTCCTAACCGCAGATTTTCATTTAGCTCGGTAGTTTCAGAGCAGGCGATGTGGTCGGTGGCGAGGCTGGGGGACTTTCAGGGGAGTGAGACAACTTTTCCAGGTGATGGCACAAGATATTGCTTCGCTCGGTGACAGCGACTTGAAAATCTTTTGATAGGTGCAAAGAGTCCAAAGCAAACTAATTCTCAAAATTGCTATTAAATGTTCCCTTGAATATTTTTCAACAGTGTCTTTAATGCTTGAGCTCGACCCAAACCCAGATTTAGCTCATCTGGTTGTCCATAAATACACAGAAAAGCTTCACGAGGCCAAACGCACATTGCACGAGTTCTTAAATTGAACAACCAACCAGTGTCTGTCAAGTAAATTGTTCCCAAACACTCATGTGTAGGGAAAAAATAACTGAAGAAATTCCAGTAGGATTAAGGACAAAGCTCGTGAAAATACCCCAGCGAACCGCACTCTTCCTTTGAAACCTTTTTAATCTAACAGCTGCGTCTCTTCTTTCCCTCTGCAGAGATTTGAAGATTGAAAACTTCCTGCTGGACGAACATAACAACATAAAAATCGTAGGTATGTTGACGTCTCAGCATCAGGATATTGCAGAACCATAACTGTCTGGTGCATCTGTAAATGCGCGGTAACAAGAACCCATCGGAAAAATGTTGATGTTTCACGCAGACTTTGGGCTCAGTAACACTCTGAAGGCAGAGTCCTTGTCTCTGGACCTTCTCAACACCCAGTGTGGAAGTCCTGCCTACGCGGCGCCCGAGCTGCTCGCTCACAGGAAGTACGGGCCCAAAGTCGACGTCTGGTCCGTGTAAGTGGTGATAAGATTTCTGTAAAATCTTTCGTTCCATTTCTATGACTTTATGTATTTATAATACAAACATGTTTGCGTCTGTGCAGAGGTGTGAGCATGTTCGCCATGTTGACGGGGACTTTACCGTTCACTGTTGAACCCTTCAACATCAAACAGCTGCATCAGAAGATGGTGAACGGGGAAATCAGCAGCATCCCCAGCGACATCAGTAAAGGTAACGTCACATCACTGATGAAAGAGACGGAGCTGAGAGCGTTTGATTTCAGTCTAGATGAGGCGACGTGAAGGAAACAAAAGAAAAGTTTAAAGATTTTACTTCAACTCAGCTTCTCACAGAAGCAACATACTGACCCAAACATAACGACCCCTCTTTTTCAAAACCCATTTTTGGAAAAATTAGTGAGCGAGCACATGACCTGTAGTAGCAAGCAGGTATCATCTATGAATGTTTTTTGTTTGTTTGTATCATAAATTGTTGGAAATTTTTGGCTGCAATGATCGAGACAGTGAAGAGAGACAGGAAAGGACGAGAGCACACGCAGGAAAGTTTGTCTGGGCTGGGATTTGAACCGACGCACAGCTGCATGGTATAAATACGCCAATGTGGTGCGCCATAGCCACTCAACGATCCAGACGGCACATAGGGACAGTGTTTAACATGCGCATTAGCACTTTGTAACATGCGGAGGACAATTGAAAACAGCAACATCTGAGAAACACTGTCTCCTCTGATGTTTGTTAACTTGGCTCAACGTTTGAGCCGCTGTTTCCTGGCGAGTCTTCGTGTCGCGGTCGCATCTCTCCAGGTCTCTGGTCTGTGTGAGAGAAGAAGAAGAAGAAGCTCTGACTGACTCGTTTGGGGAGAAGACGTTTGACGCCACATGTTAGTTTAGACCCTCACGTCTCTGGACCCCAAATATGAGACGAACTGTCTTTTTTAGACTTTTTTCTAAAGGAAAAATACCGTCTTATAATCTTGCAAAAGTCTTACATTTAATTCTGACTTTAAAAAAATCTTAAAGTGATGGTTCAGAGTAACATGAACCAGAGTCTATTTCACCACGAATACGAGTCAAACTCCCCTCGAGATATTTTACGTTGGTTGAAGTAACATCAAGTTTGACCGTCTTTTGTTTTCACAACCAAATAGTTAACAATGAAAGTAAATGGGGCAGTCAGCCAAACATATCTATGAGCATATTTGGTTGGTATTCATGGTGAAATAGACCCTGAGTTCAAATTACTCCGGACCATCACTTTAACTCTGTTTTACCTTAAACTGCAGGAATGAAAGTAGCTAAAATCTTCATGATAAATATTAAACTGCCCCAACAAGATTAAAAAACATTATTGAAAAATACACTAAGACAAATCAAAGTTTGTAATAATCGTCTCAACATCATTTAAACATTTAAACACACAGTCGAGCTCCAAACTAAACGTTGGGATAAACCATAAAAGATCAACATTCAGTCTGAATAATTTCCTCTCTCTAATGATTAAATTTCCATTTGGAAAAGTTTCTGCTGACTTCCAGTTCAGCATTTTATGTTCAGGTAAAAAAATTTAAATTAGATTTAATATCCTGAAGAATCCTGAAGGAACCTTTGTGCAGATTTTAGAAATAAACCTTTTCAAACACAAGCGAGGATTCGTCCGTCGTTCCTTCAGACCACAGATTCGTGACGAGACACACAGCTTCCACTTGTTCTGTCCACACTGGCCTCAGTGTCTCTCTGCTTTATTTTGGTCTGTGTCTCTCACACATAGTCCTTCCATTACAGTCTGTCACGGTGCCATGTCACCACAAACAAACACGGCTCCTGTTACTGTGAAGAAAACCAGGACGTCTCCGATGCTCCATCAGATTAGTGGCTGTATCGTGGCCACAGACGATCTGAGACGTTCACATTAACTTTCAGAATTTATTCTGCATCTGGACGAAGAATAAACACAACAACGACATTAACTGAACCCAAACCAACCACCACTGTCACATTTTCACAAGCTTTGTATTGTGTTTTCTCTCACACTGAAATGTTACTTTATTACGTTAGTTTATTGTCTGTGCATCTTGTTATTTGCTGTTTAACACTGTTTTCTATAACTAACACTGAACAAACAAAGGCTACATGTGGATTTAAATCTTCATTATCTTTATTATTAATAACAAAGATCATCATGTAGGTTCCCAGCACATTAATCTGAACAGATTTAATCTAGTGACTTTATTAACATGTAAGATGTATGATCATAGTAGGAAATAAGGCTCCATAGTGACTAAAAAAGCACTTTTTTCCACTATGTAATCAACTAAAGTCCAGAAATAGTTCTTTTGCTATCAGTTACAGACAAATTGAGTTGACCCCACTGAGACGGGAACTGATATCAGCCCGTTGAATGGACAAGTCTTGGCTGATCCTTATTGAGGTGATCTGCTCCTCCAGACTGTGAAGCTTATCAGGAATCCCCATCTAGAGTCAAACTATCAACGCCCGCTTGGCTGTCGCAGGGCGACGACCTAAATTGGTCGTCCTGAAGGGAAATCCTGCCTCTTGTCCGAGCTGCCGTCTGAGATTCGGTTTCAGTGACGTCATGATGAGTGACGCCGGTCTGGCAGCACCGAGTCGTTACGTAACGTTTGGTTCTTTCAGTTTGGTCGACTTGGACACAAAAATACAAAGTGTGGTCCAAATTTAGGCAACGACAGGAAACGGATACGTTCGTTTAGGAAACTGTGGAGCCCAGAGGAGAAGTGATGGTCAGAGATTCACTCGTAGGTCGTCTGTTTTAGTGAAGCAGCATCTATCTATCTATCTATCTATCTATCTATCTATCTATCTATCTATCTATCTATCTATCTATCTATCTCGTTCGTTCCTGATGTTTGTTAACTTGGCTCAACGTTTGAGCCGCTGTTTCCTGGCGAGTCTTCGTGTCGCGGTCGCATCTCTCCAGGTCTCTGGTCTGTGTGAGAGAAGAAGAAGAAGAAGCTCTGACTGACTCATTTGGGGAGAAGACGTTTGACGCCACATGTTAGTTTAGACCCTCACATCTCTGGACCCCAAATATGAGACGAACTGTCTTTTTCAGACTTTTTTCTAAAGGAAAAATACCGTCTTATAATCTTACAAAAGTCTTACATTTAATTCTGACTTTAAGAAAATCTTAAAGTGATGGTTCAGAGTAACATGAACCAGAGTCTATTTCACCACGAATACGAGTCAAACTCCCCTCGAGATATTTTACGTTGGTTGAAGTAACATCAAGTTTGACCGTCTTTTGTTTTCACAACCAAATAGTTAACAATGAAAGTAAATGGGGCAGTCAGCCAAACATATCTATGAGCATATTTGGTTGGTATTCATGGTGAAATAGACCCTGAGTTCAAATTACTCCGGACCATCACTTTAACTCTGTTTTACCTTAAACTGCAGGAATGAAAGTAGCTAAAATCTTCATGATAAATATTAAACTGCCCCAACAAGATTAAAAAACATTATTGAAAAATACACTAAGACAAATCAAAGTTTGTAATAATCGTCTCAACATCATTTAAACATTTAAACACACAGTCGAGCTCCAAACTAAACGTTGGGATAAACCATAAAAGATCAACATTCAGTCTGAATAATTTCCTCTCTCTAATGATTCTATCTATCTATCTATCTATCTATCTATCTATCTATCTATCTATCCATCCGTCCTTCCATCCTTTCTAATAACCAATAAATAGCTGGTCAATGAACATCTAAAAACCAACCAGATAAATAATCAAATTTATTATTCTGATAAATATAAAACCACAATATTAAACCGCTCTTTTGTTCAGTTTCCTGTTAAATTCTTCAGCCGTCCGGTGTTTTCTCTGCAGGTGCCGTGTCGTTCGTCTTGTCTCTGTTGGAACCAGATCCGGCGAAGAGACCGAGCGTCAGAGCAGCGATGGAGGAAAGATGGATCAACGAAGGATACGGCAAGAAACCGCTGCAAACGCTGTCTCATAAGAACAGGTAATAACATACTAAATATATCTTTAAATGCAAACATCCTTCCATGTGTTCACATCAGTTGGTTAATAGATTACTGTGCGTTTACAACATGCTGTGAGAATAAACCCTGGTGTGAGACACAAAGTCTCCTGAGGGAAAGCTCTGCAGCAAACATTACGATGTGGGTAAAAGAGCCAAGACGGAAATCTCTGTGAGTTTTCGAACAAAATGAAAATTTTTGTGGTGAGTAGTGTAACAGCTTTGTATATTACAGCTCGACTAAAAGGCTTTTATCACTTTACACAGTGTGGAAATGCAATCATATACGACTCCTCCTGGCAGTGATGTGTTGTCTGAAATCCACATGAATGAAGAGAAAACGTTTCCAGCTCCGGATTAGTCACAACCCAGATCCTCAATGACGAGCCGCTGCTCAACAACGACACATTTGTTTTCTCAACGCGTCACTTTTCACACTTTATCTTTCAGATTGTTTTTCCTCTCGTTCGTTCCGTTTCTCAGATTGTGTCCAGAGGATCTGAACTCGTCGGTGTTGGCGTACATGACGGAGACGTTGGGTTACTCGCTCTCTGACGTCATCCACACGCTCACCACCAACCGACCGTCGGCCATCATGGCGTCTTATCATCTGCTGCTCAACAAACTCAACAGGAGCCAAAAAGGAGCGAAAGCCACCAAGGTTCATACACACAGAGACACTTTTATGACACCTAAAAATATATTTAAACATTTATAGTTTATAATGATTGATTTGACAGAAGCTGGACACCAACAATGAGTGGAGTCTTCCCAGCAAGAACACGTGGAGAGAAAAGAATAACAATGAACCAAAGCAACAGGTAAAACATGGAACATGAGTTGTTCCTTTGTCTTTGAGTAAAGATACAAAATATCCAACTACACTTCTTTAAAACCAAAGCTTTAGTCAGTCTAAGACTCTTTATCTTTGTTGAGAGCAGTGATCCTTCTCTCACCATGTTGCATCTGTTTCTTTGTTGCGTCACTTTGAAAAACGAGGCTTCAACCGACTCAGTGCATCATGCGACTCTTGGTACAGATCATCACTCTGATGTCACTGTGCTGCTCATTGATCTGCAGCAGCTGCTAGAATCAAATTCAAGACGCTCAAAGTGACGACTTCTGCTCCTTCACAGTCTGTTGTTGAACAAAAAACACTGAAAGACTCAGACAGACTGAGGGAACCTCTAATGTCATGTTGATTTTGTCATAAAAACACTGAATCTGGGTGTGGTTCTCAAAACGAGAGCTTTTCTATATTTCCAGTTCTTTATATTAAGTTCAGTCTTTCCGTCGTTCCCCAACGGTAGAAGGAGCTTTAGTTCGTCTCTACTCTCTACATTTTTATCTATTTATCTATGTTAGCATGCTAGCAGCCGCTGTACTGCTCAATTGGTCGACACATTGTTTTGGTCCAAATTTACATATGTTTTGTCTTTGGCCTCATCCTTTCATGCAGCGTCACCACCAGATAAAACTTCAAGTTGTGTAATATTTTATTTGGTTGTTTTTGACCAAAAAACCTGGAAAACTTTCTTGACAGTCCAGTGAACTTTACACTCTCTCAGTTTCTGTCAAATGACCTCACTCTGTTTTTAGAACGAACCGACCAATGAGAAAAGCTCTAAAGAGTCGAGTCGACCTCTGAGGACGCAGCAGACGACTGAACATCAGAGCAACAGGAAGAAACCGGACGACGTTCACAGGAAAGACAACAGAGAGGACGATGAGAACCGTCCTCCGTCTCCATCGTTACCACAACTTCCTCCTCACTCCGTCTCCCCCTCGTTACCTCCACGACTTCCCTCCCCGTCCCCCGCCCGTCTGTCTGCAGAGGACGGCGTCACCGACGAGGACATCGGTGTGTCGCTGGACACGAGAGAGACGCTGTTTCCTGAAGGTGAAGTTTTACTTTAAAGAATTAAAGCTGCAGACGTCAGAACAGAGTGTGACTGTATCTGTACTTTATGTTTTAGTGTCTGTGTTTAGAGACCGCGAACTCGTTCATCTCTCGCCTCCTAAAAGCTCCGCCTCCCAGCTCTGTGACTCCGCCCCCTGCCAAGTCCCTCTACCCGTGGAGCCAATCAGAGACGGCGGCACGACGAGACCGATCCGACACACGCAGGCGCTCAGGACGACTCAGTCGGACGGTGCGGCAGATCATGGGTCGGACTGTTTCAATGACAACCGTCACCACGACGACCACTCGCATCACCTGAGCATCAACGAGCGTCTGGAGAAGCTGCAGACATTTTACTGCACGGAGAAGAACGGCGTCTCTCCCAGGATGCACCTGGAGGTCGACGCCGACGTGAAGGCCACGCGTTCCTCAGACAGAACGAACAACGGTGCCGTGGAGACGACGCAGACGTCGCCCACCGCCCCCCTGCCCCGCCTCCGCAACGTGGGGCTGAAAGACGGACGAGGAAGGAAGATGACGACGTGGTTGACACGACCCGGACCCCCGGGACTCCTGGTGAACGGGTCCAAACCTCCCGCCTTCCCTTCACAGAGACAACACACGCTGGTCATCAAGAGCCTACGGCAGGAGAGAGGGAAGAGGAGGGAGCTGACGACGGAGGAGGAGGAGGAGGAGGAGGAGGAGGAGGAGGAGGAGGAGAGAAGGGGACGACAGGAGGAGGAACGAAGAGGAACTCAGTTCAGTTACGTTCGTCTCTCCAGCGTCGGGTTGCTGATCTGAACCTGCCGCTGCTTCCTGCAGCTTTACAGGGGAAGAGTGACAAGAAGAACCAGCTGCACAGTTTGGAGTACTGACGGAGAGACAGGAGGAGGAGGAGGAGGAGGAGGAGGAGTAAAGACGAGGAGTTAGGGAGGTTAGTGACACAGGTGGAAACATGCAGCCACAGTCGTTAAAGCTACTGAGATATTAGGACATTTTTAGAAACAGCAGCAACAAAACAAAAAGATACTAAAATGTTTCTTCTCCACAACGACAACAACACGTATCGTATCATCATTTATCTGCTGCGGTGCCAAAGTTTTAAACTCACGACCAAGTTCATCAGATCACAGACGATCTTTGATATTTTCATCCCGACGTTTTCCACAATGTGAAGCACTGAGATGTACGTGAACTTATGGTCTGTTTGTTTTTACTGTTACATTTTTTTGTACTAACACTGAAAGTCAAAGTAAAAAAAAAGCTTCAACTGACTTCAGCTCCTGATGTTTATTATCTTTGTGTTGCTTCATTAAGAACATTTTTAATAGAGTTTGTTTTGATACAATCGTTTAAAGTGACCAAGTATTTTACTACAACGTAAAACACGAGAACTTATCACAGAATCAGGTGAGACCATAACATTTAGTTTCCAGTTTATTTCTCCTCGAGACTCCGACGTTTCTCTCTGAAGTGTCACAATTACTTTGTTGATTTTTCTTTTCACTTTAAAATTCACCGTCTGTATCTCAGCGATGATATTAGCTTCTTTAAGCCTGTTAGCGTCACGTGTAGATTTTGTTGCAGTTTCCTTCCGGTTTGTCTTTTGTTTCATACTTTTCTATCAAATTATCTGATATTTCTCCAGGATTTTTGCTGCTGTTTGCACCTTCATTGAACAACAAGTCGACCTCTTCAGTAATTATTAACCACAAAGCACAAATTCTACAGGATTTACTTTTATCTCCTCTCAGATTGAGGTGCTAGTTTGAATATAAACACTATAAACTTGTGCAAAACTATTTGTTGCTTTAGCAGCGTTATGAGTTTAAAGCAACAACCAGATTTTTTTTTAAAAAGCAAATTAGAGTTTGAAATTCATTCATGAGTTGTTAAATAATTAGAAATGATTTTTGTGGGTTGTTTGGTGACTGAAGGATTTTTTTCTCCTTGACCACAGCTGTTTATTTGGTGAAGTGATGATCTGACTCTCCTCTAGTTACTGTTTATATTGTTTTGCGGTGTGGACGAGCATCAAAATGTCCGTCGACGGTCAAATCGTTGCAACGATTTCACAAAAACACATTCAGTTTTTGCAGCGATTGCGGTTGTAATATTTTTATAATGACCAACTAAACTAAACCACCGATGCAAACAAATTTTAACAATCTAGAGACAACTTTTAATAATCAACAATCTTTTTGAACTAAATCTGTGACGAGCGTCTCCTGCGTCCGTCTCCTCGTCACCACATCGTCTCCGGATCATTAATATTCAGGTGCGGCTGCGAAGATGTGGAAGAATCTGGTTGCTGCTTCGTGGCGCTCTTCACTGCTGCTGAATAATTCAACGCTGCGTCACCTGATCTCTCTGTTTGTCTTTCTGTGTGTGTGTGTGTGTGTGTGTGTGTGTTGGTGACGTGCCTGTTCTGCCCGATGAAGACAGATTGAACCCACTGATGTGGATGCGTCCTCTGCTCCTGTTACCTCTGTGGCTACTTAACAGTGATATGAACCAGTAAGCTCTGATACTGTATCAGACAAACACACACACTGATGCTTCACAATGACACAAATACACTCGACAATCATCACAACAACAAAACAACATTCAACTCGCTTCAAAATATTCGTATTGTAACTTTGTGACGTTTTATTTAAAAACGTATCAACACTCGACCTGTTCGCTTCCTCGTTAAAAACTCCGCTCGGTGCATGTTTGTCAGAACTAGTATGGAAACCGTATTAAAAATGTATGTTGCACATAAGGATGTATCCATGGCTGCTGGAACATGACGTTAACGTGTGTACGTTTTAAAAAGGTGTTTCTCTGCAGGTTATCGGTGACGCGTCGGTTGTCGTGGACGACGGGCAGTGAAAACTGAGGAGGAGGAACTTGGAGTTTTAACGTTGAACTTGAACGTGCATCAGTCGTCTTCAACCTTCAACATCAAAACAGACACAAAATGAAGAAAACACTGCAGCGTGTTTAGTTTTATATAAAATAACTAGTTTGTTGTGGAAAACAACAAACTCTCAAACAAAAAAATTGTACATCATTTCATATATTACAATTTTTGTTTTTATTTATTTGTTTTTTATTTATTATTTTATATTATTTTTCACTTGTTACATTTGGAGCATTTCGATAAGATAAAGGGTTAAAAACAGAGTAAACATAAAATATATAAAAATATTCATGAGATGAACATAAAACACGACATTTCTCACAAAATGACTGAATATCTTGACCCGTCCACGTTATATTTAATCAGCTTCAGTTTTGTAAACGTTCCTGTGGTTTTATGGTTCAAAAGGATCAAATTAACTGATGAGCAGCGACGTCGTCACATCACCTCATGACCTCAGGGTTTAAACTGATCTATCGATTTAGTATCAGTGTTTCCTACAACTACTTCCTTTCTACTTTCTCTTCTCACGTTTGATGGTGAACTTGGTTTTACTTTTCTCCAGCTCTCGGTTGTTAATGCAACAGGAACGTTGGTTTAAGTCACATTAAAGTTTCAGCCTCTGTCACACTCTGCTGGCTCAGATGCTATAGAGACGGACAGTTGTGGTAACCGGGACTCATCTGTGTGACGAGTCTGGACTTGGACTAATTGGTGGATGTTTCCTCTGATGTTTGTTATTTCAGGGTGGAGGTAGTTACTTATTAGAGACGCCTCAGAACAGAAAAGACAGACGTGACGCTGTTTAATCTGCAGGTTTCTGATCTCATCTCAACACAACTCAAACATTGTTCTGACGCAACAGAAACGTCTGCAGGAGTTAATTCACTTTAATTCACTTTAATTCACTCTGGTTTCTTCTTCTTCATTCGTCTCTGCACATTTATAAAATGGATAATGGACCGAAACATATTTAACTCTTAAAGAAGCTTTTTTTTATGAGTTTACGCGTCCGTGGAAATGTAGATTTGAGTCGGTGGAGGGTGGTGGAGGTGATGTGACCCAAGAAAAGAAAAGCAGCAGTACACTGCTGGTGGGTTAGATTCAGTTTCAGAGTTTTATAAATGCTGCATATTGGTTTGTTTTTCCATCTGAGTCTAGTTTCAGGGGAGGACCAGTAGTTTTAGTTTGATTTTTTAAAAACTTCTTCATGATTTTCTTTAGTTTGTGTTTAGAGATATTCACATTCTGAGGAAAACCTTTGATTTAAAGAAGATAAAAGAATGAAGACATGAAACGTGATCTACTAAATCAGTGTTTATTAAAAGGTCCATGTCTTGGTGTTTGTGTTGAAGTGTCAGCTCGTCCTCCATCACCTGCTGCTGCTTCATGTTTCGACCGTTTCTCTGCTGTAAAGAAAATAATCACTTTAATTCTTCTTTAATCTTCTGAAAGTTCGGGTCTGACAGCAGGAGTATGAAGCTGCTACTAAACTCTACAGTCTCCTAACACACTATTCTGCTGAGGAAAAGAGGGTGTGTCTATGTCCGGTCACATGATCTGAACCAGGAAGTGTATGAGAAGTAAACGTATTCACATAAAGTTTAAATCAATACAGTTTAAAAACAGGTTACATTGTTACATGTTACAGACTGAAGGAGACTAGTTTACTACTTTATCACATCGACCATCTTATTAACATATTAGCTTAGTTAGCATTAGAGTTAAGTCGTTCATAAACCAAAATACTGTTCAGATTGAAACTTTGACGTTTTTGATGAAATGTTTAGGTTTTATAGTTTTACAGTTTTAGATCAAGCAACATCAACGTCTTCTAGAAAGTGAGAGTAAGATCTGTAGATGAAGTATCATTAGTAAAACACTGACGTGTCCAGATTCTTCTTTGAAAGCTGAAACTGTTCTTGCGGTAGGTTGTGGATGCATGACCGCCGATGTCATTATTTGGACGAATAGCAGCTTTAATCCTCCACTTTAATGAGCGATGAGCGACGCGTCTTTTGTGTTTCGCTCTTTCACTGAACAAACGGAGGATTAAGAGACGATGTCAGGGAAATACTATACTGTCACTGACTTACAAACCATCACATTTAAATGAATGAATGAATTGTGTTTGGTTTGGGTTCATATTATGATTTTATTTTGTTATAACGATTCTGATGTGGAAAATGTTTGCTGGTGGTCACCTGGAGGCCACAGAGGTTACAGGTGCGCTGCTTATAGATTGAAATGGATGGCGTTACCCCATTAGCACTTCAATAGTCTTGGGTGTCTCTGAGAATAATCGCTGTGCCCATCACAGTTTGTGTGTGTGTGTCAGTCTGGGCAAGCCTCTGTTCCGGCGTGTCCGGTTTCTAATGATGGTCATCCATAATTGAGTGTCACCTCACTGGAGAGAGAGAGAGAGAGAGAGGGGATGAGGGAGGGGGCGACGGTCCAGGGTGGCGCCGTGGTTAACCAGTCTCCGGCTGCTCGCCATCGCCTGTGTGTGTGTGTGTGTGTGTGTGTGTGTGTGTATACGAGTCACGGGGGTCAGCGGTGCACAAAACGTCCAGTAGCTCAGGGCAGCAACCTGAGAACAACTCTGTTTAATTGATAGCACCTCTGATTAACTGTCAGTACAGGATCAACACCAACTAATTCACTAAAAGACGCCACGAGCAGAACGACACTGTGTCACTTTAACCTCAACACACGGAGCTCAACCTTCACAGCTGGACGACGTCGGGTATCACGAAACAAATTGATTATCTCCACTTTGGAAACTAGTTTGTCCTTTAAACCACCAACAGTTCAGTTCAGTGTTTTACAGAAAATATATATTTCGTTGATTCATCATAAAGTTTAGGTGTAAAGTAGAATTGTTATCATTTTCTCCACCAGAGGCACCAAAGAGAAACTGCTACACTTTCTAGCTTTAAAGGTTCAATATGTGGTCAAGTAGAGTCCCAGTGTCAAGTCAAGTTAAGTCCAGGACGAGTCAGAAATGACAGAATCAAATATCAAATATTCATACTATCTCAAACACACTAGTAGATGATAATGTGAAAATGTCCATCCATCCATTTTTTACCCCTTAATCCTGTGATCGGGGTCGGGGGGTGGACTCAGGGTCCACCCTGGACGGTCTGGGGCCACACATATAGACAAACAGCCATTCGCACTCACATCCACATCCTACAGGCAGTTTAATATGCTCGATTCACCTATCACCAATTTTCCACGTTTTTGGCAGTTGGAGGAAACCGAAGCTGCCGGGAGACTCCACACAGAAGGTCGAACCCAGGACCTTCTTGCTGTGAGGCAACAGAAATTAGTGCACAGTAAATATGTTTTGACAAATTATTATTATGCATATTACAAAAAAAAAAGACTTAAAATCAAACTTAATGCTGGAGTCCAAATACAGTTGGTGTTCAAGTCTGAGTTCAAGTCACGAGTTCATAAAATTAAGGCACAAGTTGGACCATGGTCCGAGTCCTGGACTCAAGTTCTACAAACCTGGCCTCAGGTCACATGATCTGCTACATACTCAGTCGTGTCCTTGGCCCCGATAAGTGGAAGTGTATGAGAAGTTAACGTATTCACATACAGTTTAAATTAACACATTTTAAAAACATGTGACATGGAGACAGACTGGAGGACGAGGAGATGCTGGTTTGACTTATAAGTATGAGGATGAACCGTTTTACCTCCTGAGTCAAATGTGCCGATAAAATCATGTTATCATGTTTACTGTTGTGTTGTGATTTAGTGGCATCTAGTGGTGATGTTGCAGATTGCAGCTGAATTAACACCTCACCCGTCCCTTTTAAAACAGCGACCTTCACGTAACATAAAACCAAGATAAAACCTTCTTAGTTTATCTAGTCTTTGGTTTGATTTGTCCGTTCTGAGCTACCGGTGGATGACGACATAAAGGATGTAAAGGATGTAAAGGACTAACTGAGGTATTATACATTTCAGCTGATTATACATTAATGAAAAGATGTTATATTCAATTAACAACTGGTTCATTTAAATACTTTACACACACCGTAAGTTGTAACAAAGATTTTTAATTATGACAGATAATAGATAATTCACAGATCTGCTTTTTTTAATACTTTCTTCTAATAAACGTTAATAAATAGAATCAAATATTCCTCTATAATGTGAATACGAACCTTTATAAAAGTTAAAATACAAGAAAAACTCTGGTTCTCTGTGAAAAACCGTTTCTCTTTTTTTTTTTGCAGTTAAATCATCTGTTGGAGCTTTTACTCTAAAGACGTGATGACAGATGTTGGGTGGTGTTTTCCCTCCAAGATGAAAAGTCTCGTTAAAATAGTTATAATGTAAATTGTTGAAAGTGTAAAACTGTGGAATAAGTGAAACCTAAATGTCGTCAGTATCTTCTCTTATCTCATTCAACACGTGTTGACAGATTATTGTCCAATGGCCTTAAGTCACATAAACGTCTTTAATTCCTAAACAAAGAGGTGGATCATCTGTTTAATGGACGAACAAGCCTCTGGCTCGCTCACAGCTCGTTGTTTGGATGAATCATTGCTCCACCAGAGTCATATTCCCTCATGAAAAAGATCCCGTCAGAGATAAGCAATCGTTCGCGACGCGTTGCCAACTGTTTTGACAGGAAGAACTCAGCACCTACACGTTCACAATGAACGTCTGATCCAACTCAGACATGCTGGGCCTCCGCTTCCAAACACACGGACGCTCTGATATTAAACACAAACTGCTCACACACAGTTTCACACTTTGATCTAATTCTGGAAAGTTCCTCTTAAAAATGAACTGAGGATGTCTGATTTTTTCTGTTTGAAAGTTTTCTTTCACTTCAAACACACACACACTCTGCCGGGCAAACTTGCGGGCGAAGAGACAATCAATTACTAATGAGTTGTGTAACAGAGAGCGAGCCACATGAGTCAGAGGTGTTAAGTTCAGCGCACATGTTGTTCACACTGTGAAGACGACTGTAAAAAAATTACCGACTCTTGTGTTACCTGTGAAAGTCATTTCAGAGAGAAGTGTGTGTGTGTGTGTGTGTGTGTGTGTCACATGACCTTTGTGATTCTTGGTAACATCCAGAGGCTTCATGTGTTGATCTACAGCGCCATCATGTGGCCACCGTCGTCTTACCAACCTCACTCAGGTGTCCTCAGACTTCAACTGATTCAACACGATCGGTGGTTTGATTCTACAACTAAACGTAATTTTTTTAGGTTTTTTAAATGTTTATCTTTGTCAAGTGTATTTGACCCAAAACATTAATTTGAACTAGAGGATGAACTGATTATAGTTTGGTGGTTAATGGTCTAAGAGGTCAAAGGTCAAGTCCATGTGACATCACAACAAAAACATTTTTCTCACTTAAAATTTAAGACAAACATCGACAAAGGATAAAACAAAAACACTTGATTTCTTATTTGATCTTTGGTCAGATTCTGAGGTGTTGACACTAAAACTACCTGAAAACTGATTATTTGTATCTACTGTGTTGTTGGGTTTTAAAAGTCTTCACTACATTTTTGGTCTGAGTCTGGATGAACATGGATGTTTTATTATACAACCACGACACTGTACTAGGGAGTCAGAGCAGGTGTTGGTTCATATTCTTCAAACTGGGGATGAGTGAGTGACTCCAGTGGTGGAGTCTGGTGGACTTGGTCCTCTGATGGTTGGTGAATCATCAGTTAATGATCATAATGTGTGAACAGCCCTAACGACTCCATCAGAGGCCGTCGGGACCTGGTCTGAGACCGGGACTGGATCTGTCATGTTAGAAAACTGGAGGAGTCTGAAGAGACTGACAAAGAGCGACAGCCAATCAGAGGAGGGATGTGAGATAAATGCTGCTGCCGTCTCACTGATTCACTCACAACCACGTTTAAAAGTCTGACGTTTTAACGCTTTTTCTTTCATTTTCACTTTCTACAAACTCCCCGCGTCTGATCCAGATGTTACCCGGTACCGGGAGGTCTGCTGCTGACTTCAGCTCCACCGTGAAAACCAGCGTGTTGCCATGGTGATGTTTACACGCCGGTTTAGCGGTTTAGTCTGTGTCGGAGGCAGCGTCTTCACCGGTGCTCGTCAACAATAAACGGCTGTAAATCACGGTGAGAAGCAGCGGCTACATCCTGTCTAGTTCACGTGACCAGACGTAGAGTTTGGTGACGTCACGGTGTGATCGGGAGTCAATCACTGACAAGTCTTGTAGTGTGAACACTACAGGTCTCAGACCAGTTGTTGAGACTCCACATCATGGGAACACAAGTCGCCAACGATCACGACAGAGACTGAGACTCACTGATCGATGGTCAAGTCGACCAGTGTGAACTAGACTAGATTATCAGCTGTAACTGGTAAAATACCAGATGATGAGTTTTATTTTAATTAATGAAATCAGCTGATTCTTGTTTGGTCTCTTTATTCTCGTTGTTTCTCTTCTCTAGTTGGTCGTTTTTGTTTTGTTACATCGACCTTTGAGCCTCATTAGACGTCATTTCAATCCTATTGAGTTAATCTGTGATTATTGACAATAAACTCACTTCCAGAGTATTTCTTGTTCTTGTAGCTGTTTGGTTTTAAAAGGTTCCACGTTGCTCTGGTCAAAGTGTCTTGACTTTTGTTGCTGCTCTCTAGTGGACATTACAGGAACTTCAGTGTCTCAGCTTCATATAAAAAAGCACCATGAAAGTTTCTGTCTCTGACACAGCGACATTGATAAAGAAAAAAAAATCACTTTTATTTGTTTCTGGACAGTCCTTTCTTTCACTGGTTAAATACACATCACATGTAGCCACAACGAAGCTCTGTGATTTCTAGAGCAGTGTTTAAACAAAACAGCTTAGTCACAATTTGAACAGTCTGTTTCATTGATCCAGGGGAGGGAAGGAGGGGGAATTAAGAAAAGTTGATCCTAGAAAGTGGTGAGTAAAGCTGAGGAACACACTACAAAAAATGCCCGAGAAAGTAGCTGCGAAAATTAAAAGTTTGATTGTAAAGAAACAACAGAGATTTGATCCGTCAACTGAACGAGACTTGAAATGTTTGTTCTCAGTTTTTCTGCCTTGTTCTTGTTTCTTTAAAATGGCACCGTTCTTCCTCATCCTGCCGACAGATTATTATTATAATTATTATTATTATTATAATGATATGAAACGTCTTGGATGCAGCATTGTTTGTAGTGTTTGCAGCCTCCAAACCATCCCAGAGAAAACGACCCGGAGGACGACGCCGTCAGTCGAACGGGTCGCGTCAGGTGTTTGGAGAAAATTGGCCGACTGAGAAACAATCCCATGTTTAAAAAAAATAAAATAAAACAGAAAGAAAGAAATGTATTTACACAGATATATCCACACATACAGAAGACACAGTCATACAGAAACAGTACACAGATCTGCTTTAAAAAAAAAAAAAAATCCCAGACAGTGCATTTACCTTTTACCCACCAACTAAAATAAAATAAAATAAAATAAAATAAAAGTGTTTTTGGTGGCGAAATCTCACAGTTCAGTTGTTCTCACGTCGCTACAATCTGCATTTTCCACAGTCACAGAAGTGGGGCTTCATTAAAAAATAAATCAAATTTAAAGTATTTTAAAGTGATGATGATAATGTGCTTTGTGATGCAAACGAGCAGTGCAGAGATGAGAGTCATCGGTTCATGTTCATGGCAGTTAAATCCATGAATGTTTTTTTTATCAGTTTATGTACAAAACTTACAGATGTTGGAGATGACAGTGTGATTTTATCATTTTTGCCCCAGTTTATCTTTAAATATAAAGATTATTACTGTGACTGGACTTTCACATTTTTTTTCCCCAGTGAATGTTTGTTTAACACGTTTCCTTCATAAAAAAAAAAAAAAAAACAAATGAAACTGAAACTAAAGTAAAGTAAATCTGTTTCACCTGTTTGTGTGTTTTTTTTTAGGTGAAATCGAGGTGTGACGTGTATGTCTACGTTTTAATCGTCGAGTGAAGCCGGGACTTTTCTCTTCAAGGTAAATGTCCTGACGCTTTTTTTTTTTTTTTTTTTTTGACTGTTGATTTTACAACAATGAGGATGAAGATGAACGTATTTCCTGACATCTTATTTTGGCCTTGGAGTGAAAATCCACCTTCACCATGGAAACACAGTGTTAAACAGACAAAAATAAAAACAAAAACACATTATTACACAAGTTCTCTGACAGACAGTATAAAAGGTCGTGAGTATGAGACACGTGTGGCGTCGTGTGGCGTTTGCGGTGTCCTGAGCAGCGTCTTGTTCCCTCAGAGTGAATCCGCTCCGTTTAAGGTTTTTAGATTCACTCTTCATTCAAGAGCTGCGCAAATAAACCACACACCAACAAATGATAATAACAATAAATGTGTGTATATGTGTATACGTGTATGTGTGTAGATGTAAAAATCAAAATAAAAGAGAACGAACGAATCAGCATGAAAACGCGACACCTCAGAGGGGAAGGAGAGCTGGGAGGCCAGTGCTCAGACAGAGGTCAAAGGTTAGTAGAGTTCAAACAAAAGGTCAGAGGTCAGAGGTCACCCTGGTCAACATTCATACTCTATTTCCTCCTGACAGCAGAGCTGAACGTGGAATTAATTCAAGGGAAATTTATACAATGTTTTAACTGGACTGATCGTTGAAAAATAAAATGCCCCGCACCCCGTTAACACGTACACTTCATATATAGTTATTAACATATATCATCACTGACGTTTCTGACTGGAAATCATATGATGATGAATTTTAAAAAAAACTAAACAAAACAAACTGGCGACTGAACCTTTAAACTTTGGTCGCGGCTGCTGACGCGTGAGACACGAGACCAGAGTTCAGAGGTCCGGTCGTGTTTCAAACAGCACTACTCCAGGCATTCCTGTCAATGCTCCGGACTGACATGGTGTTTTCCCAAAGGCATATCATACATTCATAATACTACGTGAGTGCAGTTTGGGTATGTATGTGTTTGTATAAGTGTGTGGCTGTGTTTTGTACCGGCCACATGATATCATTAATCTGCGTGAAGCAGAGACGCGTGTGTTCATGTACATGTGTGTTTTCATGGCTCGTCTGGGCTCCTGTCCTCGCGACTGAAGCACATTTCCGTAGGAAACAATTGCACCTCATTGGCTCAACCATCGTTAGCCAATCACCAATAACGGAAGCCGGAGCCCCTGGCCCCGCCCCCATCGCAGAGACCAGATGGTTTGATTGGTTATTTCAGAACGTGTGTGTGTTTTTGTGTGTGTGAATTTTGGACCTTTAATGTGCATTTGGAGACTGTGGAGGAGAGAGGGGGGGGGACTCTTATGGATGGAGGGGAGGGGATGCGGTTTCCGCGTTGATGAGGGTGAAGTGTCGGTAGCGTAGAGGAGGGGAGGAGCTTAAACCTCCGCTCCTTTCAGGCCGATTCGTTCCTCCTCCTGTCAGTCACTGTTGGGTTTCTTCAGAGAAAAGGCGAAGATGTTGAAGTGGCTGCTGAGCTGCTGGACCTGACGACAGAAACACAGAATGAGTTCACATCTCAGAAATAAAACAAAAAAAAAAAAACACAGGAGGAAGATGTAACAGAATCACTTTAACCAATCGGTGATAACATTAAATTTCACTGAAAAAGAAATGAACGTTTTGGACCAAATCTCTATGTTGATTAGTTGTGATGCTGTTGAAGGTTGAATGACGTCACTTGTATCAGATTAAAAACAAGGTTCTCAGTAAAAATGAGTCATATCATCGATGTTAATTTCAACCATGATGCTGCTACAGCTGCTAAACAATGACTGACAGGAGACGGTTGGAATAAAAACCTTTTATAGAAAATGTTACAGATGTGTAAGTTAGTGGAAGACCAACATATATCTGTCATCATAACACACATTAACACACTCTACTTCATGTTTTATCACTGAAGACAAACACAGTTTCATGTAGATGCAACAATGACGCTCGTTATCTTCTACATCAAATAATGAATTCTGTGATAAAAGTTTTGAAGTTGAAGACGTTGATTTTGTAATTGACAAATGAGGAAACTTTGTGTCAAGATTTGAAAAAAAAAATCATTTTGCAAGTTATAAGAGCTGAAACAACACGTGTTCAATCATCCCCGTCTCCTCTACTTCATCGTCCGTCTGTGTGTTCTTACCACTGAGACACCGTAGTGTATGTGTGCGAGAATAACAGCCGACGTCCACAGGTACAACAGTAGCGTCTCGTTAGCGAACGTCCCCGTCACCGCTAACAGCACGACCACCGTCATGGGCAGCAGCAGCCAGCTCAGCGCCTGGCAACGCGTGTTACTCATCTGACACACGATCAGTTTACACTGCAACATAAACACAAACAAACATGTTAGTGATAATTAACATGCAAAATAGATGCAAACGTGTCTGTCTGTGGAGATTCTCACCGTGACGTTAGCGAACGCCGTTCCCACCATGAGGTAGAAGATCCTGGGCTGAAGCTCGAGGATGTTGGATGGAGAAAACACCACCCAGCTGGTGGAGAGGATGAAGAGGAGGACGGGGGAGAGGAAGGGCAGGAAGGCTTCGTACAGGCTGCTGTGCTTTAGCGTGTTGTTGCGATATCCCCTAAGAAATCACATGAGGAGAAAAGCTCAGAGCGCTGCTGGAGAATAAAAGGAAAATATAAAACAGTCCCGCCAGGATTTCAGGTCTTTTTTCAGATTGTTGAGGCCAAATTTGTCTGATTTTGTAGCAAGTGATGTGTCTGATCTGACGTCCTTCCTGTTTCTAACATTCTCAGTGTGTTTCTCAACAGACGACTTCCTCTTTTAACAATATTAAATAGTTTTCCTCCTGTTTCTTTGGAGACTGTTCCTCTTGGTCCTTAGCAGTGATGTTGAAGGTAAATATGAGACTTTTTTTATTAAATATATGACATGTTTCCTGTGTTTTCCAAAAGAAACAAGTAAGTGAGTTCACTGACATATGGATCAATGTTTACCTGAAAACAACGAAGATGATGATGATTAATCAAAAACTGCGAGATTAAGCAGAATTGACCACTATTGGTTTAATTTGTGTTAAATCCTGAAGGGTCTGATGATAAAACTGAAAACTGAAAAGTTCAGGACTTACTTCAGGACATTGTAGAGGCTCATGGGTAAAGTCACGGTGAAGGAACAAGCTGGAAATCAACAACAACAAGTTTGTTATAACAACTACTTCAACAAAACAATCAAATGCATACAAATGCACCGTTCAGTGACCGATCACAGCTCACCGATGATCATAAAGGTGAACAAGTCTCTGTAGAGGAAGTGAAACAAGATCGGCTGGTACCATGTTTCTACTCCGACCACCGCCGTGACCACGTAAACGAGGGAGATGGTCTGGAAGGAGAAAAGATGTTACAAGGTGGAGACGTTAACGCGGATGTGGATAAATGTCGGCGTTTGTTTGCGTCTGTACCACTTGGCTGACGTCGTAGCCCCACGGCAGGAACAAGATTCCCGTGTTGTATTTCTCCCAGTGCGACAGGATGAAGGAGAACAGCACCACCCACAGGATGTAGTACAGCGTGGCCACACTCACGCCGCTTTCGAGGCGTCCGAATATGGAGTAAACCGTTGCCACGAAGAAGATGCACGCCCAGCTGTCCAGACCGTGGTCGAACAGCTCCCCCAGTGGCGTGGAGGAGTTGGTGCGACGCGCCTGTTTACCATCGACGCCGTCTACGCTCAACAAAAGACGTGCATCGTTGAATTTATATATAAACACATAAAAACGTTTGTTTTTAAAAAAAAAAAAAAAAAAAACATTTGTCACGTTGCAGCCAAAGCTGCTGCCCACACGCTCATAACTGCTCAGCCACATTCCTGCTTCCCACTGAATCACTGTCACAACCTCTGATCTGAGCCTCAATCATTTCATCCACATATGGAAATGTTCTGCAAACATGTCCTCATATGAAACACGCCATATGGAAAGTTGTTTTTAATTTTAATGGAAACACAAAATGGTCATCAAGACTTTAAAACTCGGCTTCAGTCCGGTTCACTGAGTTTATGTCGACGCACAAACAAGACACCAACAGAGAAGGAATGTGACGGTAAAATATAACTGTATGTAATTATGTTCACTAACAAACAGCTTGTGGATTATTTTCTGCATATTTATATATATGTGTATGTATATATATATATATATATATATATATATATATATGTTGTTGGTTGTTCCTAATTTATTCAGACGAGTTTAGAAACTTTAGTTAATCTTTTAGAAGCTGCAGCGTCACCTCAGGCTGCACCTGCTGAGGACCAATGTGTCCAAACGTTGTTGTGTTAATATTTCTGTGTTTAAACGACTGATCCTGCTGCAAGAGAGGTGGAGTGAGGAGTTAAACAGGTGTGGTGCAGTTACATCAGTATCCTACAGATTACAAAATACATTAAATGGTCAGGATTAACATTTAACACAACGCTGACTTGGTGTGATCGTACAGCAGCAGGATTTTATTTGCTGCTGACAGATAAAGTGTGTAACTGAAAGCTTTATGTTTGTAAATCACTGTATTTAAAGAATTTCCCGGCCGAGCCTCTCGCACATCGGTGAGAGAGGAAAAAATAACACCCAGAGGTCACAGAGGTCAGGACTCACCGAGTGTATAGGCCAAGAAGTTGAAGATCCCTGCAGCAACCCAGACCCAACTAGGCACGTGTTCATGTCCTGCAGCTGAGGAACAAATAATGTAAATATACATCGAACATCACACAGAGACACAGAGAAACAGTCCTCGAACTAAACTGGACTAGACACTAAACTGTGGTTTTAATGAATATTTTATAGATCCACGTTCACTCTCCCTCTCCTGCTAAGCCTCTTAAGTCTGGGAGTATTTAGAAATACAAATATAGATTTATAGTGACGTCTGTAAACATCATATCAGCCACTCGTGCATAGATATAATATGCTGCTAATATTCGTCTCACACACATTTGTCTTATGTTTTTATCTCTACATCTGTCTTATTTAATCTCCTTCACTGCTGCAGCTGTTTTCAGCTCATGTTCAGCAGCTTGCTGATGCTTTTCTCTCCTCGTTTGTCTTTATTTTTAGTCTCACAATCTAATTTTTCATCGCTTTAAGAGTTTTTTTTGTAATCATGTTAAACCATTTTACACCTAAATTAAATCTGAGGAAACTGTGGTGGTTCAACGGTTTATTTTACAACCTTAAATGACAAAAAAAGAAATCACTTTTGTTACAGAGATGTTGCACTTCTCTTATCTGTTTGTTTTAAATTAAACACAAACTCAAATAAACTTTAACCATTTATCAACATTTCAATTTAAACTTAAAATGTAAATGTGCTAAGTAATTTATCATCATCTGTTGTCGGCAGGTCAACACAACAACACACAATATCTGACAGACTTCATCTGAGAGCAGCATTAAACATGTGCTTCGTTATTCATGAGCAGAAAGTTGGTTCATTTTAATTTTAATCTGTAAAGTTAGATAACTGGTCCTATCTCCGAGGTCACCATGACAACCTACCACTTCTATACTTCTGTTTTACCAACTCACTTAGTGGCACAAACTCATTTTTAATATCTTAAAAACAACTAAAATATGTAGTTGAAATTAAGAAAATAAGATACTTCAGAAACAGCCATGAGCTTTTCTCCTTCAATAAAAACATGCTCATAGATTTACCCCTTAAATATAAAACTGAAGACACTGCTGCTCCAAAAAAAAAACTACTACAAAGCATATTTTTTAGGTAAAACATTAACTTGGTTTAGATATTCTTGTGAAGTGATCATCAGACTCCTGATGATCTTCAGTAAGAGGGACTGTCTGTTCAGTGCTCTGTTGTCAGTCTTTGTTTATGCTCTGGGGACCGTGTTGTGCATGTTAACACTGTGTTGTGACAGATTTCTACACCGACTAAACCAGCTCACAATGTGTTTTAGGATAAAATAAACTAAACACTCCCTCAAGCACAACTGTGAGGGTCGAACCTACCGGAGGCAGTGAAGTCGAAGTCGTAGAAGGCCAACATTAAGAAGTTCAACACAAGGAACATGAAGCCTGTGAATGTGATGAGGTTTGGAGCCAGCCATGTTGGTAGGAACTGGTGAAAGACAAAAGCAGAAAAAAATCATTTAATTAACTTGTCACTTAACTCTTAAACACAGTTTTATCATCGTAATAATAAAAACAATGAGCAGATTTTAAGGAGAAGAGTTTTTTCTTTTAAATTAATGAGTAGTTGTGGTTAAGGAGACATAAAGGGTTGATACAGATGATTAAATAAATGTGTGTTTGAATGAGCTGAGGTATGAAGAGTTCATGTTGTCAGGGTCATAAAAAAACAAAATAAAACACACTATCTCTAAAGTCAAGGACAGACACGTGTGAGGCAGCGTTGTTACTGTATCACAGCAGACAGGTGGAAACCTCATTAATGATGTAGTGAACACACACACACACACACACACACACACACACACACACACACACACACACACACACACACACACACACACACACACACACACACACACACACACACACACACACACACACACACACACACACACACACACACACACACACACACACACACACACACACACACACACACACACACACACACACACACACACAAACAGAGCAAAGTCTTTCTCACCTTTACCACAAAGTTCCAGAAAGGATGCATGACGTAGACAGACAGGGGGTTCGAGTCGACCGCGCTGTACTGTAAAGACAACATTAATTAAATTAGTCGAGACGTGATGTAATAATCACACACACAACAACAGTTCATCTACTTCACATTTTTTATGTGATTATCCTGCAATTAAAACCACAGCTTAGAGACAAAGGCCGATTGGCCTCATGTGCAACTTGTTTACTGGATAAATGAGTCGTCATCACCGTCATCACTCAGGTCAAAACAAACCTGATGCCAGTCGTCGTAACTGTATCCACCCGTGACGAAAACGCGTGAGCGTTCACCGTGATAAACCTTCACTGAGGTTCACACAGTTTAACTGTGAGTGTGTGCAGTTGTTATTTGTGTGTTTGATAATCAAGTAGAGCAGTAAAGTTCAAATTATTCACTGTCAGTGTCTTTATTATGGATATAATATAGTAGTCAATACAAAAACTATTAGAAACAGGTGTTTTCCTCCTCGTTTCAAGACGTTTAATAATCACAGATAACTGGAAAATACTAGCAGGTTTCATTTAGGATCAACACAGTCATGATGTTATGTAATAACAACAGAGTGAGTTCCTAAAATCAACAAAAATAACAATTTCTCTGCGGTTAATCATCACCATGTGTGCAGGAACAGACAGTGTCATAATAATTCACACCCTCGCCTCGTCTTGTACAAACACGACCACACAAACTAAACAGAGACACAAGTTTACTCTCACACTGAGGGGAGGTGGCACAGTGTTAAAACGTGAAGAGAAAGAAAATTGGTAACAGCATGAAAACCAGAGCAAGACAATCAGAGGAGCAATGTGTCACTCTCATGTGCTTTCAACTCGTAACTCTGGTGTCTAAGCACATTAGTGCACCTTTAGAGAAAACAAGAGTCACTGTCATTTATTATCGTCCTCTCTCCTCCAGAAAAACGATGCCTGGGGCTCAGCAGACAACACTTAAAAAGCAATTACTGGAAACGGATCTGTCATGATAAACAGCTACAGGGAGCACTCTCCTCTGCAGTAATCAAGAAAGAGACATTAGAAAGACAGAAACGGCCTCAGTCACCTTTACTTGAATCGTTTAAGGACAAAGAACAGTCACACATGAGTTCAAGCGTTTGTGTAAAACTTTGTCTTATCTGCACTGAATTGTCTCGTGACTTCCTAGAAATAAAAAACCATGAATCACCACACAGATGTCCATCTTTCAGGCAATTAAATAAACACTAAAGGGTTTGTTTGACCCAGAGAAACACACCCAAAGGAGGAGCTACTCTAACCCTTAAAGAAACACATCTGTGTGGTCTCATGGGTGCTGCTCCTGTAAGTGATTTGACTTGTCGGTCTCCATCTGTTGTGGGTGTTTCCCCCATCAGTTCCCTGGTTCAAACTGAGTGGTTTCCCCCTTTTTTTTTTAACCCATTACAGATGTTATTTGGCTTTTCTCTTTCTCCTCTGTGGTTGTAATAACAACACAACAACTGTATATTAAGGACATAACTTGCTACACAACAATGAGACACACTTCGAACCAACAAAATGTGTTTAAAGCCTTATTTCACAGCCAAAAACCCTGAAAAGAGACGTTAGCTAACTATTAGCTTAGCACATCTGCGCCAATGTCAAGTGCAATATGGTACACAATGTCACTTCCGGCTAGCACCTTCAAAATAAGCGGAACTCAACTAAATATGCCCTTTATAACGGACTAAATACATATCCTGTTGAACCGTAATATTACAGTATTTGCTTTGCATATTTTTAGAACATATATGAATTAGAACCGATGAGTCACACGCGAGATAAGCGACAGTAGGCAATTTTAGCGCTTTTATTTGTAAGAGAATTATATGCCAACTTCCGGTATGATTTTAGCTAGCACCGGCTAACTTCACATTCTCTTCTTTGCCAAGCAAGCACCCTGCAGATCGTGACAGCTAGCGGTGACACACACACACACACACACACGCGCACATACACTCTCTCTCTATCGGCTCAATGCCTAGCTAACATGCTATAACAATATATTAATCATACCTTGTACTTGTCGAAACCCGCGAGCTGCTCCTGAGTGACATATTCATAAAGAGCCATTTTGGTACAAAGTGGCTCTACTATGAGATAAATAAATATCGCTTCTGTTTTTTGTAAATGCAAATCGTTAGCTGCCGAGTCGAAATACCATCTAGCTTAGCCGCTTTCGTTCACGCCGGGTGAGGCGATGTCGAAACACTCCGGCCACTCCTACGGAGCGTTGGCACCCGGCGAACTGTAGCTCACTACCGCCCCCTGTGGCGTGGATGATAGTTACAAGTAAAAAAAAAAAAAAAGGACCGGGAAATATAATAACAGCCTGTGCGAAGGCACAAAATTAAATAATTTAATTATATTTAATATAAAATAATAAATCTAATAAGGAGAGTGGTTGTCGATATGCATTAATAAAGCTAACTGACAACTGTCGTCTGCTCTATTAAAACTGTTTCTATGGCGATCTGAGACGTGACGTGGCCTTCCTGTCAAACCGGAAGTAAGAAACATCACTGGTTTGCTGCAGAGCAGCTGAAGATTCATTACAACCGAGAGCTAAACCCCCCGAAATAAACCATAAAGTAAGTATTAACATCAGCTAAACTACATTATCAAGGGTTTATTATTATAATGATATTAAATATTCATTCGTTAGGTTTCACATATTGGCTAGTTTAATCAGTGCCGGGGCTGCTAGAGCTAGCTAGCTAGCTAGCTAATTAGCTATGCTAACATTACACAGATTGATGGTTCACTCAAAAAAGAACAACGAAGGTAAATCCACATGCAAAAATGTTATGTTGTATTCTTGTGTCGAGTTATTGCAATTAAAATGTGAAACAATCAAATACATAGAGCCATGCTAGTGTTTTTTTTTTAAATTTAGATTATTAATACATAATACACCTATTGCTACGTACCACGTCACATGTAATATCATTTTAGATGCAGTTTCCACCTCTCTAAGTCATTAAGACATAAAAACTGACTTGTGTGGAGAGTTAGATCATTGTGAGCATCATGCTAACTATTAATGTGGACGTTAGGATGTTACATACTTTACATAAATGTAAACCTGTATATCTAATGTACACTCCAAGTTGATTATTTCACTCCACACTGAGGCTGGTGGGCAGAAAAAAAGTGTCCTAAAACCTGAATTTATCTTTATCATTCATTCACTAAACATATTTGACTTTAAACCAATCAGCCCTTTTACATTTGCTCCATCGTGTCTCTAACTTTTGCAGGATGGTGACAGACGTGCAGCTGGCCATATTTGCCAACATGCTTGGCGTGTCATTGTTCCTCCTGGTTGTGTTGTATCACTACGTGGCTGTAAATAATCCCAAGAAACAGGAGTGAATATTCCCCCAATATGACCGGAGAGGTGAGTTTGATCTGTTGTTTGTTTAAGGTGGTTCACCCTTGAACCTACATCACTGTATTTGTTGAAAAGTTCTCTGTGGTTAAAGGTTCAACATCAGGACTTCTCTGTCAAACTTTAACATGTTTTTTTTTCCCTCCACAGGTGAGATGGGAATCAAAGCCACCACCTTGGAAACAACATTCCCCATTTTCCCATCTTCTTTCCAAGAAATTTAATTTCTATGTTGTTATGATTGCAGTCATGTTTCTTTTCTAATAAAATGGTGTGAGGTCCAGTGAATTCTTATCTTATTGTCATCTTGCATGTTTTTACAAAACACCACATTGAGTTATTGTCCAAAATTAAAAGTACGTCACATTTATTTCAAGTTTATTTGTTTATACATAAAGTTTTTCATTTTCCAGCATAATATGTCAGTCAAGTTACCGTATAGATATTGATTTGTTTTTTTTCTTCTGTGGAGCAAAAAGCTCCAGAGGAATGTCACAGGAAAAGTAAAATATATACAAATATAAATATATATATATATATACTCATAATATTATAAACCCATTCTTGGACTTTTTCATGGATTATGAAGTTGAAAATCATAGCAGCAGATGTAAAAAAGCAAGACAATCAAAACTAAAAGTAAAAGAGAATTTGAAATGTCTAAAAGAATGATTAGTCACAGTTTTTAAGCTTCTTGTCAACAAGGTTCAGTTGTGTTTTTAGCTACAGCAGCGTTTCCTCTTTATATTTTGCAGCTTTATCATATTAGCTCCATGTTAGTAATGTCATGTATTAGTTCAACACATCCTCTCCTGTCCAGAGATTAAATCTTCCAGATAAAAGAAACTGCAACACATGACTCACTAACTTCAAACACTTGGGCTCAAATGTTTTATATTTTCACCATAATTGATTTTACAGTTTTACAACGTTTCAGTTTCATCGCTGTTTGTAAAACGAACCATGAAAAAGTCCAACAAAGGGTGAATTAATTTTATGATATGATTCATATCCAAAGCACAAACAACTGATTAATTTTTTTTCTCATAAGAACTACATTAAATACACATTTCTGCTGACAGGAAATAAAGGAGGTTGTGAAGGTGCTGCGGTGCTTTTCAGTCGGAATAAAACTCGTCCTTTGTGGCCGAAGGTGAAACCACACGGTATATGTATTAGTGCATGAGATTATTGGTCAGAGTGTGTTCAATCACTATCTTTTGTGGGAGATAACAATTACAAAAACACAGTGAGGTACAGTGAAGTGTTCAGATTTGTTTCAAGGCATTGGATTGTAACAGTTGGAAAAGTGGGATGGAAAACGTGAGTGCTTCTCCCCGACCTCAACCACTGGTGTGGTGTCATTGAGCAAGGCACTTAACCCCCAGCTGCTCCTTGGTGTGACTGTTGTTGAATAGCATGGTTGAAGACAACGTGCATGCTCAGGAAACTTGAATAAATAAAGATTTGAAAAAAAAAAAAAGTTCTATTGCACATTAACGATGCCTCAAATAGTGGTCGTGTGAAACCACGTCTCCTCCTGCATCGAAGATCTAAACGGTTTTAATCACAATCACATTAAGACACAGACAAAAACGTCTTCTGTGCAGTTCCTATGCTTCACCACACAGCGTCACTGTCTCACACGGCTTCACCGGGGCGTCCTCCACCTTCAAAGACATCACAGCACATCCTGGTTAAACTGTCTCATTATGACATGACATTAAGTCTATTTGACACAATGTGTTGTGTATCTGTTTTCACCTGTTGCAATGCTTCTTCCATCACTGGTGCAGTTTCTATGATGGTGTTTCCTACGTAGTGTAAACTCCTGTCTGTGCTCCTCTTCATTAGCGCTTTAGATGCCAGTTGAATGGCTCCGTCTTTACCTGACACACCTGAAACAAAACAGAGATGTTACCTGTATGTATGTGCAAGAGAGAACTCAAAATGATGTTGTTATTTAGGAGCAAAGAAAAACAGCTAATGTGACTTAACCAAAAAATTAGAAATGTTTACATCAGACAGGAAGTAAAACTGGGAAGTTGCAGGTAATAAAATCAAAACAATAAGCTGAAAGTCAATCAAACGTGTGTGTGTGTGTGTGCACATGCCTGATAGCGACAGGTGTCGGTGTAGACCTGGTCTCAGCAGCTTCCAGACCTTCATGGTGGCCGACACGTCTTTGCCTCCAGGTGTTGGTGAGTTGTTGCTGATGGAGGCGATTTTACTCTCAGAGGATCCGACTCTGCGGACGGGGATTCGACTCGTATGAGGCTGCAGCTCACACCTGAAGAGACGGAGGAGGAAAAGAAAACACAGCATGAAGACGTGTGATCTCATTTCTTCTCATTTTTTTTTTTCAATAAAAACAAATTTGGACTCACTTGCTGAATTTGATGGAGGACAGGATGTGGTCAGGCCCCTGGTTCTTAGACGTCTGTGACAAGATTTTAAACAAAATACAGATTAAAAATCTCTAATACGAGAAGTAAAGAGAATTTCCTCTTTGTAAAAGGTCGTCTAACCTCTATACGGGCCTCTGTTGTGTGGTGACTGATTGTAAGAGCTCGACATCCTCTCCCCGACACGTCCAGGACGCGAGGGGAGAGGCATCCTGATCCAACCGCCTGAACCGGATCCACCAGCCTGAAAGTCTGGACAGCTGAGGCCTGTTAACCAGATGGAGACGTGTGAATACAAACAAAAAACAAAATTCAAGGAGAGAGAGAGAGGAGAAGAGGAACAGTGGATAGAAACAAGAAAATTCTCACTTAAATGTTTGTTAAATTCACACATTAAAAACCCTGGAAATGATGAGTAAAGATTAGACAGAGAGCAGAGGACTCACACACAGAAGTTGCTTCACAAAAGGATAGTTTTTATTCCAGAGGTTGAACAGAGGCGGTAAAGGAACAGCAGCACGTTCTCAGAGATGTTACACAGACAAACACTGAACCGTAGTCTGGTATAGAAGATTAGCACCACATTGAAGGAAATGGAAACATTCTCAGGAGCAAAAAGCAGAAAAAAAAACCTCATGAGAATGTGACTATGCATACAGTGTGTTTCCACCTAAAGCTTTATTTTGTCTGTTATTTTTGGATGAACATATTGAAGCTTTAGTGTTGAAACAACTGGAAAACAGGACATCAAAGTTCACAGTGAGAAAGCAGAGTAAAACTACAGGGCACTGGTCTAAACTGAGAGCTCGTTATAAATACATTATATTCACCCACTGGGCTGAATGAAGTGGGATCAGGCTACATGAAAATCATCGTCGGTCTCATTTTTGTCTTCATTGCACAAAATTACAATCAGATTTTCAGAGCGTTGACAGTTTCACTGGCATCGCCCCTTTAACTTTAGCTTTAGCTTCTTTTTTTGTTTTGTTTTAAATATATAGATAAATATTTTAGTGTATAAATAAACGTCTTCCTCCTGCCTCCTCCTTCATTTTTCAAATGCAAATTGAAGGCAAGATTGATAATATAATTCAGGTTTTCTTGTAAAAAAAAAAATGAGCAGAGCCTCAACAACAGAGAAAGGCACACTATAATTACAACGTGTCACAGCACTGGACCAGACGACAGCTACAGCGGCGAGAAAAGGCCAGATATTCTGATCTGATCGGATTAAAAAAAAAAAAAAAAAACACAGTCGCCACTTTTGCGTCTTCAGTGCGTCTAAAACGTTTTGGTCTTTAAAAAAAAAAAAAAACACAGACCTTCATCAAGTACGAGGATGACAACTCACCAAAACAAAACAAAACAAACAAACAAACAAAACCTCAATTTACAAACAAGTTACTATAACTCCACAATTATTCTAGGATTCTTACACATCAACAGAAACAACATGATCATTTCTCACGTCGGCGAACCACAAAATATATGAACTCTGACCAGCGACGGTGACACACACACACACACACACACACACACATGTGCTTGAATCAATGTTTTCTTCACCGGCTTCATGAAATATGTAATAAAATTAAGAATTAAGAAAATCTCAACACTTTATTTACATCAAAACTAACACTGGACTCTTATTAGAAAACTACTGACACTTGCCAACGTTGGAACAAACAAATAGCGTTATATGATATTGCTTGTTGGCAAACAGCTTTTTTTTTTTTTTTTAATACTCATCCGTGAGGATTTAAGCCAGTGATGGTCCACATGAGGTTTCTGGCAGTAGGCTACTCTGTGAATATCATAAGGTCAGGAGCGAGAAAACGACCCGACGCTGGAATGATTTCATAAAGGTTTTTCATAAATATTGAATAGAAATAAATGAGTCACTGACTCACTGGAAAAAAAAAAACAAACTGATGTGAGATCAGCCTGCATCAAAAGAGTGAAACATAAATACACTGAACAAGAGAAAGAAAAAGATCGTAGGATGTTTTAAAGAGATTTGACAGAAAGTGGTCGCTCTGATTCTGCTTAAAACTTAAAAGTGGAAACAAATAAAACTAAAATAAAACAATAAATTAAAAGTGCGACATGGTAAAAAGTAATTTCCAAAATATCAGCACAGTAACAAGGTAATTTCTTCTCAGCTTTGTAGTTTTACACACGGCTGAAAAAGAGATTTAATAAATGTATCTATTAGTATAATATTAACTGCAAACATCTAGGATATATTCTGCAAGTGCGAGGTTACAATGGAGATTATGTAGCCAAGCAACTGCCAACACTCACACACTAACTTAGAGTATCCACATGATGTGTGTGTTAGGGTCGTGTGTTACATAATGTTTGATTTATATGTTGAAAAAACGCATTTAAGGTCGTTATTAACATCTGAGGAGTAGTTGTTTATGATAAGGTGCTAAAACTGTAGATACATGTAATTATGTAGATATTTGCAGGAGAGAAAATGTTAGAGGAGCTAGCACCAATGATGTTAGACTTACACACACACACACACACACACACACACACACACACACACACACACACACACACACACAACCTAGTGATCTGCATTAGTTATAACCTACAATGTCAGACAGATGCAGGTTTCTGTCAAAACACTTGTTCCAGCCACACACACACACACACACACACACACACACACACACACACACACACACACACACACAGGTTAGGTTGGTTGGATTCAGTCCTGGGGGGGCCCGGTTGGGGTGTTGGAGGCCGGCGGCAGGCTCTGAAGGAGCAGGGGGCTCAGTTTGGAGAGCAGCCCGGGACGGGGCAGAGCCTGCAGGGAGGGGAGCAGGGTGGAGAGGCTGGGGGGCTGGAGGGAGTACAGACCTGTCATACTGACGGAGGCCGGGAGGGGACAGGAGCCCGCCGCACACACTGAGGAAGACGAGGACGAGGAGGAGGAAGGGGGTGAGAGTGGGGGGCGGGAGGGGGTGTGGCTGTTGCCGGGAGACCGGAGGATGGAGCGGTGGTGGTGGGGGGGACGTCTCTTCTCCTGAGGCTTAGGGTCTAAACAGAGAGGGAGACACATAACGTACAGCGGCTCAGAGACATGCAGGGACACAAACGTTAGAGGAAACTGACACACAACAGACTGATGGGACGTTGTCAGAGAAAAGTGCAAAAATCTGACAATGTTTTTAGATTTTCTGCACCTGAACCATCAGTCTGATCTGGTGACTCGTAGAGCTGCAACAACTTATCAATTGACTCGATTATTAAATGAGTTTCCAACTATTTTAACAATGGATTAGTTGTGTCTCTGTGTCTAATGTGCCTAAAGACCTGATACTAAATTAGTTTTACTTCTGTTTTTACACCTTAATGTGCAGATATTTAGGTTTTTATGTGTGAAACAACTTTTATTTATTAAATAAATGTTATTTTTTGTTTTGTTCCCTTTTTATCTGATTGTTAATTGATGAATCAAAACAAAATGACACATTAATTGATTATCACAATAAATGTTAGTTGCAGCCCTAGAGCCGTGGGCAAGGATCAGTTAAACTTACATCACAGGTAATAAAACATGCAGACAGCAGCAGCGGGTGGAGGATCGTGCTCAGGTCATGCAGGGAAGACGTGCTGATATTTAAGACCACAAACATCCAGGACATGAATCCAGTTTTTCACAACTTTGGGACAGATTTTTACATCAGTCACATCAATCAGGAGTCTTAAAAGCACCAAACTACCGGCCGCCAGAGCAGAGACGGTAACAGACAGAATATGTGATGGTGTGAGAGGAAAAGAGGAGAGCGAGGTACCGCTGGGGAAGTGGTTCATAGAAAATGTCGACCCGTGGCAGGTGTTAGAGAAGTCATCTTACCTCTGACTGGACCCAGAGTCTTGTTGCCTCCACGTCCTCCCGTGTGTGTGCTGTTGTGCTGTGTGTGTGTCCGGGGCGGGGGGCAGCCAAACGTGAAGCTCGGCGAGCTGTGCATCTTTGGAGACGGCGTCTGGCTGCTGCTGCTTTGGCTGTTGCAGCGAACGCGGCTCAGTGTGTTCTCCGACGCCGAACCAGACAAACAGCTGCGAAGGAAAAAAACAAAGAACAATGTCTCACATTGAACTAGAAACTCGTGCGGAGGTCGTTTGTTTGGATCCTTTGTTCGAACTCACTGGTTGAAATTCTTTGGCGGCGAAGCCTTGCTGCCATTGTGGTGTATTCTGGGCGGAGGGTGAGCGTGGATGTGTGTGTTCAGGCCTTTGGTGTTGCGTACATGTTTGAGGATCCAGGCTCTGAGGTTTGTCAAGCAGCTGTGCTCCGACAGGACGAGGCGTGACCAGGGGTTGCACTCGGCCATGTCCAGGGCTGAGACGGCGACCGCGCGGCCGACCTGAGACACAGAACATGGTTGGAGTTTACTACAGAAGCTTATGTTAAATGAAGCAACTGTTATTAAGTAAGCAAACACGAACACGATCAAAATCCTCCTGCTGACACATAAATCCCTTAATGACCAAGCTCCATTATACCTTAAAGAGTTAATGGTTCCTTATTATCGCAATAGATGAGTGTGATTACAAACTGCAGGTTTCCTTGTGGTTCCTAACGTCTCTAAGAGCAGAAGGGAAGAGACAGTCTTCAGTTATCAGGCTCCTCTGATGGAACCAGATCCAGTTTGTATCCATGAGGCAAAAACACTCAATTACATTTAACGTTAGACTGAAAACTTCAGGTCCTGGACCTTCCTTTAGTTAAGCTGCTATAGCATGAGACTTCTGGGAACTCCCATGATGCACTTCACTTCCTCTCTCTCTTCATCTCTGTTTCTCCCTCACATTTAATAACTTACCTCTAAACTAAAACATCGTCCTGATCTCGTCTTCCTACCTGTTCAAATATTTCTGGGGTGTATTTTGGAGGAAATGACGGAGGCGGAGGTGGAGTTGCTCGTCCGTTGTCATGGCAGGCGGGTGGGATGGTGTTCATGGATTTTCCTGTGTTGTAGTTGCACTCCAGCGTGTAGCTGTTGGGAAATCGACAACGTGAACATGCAGCAGTTTGTTTCTTGTTTCTATGAAAACTTTACTTTTGACTAAAAAGTGAGTCTGACCTGTGGAGCAGCCCTATCGCCTTGTGAATCGCCACCCGTCCGCTTCCTTCTTTCGACTGCCCGTCCCTTTTGTCTCTCGCGTACATGTTCTTCTCTGAGAAGTTGCAGCCGAGGAAATCAAAGTGAGCTGAGTTGACGGCGATGAGCCTCGGGTACAACATGTTCTCCACCTGCAGACAGAAGAAGAGGGAGGTTAAGTTGCCGGTAAAACAGAAATAAGTCAAAGGGGAAAACTTTGGAATAAAACTATAAATCATGTTTAACCTGCTGGCTTTCATCAGGAAGGCTGTTCCCATACATGAAGCATCCGCGTTTGGAGGCGTGGCCGTGTAAGTCCACGTAATAAGCCACGCCCCCCTCCTGAGGAGGAATGACCTCCTGTTCCTCCACCTGAGGAACCGTCACCTCCACCGTCTCTGACGAACTCGTCGAGCTGTTCCGGTCTCCTTTCCCGCCCTCGCCGTTTTCCTCCATCACCATAGGAACTTCAGGTTGTGTTGGATTAGCATCTTTCTCTGCGACGTGTTGGTTGGAGGCGACTTCAGCAGCAGTGATCGGAGGACTTTGGTGCTGGTTGGGGGGTTTGGCGTTGAGGGGAGGGGCCTGTGTTTGTGTAGGGCTGTTGTAGTGGTTACCAGGCTGGGTGTTGTGTAAGCGGTTGTGTGTGTGGTGGTAGAGCAACAGTGTTTTAGCTGCATAGATGGATGGATGAAGCTCAGGACTCGGGTTCAGATACTGTCTGTTCAAGTTCACTCCCCTGGAGTCAGTTCTGTAAAAACAGAGACGTGTTGTTTCTAATTAAACAGCAGAAGACGTCAAGTTTTATTTACATGTTAGTCCAGATTTATGATGATTGACAGATGAGTCGGTTCACCCTGATACCTGATACCAGACAACCTGACGGGTCAACACCCGTCATTCAACCTGACTCTCTGACCTCCTTCTGTTAACAGTGTGTTTACACAGGAGTAACCAGGTTACCGTTGACTGTCTGTAGTAACCTACTTTCTTAAATGTCATGCATAAGCAAAAACCAGTTTACAAGAAGAGACTAGGACTCCAGAAACCTGATTTCTATGACACTTCTACAGAAACACATCTTCATTCATAATCTTCATTTGAAAGATCTGATCCAAAAAAAATCCTTTGATGATGTTTTAATGTTTCCATTTCCAACGAGATCTGTCCACGTGAGAGATGGTGAATAAAAACATGATAAAGCTGCTTCACTAAAGTGTCTGACTGTTTTAAATTTCTAAAGTCTGAGGACAGAGAAGAACTGGACAGAGACAAAGCTTCATATAGAGGATGAACAAACTAGAGGTGAATTATTATAACAATGTTCCTGTTGTGCTGCATTGATGACTCATGTTTAATAAAAACTACATTTTCATAACAACTTTCAGCTTTAGTTTGTGAAAATCTTTTTCATAATCAAGAAAAACTGCTACTGAAACTGAAATATGTCTAAATGAATTAATATTGACCGTCTGCTGGGTGTTTTTTCCTTAATGAGCTGGATGACCTCGTCTCTGGCTGCTTTACCTGTAGTGTCCCCGGACGACTCCGTCTGGGTTGAGCATGGGAATGAGCTTGAAAACGAACATGTTTCGAAGCGCGTGAGCTCGCGGGTCGTCCCTCCGTAGGATAAAGTTCAGGAAACCGTTAAACACAAAGGACGAAGGCGTCTCCCCCGGGTGAACTCGACTGCTGAGGAAAAACACCTGCAGACGCAGAAACAGAAATCAGTCAATTTCACTGATTCAGAAAATACACGACACAGTTTGTGTTTGTGGTTCATGTGCAGCGCGCTGTGTGGTGATTATACCCGTTTATTGGGGAAGCGATGTGGTCTTGGTGTGTTGGTGTCAGGAAACAGCTTCGGCAGACGAGGTTCTCGTTCCTCCTGCATCCCGCTGCAGTTGGTCACAGTGAGCAGGTCCACTCTATTGCCGTCTAGAGAGTGGCACAACAACTCTCGATGGTAATACACACCAGCTGGTGCACTGTCAGAGGGAGCAGGAGAGGATAGAGGGTGGAGGGAGCAACGTTTACTAGGAAAGAAAGAATCATGGGTCATCTTGCTCATGGAGTTTGTCTTTAGCGTCACACTATCGGGCCAAAGCCGAGCCAACCCGGGCGAGCTGGGGCTGGCACCAGTTAGCTGGTGCAAGGTGGCGTCAACCCGTTGCTGTAGGTGACAGCAGGTAGAGGCAATAAAACCTTTCCAAGGTAGAGGTCTGGGGAGGCTAGTGGCCTGACTATCTGAACACAAAAGTCTTGGGGCTATGGGACTAGTAGAACTGGGCCATTAGCACCTAGGTGGCCCCCACATGGCCCGGCCTGGCCTGACAGTGTGAAGCCGGCTTTTGTGTTTGTGTTGTACCTGCTTGGACTGAGCTGAGCAGCGTTGGGAAAACTCTTGTCAAACTGCTGCAGCATCTCCTGACACTCGGTGTACGAGAACGGAAAGCAGAAGGAGAAGAAGGTGGTTGCTCCTCGCGTCTCCAACAGCCGGTGAGTGAAGGAGAGGATGAACTGGTTGTCGACAATCTGGAAAGAGACAGAAAGAAGAAAAAAAGAAGAGAGATATTATTAGAAAGATAATTATAGCTGCTGGGAAATCAGACTGTCAGCACTCCTGCTGCACATCATCTCAGCCTGACAGCAGTTTTACTGCACAAAAAGTATCGTTACGTTTATTTTTATCTGTTTTTATGTATTCATTCATCATCTATTTGAAGTCAACACCTGAACGACAATGACAATAAAGAATCTTTAATGTTATTTTCATCTTTTCTACCTCAGATGTGGGTCTGTCTCGGATCCTTTCCCACCGGTTCTTGCCGGGTAAAGTGCGTACGAGAGGAGCCATGCCCTGACTGTACAGCTTCCTCTGGTTGTTCATGTTCATCACGTTAATTTTTAGGATCTTTCCAGGTGCTGCGCCTTTCACGCTGAAGTAAAACCACGATCTGAAACACAGAAACACAAGTAAGTTGCCATCCTGTCATGAGATTAAAACACACGTGTTACTGATGCGGTCGTTACCTGTTTCCATTCTCGTGTTCAGTCCCGGCGCAGTCAGGCTGCGTCCACACGTTGAACTCGTAGTCGGGCGTCGGTGTCGACCCTGAGGGAACGCTACCGCTGGAGGACGTATCAGACGACGGGCTGGAGCTGCCTTTCTCCACCTTCTCTACTCGTGCCAGGTTCCCTGAGTCGAACTTGGAGCTGAACACAATATTTCCAAAACGAGCCTCCATGTTTCTGAACTCTGGCTTCTTTCACTTTTCTCCCCTCGGGTTCTTGTTGAGGTGCTGGTTGAACGTCTGTAAAGTCAGAGCAACACAAAAAAAAAAAAAAACACTTTTGTTATATTGACAAAAGATTTTTTGTGTTTTTTTCCCCGACATCCTCTTTAGTCTTTTTAAAAACCAATGAATGACAATAAAATTTCATATTTATATATTTTATTTTTGGTTTGAAACATAAGTAGGTATAATTTAACAGGTAAATGAGTAAATAAACATGTTTCTACATGTAAACAACACATAACAGCGACACCCAGAGGCCTTTAGAGGAACTACAACCACCGTTGAAGTGAATGTAATATTTTCACCTCAGATTTAATTAAATATCTGCAACACTGATGCATCAAACCGTTACATGTTTGGTTTTAATTCATGTAAAAATGACCAGACGTGTGTCTTGTTGTATAAAATAATACCTGTTGTTTGATTTTCAGTGATAATAACAACAACAGCTGATCGAGACGTCTGAGTAAAAAGGGGGTGGGAACGAAGTAACACGATAAATGTTGCATTTAAACGCTATTTAAATTAACAAAATGTGACCTAATATATATTGTTAAGCCTCTCTGAGTGGTTACTAACGCATCGTTGTTGTGTTACAAACGGCTAATAACGCTAGCTTGACGTTTCTAAGCTACTGAAGCTAAGTTAGCCCCGAACTAGCAGACGTTGCTCCAAAACGATCGTTTTTATTTATTTATCATTAATTAAATACACGATTATTCCTCCTAAACATCATCACGATATTATAACATCACTAACGCGTTATTACAGCTTCATATTTTGTGTCTTACCAAGCTAATTTTCGGTCGATGTCCATTTCTGTTTCCACCGTCCTTCTCAATTCATTGCTCTCTCTGGTGGTGCGTTCAGGTGCTTCCTGGAAAAATGAACATTGACTGGAAATTTCTCTGATCAATTTCCCCTTAAAGTATCAATTAATAAATAATAAGGACTTTTATTTTTTATTGTCATTAACAAGCATGATTTGGCCCATTAAACCATATGAAAAGCTGACATTCACTCACATTAAATCGAATTTAATCAAGAATAATAATAAGAATAATTTAAAAAAAAAAGGAGATTTAAAAACATTTAAATACAAATTAAAATCAGCATTTCTGGTCCTGCAGGTCTGAGGTTTCACAGAAAAGTCTGAGACAGAGAATAAAAAAAACCTAATGAGTCAGTTCAGCAAAATCCTGCTCAGAAGAAAAGAAATCTACATTAAAGTCAAAAGTCTTTAAGGAAACCGGTTTGTTGCAGTGCTGCATAATTAACCTTTGTGTTGTAAAGTTTATTTAATAAACAACAAGAACAATAGTAATTTTAATAACTTTTATCATCATATAAATTAGATTTTAGTTTTATATTATAGCTACCCCTTTTTCAGAAATTCAAATCAAATCAAACCCAGATGGTATGAAAAAAATAAACTGTTTTTTGTCATGTTTTATTATGTTTTTATTAATTATACTGTTTTGAAACATTGTATTGTTATTGTGTAAGTTGTACGTTTTCTTCTGTGAATTAATAGTGATTAGAAAACCAATAATTATATTGTTGACTTTTGAAACAAAAAGAACTTTTCTTGTTATTTTTTAAAATGATTTAAATTCCAAAAACAAACAAAATAACACATAGACTTGCATATGTGTTTTTGTGTATCCTGTGTCTGTATCTTATGTAAGTGTTATCATCAAAACGCTGATACGTGTGGAGGCCACTAAATACTTATACTGTGTTTCAATGCCAGCAGCTATAGTATCTCTATCACTTGTGGCTTAACAAATAACAAAATAGAGTTTTTTTTTCAGACATTTTTCTGTGAGAGAAGCTATGAACTGTGGCCGAAAATGAAAACCGATAGAAGATAAACATCGATACGAGCAGTGACAGCTGTGAGAGCAAAACAAACTGAAAGATGATAAAACTTTTTGTGTGAGTGTGAAGGAAACCGCATGAGTGAGTTATCTAGTTTCTTTCTATATGTTCATCACAAGCAATGTCTTTCACATATGATCATTTACAGTTCGGTTTATATAAGATATTAATCAGAGCAGCTTCATGCAACAAATGCATCTGCTGAGAACGAGGCCTCGTGATGATGGTGTCACTTTTAGAGATAAAATCACCAGAGTAAATGATGCAATAACTTTGTTGCATCTAATGTTGTAATGAGTGAAATCTTTAATGTGATTGTTTGATTATTTTAGCAAAAAACATAATATTTTTCCTTGAGATATAAAGTATATTTTTGAAGCAAATGCTTCAGAAACTAAATTACAATTGTGTGTAAAATCCATAATAATGTTGGTCATAATAAATAAACGTTGTCCTAATGAATTAGTTGGATTAAACCTGATACAATTATTACATCTGTGATATTTCATTAGGTTGATTTATGGTATTAAATATTATTTATAGAGGATAGATCTCATACAGGCACTCTGGGCAGCCTGGGGTCCTGTGAGGTCTATAGAGTTGGCAGCACGTGTTTCAGTCCAGGTGAGTAAAAGTAAAAGTTAAGAAAAGGTGAATAAACATAGCGACACGGGCGTTTAATGAATGAGTGAATGAACAAGCGTAATGGACAAATTATAAGACGTATATTCCAGTTAATGAAGGATGTTTTACCTGGTGGTACGTTGAGTTTCTGCAAATTCAGACCAAGAAAAAGTAACTATTTCAGAGTTATTTATCCATTTTACATCATATGACACCTTTTTCAATTAAAAACAAACAAACAACGTGCACAAAGTTGAGCTTATAAAACAAAACCCGCGGGTGTAAAATGTGTAACTTTCATCAATAACGTTACATTTTATCGTTTATTTATTTATTGAATATACAAATACTTTTAATTTACTTTTTTTGTGCTTAAATAAATAAATAAAAATTTTAAAACAAAATATTTATTTATTAATTTGTTGTCCAAAGTAACAAGTAGAATCGTGATGACGACGTTACGGATTGTTTCGTTTCACTCTGAATTTTACGTGAACGTGGTAACCATGGTGACGACGCAGCATTCCGTTACGTCAGAGTGACGCCGGAGGTTGTGAATTGAAGGCGCCATGTTTTCGTTGCCAAAAAGTCGTTTTTTTTTCCTGAGTTTTTTAATCCTAATTTAACATATTTTGACTAATAAGCACATAAAAAATGTTTGGGTAAGTTTTTAAATCTTGTTTTTTCTTGTTAATTTAAAGATTTAGCAGGTAAAACTGAAAAATTTTAGCAGAATGTGTTTGAATTTAGCGTCTTTGTGAGCTAGCTAGCTTAGCTTTGCTTTGTGGTTTTTGTGAATATTTTTGGATTAAAGTTGATAAATCTTATATTAGCAGTAATAAATCAACATAGTCTATTTCAGATGTCTTACCACAACATGAATATGACTTGTATATGTGGTCACTTTGTATTTAACCCCTTCATTTGTGATGCAATTTATATTTATTTGTCTAAAAATAGTTTGTTTATATATATATATATATGTGTGTGTGTGTGTGTGTGTGTGTTTCCTTTTTGTTGTCAGTCCAGTGACAGTGAGTGTGAATTCCCATCACTCTTCGTCACCCTCAGACATCGAACCATCCTCCACGTATTATGGCATCACTCCTCCTATTAGTGAAGATCTGCCTGAAGAAGCTGATTTGATTCAGACTAAAAAACTGATCCAGAGCCTGAAATCATACGATATATTTGAGGACGAGGTGGAGATGAGACACAGGTGTGACACCTTTTTTTTTTTGCACATTTCACTATTTCCAACATGTCTAATTAAAAAGCAAAATCTTGTAGAAATACCTGACAAAAAAAACAAGGTGATTTTTCAGATTTTTCTTCTAACCCTGTGGAGGGAAAAAAGCATTTGGTGAAATATTTGTCTTGACTCACAACTTAGGAAATGTATTATTTAAAAAATATATTTATGTTCAATCTGCAGAGAAATTGTCCTGTATAAACTGGAGAGAGTTTACAAGGAGTGGCTGGGAGAAATGTGTAAAGAAATGGTGAGTTATTGTCGGTTAAATCTCTGTACTTATGTTTAGAAATGGATACAAATATTATACATGTTGTTACACATTATGTTAAACATCATATCATGTTTTTTTGTATTTTCGTAGAACTTGGTCGACTTGATGATGAACATCAAAGGCCGGATTCTTCCATTTGGTTCCTATCACCTTGGTGCACATTGTAAAGGTACTTTAAGAAGAGATTATTAGTAATTAAAGTATTTTATTAATGACTTTAGTTTCCTTTGTGTTGTTGTAACAGGTGCTGATATTGACGCCCTTTGTGTTGGACCTCCCTGGATCGAGACGATGGACTTCTACACTTTATTCTACGATAAACTGAAAGCTCAGGAGGAAGTGAAAAACATATGGGTGAGTCTTTACATATATATAGTATCATAATAGCTTTCAATTATTAATGATTTACTGATGTTCTTGTGTAGCTTCTCTCTGGCCCCTTAATTTGCATCTCTGGCACAAATAAAGTATTTTGAATGATTTATTACTTACAAAGGATATCTTTGCCTTTCTCCTTCGTACAAGAGTCTAACAATATCTGTGTCCACACAGATATTGTCAGACACATTTGTCCCAGTCATCAAGCTCACCTTTGATGGAACGAAGGTATTTAATGTATAAGGAAATGAATAAAAACTCCACCTGCTACAGTATCCTTCATGTATGGTACAAATGGTTGTTTACATGTTTTTAATCATTGTTTTTCGTTTATTTTTTGTCCATCTTTCTAGATTAACTTGATTTATGCCCGACTGCCGAAGGAAATCTCCAAAGATCAGGAGCTTCTTGATGACAAGTTGTTGAAGACCATGGGGGATAGTTGTGTCAGAGGTCTGAATGGTAGGAGTCATATAGAAGTATGTACAGATCAGAAAATCCTGCAGTATAACTGGTAATATATCTTCATTTTTGGGCTTTCTATTATTGTTAAATTCTTGTTTTCATTCTTGTTTTACAGGATACAGAGTCGCAGAGGAAATCCTCAGACTTGTGCCAAACATCTACAACTTCAGGCTCATGTTGAGAGTCATCAAGCTTTGGGCTAAAAGTGAGTGACACTACACATATTTAACAGAACACTGAAGAGACGGACTTGTTCTCTTGTATAATAATCACACCTGCCTGACTTCACTTCACTTTGTTGGAACCTGATTACAAAACTTCAACCTCAGCATGTTGCTCACTGTGAAGTTAAATATAAAGTGTTAATTATGCAGGAAGCAATAAAAGAGTGTTCAAGGACTTGATTGTCTACACAGCCATTGTTCTCCTCTAGTGTTGCTGATACCAGGAAACAACGGTCCAATGTCTATTTTGAAGAAATGAACAATGCACAGGTTGATTTGACTATATATCTGGACAGAGTTTGCTTAAAAATAATGATATAGATTGGAAATTTCAAGTGGGTGTTGGTTTAACAAATTGGAACAAGCCACTGTTGGGTGTCACTTTGAAGTAGCGATGTTGATGTTTTGTTCTTTATCCTCTTATTTCCCTTCAGGACGTAACATCTACTCCAATATGATGGGGTTCCTTGGAGGCGTGTCTTGGGCCATAATGGTCGCCAGAATTTGTCAGTTGTACCCAAACGCGACGGTGTCGACACTTGTGACCAAATTCTTCAAAGTCTACTCTATGTGGTGAGCTGAGCCGACACCAACAGCCACATCCACCTGGGCCAGGGTCGACTTGTGTACAGTTTTCATCAAAACCAGCCTATTTTTCAGTTATTGAAAAGCAAATAAAGGGGAGACTATTCACTCATTTGGTAAAAGTTTTATATGTTGATCGGATAATTTGTAAATCTTTGTGTTTTCATGTCAGGAAGTGGCACGTCCCAGTTCGCCTGCGGATAGTGAACGACTCTTTCTACGACCTTCTGTTTTGGGACCCGAGGGTAAGAGCTCAGCAGGATTTCATGACTGTTAACTTGTTAACTACGTTGTAAACTTGGTGAATTTCCAGTTTAATCCAAGTGAACGCTGCCACGTGATGCCCATCATCACCCCAACGTATCCACAACAGAGCACAGCGCTCAACGTGTTGCCCTCCACTTTAACCATCATTAGAGAAGAGATCAACAGAGGTATGTGAGCATTTGTAACACGACCACATACTCAACTTACAGACCGACCTGCATCCTCACTAAGTCTTTCACAAATTTTCTGACCTGCTCCTTTTTCTTTCACAGGTTGCACCATCACTTACAATATCCAGCAGGGAAAAGAAAACTGGTTCCAACTCTTTGAAACAACAAACTTTTTTGAGAAGTACCAGTATGTATTGGTGAAAATAGGAACTGCAGTGTGGAAAAAATGTTGACGTATACACACTGCTTCTTAACATATGGACATTTCCTCCAAAATCTTTTGAATGATGTTGATATTTTTCATATATCATCGATATTTCTCAGCTTTTCTGACTGTTCTGTTGTTATACATGGTTTGTTTTTGTCTTAAAGGAGACATGTCTGTACACAGTTGTTAATGGATTCCTGTACTCTATTAAATGATTATGTGTGTAGCGTGCTGTGTGTTTTATTCTGAATTAATTTGTCTTAACACATTGTGCTTCACAGTATGTGACTCTATTTATGATGTTTATTTTATTATTTCTTCTCTCAAAGTGAGCTACTGAACACAGCTTCATTATGAAATTATTATGTTCTTGTTGCTGTAAATTGACTGTGTTTTACACCTAACAATTCTTAAAGTTGGCAACTGTGTAACAGGCATCTGCAACAATCCCTGTTATTATTAACAGCAAACGTAGACTGAAGTCTGTCCAAGTTATTTAAGAGGTGGATCATCTTTTGTTTGTTTCTGTGACAGACGCATATTTGTTCCAGTTTTTAATGAGTGTGCAGACAAGTTGTGTTTTTTTTCTGTTTTGCTGTTTGCTGTTATTAATTGAAAATGCTGACTGATGTGTGTTCAAGTCATTTTAGAGGAAGTGGATCATCTGTTTGTTTCTGTGTGGATTTATGATGTTGTTAATGTGATTTCTCAGCTTTCCACATACAGTTTCAGACTCAATGTGCTCTTAATTCTCAGCAGTTGAATTCTGATCCAGTTGATGGATTTGTAAAACTCGGTTTTGATGTTTTCACTTAGAAGTTGTGGACTTTAAGCCTGTGACAGAGTATCTGAAGAATGTGATCACGTCTTAATTGCTCTGCCTGACTTCAGTCTTTTTGTTGTCTGTCTTTGAATAGATCTGCAGTGATTCTTTGACTAATTTTTACAAAATGATGTGGTAATTGAAAGGTCAGAGCCGATAAAGTCTTTAATTATGACTAATAAAGTTATTATCTTGAAGAAATTTGGGATTAAAAACACAAAAGCAGACCTTTTAAAAACAACCATAAAGTGGATATCGTATCATTTTATTGTGCTGTTCTCTGACTTTATGTGCTTTAAAATGAATTGCCAACTTACTTTGATGGTAAAAAAAAAAAAGAATAATCTGTGTTATTTATCTTCTTTTAAAGGTATTACCTTCTACTGAAGGCGACGTCCACCTCCAAGGAGCAGCATCATGACTGGCGAGTTTCTGAAACAGCCAAACGAGTCTTGTATATCTGTTTAAATCAGCTTTTTTTTTCACAAAAGTTTCTCTGTAGCCTTATTTATGAAACGTGTTGTTCTCTCCGCCAGGATCAGTTTGGTGCAGTCCAGAGTCAGACTCTTGGTCGGACATCTGGAAAGAAGTTTTCTTGTTTCTCGAGCTCACGTTTACACTGAGACTTTCAACGGATCAAAGAGCCACGAGTAAGGAAGAGGTTCATGTTTAAACTCTATCCTGTTTTTGCTTCTTATATTAAAGCATTAAATTTTTTATCTTATTTTGTTTTTTAAGATGTTTCTGTGTGTTTCAGAGATGGTGAGAACACAACGTGGCTGGTTGGTCTCGTCCTCGAGGAAGAAGAGTTAAAATATCAGGAACTGGATCTGTCTTTTCCCATCTATAGCTTCATTAATGCCAGTATGTCTAATACTTTTTTTTTTTTTAATTCAGTGTAAATGTGGCAGCGTTTTCTGTGCCGTTTCAGTCCACTGCCTCGCAGAGAGCAGTGATGTTTATAAAGAAGGGATGGAGATAACGGCCATGTTCACCAGGCAGGATCTTCTGGTCGAGGAGATGCCTCATGGTGAACTCTACAACGTTTTCAAACCTCCAACGCTGCGTCATCACTTGACTCCTGCTGGTAAAGATCGAATACGCTTAAAGAGAAAAACCTCGTGTCCGTCTGAGACACCGGCCTCGAAGATTAAAGCGGACGAGGTTTGTCAAACTGCTCATTGTAAAACTTCTGTTTCCCGTCGTTACGTTAAGCTCAGCTCATCAACTGTTGTCGTCTTTGTTCTTCACAGTCGTCCAGTTCCTCCACCGCTGAGGCTCCATGTACAGAGACGTCATCCAAAACGTTCAAACATGAAGCGTCAGATGAACTTGCCACCTTCTCTGAGGCTTCGCTCAGTACGAGTCCATCACCTGTATCACGGCAAATCAACACCAAGCTTGAGGTCCCGCGAAACAAATTTATATCAGACCAGGTGTGTTTCTCTCGTTAGTAGTGCTCGGCTTCTTTGTTTCATTTTTGGGCTAAATCATGTTTGTGACTGAGGTAAAATCAGCAAATCTCGACATCTTTTGCAGTAAATAGTTGTTTGTTCTACATCCAACCTTTTAAAACCAACAGCTGCTCTGTTACATGTGTTTAGCGGTGAAGCAGTGAAAAACGTCCCAACTCAAACAGACAGAAGATAGATTAGGAGATTTAAACTAGTATTGTGATATAAGATTAAGTGTTGCTGTTTAGCACTTGTAAAGATTTTCATGTAGCGACGTCTGTCTGCTCCAGGACGTCGTCGAGCTTTCTGAAATGCCGCCTAATCCAGTTAAACCTTTTGTTGGACATCGCATCAAGCTGCAGCTGAAAAGGTAAAAACGCAACATGACATTGTTTCCTTCTGCTTTATATCACAAATAGTTGACATGTAGAGATCATTAGAGGCCTGTTGCAAACGGCACTGATAAAGTCAGATGAATGTCAAATGTTTTTACCACAAGAGGGCAGCGAAGCCTTTCTACTGGCCTCTTTAACTCAACCATAGCAGAGTCACACACACACACACACATACACTCTCTCTCTCTGTTCAAAGACCAGTCAGTTGGTGACAGCAAACCCTGCTGCAGATTAGAGTTATCTTTACCTTCAGTAATCTCTACAAATGTCTCGCTCTTCAAGGGAAGAAAATACGGATTTCCAACGTTCGCATTTTTCACCTTAATGTTTTGATTTCGGAGCCCTGATAATAACAAGCGAGGCTCTGATTAATAATTTTGTGATGTACTTCTGGGGATAATTTATCATGATGCATTTTTATTTATTTTTTAAATGTTTTTTTTTTGTGCTGTAACGCAGCAGTTTCGTTTTGTGTCTGACCTCTGTGAGCTCTTCTCACATTGGTGCTTTTAAGACATCTGCTATGTTTGATTAACTCTAATAAATGACAGGAACAAACACTCATCACTCATTACTGTTCGGAGGCTTTTTGAAATATATTATTATTATTTTATGTTGTGGATGAAGAAGATAACGACAAGTACGTTGAAGATTTGAGTTCTGCAACTAAAATAAATAAATGAATAAAATCACTCACAATTAGACTAAGTAACTGCACATGATGTCGCGCTGACAGCGAGATTAACCTCATGCATTAAAGCGTCTGTAGTATGGTTTAACATCCTACACCCTCCACCCCTCCCTTTATAACAGATGTAGTGTAGATAACGTCCTCAGAGGAAACTATAACAGAACGCTACGTTTCCTGATAAGGCGTTTTCATTTTAAAATAGATTTCCACCCTCGTCTTTTGCCTTTGTGATTTTTTTTTTCCTTTACTAAACGTAAACGTAACATTTGTGACATTCAGTAACCTCATGACGGAGACTCACCAACAGGACGGTTCATTTATTTATAAATACACATTTAACTCATCGTGTGATATGTGTAATAGTTTGTGGAGGAGGAAGAATTAGATACCGGGGTCGACCAGTTTATGACCTTTGAGTATCAGTTTGACCTTTAGCTTTGATGTATTATTACGGTGATAATTTTATGACTCTCTGAGTTAAATTTTACTCTGCAACTTGTATTTTTTCTCATTGTTGTTGGAGGGAGGGTGGGAGCGAGGAGAGAGGAGGTGGGGGGTGTTTTGTGCCAGAGGACACACCCTGATACTCAGCCACAGGGAGCAGAATCACAACATGGCCTAGTTAAAGGTTTTTTTGTTGTTTGCATCCCAATCTGGTCAAAATTTCCCAAGATGTATCTTGTAAGAACGTGTACGTTGTTGCTAAGGAACAGTTTTTCCTGTGCCCCCTGTGGGTGGTCTCTTTATGAATATCATTACATATCCTCCCTATTCAGAGGAGGCAAGACATCTTTATCCCTCGCAGACCAGATTTATCCCTGAAAATGTTTTTTTTTTTTTTTTTGGGTGAAGGAAGGAAGGATGTTTACGCTCAGTTTGGTTTGAGATGTTTTCTATATTTACTCTGGAGATGAATGTGTTGAAGGGAAGTGAAAGTAATTACTGATGTGAAACTTTTTAAATAATTATCTAAGAGGTTAAATGTCCACATCGAATCACAACCAGGCTGATTTCCCTGCACAGCAACCGAAGCGTACTTACAATAGTGTCTAATTAATCATGGACAACATTAGGACTTCATCCAGAGGTGTATCCACAGGAGGTCCGGTTTAGGGGACGGGGCTCCCCTACAGTTGTGGCCCCTCTTACTCCTGCCACATGCACTCTGTGTGGGGCACAGGCTCAGGGCATGGCCCCCTGTCTTCCTGCTGGGCCTCCATCTGCTGTTGAGGTGGTTAGGTCCCCAGATTGATGGCAAGACAATGAGTTTATGACATGTGTCGCCGTGAGTGACAGAGGGTCTCGTCCCAACTGGGGCCTCCCGACGACCACTGATCTCACATTTGTAGTCGGCACTACGCCAAGGCTAATGGGTGGAGTGATCCTCCTGCTGTGGGATGGGACTTGTAGTTTACAGCTGGCTGGTAAATCAGGACAAGGTTTCTGTCTTAGGAGTGTTTGGTGGAAAAGTGGCTCTGGCTAGATACAATATTTGATATCACAAAGTCTGTCACGATGTGAGTCAGGGTCTTGAGATCAATCGGAGACGATTTATCTATTTAACAACAATCAGTTCATATCAATTCACAAAACAAAACAAAAAAAAAAAACAACTAAAATACAATTTGACCGTTTTATGTCTAAATAAAAACCAATCTATAGTTTTAATATAGTTGATCAGCTGTGATACTCTTTTTTTATCTTTTGTGTTGTAGCTCAGTTTTAGTGTAAAATAACTGGTCAGAGCTGGTGAGCAGGGATCTGACACGATCTGACACGGTTGGTCTTTGGTTTCCTGACATTTTGTCTGTCGACTCGTCTTTTCTCTCATTTATTCCTGAGAGGAAACTAAACGTCTTTATCATCTTGTTCTTGGCTACTTGCCGTGACCTGCCTGGTGCTGGGCTACTAGTATTGTTTGAATAATTAGGAAGGAGCAGTAGGAGGTAATTGGATCATTACATCCCTACACTGGTGCAGTTTAACGCGACTGAAAGTGCGACTTAAAGAATAAAAATCGATGTAGTTGCAGCATATTTTACCATGATCAAAATTAACTGTTACATGAGCAGCAACGTGTTTGTTGTGTCCACTTTGCTCTTGATATCTTGATCTCTTCGTTCGCCGTCTTTTTTGTCGTCTCTTTAAATTTTACTCTCAATACATCTTAAAACATCTTGCCAAAAAGAAACTGTAGTTGAAAAATAGCCAGCTGGCTAATCTACAAAAATGTTGATCATAAATGCTGCGTTGTCCTTGTGAATAAATAAAAGAAAGTAGAAGGAAAAGAGAGTAGTTGTATCTGTATCTCTGCTCTGCCTTGTGAGTGTGTTGCTCCCCTTCTTCCTTCTCTTCGGAGAGACTTTATGAAGCTTTCTAAACTGGTCTCTGATGTTCCCCGGTTGCCCCAGCAGTGCTCCGTTCACACACCTGTCAACACTCTGTTTCTTTCCACTTTGGTGGGTCCAAGTTAAAAAGAAATCGCTTCCTTCATCTCCCGCTCCTCTCCTTCTTGCCCAAAACAGGATGATAAAAGCCAGAGTTTCACATCTGAGCAACTGCAACAATGCAACTGTACCTTCAAAGGAGGGGGGAAGATGCCACATTGTGAGATGACAGGGGTATTGATATGAAAGTGTTGTGAGATCAGAGGAGGCCTAGGTAGATGTGTACTGTTGTGTTGCTCTGAGTGGTCTGACCAGCGCCGTGGAGGAGAAGTGTCATGGCGGACAGACTCACTGGGACGTGTCTGTGTCAGACGTTTCTCTCAGCTTCAGACTCGTTGTTTTTCTGTCTGTACTTGACTTTTCTGCCAAATAGCCAAGTCAGTGCATTAGTGTTAGTGTAGTGTTTAATGAATAAAGTGGTGTTTGGTGCTGTAATGTTTTAACCGTCATGTTTTTCCTGTTTCTCTGACAGCAAAGTGCAACAACTAGAACATCTCTCATCACCGATTGGCTCGTGAATCTGAACAAGACGACGAATTTCATCCAAACGTTTTAAATAAAGCTGCAAAAAAAAAATGTCACTAATGTCACTTAACAAAGCAGTTAAACCTTAAACCAACGTGTGTGTTGAAACACAGGAAAAAAAAACATGATGAGATTCGGGTGTTTGTTGTAGTTAAAACTAAACTTGCATCTACAACATCTGATCACGCTGATGTTGTGTCTGTGCAAACACGATTAGTACTTTACCTGCAGTACATTTTCCCTAATCACAGTGAGAGTAAAAGGTATCTGTCGTATAATTTGGCAGCGACTTTGTGCAGGAGCAGCAACGTATCAGGACGATTTAAGAAAAAAAAACCTGAAAAGATCAAACTGTCAGTCTGTCAGTATTGATGAACGTGAAGCCTGAAAGTGTTAACAGATTTTTAAAAGGTTTATTTACTTTAATGAATGAACATAAAAATAAAATGTTAGTCAAGTGATTGTGACAGTTGGCTGTTGAAGCAGCCATATGTTGACGGCAGAGGAAGAGAAATGTAAATAAACTCAGTTTATTTGATCATAAAACATAAACAACTCACTAAATAGCCAGAAAGATGTGTTATTTTAAATATTTTAATGGTTAATGTTGTTGAACTGCATGTGTAGTCGTCTGCCAAGCTCGTTTTAATTTATTTTTAGTGATTATTTTGTTTGAATTTGAGTCGTAAACGTATTATTTATTTGTCTCTGACATCAACACTTCAGGCTGACGTCACCTGGTTTTATTTCTGGGGAAAATCAAACATATTTACTGTTAATATAAATGTATATTATGTCAATTGATATGGAGTGAAATGAACACAACATATAGAATATTGGTTCATTTAACTTCAATACTATCATGTAAAGTCTTTAATAACCTACTTAATATTCTGCGCTATACTCTTTCACAGCTCACACAATAAAACACCCAGCAACATGAGGTGATGTTGTCACCTGTAACTGGTTGAGAAGACTGTTTCTAATCACAAGCCTAAAAAAAAAAACAAGTGGAGCTTGTGAAAGCAATTAATACCTTGAAAGTCTTCAAGTAGATTAAAGTTCAGAGCTGATGTTGGTCAGAGAGTCTGCAGCGACTGCAGGTAAATTTAGTTTCTTTCCTGCAAACAGCGTTAAAAACAAACTCAGCAAACAACTCGGCGTCTGCAGTCGAAGTCAAGTGAGCGGAAAAGAAGAGGGGGAAAAAAAAAAAAAAGTTAAGCTCACAGTGAAAGCAGTGAAGCCGCTGAAATGCTCCCAATTTAAGAGCAAACCTAAAGGATGTAATTGAGGCCTACGGACAACATAAGCACAACATGGAGGAGCACCTGTTCGTGGATGGCACCCTGCCACTGCGCTCTGTCTGCCTGCTGTGGAGGCTAGCTACCCACTGATGAGGAATTAGAAAGTCATTAAGGAACACAAATAGCAGGATGGCACAGTCACAACCGACTCCATTTATAGACTCATGGGGAAAAAAAGCCTAACTTTTCTCAACTTATTATTGATTATATTTACATTTCTAATTTAGATTCTCTCTTTAGGTTCATATCATGTTTCATTAAAAAAAAAAACCTTCACCTTTAAACTTGTAAACAATAATATAAAAGTTGGGTTTAAATTGTTGCCATTGTTGTTTCTTTTTGTTTGTTCATTAAAAATCCAGCTCAGATTCATGTTGATTACAACAGATGCCAAGATGAATTTTCACGGTGGTGTAATTCTCTCCTGCCCGCTGGTTTTGCAAAAATAACCAGCACAGAAAGCTGCTTGAAAACAGTTTCAGTTCGACGTACGCAACAAGATGAACGGCCTCCACCCCGTACCAGCGGCTCTGTGAAGCTATACTTAGGCACAGCAGTGTTTGGAGCTAAACGCTCATGTCAGTGCCAACATGCTTACAGTGACAATGCTAATATGTTGGTGTTTGGATGGTTTAATATCCACCCTGCTCTCCATCTTTGTTCAGTGTGTTTGCAACAGTAATGAAATTTGTTTTGTAAAAGGTGTAAAACAAAGAATAAAAGCTCTTGCTGGATGTCCCCAGTCTGAATTGGCAAGTACGGATCAAAAACGGTCTTATGCTCGTGTGTATCCGTAGACACTCAGAGTCCTCTGTGTTGTTGCGTAACCCGTCTGACCTCCTCTCCGTGGGCTGACGTGCACCGGAGAGCGCACGGAGACCGCAGGGCTCTGATTGGTCCGCTAGAATTACCTCATTTCTGGTTGTTTTCCTTCCACAACAATGACATCGCCGCGCGTTTCCTCTTTCATTCTCATCTCATTTGAAATAAAATGATGTTGTTCAGTGTTGATCAGTTCTAGTCCCAACAAACGTCTTCTCTCGGTCTCCGTTGTGTAAATAGTCGATAATCGTAACGGATAGAAACGTATCGCCCTCTACTGTTCTGGTGGTGAATTGCCTTGCAACACCCGCCAGCCAACACAGAACACTAAAGGGTTCGCGGCTGCGTTGATACGACTGTGTGGCTGCGCAGTTCACAATCTGAGAAGCATAACGAGGCCTTAAGTCTCATTAATACAAGTGGGGGAGCGGTTCAGTGCAACAGAAGAGCTACTGAGCTGCCAGAAGCATCAACAACGGACATGTGAGCATCAGTGCTGGATCATAGAGCGATGGAGGAAGGTCTGATGAGTTCGATCAATCTTTGTCTTTTACATCATGTGGAAGATGGAGTCCAACTCAGACACTGTGACACTTTGGTCCATGTTCTTACGTGAAACTTTGGGTCGTGAACCAACCTGACGCTGCTTCAGGACAGTTTTGATTTGGCTTCAAATTTCCCAGATCTTAGTCTGATCCAGCATCTGATGGATTCACTGGACAAAAAGTCTGATCTGTGAAGGTCACCTCCTGATGTCTGTCCTCATCACGTCAGAGCTGTTTTAAACGCAATGTTTCTTACATCTTTTTTGTTTTGCTGTTAGATCATTAACAAACGCGGAGCTGCACTGAGTCAGTCTGAGAAAACTCAGCTTCATATACAGCTCATCATATTCCTGACGTCCCGTTGTTTTTTCGTCTGCATTCAGTTTCAAAAATAGATTTATTTTGCTGCTTAACGTTTTAGTTTTAATTGCTTGTGTGAGCTGCGCGTCACCGACACTTCTGCTGCTGCTGCAAAATCAGCAGAGCGACCACAGCAGCTGACTTACCGTCGCCTTCGTCTCATCTTTTTTTTTTTTTTTAGTTTTTGTGGTTTAAAACGATCTGGTCTGGACCAAAACTGACCCATCGGCAGTTGAAGTTTCCGTCCTTAAAAAAAAAAAAAAAAAAAAAATGCAGCTTTCAGGTCTTTAATGTGAACTATTTGAAATCAATATTAATATGAAAATGTCTCGCTGTCTCCCCGGTGCCATCTGTCTGATGCTCACTGGTCACACTCCCCCACCTCTCCCTCCTCCTCCCTCCTCGTCCCAGAGCTTGTGGTACCTAATTAAAACCTTCAAATGGAGTTGCAAATGAAGTTTTTCAGTTGTCTCCACAGCTGCTGAGGCTGGCAGCACCAACTCCAGAGGTTCAGCAGAAGGGCAATGAGGCCTGAGCCTTTTTCCTCTTACAGGTTACGAGGTAGAGACGCTAATGTGTCTGAAAGTTTTGCCTGAAGCCGGATGAGTCTGATGATGGGACAAATAGGAGGACGGTCACTGGGGAACTGAAGGAGTAAAAAAAAAAAAAACTGCTACTGGAAATAACAGCATCAAGTCTTGAACTGATAATTGTACGACACTCGCAGAGGTTGGTCCGCTGACACCGTATTAAAGAGCGACTCGGTGGATTAATAGAGATTTTTACATCCAAATTAGTTTTATTTGACTGTAGGCCTCACAGCTGTGAATCGTAAAACGTCTACATATCCCGGATGAAATCACCACGGGGCCTGTCACTGTGGCCTCGCAGTTGTTTAATTATTCACCGTCTATGGAGCAGCTCCAGGATTGGCCTCGGTTTGACATCGTCACTGAAGCCTTCACTCTCTCTACTGCTGCTGCTGCTGCTGCTGCTGCTGCTGCTGCTCAGCTTGTTTGTGTTTACAAATTAAAGCTGAAAAATACATTTTTAAAGTCAGAGCAACTTTATTTAAAGCTGCAGGAATCAGTGACAGAAATATAAAAATAAGACAATATGACGATAAGTGTTTTCATATGTTCCATATACACGTCGTCACGTCATGTTACATATTGTTCATTTGCTTTTTTTATCGAGAGACATTAAAAAAGTAGGACAAAGAAGGAAAAAAGGTGAAGAAGACTGAGACTTTACAGATGAATCTGTTTGTCAGTAATACGTATTAGTGTTTCTTTATGTACATGTGTATATTTTTTTTTCTTTTTGGAGATTCCTCAGATCTCATCACTCAGACACTAACACTTTTAGGATTTACTGCAAACATTGATGTGGGAACCAGAGCAGTCACTTATACACCTTTTCCACAAGCATCTTCTCGGCTCTACTCGATTTATTTGGTTTTCCACTTGGTGCTAGTTCCTGGTTCCAGCTACTGTTTTAGTTCCTACTCTGTGGAGGAACCAATGGAGCTGAGTCGACACTAAAACGTGACGTGAACAGACGCCGGCCACTGATTGGTCAGAGGGAGTGTCTTCACAAGCTGCCACCAGACGCCAGTTGAGTTGAGAGAGCGTCAACAAAATAATCAAGCTCCATTTTTAAACAGGACAAGAGTGATAGCCATCGTCGTAGCTACCTGGTCGTAAGCTAACCCAGCAACAAGTACAGCATCTCCTCCATGTCCATTAATGTTTACTGATGTTTTAGTGTCGTGACGTCGCAGCAGTTTGACTCCACTCACCACATTCACGTGGAGGAGGAACCAAACTGTGATGGAAACAACGTGTCTGCTACCAGACTGAGTAGAGTCCAGTAGAGTCCAGAAGAAGATTTAATTTGATGGACTCTTCTCTCTTCTTTTTCAGTTTCTAACTTCAGCTTTTGTCAACTTGGTTTTTTTCAGATTCTTCCATCAGTTTCAACATTTGTGTCCCAGTTACTTTGCCGCCGTCCATTTTAAGCCATTTTTAACCATTTTAAGCAAAATTTCTAACTATACTCGTGTTTCTGCCTCTTTAATAATCATCAAACCCGTTAGCATGTGTCAAATGACTCTTACACAGAATAAGGTGTTTACATGTCTGAAGATTGACATAAACCACGTTTTATTTTGATGAAATTGATTAAAAATCTCTGTTTACATGGTAACGTTTTATCCAGAGTAATGACTTATCTCGGTTAATAACAAAACATCGGTGAACTTGTAAATGTAATCGGTGTTTTTAATATTTCTATTAGCAGTTGATCCAGTTTAGTTTCTTGTAGCTCATTGTTTTGAAGCGTTTAGCAACTACAAGACAGATTTTCTTTTTTTTTTTTTTTTCCTCCTTTGGAGGTTTGTGGAGAAAAATAAGTGAAATGGAGCAAATAGAAGTTAATTTTGGACTTAAATTTGTCAAGTTGCCAAAAACATCAATGACTCTCGCTGAATGTTAATGATATTATTCGCTGTCTGCTGATCCCTTTGCTACCACATTAGATGTATCAACTTAATAAGGTGATGTGACAATTTTTGTGTTTGTAGCTCATTTCTGACGCCTGTAAATGGCCGCAAACATCAATTAGTTCTGTTTTTAAATGAGCAAAAACGAAATGTGCTCGAAAAAAAAAATGTTCTCAGCTTCTTCTTTTCTTTATTTTGGGTCGAAGCTCAGACCTCATCGTCTGGACGAGTCGGTAGATGGAGTCTGTCGAGTAAAACTTCATCAGACTGTGTCCGATCACCAGGTGATGAACGTCTGTTTCTGAGTCTTAAAAAACCTCGACCGGAGCTGAGCTGCTTCAGAGGTCAAGGCTCGAGGAGAATCTGACAGATATCACGAACGCCGCTATAACTCCTATCTTTTTACACTTCACTTCTGCAGCCGTAATACATTGTACTTTGAGAGTTACCCCAAGGCTCACTAGCCGTGTGAGTCATTGGCACACCAGTGACTCCGGCTGCACAGTCAATTACCCATCTACCTTTCATGGACCAGGAGCAGAAGACAGGGAATGAGTTCATCCATGCATTCAACCTACGGCAGCCATGCCTCCACCAGAGGTGAAACACATATGCAGACGGCAGAGACAAGAGGATATTGGGTTAGTTTTTTTTTCTCTATGTGGAGAATAAAGGTTAATAACAGTCCTTTCCTGTGTCATATTTGACATGACCAGTCATCGCAGTAATTACAATCATTACACTCCAAAGGATGTCTAGTTATCCCTCTTAAACACAGGCCGCACAAAGGAAATCAATTATTCAATCAGAGCTCTCCCATTCATCCCTGCCTGAGTTCACTTAATTTTGGGCCTGGGTGAATCTGCCGCAAATAAACCCCACGACCGGAGAAGAAAAGATGAACAGGCCCCTAATTTGTACCCTTTCAGGCGGTCAATCACTTTTCAAAGGAATGCAAGCTTATTCTGACAATCAGGCCGACGTGAATGGGAATGGGTTTCATCTGCTACTTTACATAAGTTATCGGGTGATAAAGAGGGCAGAAGAAGAAGAAGAGAGAGAGAGAGAGAGAGGTGGAGGTGGTGGTGGTGGTGGTGGTGGTGGGGGCTTTCTGTCGACAAATGCAGCCTGTAGCCCCCTTTCTCCTTTCTCTCATCCTGCTTTCACCTCATCTCTCACCCATCCTCCGCTCCTCATCTTGCCCGTGCCCACTAGGATTGGCAGCATGTAATTTAAGAGCATGGGCACAAAGACCAAATGCCAAGCCCATAATGGAAGCTGGATGTGTTCTGATTTAAATGGGCTTCTCTTGCTCAGAGACCAGGGCCTGTAATTAAGATCACTGGGACAAAGGAGAGGAGACAGTCTCACAATGCAGTCGGGACCTGGTTGAAGAAGAGGGAGCGAAAATATCAGCTCCTTGCACCCAAAAATGGAAAGAAGTTTTTTTTTTTTTTTCCTTCTCTTTAAATGGACACTTGAGTAGTTGGAGGAGAAGAAAGTTTAAAGTGAAGAAACACGTGGCTGCTATTGCTTCTCGTCTGTTTGTTGTTGTTGTTGTTGTTTCTCTGTGATGATCAGCTGAATTTTACCGTTTCGTTAATGTGACAAACTTCCCGACACGCAGTCAAATTCAGCCTCAGTTTCAGCCAACTTTCAAGGATCCTCCACCACAGCACATGCATCTCTTTGATTACTTATGGGGCGCGACACGTTGCAAAGAGCAGCTTAACTTCACAGAGAATTACTATTACCAAGCAGTGACTCCATCAGCATTCCTGTAGGGGTATTTGATCAATCTGAATGATGAAAAGACGACGAGAGGCCTTCGTATCCGGATGGAGGGCTGGAAGTCTCGTCCTCCACATCCATACACCCTCCATCACTCTCTCCTGAGCTTTTTTTTTTTTTTTTTTTCTTTTTTTTTGTTCCCGAGGACACACTCTAGCTCCTAGTGCTCTGGGTGGTTGTGTGTTCAGACCTTTTTCCGTTTAATTAGATTTGTTAAAACAATTTTTGGAGTGCTTTATACGGTAAAAGCTCTCAGGGGTTAATATCCGCAGAACACTTCTGTTCAGCTTCTTTTCACCAATGGAGCATAAATTATTTAAATTATTCAGAATTGTGCGACCTTTTATCTCACCCCCTTTGAAGGCAGCAAATTAAAAATGCAAATGGGCTAACTAATTAATATGCAAATGCATTCATTCCCAGTTAACAATTAGCAATTAAACCTGCAGTGTCTAGAAAGAGCACTGACAAAATTAGCAACTTATTTTTTCATTTGAAAAATAGTCGGTCCGAAAAAAAAATTGATTGACGAAATGACTTTCACTGACAGCCACCTGCCTCGATATAAACAAAATTAATGGGATGTCATGTAGGAGACACAGAGATTTGAGTAGAGTCATGTCACAAACAACAGAAAATGTATGTCGTTTTGTCATGCGTTTGGTTCCAAGTCTTGTATATTTCATAACTCAATCAAACTGCAATTGAAACATAAAAGTCTAGGAGGGTTTCTCAGTGCTTGTGTGTGTGTGTGTGTGTGTGTGTGTGTGGTAGAAATACATACGAGGACATTGCATAACACAAATAGCAGGTCTTTGTTTTTATAGCCATGGTCAGATTATCCAGAGCAGGAAAAAAGAGCAGGAAGAAAAAACCATAAAATACCATGAGCTGTCAAACACTTTCCTATTTCCTTCAACACGCTCAAATGCAATCTTACACTTCACGCTATCTCCTATATTACACCTTATGATACCTAATGTTACAAACTCGACATCAGTCATGCATGCCAAGCCCCGACTGTCTTCCCAGCCTGAATTTAACCACATCCAGATCCTTTCATGTGATAGTGGGAAGGTGCGGGGGCTGGGAGGCGTGAACTACACCTCCTTGTAAAGGTTATCTGTGATACACAGACCCGGGGGCACCTGCTTCATGCAGAGTTCACGCGCGTTTGCTGCCGCTCGAGACGAGAACATACAAAGTGATGTATGTGTGGAGATCACTGTCAGCCGCCGAGCGATGACAATAGAGGTCAGTCAGTCAGTCAATCAGAGGGAAACAGGAAGCGAGGGGGAGACAGAGAGAGAAAACACTGAAGATTCCTCTTTTTTTCTGCCTTTCTTTTCTATTTATTAACATCCGCAGCTCATATACTAATAATCACTGTCAGTGTTTGACTTGATCTCTTGTCAAGCTACAACTTCCTGCCAGAGGGGCTCAGCAACACCATCATCACCTTTCGACAAACGCTCGCTGATCGCCGAGGCCTTTTAAACATGATTCTTGTGTTTCATTAACTTGCATTAAGTGCCCGTGTCCCTCGACGCTTGAATGCTATATTACCAAAAGAAGGTTCATATTTTATTTATCGCAGTTTAATATTGTTTTTGAATATTTGCGCTGCCTTTAGGCCTGGCTCCCAGTCACGTTATGCTCTTTAATTTCTCTTCGGAATTGATTCTCCGTTGCTGCGAGTGACGTTTGATTAAAAACATTTTCTTGCATAAAAATGTAAACGAACGTGAAGTTATTCTCCACACTGCAGCTGTTTGATACAATATCTTTAGATTAACGCTCATATTTTTTGATTTAATGCACTCCTTAATTGAATTGTTTCTTGTTTGTATTGCACAGTCGCCGCCGTCATTTAAGAACATCTCACCTTACTGACCGCTCGTACCGATGACGCCCCGCAGCGCTAATTCATCCGCTGGTTTTCATATACATACCGGTAATATACCAGCGACTGCATAATTACTGCGCTCGGCACAAGACACACTCCACATGCATCTCTTTATCCGCTCACTCATGGAATAAATAGAACTAAAACACAAGAAATGCAGCAAAGAGCCTCTTTCAAGCAAATAGGCTGGGGGTGGGGTAGATAATTAATTCTGAGATTAATGTACTGTAGCAGTGGTGTGTTATTAAAACGCTATTTTTAAATTACAGCTCAGAAAGCACCCCCTTGGGATTAAGAGTGTTAGCCACTGATCTCTGCTTAAGTTATGGATGGAAAGGAAGAAGAAGGAGGAGGAGGGGGGGTTGTGTTTTACATGCCCAGGTCCCATCTTATGGCTCCTGCTGTGGGCTGACACGGAGTGTGTTTGTGGCGTGTGTTCGCCTCAGTGACTCACTGAAAAAGCCTTTAGTCTCTTTATCAGTGCAGTCAGAAGTTGTGCTTCTCAATAAGTCGTTAGTATCAAGTGTTTGATAGGCAACGGACGCTGCTGGTGAACAAGTGGGTTTGATTAATGGATCTCGCTGCGTCTGTGGTGAAACACTTGTTTGCAGAGCAGAGGAATGAGGGCAGGTTTTCTGGAAGTTTGACGGCAAACGGTTGAAAAGCGTTCGACCCTGAGGAGGGAAGATGCCTCAGCTGCAAACTTTGGTTTTATGTTTCAGTTTGGATGCTCTTACTCGTGCACAAGTAATTGCGGGGATGCAGGAACATGACAACATTATTAAGACATCCTCAAATTTAGTTTAACTAAGCTGTGATTATCTAAACTCCTCTTAGTTTTTTGAGGTAGATGAGTAATATGAGGTGAATCAATAAATAAAAACACAGTCTTTGCAACAAGTTTACACAGATTTTGAAAATCTGTGTAAACTTAGTGTCAGCTCCAGAGACAGATTGTTGTGATGAAAGCTGTTTACTACAATTTTGATCATTTCTACTAGTTTGGATTAAAGTGACAGTCCAGAGTAACATGAACCAGAGTCTATTTCACCATGAATACGAGTAAAACTCCCCTCAATTGATATGTTACGTTGGTTGAAGTAATATCCAGTTTGACCATCTTTTGTTTTCCCTACACATAAACTGAAGTACTGATAACTTAGTAAGTGAACCCAGAGTTTATTAAAACACTGTTTTACAAGACTTACCCAACGTCTGGTTTTATAACAACTGGTGATGAAGGTTCCACATCAGCAGATTCATCATTTTTCTTGCTCTTCACTGACACATCAGCCTGTTGTGCAGGAAAACGATGAATCTGCTGATGTGGAACAACCTTCATCACCAGTTGTTATGTATTTGTGATTAAATAGATTTGAGTAGTTTTTTGGGCTTTTGAGCTGATTTAACATGAGATAATCTTTTTAAATTTGGCACAAACTTTTCATTTGAACTCGAACGAACTGATTAGATTTCCGTTGTTAAAGGTCAAAGGTCACTGTGATCTCAGAAAACATGTTGTTGAAGTCACTATAGATTTGATAGAAATGTTAATTTAGACTAGAACATGAAGTGATTAGATTCTGGTGGTCAAAGGTCACAGCTTTAACTTTTAAATTTAAACCATTAATTACGTCTAAATGGAAACTGGACCGGTGGGTTGAAGGAGAACGACTGTGCGGTCGTAATTTTAGTTGTTTTGTTGCTCGGAGGCAAACACTGATGTTGAAAACACAACCCTGACATTTTCTCACCTCACAGATGATGTGGTGAAAATGTCAGCAAACAACTTTCTCATCTAGCTTTTAAATAAAGAAGAGACAGAAATCACTTTGAGATGTGACATGAATACGTCACATGTGCTTCTTCCGTTGTTTTAATTATTCACCGTGTTCGACGGTTAGTCGCTAACTTTATCTCTGTGCAGCTTGTTGCTGGTTAAAAAACCTTTATGATCTCTTGTATATATATATGTGTGTGTGTGTGTGTGTGTGACTTCTTGTGTTCTTTGCCACATTTGACTTATTTTTAGTGGCGCCGCTACACTCGCAGATCTCCACAATTAACTCTGTAAATAAAAAAAAGTGAATATAACCATTGAAACGATGGGTAAAACTATAAAAACTGAATCGTAATAAACATTAAAAGACTGAAAGCATCAAGCCAGAGTTTCTGATAAAGGGCTAACAGCTTTTTAATCTCTGACAAATATGTGTAAAAGGCTGCGTGTGCCGGTCCATCTGCATCGGATGACCACAACATGACAGAGCGATGGTGTGTGTGTGTGTGTGTGTTTGCAGCGTGTGTGTGTGTTATGTTCTGTTTTTAACATTGGCAGCGAACGCTTTGCACCTGTGGCTGCTGGCAGACCATCCCGCGGGCTGCAGCTCCGGAGGGACCTTGAAGCCCGTCGCAGTGGGAGAGAGGAGTCTGTCCTGCTAACCGTAATTAGCACAGGCCTGTTGATTCACTGATAATGAGAGGGAGTTCATTAGCACCACGCTAATTGCTGCCTACTTCACCACCGCAGCCATGCCAGCCCACCCCTCCCTCCCTCCCTTCCTCCTTCCTCCTCCACACAAAAAACAAAAAAAAAAAAAAAAACTACCAAAAAGAAAAGAAAAAGTTTCCCCGTCTGTCACATTTGAGCTGAAAATAAGCTTAAAAAAATTGGTAACTTGTCTAGTGAGTGAGTGGAAGAAGAAGCAGATTGTGTGGAGGAAGAAGCAGAGAGAGAGAAAAGTGTGTTGGGTTGTGAGATTTGTCAGCGACGAGCAGCAGGAGGTTTGTGCAGATGCGAGGAGGTAGGACATTTCTGTCCAAGGACATGACGGAGGTTCAAAAGCTAATTGCCAGAACAAGCAAACAAGAGAAAACACGGCGTTCCTGCTGATTCAGCTTAAGGACAAACTCACCTGCACCTGTGTTATATAACCACTGTCACAGACGCAGTTTTAGTCTCCGACTGAAAACACTTTATTCAGACTCGGTTATTATAAGATCTTCAGTTCATTTCACTCCATCGTCTTTAAGATGCTTTCTCATCTTAAACTCAGGGTCAATAAGATTTTGAGCTTCTGTAAAGTGAATAAAACAGATGATACCAGTGAACGTCTGTGGGCCGAGACGAAGCAGAAAACTGTAAAACTCTTAAGTGTTCACAGTTTCCACGACGTGTCTGATGCTGAAGTTCACAATCTTACTCTGAGAACTTTGAGATCTGATGTAAAAACCACCTGAGCTGCAGAAAAGATCATCCATGAACAACCTGCCGTTGTAACTTTTACACAAATGACAGTTTTAAAGAATTATAGATAACAAAATTATGATTAATTAAATCCTATATTACACAATCTAATAATATATTTTCTACCTGAATGTGAGTGTATGATTTTAATTGATTATGCAAAGAACAAGTCAGTAGTTTACCACAGAAACGACCACTTACATCCACGCTTAGTTTTCCTCGAATTTACACCAGCAGCATCACGTCAGCCTCTGATGACTTGTTGTTTCCAGCAGCAGCAGCGTCACGATGCGTTCAGGTTGCTGCGCTGTTGAATATTCTGAGTTGAAATCAGTCAATCAAAACAGGAGAAGTTATATAAAAGATATACAAAACCACAAATAAGGAAATGATGAAACGTAATAATTAAAAACAACTAATCAAATTTGGAACGATGATAACCCAGTATGTACTGGAGGAGAAAATCCACAAATGTAGGATTTAATGTCTCTTCTCCACCACGTGGTTGTGTCTCTACTCTACTGGACTCTACTGGACTCTACTGGACTCTACTGGACTCTACTCAGTCTGGTAGCAGACACGTTGTTTCCATCACAGTTTGGTTCCTCCTCCACGTGAATGTGGTGAGTGGAGTCAAACTGCTGCAACGTCAAGACACAAAAACATCAGTAAACATTAATGGACATGGAGGAGATGCTGTACTTGTTGCTGGGTTAGCTTACGACCAGGTAGCTACGACGATGGCTATCACTCTTGTCCTGTTTAAAAATGGAGCTTGATTATTTTGTTGACGCTCTCTCAACTCAACTGGCGTCTGGTGGCAGCTTGTGAAGACACTCCCTCTGACCAATCAGTGGCCGGCGTCTGTTCACGTCACGTTTTAGTATCGACTCAGCTCCATTGGTTCCTCCACAGAGCAGGTACCAGGTACAATCCCTGATGGAGAACAGAAAAGCCAGTTGAGTTGAGCTGAGCTAGAACGATGTAGTGGAAAAGCCCTAAAAGTGAAGAAAACCTGAGGCTGTAATCTCTGCTAAAAGTTCAATTATCTACCTACTGAATAAATAGTCTGAAAACTTATCCCAGCTGCTGCAAAAATGTCTTAAATTTGCCTTTGTCATTACAGGAAACTGAATGTAGATCGTGGATATAAATAATTATAACATGAAGCTGAAACTTAATCATGTTAAAAAAACACAACTATATTTACAGTGAAAAATGCACAAAAAATAAAAAATAGATTCATTGTAGCAAGTAAAACAATCCAACATCATTCAGCTACATACGTTACTTTACTTTACATGTCTTTGATGTGGAAACTTAGATTTGAATGTAAATGAATTCACTGTAAGTCACATTGACATACTTTTAAATATTAAACAGATTTTTATCTCAGTTAACAGTTGAAATTTCACGTTTCAAACTGTAATGTCAAGTAATTGTTTATCTACCGTACAGAGCATGCAAATGAAAAACTGTAACACACACACACACACACACACTGCATTTACCACCTAAGGCCATTGTTCTCCTGTCTGTGTTTGCAGATCTCTGCTAATTGCTCCTCAAAGCTGAGTGACGTGTCGTTAATTCATGTTGGTCGACGTGAACGTTCCCTGAGTTGGAGCAGATCAGTGTGTTTCAATAGATGTTATGTTTATCTGATAAACCTATTGAATCCATATAAAACATTATTTCTAATCACTATATAAACTGTGGTGTTTAATATGTTGGGATGAAAACACTACGTGTTTCCTTTGCTCTAATATTTGCATCTGAAATTGCCAGAAGCTCTATAGGCGTAGCCCCAGCTGAGCTGGAAAACATCTGTTTTGCGCCATAAACCAATCTCCTTTTGTGCATTAAGGTAATAAAACAGATTTCCCACAAAAGCTGTTGGCACACGGTGTAAAACACTGTGTCAATTAAGGCCAGTCGTCTTTGCTAATGCTCTCATTTGTTTAAAGCTGCTCTAAACTTTTATATTATATTAACAATAGATCACGTCCCTGTGTTTGTGTAACACTGGTCACAGTGATGAACAGTTCAACATCTTTTAACTCTTGGTTTTGTTTTTACGACCTGCGATTTTTTTTTTTCTCAACATTTTCTGGTTTTAACAAAACCAGAACTAACGACTTAACTAACGTTATTGTTATTTCTAGTTATATCCAGGTGCAGTTAACTTGACCTTTGACCTTTTACCAAAGGTCAGGTGTCAGTGTTTCTCTTGGTCCTTAGTGATGTCGAAGGTAAATGTGAGACTTTTTTATCTCACGTTTCCTGCGTCTTCTGTGATTTCACCGACGTCTGGATCAACGTTTGACTGATGAACATGATGATGAGGATGTTGTGATAACGACATCATAAAATCCTGGAGGGTCGGGATAAAGAAAACCTGTTGAAGTGTTGTTGAAGATTTTACGTTGACGAGGCCAAAAAACACATTTTTGTTATTGTTGTCATCGATCTACTGCCTCCTAATGGACAAATAATCGATTACTACAAGTTAAATGTTGCATATAAACAATGAGTTGTTTATTTTTTAATATAAACTTACAAATGTAAAATAAAAGTAAAGTTAATCAGTTTGCTGAGACTTGAATGTTTTTGTTCTTAGTGTTGGTTTATTTAAACAGTTATAAAGTCTTGTTGTAACTCTACATATAGATTATTATCTTTAAATTTTGCAGTAAAATAAAGCAGAAGTATGTTTGGTGTGGGACTGTGAGCGGTGCAAAATCAAATCAGCACTATTTTCTGTGTTGTTAACACCATCGCTGACGTGTTTAACAGACACATATAAATAGTTCAGACCTGACTTAGTGTGAAAATATAAAATATAAGTCATATGTGGCTCAGAGACGGCGGGTAGCAGGTGTTTACTCCGTCCATTCAGCTCGTCTAATTAAATATAAATCGATCTTTGTGATTTTAACAAATGGCCACTCAGAAGCTTTATAAGGAAAAAAAAAAAAACACGTCTGCATCTCTGTGAAAACTTTCCTCCTAATTGTTGTGAAGCTTTAATCACTGATGCAGTCTGTAGCTTATGGTCCCCAGAGAGCACTTCATGTTCAACCTGGGGGAAATGGAGGAATGGATGCATGGATGGATGGAGGGTGGAGGATGACTAACTGGTCCGAAAGTACCACGGTAATATCCGTCAGTGTTGTGTATTTCTACATAACAAGTGTCCATCCACGAGGCAATCTCACCTCAAGAGAGTGATCTGTCTCTCCTTTCCTCTCGCTAAGAGGCTGAGGCTTTATCAGCGAGGCCATGATGAATTCTCAGCAGACACCCACTCCGTATGGGCCCTGAGTGAGCATGCATTTAAATGAACCCTCTCTTCCTCTGCCTCGTACTACACAAGGATTTCTAAACTCTCTCTCTTGTCAAGCACTACATCAAACACAATAACAACAGCCATCCTAGCCCGCCTTCACTTCACTCCCCTCCACCACCTCCACCTCCTCCTCCTCCACCCGCCTCCTACCTCTTTCTTTAAGTCATTTTCCTCTCCGACATTTTTCTTCTTCTTCGTCCACATCACCAAAGACTCCTTTCATCTGCTTTTCATGATGGACTCGTCTACATTTTTTAAAGCGCTTTTACGTCATATTCGAGTTTGTTGCTGCTCTCAATCAAACCACAAAGAATCATAAGCCATCATTTCTAACCGCCTTGTCTCTCCGCTCTCTCTTTTTTTTATTTCTTCCCACTCTCCTGGTTTTTTTTAACTAAAAGGTGAGAGAGGAAGCATCAAACATGTCCACAGCTGGGATTAATAACTGGATTATAATCCTTCATGACTAAAAGAACTAAAAGACTCATTGAAGTCACATTTTTTTATTATTATTATTTCTTGTTGTTTGGAAAAGTTCTTTAAAGCCGTCAGGTGTTAGATATCAGTGACTTTCTCACCTCCAGCCACAAGAAAACAAAAACTTCAACCCACATTTGTGATTTTTTTTCTTCTTCTTCTTCAATTAAACCACTGAAGTCATTGTTTCCCAGGAAACTGAGGAAAAACTTCCAGAAAAAAAAGAAATCATGCGGTAATTACTCATAATCCCAACAATTTGAGTGCAGCTACCTCATTTGGCTCGGTAATTTCGGCTTTTCTGAAAATTTCCTTGCATACATTTGCACATTAATGTGGCCTGTTGTGTGTGGAGAAGAGAGAGGGGAGCGTGGCGTGTTTTTTTTTTTTTTTTTTTTTCCTGTGTGATGTCTCTCACAGTGGTGCGGCCCAGTCGGGGAGGCAGGGCCAGCTGAGACACAAAGATTGGTTTTGTTCTCTCTCTTTTTTTTTTTTTTTTTTTTTTTGCTGAGCGTTTTAACACATTCAGCGTTATTGCCTCTTGTCACCGGTGTTGTGATGGTAAACAAACACCTTTGCGGTGCTCACATGTCCTCGTGCATGTTTGATGTGTGTGTGTGTTCTTTTACATTCGTGTGTATAAAAAAAAAACAGCTTTAATTGTTACGTTGCACAAACACTTTCAGACTAAACGTCCTTGAAACACTCGGTATAAAGGCGGCGCCACCAAGTCCCTCCTCGCTGCACCTCCATATGTTTTATTTACCATAAGCTCTACGTTTCAATCTCCTTGACTTCTTGGCTACTCAGTCCACATCTTTCATGTTTTCTCCTTTTTTTTTTTTTTGCAAATAGTTGTTGTGCTGTCGGCGAGATATGGCCACCAGTGTCTGTGGCCGGCTCTGTGTTGTGCTGTGACTGTCTCCCTGAGATTTGCATAAATAAGCTCCCGGTCTCAGCATGCCCACGCTGTTGCCCAGGTGCAAGGACATTTGCATATAGAGCTGTGATAGGGCTCCCCTGGGTCCCCTCTGCAACTGCTGAGCGGGCAGGGGGCCGGCAGCATCACAAATTTGTTCTGAATTGGAGCCTCGCCGCTGCCCTCCATTTTATGCGCGTGGAGGAACGATGTGAAGGCGAAAGGATGACCGGAGAGAAAGAGAGAGAAAAGGAAAAAAAAAATGTGGAGATGGGGTCGATGGGTGGCAGATGGTGGAGGGCACAAATAACAGTGAGACAGACAGACCGCTGCTTAGATACGAGGAAACCATATGCTTGATCCGTAACTTGGTTTGCAGCTGATTACTGACACCAGGGTGGATCAATCAATTGTTTATCCACATCATATAATGAATCCCATAATGGCTCTCAACAGCTCCGCTGATATATTACCGCATATTGTGTTGGACATCAACCAAAGCAATATCAACAACAATATTTCTTGACTTTCTCTGATGGCCCCATCATGCTTTTCCATTACCACGGAGTCTCAGTGGTCTTTTGAATCAGCAGAATATGTTTTGGGAGGCAGGGAGTCGAGCCCGGTCCTGATTAGTCACATGCCACTCCTCTGACAATACTCTCTCCATCTGAGCACCATCGAGCCGAGCCGCCGTCTCTCCAACGAGAGAGAGAGACGACTTCTGATGGGACGCCAGCCAGAGGAGCCTTGTGGGATCCCGGCGGCGAGGAGGAGATCCTGCACGAGAACAGATGTGATGAAAAACAAAACAAAAAAAAACCCCAAAACATTTCGACAAAAACTCACTGTTTCAAACGATGTTTTTGCTCCATAATCATCACATATGTACAAATCTGGAGAGCGGCTCCCTCTTGATGTAGCTGTAGATACTTTAAGATGAAATTATTACAGAAATCGCTTCTGTTATAATCAAACCAGGAACGTCTGGGCAGGAACAAGCTGTGGCAGATTACGCTCCCACTCTAAAAGGCTATTATCAACACCTGGTCATCGTTGAGGAGAGACGGAAATATCAACACAAAATCAGCGCTTTGTACGACGCCTATTGTTTTGTGAAGACATTTTGACCTCAATTACAACACAACGTCTGTCTGAGCAGACGAGTGAGAACCCCAAGGCCAAACAATGAGGTGTTGCTCTTGTCAAAGATGCTCAGAGGTCAACGGAAAAGCCCTCATTAACCGCTTCTTTATTCCAGCTCCTAAACGTTTTTCATTTGTAACGACGGTGCGAAGAAACGAGGACGACCTCCTTCTGTTGTTAAGTCACAGTTTAGATGCTGCGTCACACGAAGACAAAGCAATAATAAATAATACACACAAAATATTTAAATACATGTTTGATACTTTAAAAAGTCATCAAGCAAAAACAAAACAGATCCTGATTAAACCACGTGACTGAGACGACCTCACGCTTTTTAACTTCAGAGGTTTTTTTTTCCACAGCGGCTGCAAATTTGCACAGCAAATTAAGTGAAACCAATGGCAATAATGTAGACATTTGTTTAATGTTCACGGCTGACTGTGCACGGCTGGTGCACCGGGTCACACAGAGTGAGAGAGAGTTGTTGGATTAAAGTTAAAAAAAAAGAAAACATCTTAAATTGTCGTTTGAGACGAGTTTAACCGACACACGAGCAGCTGTGGCTCAGGTGGTCGAGTGCGTCGTCCGCTAATCACAGGTGTTTTTCTGGCGACTTTGGTCCTCGATGAGACGACAAGTCCTTGATCCAAGACGCCGGACCCTGAGTCGCCTCAGACGGCAGGTGAAAACCTTGCACAGCGTTTGAAGTAAAAAAAAAAAAAAATGTAAATTGATTTGTAAACTGCAAGGACATAAATAAAGAAAAGCTTCAATAAGAATTTTAATGTGAAGCCGGAAACTTAACAAAAACATGTCTCTCTTTGCTCTTTCACATGTTTGCTCAGCACTGGAGGTGCTACAGCACCTCCAGTGCTGTGGTTAATACATCTGCATCATCACCTTTTAACACGTTGAATGAAAGATTTATTATTTTAAGAGTGAAAGGATATGAAGATCACACATAAAAGAGCTTTGTTTAATCTGTTTAATCACTTTTTACATTTGATATTCTCTCTTTAAAGCAGCGGCCAGAGGGGTTTAACACGAGATGTTGAACCGTGTGTGATCAGTCCATTTAATGAAACAGCTTGTTTGCAACACGGTGCCAAACAAGCTGAGAATTGCTGATCTAAAAGACACCAAAAAGCTTTTGGTGTTGAAGTCTCAGCGCGGCTGGCATGACCTCCACTCCAAGTCAATTTAAGGCCTTTTGTTTGGTTCTTTGTTTGGCTTCAGGCTCTAATGGCAAACAAAGGGGACACGGTGGTCGTTCTCAGTCCTCAGCACTAATGACATTGGCAGCGAGGCAGACAGACAGTGTTCATCCAATCCGTTGGCCTCCCAACACGGTGTCGTCGCCGTTACGCCGAGTCTCTGCAGAGTCTCTTCGGAGAGCTCCCATTTAGCCATTCTCTGTGATTTCCCTCTCAGGAAACAACCAAATCATTTTCTCATAGACACGCTCATTAGCTGACAGCACCGTTCCCTGCCAGTTTCAACATTTGAATATTCCCGTGTGTACCTCGGCAAACATCGGAGGTCTCATCGTTTCCAACCAAAGCCAGAGTCGACGTGCCAGCAACACACTCCAAGGAGAAAGATCTAGATGCCAAAGCAATAAGCTGAGGTGGGAGAGAAAAAAAATAATGGCTCAAATGTTATGATACTCAATGACATGATGAGAATATGTCAGAATATAATTAGACGTTTGGTTAGAAGAAGCTGCGTATTAGGTTAAATAGTAGTGGGGAATATTGTGTTTAACACAATTTAGAGTAAAGCCTTTTGCACAATCGTGCACAGATACACAAACGTTCATATGCATACCGTCGGTTTCAGGGAGTTTAGTGCCTGAGACTGATTTTTATTTCCCTAATATGTTCTGCAGTAAATCTGCATTGTCTGTGGCTATTGAAATACAGAGAAAGAGAGATCAATATAATAGGTTTGGCACCTGGCCAAAATCATCCCTGACAATGTGCGAGGCAGGCATTTGAAATCATCGGTGCATATCCGCGTGTTTGGGGGATAAAAATAATTCCTCGCCTCTTTGCCAGGGAGTGAGAGGCACAATGCCCAGGTCTGAAGGGAAGGGTGCCACATGGGTCTGCAAATTGGCTCAGGCGATCAGACATGGGCATCTCATTTTGTAGAGGAGAAGAAGAAGAAGGAGGGGTGGGAGATGAAGACAGGAGGTGTGTATGTATGTGTGTGGTGGAGGAGGTGGTGGAGCTGGCGGGTGGATGGGTGGGAGAAAGAGGGAGAGAGAGAAGAGAAAAGAAGGGGGGGTAAACAATCCCAATGATTTCCCCAACCTGGCACAGTCCAGGATGTGGATGGCTGCACTGGAGAGGAATTGCAACGGGTTTATTTGGCTCTCTGTTTGTTTCTTTATTGGGAGGAGAGAAGAGGAGGAGGAGGAGGAGGAGGAGGAGGGTGTCTGTTTCTTGTCAGAGCAGTCAGATGAGGGAGGATGTTCAGAACAAATTATTTCATTCAGATGAACTGAAAATCATTCCTGTACATTTGCAAACATTTGTTCCGTTTTATATGAATGTGCACAAATAATAATAATAATGATAATAAAAACTGAATGTGGAGAAAGTAATTTTCCTTTTCTCAGAGGTTGAGTGATAACATTCACCTCTGCTGTGGTGTCAATGTTAATGTCAAACCATTTTAACTTGTGCCAATTATGAAGAGAATAGTATTTACGTCACACACACACACACACACACACAGAGGATATAAAAGTATCTTGTTTTTTAACACATGTCTGCTTTCATGTGTGCGTGCACTGACACATGCTTGGCTAACCGGATACACACACACACACACACACACTTGACGTGCACATTGCACACGAACGCCACCACACGCCTTCCCATGCAGGTACCTTTGGCACCCTACAGACTCGGCTGCCGCCGAAGAAGTCTCAGCGGGAGTGCTAGATTAAAAATGACAATCACTCGGGGGTGCACGGCAATCACCACAGGAAACGCAGGTGCCTTTGTTAAGAGACACCCAGCGCTCTAAAGGGCCTAATTATCTGCTGTTATTTTGGCAGTTATCAGGCAGAGAATAACTCCCCTGCTCAGACTCAGACTCACACAGCGAAAAATTACTCACTCGCTCACAGTGAGGTATTATATTGCACCACTGACAAGGTATGCATATTATATGCAGTGTTGGAATTTCACTAGAATTTTCACAACACACTGTTGTGGTTTCCTGTTTTGTACAGAAAGGAAATTATTAGTATCTTCCTCTCGATCATTAAAAGAACAGAGGAGAAAAAAAAGTGCACAACATATTTTTTTTAAAACAACTACCAGGTGTCCAGGTGTAAAACATGTTTTTTTTTTTTTTTTTAGTGTTGGGGAGGTAAAAAAAAAAATAGAAAACTTTCAATGAAAACGATTTTGTTCATGGATCATATAAAATGAAATGAATGAAACAAGAAACAAGAGGAAGATATTAAAACAGCTCCCCTCTGCTCTCAGGGGCTAGGTGGCAGTGTTGGGCATGCTTTCACCACACACGCATACATATCCTCCTCTCAGCTCATGAACAGATAATTGGACAGTTTTATGGAGGATATGAACTCTGAAGGGGAACTTAAGCCATCTAATCATTGGCATTCAGCGTATGCTATTCATATGCATAAATACAAATAAAACACATTCTCTGGCTGCACAAAGAGAGTCGTCACTGAAAAGGAAGTCGTATTACAAAACACCCATATTCCTCTGAAATTGAACTAAAAGATTATAGGAAGTAAAAAAAAAAAGACTTCAGGTAGAAGAGTGGAAATATCTTTCTCTTCCTTTCTTTCTTTCTTCCTCTGCATCGAGTCTGAGTCTGAGTTGGTGATTAATCAGGAAAATGTACGATTCACACAGACGCTCGTTGTGTGTTTATTTTTTCTTTTCTTTTCTTTTTTTTTTGCACTTGAACAATAGAAACGCAACAATGCTTCACTCTGGCGGCAGCGTGTGTGTGTGTGTGTGTGTGTGTGTGTTTATTTTTGTGCACGTTCACGGACGATAAATAAAAACGAGTTTTACAAAAGTGTTTGAATCTCAAACATTTTGCGACCGTGATTTGATTGAATATAAAACTGTTTTTTTTTTGAGGGGGGGTAGATAGATCAAGGTGCACGAGAACATTACAGGGTTTTTGTTTTTGTTTTGTTTTATTTTTTTAATGTGGTGGTGGTTTTACATCACTTCAACTTGTGTCACCTTTCAGCTGAGACTTCCTGCCCCCTCGTGCTGCAGCCACTAATGTAACCAGCTCCATATAATATGCAGATAATGGTGCATCAGCGTGTCTCCTCCTTGTCGCCCTCGCTGCATTACAGTGGATCACACGACACGGCCTTGCCCTGCAGGAATACAAGCCCCTTGTAATTGAAATGAATAAGAGAGAGGGAGGAACATGCCCTACTGAGAGAGAGAGCCCAAACTTCTCTCTCTCTCTTTCGCTCTCTCTCTGTCGTCAGTATATTCAGTGGGGATCCAGCCTTTAGTCGGCACCGGCAGCCTCGCCGAGCTCTGTCACGGGGGCTGAGGCTCGTCTGCGAGGCTGATGGGGCTGATGGGAAGTGGCACGGTCGAGGAGAGGAGCTCTCAGCGTGGGGTGCAGGAACGGGGACAGTCCCCCACGGTCTCTTGCTCCCTCTCCCCCTCTTTTCACTCTCTTTCTTTCTCTCTCGTGTGCAAATGCATATGCATCTCGTATGATCTTTTGCTTCTTCTTCTTTCCCTTTTTTGCTGTGATCTCCCTCTTCCTGTTTCCCTCCCACTCTCTCTCGCTCCCTCTTTCCTTTTTTTTTTCTCTTCTCCCCCTCACTCTCTCCTCTCTCTTTCCCCACGGCCCGGGCCTTTCTTCATCTTAATCCCTCTTCCTCCTTGAGTTTTCTCGTCTCTATATATCTTTTTTTTTTCTTTTAGAGGGAGGTGAGTTTTGGATTCATGAGGAAAGAAGAAGACGTAGTCGTCCTGCTGTGGGTATTTGGGTATTGCAGCACCTGTTAAACTTACTGTACTGTGTAGGAAGAGTAATTCACGTCTTTGGACACATATTCTCATAACTTCTTCAACTTTTTTCACCTGTTCTTGCTGAAGTTTTATGAGAACTACATTTTAACTTATTTGTTTGAGGTTTCACATTGTAGCTGGTGCACCCTCCTCCTCCTCCTCCTCCTCTTCTCTTCTTCTTATACTTCACCCATCTGTGGGGGCAATTACATGCCCCCCTCTCATCCCCACACACAGCAAAAACCACATTCATCCCTCAGTGCACCTGCATCCCTCATGTTTCTAACAGTCCCACAATGCCGTGCGTCTACCGGCCTACAACGCCCCGGGTTCCTGTGAGAAGCAGATCATTGTCATCTTTCTCTTTCCTCTTTCTTTCTGCTCCACACTTTGGTGACATACACATTATTTATTTTATGACTGAGAACTCAATTGAAATCCTCCTTTCTCCATCAGTCACACACCACACAATAGCTTCCTCCTTATCTACTCGAGTGTCCTTTTTACAACACATCAGGGCACCGTAACACACCAATAAATTCTACTGTTTCCATATTCTTACCTACTGAAACGTGCTGTTTAAATTCATACGGACGAAAAAAAAAGTGGCCATGAAAAAAAACAGTTTTTTTTCCTCCTGTTCGCTTGTGTGACAGTTGTAAACAAGTAGCTCCTCCCTAACTTTCATTCTTTTTCTCACGCTTTGTAAGTTTCCTAAAGATTCCTGCAGGAGGGAATAAACAAGCTGATTATTATTTCTTTTTCTTTTTTTTCTTCTTCTTCTTCTTGTTATTCAGGGAACACGCTTGCTAACTTTTTTGCCCGCGCAGAGGACAAAACGCGTTACAACACTGAGTCGAGGTGACATTGCTGACCATGTCCAGCGGCCCAATTACCTCTCTCCAAATATGGCGTACAAAAGCGCGGCCGGTGCGTCTGTACACATGGTGTCTGTTACTCTCCAATTATTCCTGCATAAGCAGATTGTGTGCAACATCAAACTGGGGATGTGATGGCTCGTGTGCGGGCTGCCTCCAGCGGAGTGCTCTTTCTTTCCTATCATTTGATCTCGTATTGTAATCCCAGGTGCTTTGAATAATTTATAGGATACAGCTTCTCGTTAAACAATAATTTATATGTGTCTATGAGAATTGATTCCACAGGAATGCACATCTAAATAATGAGAGAAACTGCTGCATTTCATTTATAAGGGGAAGCAGAGAGATAATAATAGCAAAACAAAGGCATTTCAACAACAACAACACAAGCAGCAATAGTAACAATAATGATAATAATATTAATTGTAATGGGATTTTTTTTTTTCATTTAATTCTGCAAGTTCAAACTAACTTCTTCTAATGTTACACGATGATGTGACTGGATGTGTCATGTGAATCTGGACATTAAGGCTTTCACCTTCTTTTTTCTATTCACATCCACTTATCAATTCACAGGAGGGGGACCGTACTCATGCATGATGAATTTATTGTTAATGCAAAAGGCTTGTACCGCCCAGTGCCACTGCCCTCAGAGAAATGATGCAACTGATTCCTTCTGAGGCAGAACAATCAAAATGTTCATCAGAGGAGAAGATGTGGAGTCGAACTCCAACTCGACCCGGGTCGCTCAGTTCGCACCGAGTGTTTTAAGATTATAAAACACTAACGAGAAGCTTCAGGACATTTTCTCTTTTTATGAATATGTTTATATATATATGATTAGTTTTGAAAACAAGGCGTTTAAGAGTCAAAGTCACACCTGACAACTCGGTTCTCACATTGTCTCAGGATTTGATAGTGACTGAAATCTGACAAAGAGAAAAAAAAAAAAAAACGCTTCCTGTGCAGTTTACGTTTATGGTTTAAACAGCACTGAGGCATGCATAACAATGAATAAGAAAATGCAGTGTTGTTTAAGGTGCAACACTGTGAAGAAAGTTTTATTGGGACCTCTGCAAAGGAGGAAGTTTGCTCGCTTTTTACAGGAAGTGCTGGGGACCAATTATCCAGAAGTGTGACGCTGTCAGAAGTCTCCAGGTTTTGTCAAGTCTTCTGACACCCTGCCAGTGTTGTTCTCTGGGAAATGGAACTGTTGAGATTTTTTTTTTTCCCCAAACGGGCTCGAAAAAAAAAAAAAAAAAAAAAAAAAAAAAAAAGACTGCATTTGTGAGTAGCCTAAGGGTCTGGATTTAAACTTCTCCTGGTCGATACATTTTTAATTATCATTTTTCCTCCTCTTCCTCTTCTTCTTCTTTCTCAGGATGTGTGATACACGTTCCCTGTTTGTTTGGGTGGTGTTGTGGTGAGGGAATCTGTCTTTTCCAGAAAATCTTTACAGTGTCTTGAATTGAAATAACTAACATTAAAAACGTGTAAACGTCCCTCATTAGTGTAGAGATTCGAGATGTCGTCGCTATCACATGGAAATCAGAAAAATAAGATGATAAAACGTAGATTAGCATTTTAGAACTGGCTGCATCTAGTGCATCATTCTGCTTCAAAGAAGAAAAAGATAAATGATGATGCCATTAAAAGTGAACTAATTAAGGAATGCTTCTTTTAAAAACTCATTAACTGCACCCTCATTTACATAATGATGCATATTAATTAAGTTTTAATGAATCTGAGCTTCCATCAAGTCTCCTCTCCTTGGCAGTGGAGCCATCTCTACAAATGAATAAACACTTCTCTTAAGTATATTTCTCCCTGCAAATGGGAAATGGGTTTTAAACAATAGCAACAAACAAACAAAAGCCTTCAATCTCTGCTCAGTGGAAACGCACATAATTCAAGGTCAAACTTCAACAGAAAAATCGACATCGGTTTAAACAAATACGCATTTAAAAACAACAGAAAATATAGATATTAACTTTAATTCTGTCCTATGGAATGTATTTATGGAGAGAAACATTTCAACAGAGTATTTTCTGGAGGTTTTTTTTTTTTTAAAGAAAGAAAATCATTAATTCCTCACTGTGTCTTTATACAGAGGAAGAGTACAGTGACAGGCTATGGGTTGTTTCTAATGAGATGCATTTTAAATTAGAGCGCACCTCTCACATTGCCAGCTGGTGCCTGCTCAGGTGCTTCTGTGTTGTGAATGACGGAATGCACACACACACACACACACACACACACACACACACCATCATCATCCTCATCCTCCCCTGTCCTTACCATAACATATAAACCTCCTCCAATAACAAGAAAAGAGAGAGATTTCCTTTTCTTCTCTCTGTGACTGTGGGTCGGAGTGAGTGACTGGTGTTAATCCGATCTTTTTACCACACTTTAATTATTACAATTCCCAATAGCAGAATAATAAAATAAAATTTTTAAAAATCATTAACAGGCTTTAAGCCGAGAAGTTTGTCCTTAAAGTCGGAGAGCGAAACCAAAGAAATAAAATGAGATTTAAGTTCTGGTTTTTGAAAGTCTGACACTGATTCTCAGAAATAAACACCTACAGAAGAGGAGAAGAAATGAAAGCAGATACACTGGAAGTTTCAGTTTTTACTTGATTTACTGGTTGGTTGTTGTTGTTGTTGTGGTGGCAGGTAAACCAGGAGAGGAAAAAGAGAAAAGGGGTGGGCAGGTGAGCTCGCAGGGGTTAAAGGTCATTACGATCAGATGATTGGAACTACAGAGGGAAAGTGTGTAGCCATGTAGGGAAAATGGGGGAAGCAGATGCCCGTTAATTAGGGGAAATGTGACGGACAAGATTTGATCAGTGAGGGGTACGGCTGCCTCCTGCAGCACGGCAGCTGTTGCGAGGGGGGATGCTGGTGGGGCTGGTGTGTGTGTGTGTGTAGTGTGGGTGTGTGTGTGTGTGTGTGTGTGTGTGTGTGTGTGTGTGTTCCCGTCCCCACAGGGCACCGCTACACTTCACAGACATGCCAGGAACCGTCCGCAGGCCAACGCAGTGCCCTACGGAGACACAGACTATTTACAGCACAATACAATTCAACTCATTAAACTCTCACATGAAGTTGTATTTGTCTGAGTTGAAAACTTGATTTGTTTCTTTTAGTTTTAGGTGAAAATATTTTCAGTGTACATGCACTTAGCTGGCAGGCTTTAAAATAAAAACAACAAGAATCAATTTCTTAACTTTCTGAACATTTAATGACTTGTGTTTTCTCGTCACACGAGTGACTCTTTATTTTCTCCTCCTCTCGCACAGTTTCGAGATATTTTCCTGCAGCTTAAAAATGATGCAGCCTCACATATCAAACATTTATCATGTCAGACAACTTGCTCAGTGTGTGAGAAGAGTGTTGTTCAGTCTACCACATGTGTTCGTCAGTTGCAGGAGTTTGTCATAGTCAGAACTCGAACACTTCCAAAAATAATTTACATGCCTCCGTATCCTTCACCATCACGTCTTTAACTTTTTTCACTTCTGACTCAGATTTTGATAACGGCTGACCCAGACACTCTGCCACCGTCACCGCCGACACCGCCCGCCAGCCACGACGGGCCTCTTTGTCTCTCTTGTTTCCGAAAACGCGAATATCCCACGCTATCTGTCACTCTTTTGTCCTTTTTCATTTTGCGAAAAAGAGCGAAAGAGTTTCACTCAGAGGTGAAGAACTTCCCCCTCCGATCGCTGCGTCTGCCTCCTTGTCAACACGTGTCTCTTAACTCTTTTTGTCTACTACTGCATCTATATATATATATATATACACACACACATATATATGTGTTTGTGTCAGGTTTTTAATGCTATTTGCCCTCATTGTAACGCTCTTGTCTTGCACATGTAATTACGAGGCTGTGACAGACTGAGGTGATGTTTGACACACACACTTCATCCCTCTAAAGTTAGACAAGAAAAAAAAGTAACTTTCTTTTTTATTTTTTTATAGAAAGAGACACAATCTCGACTCTTATTTGACAATAAATTTGGAGAAAGTTTCAAACTTCTCAAGATTTAATGTGACATCATACTTAACCCTTTCAGAATAAAAACAAAAAAAAAAAAAACATTTTTAAAAATAAAACCAGATATAATAAGAATAATAAATAATTGTGTATGTGTGTGTCTAAGGAAAAATAAAGTATTACTGTGTTTGCACAAGTTTTTTTTTAAAAACTCAAAAGAAAAATCCTCATTTGCTTCAATACCACAACTCTCTTTGATACACTTTAGATGTTTTATGTTAAATTTATCATTTCATCGTTACAAGCAGCTGAATATGGGATGCATAAAGAAATACTGCTGCCGAGAAAGAACACCTTCCTCCTCCTCCTCCTCCTCCGACACCCACATCTCCACCACCACCACCTATTAAAACTTATCTTTCTTTAATCAATTGTTAAATGTCATAGACAATCATCATTTAACACTGTCTTCCTGTGTGATTCTTTTTAATCTGGCTGTAAATAGGGCAGCCCTGTCTATCACTTCAGTTTCTACCGTACACCAGAGACTTAAGGTGTTTCAACAATAGCATGCAAAAAAAAAAAAAAAAAAAAAAAAACAAAGAAGCACTTTTTTTTTTCTTCCTCCCTCCTCATCTCAAATCCCCGCAGAGAACACCAAAGGTATGAAAAGTGAAGAAAGGAGGAAATAAATCCAGGCGATGATGAATAATTTGAATGTAGAAATGAAGCTGTTTCAGGAGTGAGTGAGATACCGCACAAGGAGCAGCCATGGGGAGCGTACAATTAGGTCACCCAAAATAAAACGCTATCCTTCAGAAAAAGTCTTTCTTGGAGTTGTCAAATTCAATATATTTCACTGCCAACAGAATTCCTGATTTGGCTGTGAAGTGAGAGGGCGAAAGAAAAGAAAAAACGAGAGAGTGAAAGGCCTGTTTGAGACATAGAGAGAGAGAGAGAGGACCACGCACATTTCATTTCATAATTTATGTAAAAAAAACGGGGACTTTTCATTTAAAGTCAGACTATCCCCTCAGGAGGGACAACAGGCACGGCCATATTGTGGAGCATATGTTGAGGAGCATGACGTGTCTGCCATAATACCTGGTGTTCTCTGAGTTTATGAAAGCACACCCAGGCATTGTTTCCCTCCCAGTGGCTATATATTAGATTTAATGACACTCAAAAAAAAAAAAAAAATAAAATAATAAAGAGAGAGAGAAAGAGACAGAGGCCTAGCCTCAGAGCACACGCCGCCTGGCCGTCGCCGCTGCTCAGGTACATGAGGTGGCGCGGCGGTAACAAAACTTTGGGGGCGTTGGAAAGTTTACAAAGCATCAATGCAGTAACAAAAGTCAACAAACAGCCCCAGCCAGCCTCCATCTCTCTCTCTCTCTCTCTCTCTCTCTCTCTGTCTCTGTGTTTCAGTCTCTATCTATCTCTCTCGCTCTCTTCCCACAACACCCAACAGGAAGGCGAGGCTCCTCTGGAGAGCACGGCACGGCAGGTGACAGATATGTCACACCACCTAAAACCCCGTGGCACAATTATACCTCTGTCGCTCTGAAGGGAGAAGGAGGAGGGAGGGAGGAGGGGGTGAGGGATGGTGGTGGTGATGGGGTACAGAGGGGGGGTACAGAGTGAGAGTGAGTGAGTGAGAGGAGAAGTGTGTGTGTGTGTGTGTGTGGCAGGGTTGGCGGTGCTGGTGGATGCTTTACTTCGAGCTTATTCAAAGAGACAGCCCAAGGGATGCCTCTCGCTCTTCTAACAAAGCACTCCTTTTTTTTGCCTTTCCTTTTTTTTATTTTATTTTTTTTTCCTTTCCTTGAGTATTGCTGGGTGCGCTCCAGTCAAATCCTCTGGGCCCCCCCTACCACCACCACCACCACCACCACCAAGTCTTTTCCTCCCCTCAACCATTTGAGGATGCCTCAGAAACTTTTTCTCACAGACATTCAGGCCTGTTTCACTGCTGATGTTTCAAATGAATAATCCAGAGCTGCTGCTGCTGCTGCTGCTGCTGCTGCTGCTGCTGCTGCTGTGGCCGTGCACCGCCGTGTGCTGCTGGTTACTTTGGGAGTGAGGATAGATGGCGGTTTAATGTCAGACTTACAGCTGTGGGAGTGTCACTTAATTCATGGCGCTGACAGCTCTGCTTCTTCCTGCTCTGGAGTGACTTTAATAAAAATGTTCTTGATGTTGATGAGCTTTGTCTTTAGTTCAAACTTTTAATTTTTACGTTTAGTGCAAATATATATATATGCACTAAATATATATATATATATATATACATACTCTGAGTTTGTTATGCACGCTCACAGTTTGTATTAGCTTCTTCTGACATGTGATGACTTGGGAGTGCCTAATACAGGCCCACGGCTTTAACAATGCATGAGTGAGGGAAAGAGAGAGGGGACGTGCTCGCGCTCCAACTAGGTCAAACTGTCTAAGGAACAAAACAGAACAGACCTCAACTTTGCGGAAATCATTACAGGAAAACAAACTTGTCACTCGCTTGACACCCCTTGACTGTTTTGCTTTCCGAAGCAGAGAACGATGATAATAATAATAATAATAATAATAATAATAATAATAAAAAATAAAGGGAAAAATAAAAAATCTCCATTGCAAATTAGCCTGTATGGTTGTGAAGTTTCCACCCACCACCACCACCACCCCTCCCCACCCTCTTCCTTCATGTTTGAAATGCATATCAAAAAACCAAGCAAAGCCACAACTTACCTTGTCGTTGACATCGGGGGACAGGGAGAAGAAAAAAGCGCTTTTCTCTTCGAGAGCTGGTTTCGATTGTATACACAAGCCCCACAAAGGAAGATAAACCAGAGGCACACATTCATAAAATATACATTTGCTTCTTTGTCTTTCGTTAAGATCTTCAACAAATAGTGCTGATGCAAGAAGGACAAAAAAAGAGAGAGGGAAGGTTACAGGGTGTTTGAAAAATGGGGGATTGCAGCAGCAGCAGCGACTTAACCGCCCCTCATCTCGTCTCATCTCACTGTACTTCCTTTCACAGATTACTGTTACTGTTAATCGTCAAAACGGATTCATTTATAGTTAAAGGGAATTTTCACACGACTTGAGTGAGCTGAACTCCTCTTTTCCTCTCTCTCTCTCTCTCTCTGTGCACTAACTTGCTTAAAATGTTTTATTTCCACACGACTTCCCAGGCTTCCCTGTGATGATCTCGTGAAACATGTTGATTGTGAGATTTCACCTGTTTCCCGGTAGTTTATTAACACCTGTCACCTGAGCTTCTTCTTCACTTTGCACAGTCACTACCCAGCGAAGCATGTAGGGCGTCAGCATCCACGGCCACTGCTCTGCTACAGCTATCAGACTGTCTGTACCAGTGTGTGTTTGTACCAGTGTGTGATTGCTTGTACAGGAGAGAGGGAGAGAGAGAGAGGGAGCGGCGGGAGTGACAGCACCCCTCCCCAAGGTCACGTCCAAGGAGAGTCGAGCCAATTACTATGCAGATCAGAGCTGATGGCGTTTAAGGGGATTGCTCCGATGCAATCACATTAGCTGGCCAGAGAGGAATCTCCAGGATGACCCCAATCACAGGGGCTACAGCGGCGGGGTCAGCCGGGATGGAGGACTGCTGCCCATGTTTTCTTTTCACAAAACACTTTTTCCTTATCTCGAGTAAGGCACGTGATTATCAAGCCAAACAACCCTCCTCTTCTTCCTCAGGCTTCCTACAGACGTGTGCTTGCATATATATATTTTTTTGCAGATGCATATGGATTGACACACATACAGTACACAGCAGAGAGAGCGAGTGAGTGAGTGATTGAGTGAGGCCATTTTGGGTGAAAAATAATGCAGCTGCATCCATCGTTGGGCCGACACACACACACACACACACACTCCTGAGCCGACAGTGTTCACAGTTGACCACAGTTATCCACAGACATATATTCGCACTTTTTCTCTCCGTCTATTTCTTCCAGCTCGTCTGTGTCTCTCCCACTCGTCTTTCAGGTGAACGCTTGTCTGTGATCCGCCGCGGTCTTGGAGGGCAGATTGCAATTTACTCTCTCCCTGTGGGTGAGGTGTGTGTGTCCAGGTTGTAAATATGCCTCCTCCAGCTTATCTCCCTTTTTTTCTCTTTTCTCACTCTGTTGCACCCTTTCTCTCCCCCTCCACCACCACCACCACCACCGCCGCCGCCGCCGCTGCTGCTGCCCGTATGGCCAGTAATGAGACTGAGTTTGATCAGGTCGCCTCGGTGTTCCTGGAAAGATCTCACTTGAGCCACTGGCCCGTAATGGAATCTGCATCTAATGCATACATAAATCACACCTCTTTCAGGACATTTTCATATGCATAATGTCTTTCAACCCCCCCCTCCTTCCTTCCCATTCCTCTTTCTCTCTCTTTCCACCCAATGAGCTTTGTATGAAGAGATTGTGGTGGTGGTGGAGGGGAGTAGAGGTGGTGGTGGTGATGGAGAGGAACGGCAAGATAGAAAAAGAGAAAGGTGATGAGTCCCTCTTTTTTTTTTTGTGCCTTTTTCTTTTTTCTCTCTCTTAAAGAAAGAGAGAGACCTGTCTGTAATTCTGTCCCATCTATTGTGCTGACAAGACTGAGACTGGCTGAGTGCTGAGATGATGCTAAGATTGGGGAGGATCTTCTTTAGGTGGCAGCTCGACATCTGTTCTCACTGTCTGTATCCTGTGTGAAGGTGTGTGTGTGTGTGTGTGTGTGAAAGTGAGAGAGCGGAAGAAGAAGAAAAGAAAAGAAGAATAAATAATAACGCCGAATGAAGCGAAAGTAAATTTGTCAATTGTGCACATCGTTTTGGACGTTGTGTAGATTTGAGACGGACAGTGGTTGCGGCCTCTTTCTCTCTCTCCTCTCTCTTTCTCTGTCCTCTTTCTCTTTCTACCTCTCTCTTTCTCTTTCCTCGGAGGCTTTGTTATGTTAATGCGGACGGATGTGGCAGATTCACAGTGATTTTTCATCTGCCAGTGACGAGAGATAAAAGGCGAGTGACGAGGTGTCGCGATCGTCCTCACTGTTCGCCTCTCAGTCACTAACAAGCTTCTGCATTGTACCTCCACCATTTTCCACGTGCCCCATTTGCATCTGCAAGCCTCCACTTCATCCTGCCTCCTAAAAGTTTATGCCTTCTCGTTAGGGCCACGTAGGTGTGAGATTAAAATGTTGGGCACACTTTCATTTTCATAAGCGTACTGACTCCATGAGTGTGTGCATGTGCAGGGCATATGCTGTAAAGGAGACATTACCATACAGCATCTATGCCACTGAATGTTATTTATTTATTTGTGAGTGCCTCCTAAGTACGTGGCACTTTTTTTTTTTTTTCCCACCACCACCGCCGCTGCCGCCGCCGCCCCTCCTGTAGATGCACTGCATCTCTTTAGATGATACAAGCTGCCATATCAGCACAGGCTAACCCATTCTTAATCACATTTGCATTTTTATTTTGAGATATTCTTCAAACGTTTGCATTATTGAGGATTTATGATGAGCTCTTCGCCTGATCCTCCATCAACTTCACTCATAAAGAAGGTTCTCCATAACTCATAGGCGAGTGGAATATGCTGCCCCCCTGAAGTAATTAGATAGCTGGATTCTGATATGGAAAGTTTGAATAAATCACTTTGTTTATGAGTGCTGAGGCCTTGAGAACAGGGGAGTCAAAACGGAGACCTATTCACACCGTGATAGAAAAAAAAAAAAAAAAATCCACTGTGATGTTTTGCTACAAAGCTGTTGAAGTGTATGGTTTGATTTTTAGTCATTAATGACATCACACATGTTGTTGGATGTTGTGGAAAAATACGTAATTACATCGATCTGGAAAAACACGACGCCATCAAACAGGAAAAGTCTTATTGTTTGCACACACACACACACACACACACACAACTTCTTTGATGAGTGCAACTGGTAAAAAGACAAACAAAAAAGTTGTGTTTTTTTCTTTTTTTTTTTTTTTTTTAAAAAAAGTGTTAATAATGTAACAAAAAATCTGTCTTCAAATTTCAAGTTCAGTGAAAAATATTGTTCATTAAGTGTGTTTGGTAAATGTCCGTCACCAAATCCAAAATTCACCAGATGTAATTCAGATTTAATCATCATGAAATTGTTTTAAATTAAGATAAATTAAAAAAATAGATGAAAAATAACCCAAAGCTCAAATATGATTTATATCCTTCATGAATAGTCGAGCAAATGTAACTGAAGTGTATTTAATCTCGTTTAGCTTGTTAGCTTGTCGGTGCTAACTGTGGCTAATCTCACTCTCATTAACCTGCAGGTTTTTGTCCAGTTGCACTTGTTTTAAACGACATTAACAAAGTGAATATGTTTATATGTTTATATATTTATAATTTTATTGCAGCTAATCACCCACATATGATTCATATCCTTCATGAATAGTTGAGTAAATGTAACTTGTGGTTAAATGAATGAGTTAACAAACAATAAGATTAAAAGATCATTAATATTTAGCTGATATTAGCAGTTAGCTTGTTAGCTTGGTGATGCTAGTTTTGATCCTCACTCTGATCAACCTGCCGCTTTGTTTTAAACTCCTGATTTTGCCTTTTTGAGTGTTTTTGCAGATTAAATCACGTTTAGCTTGTTAGCTTGTTGATGCTAACTGTGGCTAATCCTCACTCAGATCAACCTGCAGGTTTTTGTCCAGTTGCACTTGTTTTAAACGACATTAACAAGGTGAATATTTATATATTTTTACATTTTTATAGCTAATAATGTTTAATAAATAGTTGAGAAAATATAACGTGTAGTTAAATTAATCTCTGTGAGTTAACAGATCCTTTATTAGTAAGATTAAAAGATCTTTTTTATATATATTTAGATAATATTAGCAGTTAGCTTGCTAGCTTGATGATGCTAACTCAACTAGTAAAGCTGATTAACCTGCAGGTTTGTTTTAACCTCCTCATTTTACATCTTTGAGTGTTTTAGAAGACATTAACAAGGTGAGTTGTAGTAATAATTAATCTCAGTCTTTAAATAAACATGTTCTGAGTCTCTTTGCTCAGTTACACTTTAACAACGTGGATATAATACTATTTTTTTTTACCTAACAATGCTAGTGTAAGAAAGAGTTACTTAACAGTACGAAATATGATGAAATAATGGAGGTTGTTGGAGATGATAATATTTTTACGTTTACTTACCATCCAATGAAGAATTGTCTTTGAAAATCCAACGTCCAAAGTTGTAAATATCACAAGACGGAGACATGACCACGTCACATGGTCAACACTCTTACTTTATTTTTCATGACACACGTACCACGTCGTGAAAAATGTCCTAAAATAAAAAGACACACGTCATTGACGCTGCGTCTGCTGCTTTTTTTTTTTTTTAAATGCCCAGTTTCTGTGTAGAAGCCAAGTATTTACTATTTTGACAAGTGGTAATAATGTTCATACTTTGGGACAATGACTCGAAACAGATGAAACCGTCTCGTTCTAATGTCTCTCCTCTGTGCAAAAAAAAAAAAAAAAAAAAAATTCAAATGAATTTCTCTCCAATGCAAAATGAGTGTTTTTGGCAAATCTATGGGAAATGAATCAAGCTGAGTTTTATTAAAAAGGATTTGAATATTCAAATGAAGATCAGCTTGACTGATCTTTTGTTTAAGCCCTCTTCCTGTCACCAGTTATTAGCTCAAGAGGGTGAAAAGTTTCCCGTATTTTGGAGAATTTCACATTGGATTTACACAGGGGGGGATTTTATTAAACCATTATTTACATTGACTCATTTCCATTTTGGTTCCCTACAGAAAGTTCAAGCTTGACATTTTTGAACAAACTTCTGTGTTTTTTCTTATTAGTTTTTATTATAGATTTGCGATGATGCTTCAGTAAAAATAGGATTTCCACTCAGTGTTTACCGAGATGTAATTGGCTATCTGGGGTGGAGAGGTGTTTGGTGTGGGGCTGAACTTTGGGGATGGAACAGAAATTACTGCCTCAGTGCTTCTGTCTAACTGTAGGTAGTTATTCTACAAATAGAAATCTCTGCTTCGTGATAATTACTGCCACACACTCTCCTCTTTTTTTTTTTCCTCCAAGTGATGCGATATGAAATGTGTGAAGCCATTGTACGTGGGGATCAAAATAATGACATGTCGACCCATGAGAGGAAAGGATTAAAAATGAGATGGATTGTTTTTTTTGCATGAAAAGCAGTTCAGTGATGTTGAACAAGTGGAATTCGGTGCAGTGATTCAAAAAAGGACAACTTGCCCTCTGTGTGAGGCGCGTTAAACAAACCAAGTAATAGTGGCAGACTTCCCATTAATTAAGCTTGAAGGATTCAGTTTCAATCCTCCATTTGTTGATGGGGAATTGCATACTTCACAGCCTCTGCCCCTTTGATGGTAGTTTTGGGACCAACAAATTGATTGATGGATAGCTATTTGCATGTATCTTAAAATGCATCTTTTTTTTTTTTATTTCTTGCACATTTTTATTGGAAATAATGGAATGGAAGTAAGTGTGTGTATAGGTGTGTGTGTATGTGTGTGTGAGGAAAGAGAAGAGGGGGTTGGCTTGTTAAGCAGAATTCATTTTCCACCAGATCATAATGCAATCATAGTGGTCCTGCTTTATTGTGCCAGTCAGCACACACACACACACACACACACACACACATACATCTCACTCTGTTTAGAGTTTGATTTTATTATTCCATCTCACTGTGTCCTATTCAAGCATGCAACAACAGCCCAGACATTCCTATTTATTTATTCTCAGACTTTTATAATCAGCCATATCAAGCATGTGTACGCGTTTGTAACGCACTTCCTTCATGTCGCGTATGAATCATATCGTTTTTAACGCTAAAGTCACAATCATACACACACACACACTTAAAAGAAGAAAAAAGGCTGCTGCTCGTTTACAAGTAAGAAAATTGAAATCTTCTATAATCCCACCTTTAGGAAATTACTCTGGCAATTTTATTATTGATGAGGCAAAGTGAATTGGTTGGAGGTTGGTGTCCAAAGACCTACATTAAGTCTAATATTCAAATTGTCCCCCACCACTCTCAACACCACCACCTCTCTCTCTCTCTGAGTATGAGCTGTGACCTTCGGGTGCCATGAAAGCCCAGCCTTATAACTGAGGCAGTTAGTTTGCCTAAGGCATATGAGATATAAGCATATGTATATTGATATATTGAGGTAGTTCGTCCCTCGGCAATGCAATGAAGCGGTGGGATATATATTTATATCGAGGTGTCCGGTGGACGCAGCGCCTGTGTCCGCTGATGAGAATGGGGTATCTGCTCCGCAGCATGTGGGTGAATTTACTCGAGGTGGTGCATGCAGGGGTTTCAATCTCCCTGCAAACCATTTGAATATAGGCCGCTGATTTATTACCTTATTTGGTCTGTCTTCTGTATGCAAATGCAGTAGTGGGGGGCGGCTAGCGGTAAGGTTGAGGCTGGCGGTTCTAGTAAAGGTTGTGGTGGTGGTGGTGCTGGAGGTGGGGAGGGGGCCACACTTTGGTTGTATGCATAATGAGATTCCCAGGGTCATCCCTCCGGTGTGTCAGGGACCCGTAGTGAAGCCTCTAGGGGATGTAGGAGAAGATGGGAGAGGAGGGAGGTTGGGGTGTGAGCTAAGGGGGAGGTTGCAGGGGAATGGCCCCCGATAGGCAACGTCCCCAGGTGCCCTCCTCACCCCCACCACCTCCACCTCTCCTTCCTCATAAACTCCTGGCAGCTCCTCGGCCTATCAGCTGCCAGCCCCCACTACGCAACCTAGGGTGTGTTAAGTGCCTGCTGTGGCTCTTGGCTCAGTGGAAGTGCATTAGTCCTCATGACAATGTATCCCACCACCACCACCACCACCACCCCCTCTAACCCCCCTACTGCCAATTATGGATCTGATCTGTGTGTTTAATAATTGCCCTCTTCAGACGCATTCAATTGTGTCCAAATGGGAGTGGAATTGATTTTTTGTAGGATATTAGCCGATTACTTTGAGTGCCCCCGTAATTTGAATCGATTTGAATAATGGTTATTCATGTGATCTTTGCCGTCGTCGCTACTGTGCCGCGTAACAACACGCCCTCAAGGTGCAGCGCCGCCACTGTGATGATAAGTACTTCGTATATGAAAACGTCTCTGATTATTTCATATCACACATTCGTTCAGTTTGGTTTAAATAAATAAAAAAAAAATAGTAACTATAAACTGTTTGGACACAGGAAACTTTAATTAGTATCATTTAAAGTAAATAACAGTCGTTATACAGGAAATAACTTCAGTTCTCTGAGTGCAGCCAGAGGTAACAACGGTACACTGCAGTCCCCTGACATTTCTATTTTGTACATGTGGTTTGCTTTTAATTAAAGCCATCAGGGATTAATAAACTCTGAGATGGACCCACCATCAACCCCTGAAGGCCAACAACCAACTGGAGGAGAAAAAAAAAAGAAAAACACCTCAGTTTTTTTTAGACAGTTGCTCCAAGGATCGATGGAGGTTTGAATCTGAATCTTCCTGTTCTGTTTTGATGCCAAAGTTGCCAAGAACAGAAGTGAATCCCTTCTCTCCTCTTATTGTAGAAAGATTTGTGTTTTCCTCTGTGTTTGATGTGAAGTTGCAGCAGATCGTTTCCAACCATCGATGAGTTGAAGCGTCACAAATACGTCGCCCTCCGACCGATTCCTTTTAGAATCAGTAGAGAGTTTAATCAAAACTTGACTGCAGGTTTTTGTATCATGTCGTGCTGCATCTGTGGTTATAGGTGGGCAGGTTGCTCTGTAGGTGACATGTATAGTTGAGTCGGAGCCTCTGTGGCCTCTCAGCTTTCAGTGTGAGGAGGTTTTAGGAAAAGAGATGTGGTTCATGATAGTTAAAGTCAGACTCAGTTTCAGCCTCAAGACAACAATCAGAAAGTCATCGTGGATGTCAAAGGTCATCGACAGCTGAGGCAGATCGTCAGTAACAATGAAGACAATTACGATGGATAAACTTTAAATGTTAAGGTAAATATCTGGTTCCACTGGGGATTGAACCCAGGACCTTCTGCGTGTAAAGCAGACGTGATGACCACTACACTATGGAACCTGTGTTAGAGATGGAAAATCAATCTAGATAGATAGATAGATAGATAGATAGATAGATAGATAGATAGATAGATAGATAGATAGATAGATAGATAGATAGATAGATAGATAGATAGATAGATAGATAGATAGATAGATAGATAGATAGATAGATAGATAGATAGATAGATAGATAGATAGATAGATAGATAGATAGATAGATAGATAGATAGATAGATGAAAACTTTATTGATCCCAAAGGGAAATTAAGGAAAGTTAATTAAAATGTTTAGAAAGTGTAACATGTTTTTATAACAGCAGGTTCAGTTGGTCTTCTCTCTCTCTCTCTCTCTCAATCTCTTTGATCAATATTAAAACAGAACAGTCAAGTGTTGGAGCTTCACTGAGGATCATTGTACCGGAGCATATTGTGGTTCATCATGAAGGTTCATCAGGGACCAAGCAGAACAGACACAAGGACAAAGGTGTTAAAGAGAAAGATTGTTTTAATAAAGTTGGAAAAATGATAATAAATACCAAAAAAAAAAAAAATCTAAAATGTTACAAAAGGAAAAAAAATAACAACCCAAGTTCAACTTTTATACATTTTAACTATCGATCAAGACAAGAACTGGAGCATTGATCACTGACATCATTAGATAGAAAACAAAACCAAACAGATTAAAAACTTAAAGTTGAACCTCCGTCTTCTGTCTGTCAGCTTCTTTCACTTCCAGGTTTCCAGCTTTTTACACAAACAAACAACACGATTAAAAAGAAAATTCATGCTCATTTAGAACAATAAATAGATTAAAGTCACTTTTACTTCAAAACAAACTGATTTTAAACAATAACCATAAACGTAAAACATTAAAAAATTGCCCAAAAATGAAGTTTGTTGATGTGAAATTTGAGGTTTTTCATGTCAGAAGCTGTAAAGAGACAGTGACTCGACCTTTCACCTTCTTCATGAAATCATGGTTTTATTTGTTTGTTTATTTAATAAAAGTAAAAAAAAAAGGATGAAGGTTTTTTTGTTTTTGTTTTTTTGCTTCTAAAACTGTAAACACATATATGGTTTTTGTTTGCTTCTTGAAATATGAGGTGTTCAGATGCCTAACAACCTCCCCCCCCCACATGATCACAATGAAAATTTATGAAAACATGTCCCCCTGTTCCTCTCACCCCCTCCTCGTCCCAACACTGGCTTTTGTTGAGCATATATGCAAAGTGGCGGCCTGGGTGCTCTCATCCGTGGCTGAGTGAACGCTGTCCCGACCATCATATGTGTCTCAAAGAGGAGTCCGGGGGGGGTGGGGGGTGGTGGTCACACAGACAGTGATTTACCCCCCCAATAGATAGACAATAGGCCTGTCTGACACTTAAAATATTAAAGAGTGGAATATGCACCGCTACGTTGATCTTCACTATCAATATTTAACATCCTCTTATGCATGTATGCTGAGTTGTCCAATTTCATTAAGGCCATTTGTCATCGTGGAGGGCACTGGTCTGAGGCCCCCGGGAGCCCAGGGACAAACCGAGGGGGGTTTGTGTCACCGGCACCCACATCGAGGGGGGAAGTGATCCTCCATCTTTACTGTATATAAATACATATACACTGAACACAGGAAGCGGAGTGCGAGGTCTATTGTTGTGCGGTGTTTTTGATTGGTTTGAACATCGTCGGTGGCGTCGAATGTGGAATTAACACGTCAGAAAATGAAAAATATTTATTTGGAAATGACTTTGTGCCACCTCTCAGTGAAAGTAGCCTACATAAGCATGTGTCTCACAGATCTGTAAACACTTTGAACAAATCAGCATTTGGTTTTCATTTACTCAGAATTACGCTTTGAATGTCATCGTGTGGGTACATGTTCCTTTTTTTGTCATTATGCAGAGAATGTATGAGTGCCTACGAGAAAGGTACGAGGAAGTATATAACCACAAATTGTGCATTCATCAGTTCGCGTCTGTTCTGTGGGCGTCGCTGTGAGCACGTTGACTAAGACAACGTGGTGAACATGGAGCTCTATTTGCTCCCCGTACATTTGGCTTGTGTTTATCACATTTCCTCTAACAATACATCTCGATTCCTAAAGGCACAGAATCTCAAATGTGACATTTTAACAACCCTTATTCCTTTCACGCTGCACCATTTCCTTCTTGCACTTTAGTGTCATTTTCATTCCAAACCTGAATTACCAATTTGTCTTTGTGGCACGGGCAATTTACATGCATCCGTTTCAGTTTTTTTTATATGCAAAATGCACTAAAGTGTAGCATTTTTCCCATCACAAGGATATTTTCCTGGGTCTAATTTCATGGTTTTGATGGTGAGTGAGTCTGTCTCGGAGGAACTGTACCTCTTGTTCTCATAGCTCCTGGGTGACGTCTTGATGACAAGTGTCTTTAATATGCATGGAGAATGGCAGGTCCCACATTTTGTCCCTACAGTTTTGCATGTTGAGGGGAAATTGCCCAGCGCTGGTGCTGCGGTTACTGTAGGAGACGGATGTCAGTTACCATTCAGAGAGAGAGAGAGAGACCCTGGCTTTTTATGATTATTGCCCCTGTGTACCGCCATTAAAAACCAGAGTGGTGGGGAATTGTCCGTTTGGCATTTCTGGCTCTCTGTGTGGTGGCTGAGCTCCAGCACGAAGGGTTGCACAGACGTTTCCCTCTCGTGAAGGAGGTACGTGGCTGCGATGCCAAAGCCCAGAGGCCTGTGTCCTGCCACGCCACCGCCACGCTTAAAAAGAATCTGAGGGCTCGTTTGCTCTCAGAAACACAGAACTGTGTTTATCGGGTTTGAAAAGACAACAAAAGCCTGCAGCTCTGCAGAGGATTCGCATTTTCTACAGACTATAAACGCTGTAGAACATGAAGAAGAAGAAGAAAAAAAAAAAACAAGGCCTACAGATACGATCTGTGTGTTTCACGAGCTTCTTCTCGTTGGCGTGTTGGACTTGGAGCAGAATGAGTGCAGGTGCAGGTGTTTTCACTTTCACTGAGGAAAAAAAAAAAATGTAAAAAACCACCGAAGGTTTGAATCCAGAGCACATCCTCTGTCTTCTCCCTCGGAGCTAAATTGGTCCCGCGACACAGCAGCCAAACGAGCAAATGACGTGTGTGTCTAACATGGACTTTCTGGTAAATGTGACTTGAGGATGAAAACATTTCTATACATCCTGATTTTTGTCAGACTGACAGTTTTGTTCTCATTGTATTTTGTTTTATTTCTGGTTCGGCTGTAACATATTTTCTCTTTTCTGATGGAAACATTGTACCTGTTAATATGAACATATTCTGTAACTGATATTTCTGCTGTTACAACTTAAAAAAAGATGACAAATCTACCGTCAGGACCTCATCAAGCTCACACCTACAGAGGCTCAGGTTTGCATATCTATTAGTGACTCGTAGTGTCCAAGGACAGAACGAGATAAGTGCCTGATTATGGAGAACACATTGTTACACAACCTATGACTCACACGTAGAAAACACATCACCTCTTCAGCTCCGTGCTCTTTGCTGCAGCTCACGTTCGTTTGCAAAATGGACCCAAAGACGTCGACAGCTTCACCACAATGACGTCTTCTGAATAAAAGGTGTTGATTTTTTAGATCTGGTGCAAAGATAAATGATACGTTTGATCCAAAAAACAAATATTATAGTATCATCTGAGTAGGAGTTGTTATGTATTTTTGCTTAATTGATAAAATGTCCAACACAGAAAAAGAAAAAGAAGTGTAACATTGTAACGATCAGATCAAAGTAAGAACAGTTTTTATAGTTTGTATCTTAATGTTGGTGTTGAAATCTTTACATTCTCACAAAGATTTTTGTTGTAAAGATCACATTTGTTTCTCATAATGACACAGTTAACAACTTTGTTAAAAAAACACTTGAAAAACCAACAAATATCACATCATTATCTGTGTAACAGTTGTTATATTTTACTTCATTTACATCAGAAACGCTGCAGGTAAAGTATCAAACACAGAATAAGAATAACACACGTTTTCACTCCTTTATTTATTTAAATAAACCTGCAGTGAAACTTACTAACTTAACTATTTGTCAACGTTGTAACAATCAGATAAAAGTAAAAGTAAAGTTTGCATCTTTATGTTGGTGCTAATAAGTTTTATATTTAGTGTTGAAATCTTGAAGCTGATTAGTTCTGACAAAGTGAACATGTTCTTACAGACTCATACTTCGTTTTTTGTTTGTTTGTTTTGTTTAGAAACAAAGACTTATGTCATGAAACGAGTCTGAATAAGACGCATCAGTGTGACGGGATATAGAACATGACAGGTGATACCCAATTATTGAAAAAAACAGGAAACCACTGACTGATGTTTTACTTAAGAATGAATAGTAAATGAAGTTACTTGTTACTTTAATGTTTGTTTGTCTTAATGCACTGAATTCACAAAGTCACATCACATCTGGTTTGTCTTTTTCTTTTCTTTTCTTCCTTCGCAGGTTTTTTTTTCCACCTCTCAACTCTCCACCGTGTCTCATTTCTCACCTGAATGACACTCTGCAGTCCATCCAAACACACACACACACACACACACACACACACACACACACATATCGCATCAAGCACACAAACACACACACATGCGTAAATGAGCACAGTCAGACGTAGCGCGCAGAGTCTCACACACATGCACACAAGCACACTTTCACTTTCAGCAGCAGCCTCTTGTCTTTCTCTTACACACACACACACACACACACACACACACACACACACACAAACCTCTGGTGGCCATATCCGCCACACTTCTTACTGGCGCTAATCAATCTTACAATACATTCATCATCAGCACCCCACCGCAGGCTCCGTCCTGCTGAGTGAAATCTCATTTAGGCCTCTTTGGATGTTTCACTGCGGAAATACGCAATTACATCACGGACATGGAGGGACGGGGCCTGGCGGGGAGCAGCCACTGACAATTAGACACCAAACAGACCAGGTGTGAACTGTGCTGTGGCACAAGACTGAAGAAACAAGGAGCATCTTTATATAGAAACTTAGTTTATTCATTTCTATCTCATCTGTGAGACTCATCTATAAATATACGCCTTCTCTAAATTAAATGTTAAAACCGCCCATAACGAATGAAAGTCCTGTATTAGTCAATCTTATCAGATTGAAGCCACTTACAGTAAAAGTTTAGTGATTAATGATTAATTAGTCGCTGCATAAGAATCACAACAGTGAAAGGAAACGGTATCTAACTATGTTACGTTACGTTACGTTATGTTCTTCTGCTGATTATTCACGAAATTTACATAACAGTTTGTTCATAAAGCAGCGAACTGTGTGAGTTTAAGCCTCACTTTGCTGCGGCTGATGTCAGATGAGACATTTACTCAAAACTGTGATTTTGTGTTTTGCCACAAAATTGTCGAAGTCGAAATTACCGCAAACAAACGAGAGAGATGGAAGTCAAAGGAGTAATCTTCGTCTTCATATTCAGACGTCTGATAAACGCGTGAAACTTCCATGTTGCAGTTTGTAGTAACACAACTATCAGATTAATTAATGAACATGAAACCAGAAAAAAAAGAGTAAAGATAAAGCTTGAAGTTTGAACATTTATCTTTAATGATCATCTGAGACGAGTGATGTTCGTTTAGCCTCCATTTTTATTTTTTATTTGTCTGTTCATTATCAGAGTGATGTATTTTTTTTTTTTTATTTACATTTATTATAAATCTCTCTTGGAAACAAATAGCAATGTTTTAATTTCACAACAGTCGATATCATTTCATCCGATCAAACGTGTTTGAAGGAGGATTCATCTTAAGCGTTGGAGGTGGTTGCTCATAAGTTTATTCATTAATTATCACTTTTCACTCACTCATTTCAAGAAATGATAATTAATAGATTATATTTAGACTTTCATGATGGTTGTGACGTGGTCCTTTCACTTTCTGACAATCAGGAAACCGATGTCCTTCGGAGAAATCTGAGTGTGTGTAACTGTAACATATGATTGTGAATAAGCATGCAAAGCAGACATCTTTACAGTGCAGGTGTGTGTGTGTGTGTGTGTGTGTGTGTGTGTGCGCGTGTGTGCAGGGTTCACAGGCCCGGGCTTTGACATTCACGCTACACCACCTACGCACTGGGGTCCCATCTCAGGGTCATTTACATATCTTTGAAAGACAGATTGAAAAGAAAGAGAAAGGAGGGAACGGAGGGGTGGAGGAAGGGTGGAAAGAGAAGAGGAGGAGGAGGAGGAGGGGATAGAAAGGAGATAGATGGAGAGAAAGAGGGTGATAGAGTGAGAAAGAGAGGAAAAAGAAAGAAAGACCAAGCCTGAAGATTACATTCCCCCATCTACAAAATGAGGGGAAAAGGCAGGGTGTGCAGGGGCCTACTGGGAGGATCCTTATTCATATTTGTGTGTGAATTGTTTATCACGGTGACAGAAGCGTGCCAGGGCTGAGATAAAGGCAGCGCTCCATCACGGGGCTGTGACAGCGGGAGGACACGCCACGCACTCACCGCAGCAGCCCCAGAAATATTATTAATAGATGCTGACTTGATTTGCCACGATTGCAGCGTCTTGGCACCGCTTGATTGTGGCCTGTGAAGTTCCGTCCAAAGGGGAAGCTATTTTTCATGAAGTGACAGAAGTCTTAGCGATTTCTACCCCCCTCCCTTCCTCCTCCTCCTCCTCCTCCTCTCCCTCCTTCCTTCCTTTCCGTACGCCACCAGCATCACCCCCTCCCTCCCTCCTTCTCCCTCCCACCTTCTTCCCTTCAGTTGAGCAGTTGCATCTCTTTCCAAGGAGCTGATATGCAAGGCTGCTTATTATGAGAGTGGTGTCAGATTTAGAGAGAAAAAGCCAGGCAGGGAGTGGGAGAAATAGTCGCAGCTTTGATGGGATGGCCTGTGAGATGGCCTGTAGATGATATCCGGTGTGTGTGTGTGTGTGTGTGTGTGTGTGTGTGTGTGTGTGTGTGTGTGTGTGTGTGTGTGTGTGTGTGTGTGAGGAAGTGCTCACTCACGCTCGTGTGCATGTGAGCGTGCAGAGCGTACGTAAACTTCAGTAGTTTTAAAGCAATATCACAGCTTTAAGAATATTGGAAAATTTTGTTATCACATGTGTACATACATAAATTCATAAGTTCACGCAAAGCTGGTAAACGCAATCACACACACGCACACACACACGTCGGCAGCACTTATGATACACACACACACACACACACACACACACACACCTTCCTCACTCACATGAAGAGCAATTTACAGCAACAGAACAGGAAACTCCAAATCCTTTCCATATTGACAACATGTGATGTTTCTCCTTGAAGACGTCCAGACTCATTTCAGACAATATCTTCGCTCACATTGTGGGAGGTTTGCTTTCACTTTTCCTCTCGGTTTGATCTCCACGCTGGGGTGTATACTTGTGCAGCCATGAGAGGGCATCGCAGTCCCAGATGTGTGAAGAAAGAAAGTGTGAATAAACTTGTTTTTTTTTTTTTTTTCCTCCTTCCTTCTCTGTCAAAGTTCAGCTTTGTACACACGCCGTCTTTGACAAATAGGTTTGCGACTCTGATTTGAATTTCAATCCCGGGCCACCAACAAGTTTCCTCCCCTCTAAGTGCAAAACACTGAGGATATTTTGACTGAAATAGAGACACAAAAACCTTTGTATCGAACAAAAAACCGCAGACAAGCCTCGCCTGCGCGGGGCTTGAAAGCCGGCGGGTACAGTGAGACCACGACATCTGTAGACCGCCGTCATAACGGCAGGGTCGCCTCACCCTCCTCACCCTCTCTGACCTCGTTTGCTGTCAGACTTTTTATCAAAACGACCATGAGATCACAACACGGCGGAGTTTCTCAGGTCTCTCTCACTCTCTTTGTCGCCACACACACACACCTGCACCTTGCAACCGCAGGCTTTGTCCTCATTGGCGTGGAGACGGGAAGGAGCTGCGGTCACACACACACACACACACAAACATACGCACACACACTCTTACGTACAAACACACACACTGAAGACATTGTGCACCCGAGCGCTGCTGTGCTGGTGGGGCCCTAACCTCATACAGGATGTTCGCTTGTCTCCGTACAGGCCTTATCTCGGTGCGCTGCTCTGCTACTGCAGCCCAGAGGCCACAGTGTGGGTGTGACACCTGCTAGAGAGGGAGGGAGGACCAGGGAGGAGGAGGGGAGGTGGAGAGAGGGTGAGGGAAAAAACAGAACAAACTGAGATGATAACAATGAGATAACTCTTCAACTCTTCTTGTAAGAAGCCATTCAAGGTAAAAGTCTTTCAGTGTCAAACTTGTGACTTCATGTAATTCAGATGCAGCTGAATTTGTTTTGGTGCGACTCAGTGAACTGAACCACCGCCACCACCCATGTCGCCCCTGACCATGATTTATCCCAGCTGTGGCTTCATATGGCAACCTTTTCTTCTTCTTCTCTTCCCTCCTCACTTTTTTTATTACACGTGTGTGTGTGTGTGTGTACTTTGAAAACTGCACATCTATTCAGTCTCCTGACAAATACTCAATGTTCAGTATTGGCTGACAAATTAATTCCAATAATATTCAAATACAGTGGCAGTAGCGGTGGCGGCGGCGGCGGCGGCAGGCCATCTTTATTCAGCATTATGCTTTCTGCACTGAACATTGTTTATTCAATCTGCAGCGTGCCGGCTGCCGTCGACTTTGGAGTGTTCTGTTTTTTCGAGCAATCTATTTCTGATATTGCTCTATTTTCCTGAGACAGAGTGATATTTTCACACTGGCCTCGTAATATTACACCACCCTTAATGGAATCACGGTGCCTCCACCCCCCACTTCCACCACCACCACCATCACTACCACCCTCCTCCTCCTCCACTCCTGCAATTTGAATAAACGCATTCAATTAAATCAAAACCAGGAATACTGTAGCTTTTAATTGAAAGGGAATTATCCTCTATATGATTTCAGAAACGATCTCAGGGGAGGTAGTGGTGCTTTTCAACAACTCACCAATTAGACACTTGTCTCTTAAATGGAAACTACCTCCAAAGGAAATGCCCCGCATTAGGGCTTAATGATTTGGGCACTTACCAATTACTGTAGCAATGAATTTCTTTTCTCGTTAAAACAAGACATCATTTTATGGATTCATAAAAGCTGCAGTTGTATATGCTGTGGCAGCGGAGGAGAAGCTACACCATATATATACATATATATATATATATACTGTTATATTTTATTTATTCAACACCATGTTATTATTCTTCTTGTAGGAAAAGAGACAGAATGTATTAAAGTTTGACTTGTGGTTTTAAAAACAACAAAAACGCAGCTGTATGATTTCATTTATGTGCAGATCTGTTGCCCAATTTCACATGAAGTCGTATTTGTGTGTGTGATCGAGATGATATCCGTTCAGTGCAGCCATAATATTGACAAAAGAGGGCAGCAGGCTGCTACTGAATGACCCTGTGTGTTTGAGAGAAGAAGCGAGACTTGGCCGCGGAGCGTCTGGGCCTGGTTTTACTCACTGAAGAAGACGACGGCCCGTCTGTCTGTTCGCCTCCCTACTTGGCTGCTTGTCTGTGTGAGTGACTGCAAGATTGGTTTATTTTAGTTCATCATCTCCCTCATCAATCTTTTACATGGGACTGGGTCAGCAAAGATGACAAAAGTGAATCGCTTATGTGGTCTAAAGTTTCTGGCACTGACTCGGTGTGAGTAAACACAAAAGACTTGCTCTCCCCTTCCCTCTGTCACCCGCTCCCACTTTCTCTCCCCTCTCCTCCCCCATCACACACCCTCCACTCACCCCTTTCCAGAGATATATGAAGGCAATGTGTGGATCTGGTTGGCTTTGTGAACTAGGTGCCAGACCACATCTGAGAAGCTGTGCTGAGGGAGCAGATTGCATGGTGACGTCTTTCTCTCCTCTCCCTGTTCTTTCTCTTCTTCTCCCGCTTCTCTTTCTCCTTTTTCTCCCCTCGTGAGGTGTTGGAAGTCACCGCTGAGTGACATATTCCTCCTGTTCTGCTATGCATCGAACTTTTTCTTCATGCAAAAGAAAAAAAAACTACCACAAAGTTTACTGCCCTGCAACACGTCCACTACATTAATTCCCATTCATGTATTCTCCTGAATGGCTACTGTAACAGCGGGTGGGTGGGGCACTTTATGTGCTGCAGAGTGACGATGGCCCACCGACAGTTTTAATCAAGAACGAGATGCAGAAACGATGAAGAAGAAGAAAAAAAAAAACACCAAATGGATAGTTGAGCATGGAAAAAGAGGAGTCTCCACTTGGCCTTTTGAATTCAAACACATGTCAGATGTTGTAAAGACTTGTCAAAGTGGAAAAGGAAAAAAAAAAAAAAAAAAAAAAAAGGCAGAAGGAACCAAAAACACTAAAACGCCGGGACACACTGGTTAGTGAGTGCTATTAGTGAAGCCTGAGCCCGAGACATCTCACTGGGACGTATGAAATTACCCGAAATGGAAACCACGTTGAGAAGCTCTTCAGTCCAGTACCTACCAGAGCAAATCACTTACTGCTTCCATACGTCGACCAGAAGAGACTTAAATACAATAATATACGGACGATTATCTTTTCTTTACCTTTTCAGAACAATTACTGAACATTTTCTGAAGCGAGTGAAACCTTCAGCCACCTTGTTTCGTCTAATAACAGTCAACACAAATATTTTGCTGTTATTTTCATAACTTTTAAAATGTTTCTATGTGTTAAATAATCAAATCAACCTGTTTTATTTCTCCAGAAAAGTCCAACATTTGAGGCTAAATCGTTTCCGTATCAACGACACCGTCTCAGACTGTGTTTGATTAGTTAGAAACTTATTAAAGTTGCATATATAATGATTTAAAAACGATAAATTACATCCTGGATGAGCTGTTTTCTGAATATTTGTTGCATTTTGAGCTTTTATTTGTATTAGGTGCTTTTTAAATGCAGCCAGTAGCTAAAATCTGCTTCAAATCATCTCTTGTCTTCGTGTGAGATTTTGTTCTTTTGTTAAAAAAATAAATGTGATGAAACTAAAACTCTCCACCGTCTCGCTGCATCAGACGTTCGTCTCCTCCCGTTTCATGGTGACATTATAGAAATGTTGATTTAAAGGTTATGAACAAACACCAAACAAAACTTTTTTTTTTTTTCTGGTGTGGGGGGAGGGTGGGGCGGGGGGGGACAGCTGGAAAGAAAAACTTTGGACTTAGCCAAACTGTGAAAACGCAAACTCTCCAGGAACATGTGACTCACCAAACAAACTGTTTAGCCACCAGACGTGATCTGCCCCGTTTCCAACACAGCACTCGGCCGCTTCTTCCGCCCCCCCTTCTCTCGCACACATATATAGCACACACAAGAACACGGGTGCAGGGTCGGCCGGCGCACATGAGAGAGACGCTTTGAAAAATAAGCCCTCATTTGGGCAGAGTGGATTCAGATGGCTTGGCTGCAGCTCAAAGGCGAGCAGCTCTCTGGGTCAGCTTATTATTTCAATGGATGCAAGGCGCTGATGTTCTCAAGTGTGGTGCACTTCAATCAAGCGACCCGACAGCTCAGCACATGGGTCAAGGCTACACGGTCTCATCTATCGAAGGGTCTGAAGTCGACCGAGGCTCGTACTCGTACTCGTCTTCGTCCTGCCGCGGTTTCTGGCCCGAGTTCGTTCTTATTCCCAAGTCTCCTGTTTGAGAAGAACTGGGCTCCTACTAAAAAAAAAAAAAAAAAAAAAAAATTAAAAAATAAGTGCAGTAAATTGAATTCGGCTGTGGCAAAGGGAATCCCAGACCTGACCATGAAAAAAAAAAAAAGAAAAAAAAAAAGAACAAGCAGAAGAAAGAAAAATTACTCAAAGATGCCAAGTTTTGCAGGAGTGAGGGAGAGAAAAGACAGATGTTTAATTTCCTTCAATGTGTGAGCGGCAGGGCTGAGAGGTGTAGATGTGTGTGTGTGTGTGTGTGTGTGTGTGTGGGGGGGGGGGGGGGGGTGGGGGCCTTCTCATGTTTGCATTCTGTCAAAGTGTTTGTGTTTGTGCCGAAAAATATTTTTGACTCTTATTTTTCTCAAACAGACGAGCGCGTAATTAACATAAGCAGACTCTCCAAACAAAAACAAACAATTAAACTCATGAGTCACAAAAAAGTATGGAAGTAATCTTTGTTGTTTCGTCTTTATCTTACTTTCTGGCCCGGGTCTCGAGCGATTCCTTGTCGGCCGCACTTAACTCGTGTAAACACACCTTTGTTTGTTCGGCGAGCAGCGATTATTACCGTAAAGGATTGCTTTTCACTCTTAATGTTGTGCTGGTGCGTTTTTCATAAACATTGGCCGTAATTAAATCACACAGAAGAAGAGACACCTCACACACACACACACACAAATATGGAGCCATGTTCAGCGACACACACACTCATGCAAACAAACATCTAAAACTAATAAACACTTAACACAACAGAGTGAAACACAATCACAGCTGAATGAGAGCCATCATGTGCGCTCCACTGCGCCTGTGCCTCTCTGACTGGTCGAACGCAGCCTAGCGAGAAGGTTAACCGGACTATATTTGTTGTTATTCCACCGTGGGCATCTGTTACATTGCTTACATTAGCAGTTATCGACTGCGCCAATATTAGTCATGGCCCCGGAGTTGTGTAATTCAGACTTACCAAAGCGTACCCTCCACCACCATGGTCTGTTTCCCCCTCTAGCCATGCCCTGATAGGGTAATGTGGGGTGTAATGACGGCCAATTAGAAGGGATCACGAAGCAGGACATGCAAACAGACCCAAACAGACCAGACCCCGAGGAGGCGGCGCCCTGCTGAGGCTGCCGGCAAACTTGGCCATCGCTTTGTTTTCTCTGGCGCTGATCTGTTATCAGTATTAGTTTGCAGCATGGATTTCATCTCATCTGAGGCAAACTGATTTGAGATCAGGAACAAAACGACCGGTCTTCTACAGTAGAGCAGTGGTTAACTAACGCTGGGCAGCGTCACGTCGTTGGACCACCCAGTCTCTCTCTCTGTTCACTGTAAGGCCATTGTGCAGCCAGAGCCCTGATTCATAACAGAGCTGATGGTCTGCGTCTGAATGAGTGCAGTATGTGGCGAGTGCAGATAACCTCCAGCACTTTGTACCCGTAATTGGCCCTGATGAATTGAACAGCCTTAGAGATTTGTTTGGTGCAAATTGAATAACGGTTGTTTTCCTGCCGTAGATGCGTCAGATAATGACGCCGCGCGGTGACCTGAGCGCACGTTGTGTTTGTGCACGAGTTCATTGTGTGTTTGCGAAACTCGTACGTTTCAGTGTAAACACAGTTTATCCGCAATGTTGTGGCGACTTTGGCTTTAGTTTGAAAACTACAAAATGAAATAATTGTAATGTAGAAAAGCAGTGAAATGACTTTGATGAAAGGATCGTTTTGGGTTTGCGTGAACAGATAGAGAGTAAGAAAAGTTATTCACAAACAAAACTAAATTATTCGATGTTTGACCTCGAACAAACAAACTCCAAAAACAGAAGTGCAAATATAAGAAAACATCCATTGTATTTAATCGTGTTTTACAGTTCAGCCCTCAAACAGAAGTAAATGTGCCAAGTTCTGCAGCAAACATGTTGTCAGTTTAAACTCATGTTTATAAGCAATTGTCATAAAATTAGGAGACGTCATAAACGATCAAGGTGATCAAACGGGGTTAAGTGTGTTTTTTTTTTTAAAGCTGCAGAAGTGGAGAAGTCAAACGAGGAGAAAAAAAGTTCAATCTCTCTTATTGTAACAATCTCCTGATGACACTTGGGTCTGTGTATGCAAACATGACCACGTCTCTCCCCAAACTGTAAACCACAAATACCAAAATGTTAATTTGTGATGTTTATGACAGAAATGATGTGGAGCTGCAAGAAAAGCAATGAATATGTGACTTTTAGAAAAAAAAATCAGTCATAAATATGTTTTAAATCTGTACTGTGTTAACAGTTCTCCAGCAAAAATACCCACAACATAAGAAAATCACCCTGAGAACTGTCTGCCCAGTGTCGACACTTCATCTACACAGAATATGTAAGTGGCGTCACAAGTGCCTCTTGCCTTATTTGCAGCTATGGGATTAACTCAGTCATGTGCACAATTCATATTGTGAACCGATCGCTGCCAATGAAAAACATATGAATTTAGTTTCGGGGGGTGGATGTATTCACGTCGCCTGACTCACATTTGTTGCAACAGAAGATGGAAGAGATACAGAAATGCTTCAGATGTTTTACAGCCAGTTTTACCAGCAGTAAAATTGCCTCACTTCATATACAGTAGTAGTAAGCATTGAGTGTCTGGTGCTGGGTAACATGTGGGCATCTTGATATATATATATATATATATATATATATATATAAAACCACAAAGCGGCGGGTGAAGGGTGTTAATCATTACACCAGATAACATTTGAATAACATGTGAATTCACCTCCAAATGAATGAGTCACGCTGGGCGCAGGAAATCAGCTGCATGATGAGAAATATTCACTGTCATTCTTTTTTTTTTTTTTTTTACATATACCCAGTAGATTGAAATTGATAAGTCTGTTACAACTTATTAAGTTAATTGCTATTAATGATTTGAATCTGCACCATCATCGTGAATTTCCTCAGTGTTACCAGAGGGAATATGTTCTAGTGACTCTAATGAAGTTAATATTTCGTGATAATGTTTGGTCGAAGACAGTTTGAGCTGTTCTGGCTCGGCGCCTGCACGGCCACATTAACCTGTTGGGGGGAAGACCTGGGTCAAAAATTAGTTAATTTACGCAACAGATAAACACAACCGGGATAATAAAAGTCTTTAAAACTACTTTTGGTTGCTGTAAACCAGCTGCCAAGAGGTTGTTAGAAGTCTAATGTTTGTAAAATAAGTTTGAGAACTGATCAGTATTTGTATTTAAAGATAGACGACATGTTCCCGCTTCCTCCTACTGCATTTAGATTAATATTCAAGACTAAATATCCTGGATACAGATGCTACGATGCTGAATTGGTGTTTGGAAGATTTAGGTTTGGTTGAAAAGGTTACGTCAATGTTACAATGTCACCATTACCATTAGACATTACCACCATTTCTCACTTTTCTGTTTAAATCACATCCCATAGACGAATAATAATTAAATCAATCAGTCTTTATTTATATAAATAACACTTTTCGTACCCATCACCTCCAACATAAACACACAACCAGGAAGTGATAAGAACTGAGGAAACACTTTTCTAACCTTTTCATTGGAGAAAACAAAGTAAATAACATTAAAAAAAATTAAATACATATACAAGTAAAATTAAATTAAAAGCCTGATTTTATAAAAAATGTTTCAATTTTGTTTGGAAAAACTGATTTCAAATCATTTTTATATGTTAGTTGTTGTTTGCTAACGTGGAGATTTTGTGACGATATTACAGTCAACCACCAGGGGGCCATGTTTGGATTTTGTTAAAAAAATCTTTATATTTAACATACTAAAATTAAAACCTTTTATAATCTTGTATGAATGTTGTTGTTTTTTTTTTTTTTAAAAATATGTAAGTGTGTTTTTGTTTCCTGTTTTATTTTCTGTTTAAAAAGAAAAAGAAAAAATCGTCAGTTAAGGTGACTCAGCTCATACTTCTGTGTCATTGGTTAAAACGGGAAATGGAGGTTTCTGATTGGACCAGTTCAAATAAGCCCCGCCCACTCGGGTCAGCGTTCAACTGCGCGGTGTTACGAGTGATACATAGAAACTGGAATATAATTTAAAAACAGATAATAGCGATAAATATCATCCCTGATGATTATTTGATACTTTGAGGAGATGTTCGCGGAACAGAAGAATTTATTTCCCGACGTGTGCGTCAGGATTTAACCGGTTTCGGGGGCGTTTTGGTGAGTGTTAGCCGAGTTAAGCTAGCGCTGCTAACGGAAGTTAGCAGGTGTTGACTGTCAACAATGGCGCCTCAGGAGTCACTGCTGTGATATTTATATTATTTAATCAGCATATTACGGCATTAATGGCCTAATAGGTTGTTGTTTTTTACTTTGTAATCATAACTTGCATTTTAATTTGTGTTCTGACTGTTAATAAGTGGTTTGTATAAAAAAGATTGGGTTTTTTGCTTTGATGAAGTTGTGAAATATGTGGTTAAGTTGTTATTTATTTGATTTAAAGAGAAACATACATGTCAGTTTACTGGTTAACATGTTTTTTTATAATCGTACGTCATGGTTTGGTTTGGTAAAATGGGCATTTTGTACTGAAACAATTCAATAATTTGATGTCATAACTGTTTGATTGACTTTATCTGGATGAATCTAACTGGAGCGATCAGTAAGAAGTAAATAAATTGAACTTTAAAGACCAAATCACCGAACTTCTAAACATTTTAGGACATTAAAGTCAAATGTATTGACACTTTCTAATATTTATATTATGTTTTTTCATCACGAAAGTGTGGAAATCGTCTTTTGTAGCATTGAAAACAATGAAGTATCAACTTGAAGGGTCATTTTTTTTGGAGCAGCCATATTGTTGTTTTATTTCCATATCCGTCGGCTTCACGTGTCATTAGTAGTTAATATATCAACTTTATATCTTTAACATGTAGCTGAAGCTTTTAATCTGTAAACGTAATATCACGTATGTCAACATCAACAACTTAATTTATCCTTTTTCATTGGTAGAAACACCTGGGAACATAAAACCACCAGACGTAGGTTTCGTCTTAATTTGCTAACTACAGCTGATGGACGTTTGTTTGAAAAATAGGTCGTCGCTGGCTGGAAATGAGAAGTCTGCTTCCCTTCTGTCTGAGAGGAAGCAGCCAATTAAAAATTACCAGGACTTTCTAGTGGTAAATCTGCCATCATGTTTTTTTTTTTTTTTTTACTTTTTTATTGTAAACTACATTATTAACCATGCAACAGCGGAAAGTTTGACAAGCCTTAGCAACAGTAACCACTGTTGACTGAGCTTGGCTTAGTGAGCGGTGACTAACAATTAACTATGACAACACCTAAACTCTTAACTAGTAATCCATTTAATCTCAAATAAATATCTGTTTCTCCGTCAGAGTGGAATCTGTTTGACACAGACTGAGTCGCCCGACGCTGGAGGCTGCATAGTTTCCCTCCTGTTAACGGTAAATGTGCACATCAACTGACAATAGCTGCTTTTATCGGGATTTAATCGTCATAAACGTCGCTCGGTTATGAGGAGTCACATGCGAGTGAACACTCAGCCGATTCACATGCACACCTCTTTTTCCTTTTTTTTTTTCTTGCTTCTGCTGTTGGGTCACAGAGCGAAACAGGCGATTGACACCCTCTCTGGTTTCAACTTCTGTGACCCTCAGAGCAGCCTGTGAAGTAGGCACACAACAGCAGAGCGAGGCCCTTGGAAATATCTGCGGTCAACTGCATGGGGAGGAGGGAGCGAAGGAAAGAAACTTGCTTTTAATAAACAAGATAATGGGTGCCATACGCCCCTTCTCACACCACCAGTGCCTGCAATCTCTCTCTAACTCTTACTGTTTCTCCCTCTCTCCACTTTTCCTGCTTTCTCTCACCCGCTCTATCTCACGTTTTCTATTTAAGAAAAAAAAATCACATTCATTGTTGAAGAATGGGGGAGAAAGACTGAGAGAGGGAAAGAAAGAAAGGTTGAAGGGGGGAGGAAGGGGAGGAGAGTGAGGGTGGGGGGTGGGGGGGGAGGGGGCTGATCTTCAAACCAACAATTAACTGGCGTCAGGATGTTTATGGGCAGAGTTAGTTTAAGCGACTGGTCCTCAGTCAGTTCAGCTGTGGCCTTAAACACTCATTCTCTTTAATACTGAAATTACACACAGAGAGAAAAAAAAAACTGTTCATAATTCATTTTCATCTCTCTGAGGTCTTTTTTTATAGTGAAGCATCTTTTCACGCCAAATTTAAATGACTGTTTTTTTATTTACTCTCAGAATTGCTCAAGTATTTTCAGCAATATTTCAACGAGCAAAGTCATTCCCGTGGTTTGGAAAAGTCATAGAGGTCCACGAAAAAGAATATTTTTACCAGAAAGTTGAATTATATAAACGATTGTGTTACCAGAGAACTGGGGGAGCAAATACCTGACGATACCTTTCAGATCTGTCACGGACTCAAATCTGCTTCCAAGAAAGTTTTGACACAAGTCTGAGTTCAGTCCAAGAATCACACAGAGGTGAGGACGAGAGGAGAAGCTGATTTAAAAAAAAAAAAAAAAAAAACTCCAACGATGAGAGTTTAACTGGAAAAAGACCAGACAAGCACAGAAAGTGTGTGTGTGTGTAAATGTGTGTGTGTTAAAGCCGGAGAAATGACAGTAGAGAACTAGTTCGATTAATCGAGTATTGATTGGATGTTTCCAGCATTTTATTTAACAAACAACAGTTGTTTCACACAAAAACTTAAATATCTGCACATAGCAATGAAAAACAGAAGTGAAACTAATTTAGTATCAGAGACAGTTTAGTTTGAGTCTGAACAGAATCAGTCAGAAACATCCGTTGTCTTTTTCAGTGAATAAATATTGATCTAAAACACAGACGATGATAAATGACAGTAAATAAATGGACGTTGAGTGAAGCAGCCATGAGCTGAGAATAAACAGGAAGTGACTAATATCTGTTTATTTCTGAAGAAATGAAGGATTCACTTTAAACAGTCTCTAAATGACGTCATCAAATAATTCAACATGTTCTTCTCCAGCGTCTCCGACCTCATTTCCACCAGGTTTGTGTCCGTTTTGACGAATTTAAAATCAATTTAAAAACCAAAATAACAAACAGAAAAACCTTCTGTTCTTTGAAGCTTCAATGGAAAGTTTCTCCGTTAGCGCTAAGCTAACGTTAGCCTCCTCATCCTCTGCTGTCTCCACCACCATGTTGAAACACTTCTTCCTCCAGAGACTGGTCATGTGACCTACACGAGGCTTCTCATTGGTTCTCTTCTCCTTCTACGTCTTTATGCTGCCACATTAAGAAATGTTGCCGCTGTACAACACAACTAATCCATTATTGAAATAGTTGGACACTCATTTAATAATCAATAAGTTGTTGCAGCTCTGTTTGTGTGTGTGTGTGTGTGTGTGTGTGTGTGTGGTGTTATGGTCAGAGAACTGGATGACAGCTCTCTGGTTGAAGCTGTAGACAACTAGTTTAATACACCAGAGACCTAGCTGTGGTTTTTACAAGGCTCACAAATACACACACACACACACACTCCAGTGTGTTTGTGCTGCATGTGTGTGGCTATATGTGTATGCTAACATATGCTGGAGATAATGTGGAGCGAATGAGGTGAAACAAATCCTCCTCCAGCCTTGCCCTGATACAAATTAGTAAAGGATTTCACAATGTTCATAGTGAAGTGAAGGGTGTGGGAAACCAACGCGAGCGTGTCTGTCTTGCTGTGCAGAGCTGCAGATTTTGCTTTTCTTTTTAATTTAACTGTTGGAAACCGACCGTTTATTTAAGACGACGACGTTGAGAAGAATCAGAGTAAGATGAGTTAAAGAGAAACAGTTGATTAAGTTCACCTAATACCTCATTTCATCCTTTATTTCTGTTTTTCTTTTCCAAATAGACAAATTAGACGATGTTTTTTTTGTTGTTGTTGTTGTTTGAATATTACTCAAACAAATTCATGCTGACGTGTCCTAACCTCATGGCCTTAATTGTTACAACTAACAAATTGCCCCGTGTCTGTTTGACTAATCAGCTAAAACGTTGGTTGTTAAGAATTTCATTAACAAGTATTTTTATGTGAACTCCTGCAGATCAGATGAGCTGAGCTGTCTTTGTCTTTTTAAGAGCTGCAGTCCTGAGGACATTAAAGGAGCAACAGAGTCAGTGAGTAGCTGTGTTTCTAGTAAAAAAAAAAAAAGTAGCTTAGAAAATGAGAGTGTGTCTCTTATCCTTGGACTCCACCCTACCCGGCAACGCTAACCCTAATAATAATACCCAGACGTTTCTAGTTATGAGACATCCATCCACCTTTTTCTTTTTTTTTTTTTTTTTTTTTAGGCTTTGTAATACAAATTTGAAAATGCTGTCTGGTGAGTAAGAAACACAGAAGATCAGTGTTTTGGATCCTTACAGCGTCAGAGCCCACGATTCTGTATGAACACGTAATTTACATCCTAGGCAACAAAGTGGTTTTCACCACAGAGTCATAGCTGTAAAACCACTGCTAACTGGTTGATGTGGATCCCAGCGTCTTGTGAAATGTAACGTCCCACAAGACCCCATCCTGGCCATCGCCCTGCTGCACTGGAGACTCCTTCTTTTTATTAGCATGTCCTTTTTTCATTGTCTTGCTCTCTTTCTCTCTCTCTCTCTCTCTCCCAGTTTCGCTCTCGTCGACTGGTGCTGTTAAGCCCTCGGAGACCGCCGCTGTGGTGTTGCGCCAAGTATTTTTGGCTCGACACTGCTTACATGCAAAATGCAAATTATGGTGAAATCCGTTGCTCCGCGATCTAATTTGCTGCTAAAACCACATTTTATAGTGATATCTTTTCTGTCACCCTCGCTCGTTTTAAGATAGATTTTCACTGACACATTAGTTATAGTGCCTCATATTTCTGGCAACAGAGCATCTGTTTTATTCAATTATATCACTTGACTTGAAATTGACATTTGGTAATGGATACAGTGGTGATATTAAAATGTACTCACCCTACCATATCTGCTTTTCTGCTGCTTTTTTCTTTTCTTTTTTTTTTTTTTTGTTTTATGTGACTTTTCTACTCAATTACATATAATCACAGGATGAGCACATGTCTTCTCAGGTATATCGCCTTGCGTTTCAACACAGATGTATTGTTTTCAGCCAAACAGGAGGAGGGCAGGGGGATTCCCCCTCTCCTCCATTTATGCAGTATTAGCAGCGGCCCCCTCGGCCAGACACTTGGCCGGCCCTCGCTCTGTCTGGCACGACGAGAGGCCGGGCTTGCCAGGACACGCTGGAGAGCCAGGCTGTAGCTGCTCCGCTCGCAGGAATGTGTCAGTCATCGTTGCCAGTCCATCGCTGCTGATAATTCGAAATGACAACATAATGAAAGCGGTGAGGTAGAGAGCAATGTGGTACTGTGATGTGCTGCTCTCTCCCACTCTGTCTATCAGATGAGTGGGTGTGTGTGTGTATATATATGTATGTGTGTGTGTGTGTGGACGGTGCCAAGTCAAATGTACATAAAAGAAGGTTTGTGAATGGGGGATGAGTGTGAGCAGCCATGCCAAATTGTTTGTGGATCTCAATGCTTTTTTGGACTTTCAGCACATTTGGCCTTGCTTTGCTTTGCTTTGCTTTGCTTTGCTTTGCTTTGCTTTGCTTTGCTCAAACTATCATGAGCTCCAGACAGAAAAGAGAAGCCGCTTTCTCTTTGTGGCCCCATTATTACAAGATGTTTTGTCTCCATTTTTCCAAGATGGTCGCCCAGAAAATGACATCACATATGCAAGTATCAGAAAAGAAAGAGAAGGAGGTGGAGGTGGTGGTGGTGGTGGTGGTTTCCTTTGGGAAAAGAATAAAAAGTTTCAACTTTTAATACATTTTCATTACATGAAATATTAATCAAGATGGATTGTTTAACACAGGGTGGTGGTGGAGGTTAGATTTGCATACTGGAGCCTCTTTCAGCTCGTTCAGCCCATTATTTCATCTGCGATATTCCACCTTGTGGCTTCTGTCAACCAGAGAATACCTCTGATGAAGGTGTCCTAGTCTGTCTCATTCTGGCTCCGCTGCCAGACAGATGTTGGCATTTGAGTCGGAAACCTTAAGGGACCGGCGGTTTCCTCTGGGGTGAAGGAGCGGAGAGCAAATTATATTGACAAACATGCATGAGATTCATCCTCCGTCAGACAACCTTTTCAGCAGAGGAAACTTTGAGTGAGTCAGACAGGACATGAATATTTTTTTAATTTCTTTCTTTTATTTTTGACTGACGTTTTGATTTTCACCAAATCGTTTCGATTTAACAAAACAAAAACACTTAACCGGGTTGAAAGAGAGAGAGAGTAAATTGCAAACCTTTAGCACAGCTTCCCATTTCAGCATCCCAGTGAGGGTGTTGAGTCTAATCTGTGGATAAGTGTTCTGTTACTCTTTGCTTTCGCTGATGCCTCCCGGGGGATGTCCTGGCTTGGCTGTCAGCTCAGGATTAATTAGAACCTCCCGTGTCCCTGCAGACGTATTAGTGAGCTCACTGCCGGTCAAACACTAACCGCATTAGCAACCAAAGGCTAATACCTTGCACTTGAACACATCACCAGGTGCTATAATTAATAACTACCTCCTCCTCTAACCCGCTCGGGCACCGGCAGGAGTTATTATTTACCACATGGTGCTTTGTACACTGTTATAATGTTATATGTTCTTTTATTTTAAGTTGCTGACTCAAGTTGTAGTTATTGTTTCTGATTTGAGCCACGATATAGTAAAGTTATTTTTGTTTTGTTCTTATTTGTTATAAATTAAAATGAGGTATAATCCACGATTAGTTACTTTTCTGTTGCTACATGCTAGTTTTAATTGGCGTTGTTTTATTCTTGTACAGTGTTATAATATTATGTGCCACATTGTTCAATATCTGATCTCTAGTTTGGTCGTTTTACTTTATACTTTTATTTGAGAAATGCTCCAAAACCATAAATGTGTTTAAATTAAAGCAAATCATCATATTTAAGTTGTTGAACAATGACGCGATCAATAAAACAATCTATATCAGTTATTGTTTCTAGAAACAAAACATAAAATCAAAGTGTTTTTGCACAAATTCATATTTGATATAAAGTCATTGTCATTAAAACGAGTCGTTTTGAGAATTACTCCCTTCGAGGGGCGCAGAAATAGAAGAGGTGCTTTTTAAAAACAAATGCAAAAACTTGCAAATCTGCATTTTTCTATGTATTTTAATGACCCATAAGAGATTACAGTATGTTTATATATAGCTTCCAACTGCTTTGCTATGCACACCAATTTTCTCCTCATCTCTAGCCCATGTTATTAACAACATTACCCTTGTCCCTTGGATAAAGTTTTCCCCTTTTTTCTTTCCGTCTGTCTCCAGGCCCGACCACACCACCTGTCTCTGGAATAAACATGGACTGAGGAGGATCAGGGCGGCCCGGATTGCCTGGGGTTTGGTGAAATGTCACCGTGGAGAGGAAGCTGAGGAAGACGCCGGCTTGATCTGCTTGATCACTCAGTCATGCCGCGTCCGCTGAAGGTTAGGAACGAGACAGATTTAGGTAGAAAAGCTGTACACGGACACAAACACACCGTCAGAGTCACAGCGGATCAAAGCAGATCCCTGCTGTCCAACCACAAGATAGGAGACGCACGTGGTGACACATATAACCCAGGTTAGAGGACTTGACCGGCACCTTTTCAAAGAGTCCATCAGAATACATAAGTATAGAAAGGGAGGGATATAAGGAATCCCTGCAATATTAATGTCCAAAATGTCATAAAACAAAAGCCACGGTATCAATTCAAAACACCGCCGGCCTGGTTAGAGTTGAGGAGTGACATCTAGAGCCACTGAGAGACTTGTCTTGTATAATGAATGAACTGTGGGTTCCTGCCTTCAATCCCTCTGGACTTTGGGTTTGTGAGCGATGGACGAGACTGTTGAGACTTTGTGTCTGGACGTGCGCAGAGAAAACAAACGTTTCTCTGCCGGGGTCCAGTTCAAACAACGAGGCTGTCATCTCATAACTTCCTCCACTAGTAGAGTTGTTGTCGAAGCGGCGGCGACAGTGATTATTTTCCTGATTACTCCCATCAGAGGAATACATGTTTATCCACCTCAAATAAAACACCAATTTGCCTTCAATTTTCTGATCACCTCCCTTTATAAATTAAGCCGCGCTGAAAAATTCAAACACGACGACGATGAGCACGAGCGTCAACATCTCTTTAGAGAGTGTGTAAGCTTCTTATGTCAAAATGGTTTGTTTGTCCCCCAGTCACAAATCATTAAGCATTTTGCTCTACTTTTTTAGCTCAGTGGCTTCTATGAAAATGAGCGACAAGCCTCCATCCCTCCTGTGTGGGGATTATGAGCCTGTGTTTGTGAGGGTCTGACTCTAATGGGCTAGTAATTACAGTTTGTTTATGAGTTTATCGATGCATACCACCACCATGCCTGCATGGGTTATGGGCAATGGCAGATAAGGATCACACATTTATCTCCCCCCCTCTCTCTCTCTAAAGAATGAGTTAACTCACATTGTGAACTCCCACTGTGATCATATTACAAGGCCCGATACTTTTGATCTACGCCAGTATGGGTCCAGGGCATAACTTGACTTTGCAACCTTAGGATACAGAAACTGTACCATTCCTCACTTTGATGTGGAGCCATGTGTATGTGGATAAAACTGTGAAAAAACACAGAAATAGCTCATTAAACCAAAAAAAGAAAAACCCTTATTGTCCAATTTACACTTCCCATCTTGTCCCCACTGTAACGACGCCACTGTTCACTTAACAAGGTCAGGACCTACATGCACATGGAGCTGCTAACATGGATGTAGCCTCTCAACGCTCCTGTTTATCTCTCTGAGCGTTTCGGAGCAGGACCGGATGGCGGGTCACGATCCTGCGCCGCCTCTGGGCTCAGAGGGTATTTTCCACGGTGTGTTGTCAGCAAGGCAACAACAGCAGGCGGCCTCAGATCCTTTCCTTTCTTTTTCTTTTCTTTTTTTTTTTTTTTTTTTCCGTGCTCCCTCCCCGACGCCATGCGCGGCATATGCTCTGGGAACCCTTGACGCAGACCCGCTCGCCTCCATTTGTGTTTGTGCGGTCAAATTTAATCAAGATGGCATCTGTTGGTGTTTAATGTGAGTAATTGTCCTGTACAGTATGCGTGTGTGTGTGTGTGTGTGTGTGTGTGTGTGTGTGTGTGTACAGAAAGGCGATGTTAGCATACACTGGGGGAAATGTCATTTCTTTCTAAATGTTCACACACTGGATTGATCTCATGTTTACTGGAGATGCAACAATCCATGGATCTAGATCGATACATCGATTCAATGACTAACAATCCGATGTTATTGATCCATATCGTCATAGTTAAAATAAATTCTTGTAACACATCTGTGTTACTGTTTCTGTCCAAGCTCCCTGCCCTTCCTACTGCTCACTTCACGGCAAGTAGCCTAAACATTCAAACACTGTTACATTAGCCATGTTAACTAGCAGATACCTGCTCACCAGCTCACCAGTTATTTTACAAGTAGCCAAGAAAAAGTGTCACGTCACGTGAGACACATCTCCAGCATGTCTCAGCTTTCTGGTATGAATATACACTACACAGCATGAAGATATGTTAAATAAGTGTGTGTTAATGGTATTCTTGTCAGTATGTAATATTGTTAGTTTATAATAGATTAGTTTAGTTGTTTCTTTGTGAGTTGATATGAACTGATTGTGTTAAATACATATTTGATGTCTTCTCACATCAAATCAAACCCGTATCGTCTCATCACAGTCTTTGTGATATCGACAAATATCGTATCGCTGTCTAAAGAACTGATAGAGTATCACATCGTGATGAAACGTTTACTACCGATGCATCATTTTGCCTCCATATGCTTTAACAGCACCATGGACTGCATCTTTCTTCTTGTTGTTATGGGCACATCCCCTCTGTGATTGTGTATTGGTCTGTGTCAAATCATGTGCCAGAGTAATAACTGTCTTGTATGAATGTACCTGCAACTGGCTGCCTGTGGAAATGAATTTCCTCCTCGACAACAAATAGAGTCCTAATCTAATCTCCCCTGCATCTTTCCAGAGTGTGTGAAGATACATGGACATGAAGTATATGTGTGTGGTCGCATGTGTGTTTCTGAAAAGACAGAGCACAAGTGGCTGCATGACTTTTGAGTGTGTGTCTGTGTACAGTATGTGTGTTTGCATTCAGGTTCGCCTAAGAGCCCATTGTTGACTTCAAAAGGATTCCTCCGAGGTTTTAATTATGCTACTGCTTAACTTGGCACCAGAGAAAGAGAGTGATCCTGGCTGAAGCCCGTAAATCTCTCAGCGCAGACACGTCCACGCCCTCCAAAGCCCTCGACTCCCCTGGACCTCCCAGACGCGCTGAGGAGGAGCGCTCAGGTCGGCCTCAACCACAGTCGCCCGCGCTCACAACAACACAAACACATACACCAGGGAAAAAAAAAAAAAAAAAAACGCTGAGCACACATGAGCAAACAGCTGCCTGCGCTGACGCAACCAGACTTGTCTTCACACATGTGCATGCACATTTATTTTTGCAGCCGTGCATGTGGGTACATATGTGCAGGTTTTACAAAAACCAGGATAGTCGTTCTCTACGTTTAACCAGCTCCTGGCCGCAGGACTGAGGAGTGTTGGCAAACACCCATCGAGGCTAAATGAACTGTTTCAGTGCGAGAGAAAACTTCACACTCAAGAGACAAAAAGACAAAGAGAGGTGTCTGCTGGAAAATAGCTGGGGTACCTGTTCAGCTTCCAGTTGTCACACAAACACGTAGTTAAATCCTAAACATGTTCGGTCGGTGTCTTACGTAGACGACTTGCTACATCTGTGGTGGTTACAGCAGACGTCTTCGCCTGTTGGACACATTCTATAAGAACGAGCGTCTTAAGAAACATTAAAGACAGTTGTTTTGTAGCAAGGTGTTAAATGCATCTCTTTACTATTCCCATGAGTAAGTAACATTGTAAAGACTCCGCTAACATCTGGCTTTTGTCTTCAGTGGGAACGAGTACAGTTAGAGTCTCGTTCACACAGAGTCGCAGGTATTTATCAGCTCCAGCTCCAATCCAATCTGCAGCCTGTAAAGAAAAAGGGGACGATCGTATCACGTTTTGTCTCAGCTGCTGTAATTTGCAGAATATTCGTTGTAGTTCACTCAAATATAGACACAAAGTTCCCTCATGTGTCTACTACAGATATCAACATCTTCAACTTCTCCAGCTACATCACAGAATTCATTATTTGATGTCAAAGACAAAGGGCGTCATTATTACAACCTACTACACTACTGGGGTAGGTTGTAGCAGTAAGATTGAAGAATTAAAAACTAAATCTACATCTATAGAAGTTTATGTCACATGTCGACACTAAAGCATCTTCCTGTGGTTTAACTAAGAACAAAAAGACGTTGTCACTGATGCTAAATGAAGATCAGTGTCAGTGGTGGATCCTGACGTTAGAAGAAGTTTCTTCAACAACATATTGTGATAAAACCTATTGTTGTGATGAGATATATGTTGGTCTTCCACTAACTTATACATCTGATCAAATGAAAATAGTTGTAACATTTTCTATAAAAGGTTTTTATTCCAACCGTCTCCTGTCAGTCATTGTTTAGCAGCTGTAGCAGCATCATGGTTGAAATTAACATCAATGAAATGACTAATTTTTTCTAAGAAACTCGTCTTTAATCTGATACGAGTGACGACATTCAACCTTCAACAACATCACAACTAATCAACATAGAGATTTGATCCAAAACATTCATGTCTTTGTCTGTAAAACCTGAACACGTCTTCACACAGACGTGTGAATGTAAAGATCAGAGAAGTGGTTACACGTGACACTGATCACATGACTCTAATGTTAAACCTTATTGGTCAAAATGATGCTGTTACAGTCGTCTCCGATCTCCTCTATGACATGTTATCAACCACCAAGATACAAGTTTGATTCTACTTCAGTTTAACTTCAGTTTTTTATTCTCCACCAACTTTTTGGAAAAGAGCACACTGACCTTGATTTGTGCGTCGCCTGAATCAATAAAGACTTATTACAAACAGACGTTGCTTGTGATGTGGCTAATGAAGACACACATATATATATGACTAAGTGTAAACAAAAGTGTATTAAATTGCCTCTGACTTGGAGACGCTTGAAAAGTTTAAAATGTGGCCTATTGTCCTAAGACCAGAGGCCTGAGGGTTGATTCTTTATTTTTATTTATTTTTTTTTTATAAAAACATTGTTGCAGTGACACACACAAGACAAAACTCCATCTCATAACACACAGCAGCGCGAGGAGAAACTGTTTATTTGTGTCATCTTTTTTTTTATTTTTTCCTCTTCTCTATGAAATGACTTTCTTGATGTCTTCCAGAGTGGCTGACATAGTTAATGTAGTGTATCCCCCCTCCTCTGTCACCCATATGCCTCTAAATCTGAAGAGGAATACCCAGAATTATCTCAAAGGCAAATGATGGTTGTTGGTAGCAAGACAATCTTCAAATGACTGTATCTTTTTTATCTGCGTTACCTTTTTCCAGGGTAAAACAGAAGGAATGAGGGACTTAAGAAGTGATACCTCTGCGTACCTGCTTGAAAGAGTTTTTCCCTCTCAGCGAGGGATTAAGAGCAGCACAATGTTTTTTTTTTTTCTTTCTTTCTTTTTTTTTTTTTTTTGTTATTCTTCGCCATTGTGCTCCACCCTCCTCATTAAAGACCATGCATATTCTCCCAGGAGATTCCTCCCAACATTACAACTCTTCTCCACAGGTACAGCTCTCTGGGGTCCCTCACTTTTTCTCATCCCCTTTCCTTCTTCCTCCTCCTCCTCCTCCTCTTCTTCTTCGTCTCTGCTCTCCCTCCATCTCCACTCCCTCGTCTTGTCTCCCGATCCATCGCCCCTTCGTTTCATGTACTTCCCACTCTCTACCCCCTTCAGATCCTCTCTACCTTCCTTCCCTCCACCTTTACCTCGCTACCTTTACTTTGGCGGTGCACAATACACTCCTCCCTCCCCCATTTCCTTCCTCCCCTCTCGTTCTCTCTCACCTTCCATCTGCATATGCAAGTGCTTATTTTGAAGTCGTGGCCCACAACAGATATTCAATATTAATGAGGACCCTCATGAATTTTTGAGCTCTAATTAGACGGCTCTCGCTTCGTTAACTGAGAGAGTTTCGCTGCTCACCGCTGGTGATGGAGGGCTTCAGGGTGGAGGGGGTGTGTGTGAGAGAAAGCGAGGGACAGTCCCACCCTCATCCTCCCACCTCTGTTACCCTCCCACCTCCCCTCCACCCTCAGTGCCCCGTAATGTCCCACAGAGGGGACAGAGATGGGGCGATGGGGGTAATCAGCGGGGCCTGGATCGCCGCGGCTCATTATAAGACAGCTGGCCATTAGTTTTCAGGCCTTGTGCATTGTATCATCTTTGCAAACGGCCTCCTGCTGGGACATTATTTAGCTATTCTATTTCATCGTCACTTCAAATGATGCAATGGTCTTTTCAGACGCAGGAGCGAAACAGGAAGGTGACACCTCCGCCCCCTTTCCTGTGGCGAGACGCATTCCTGTTCACAACCCGCCGATGACCGACGTACGAGTCCCAGATTAGGCCTTAAAGCAGCCGGGGCCTTTCTGCAGCGTGTTCACCGTCATCCCTGCGTTATCATCCACAATGTCACACACACACACGTGTCTTGCCCTTGCAACACCACCACCTCCACCCAAATCCCCTTTTCTCCAATATCATTCTCCCACTATTTCCCCCTCTGTCCTTTGGTTTCTGATTCCCAAAGGTGTGTCAGCATCAGCCGATACCACAGGCATCTGCGCCTCACCCTCCCTTCCCTCCCTCGCTCCTCTCCTCCACCCCACCCCTGCCTACTTGTGCATATGCAGAGGAAGGAAGCATCTCCACTGTGGCAGCAGCAAAACACCACACTACAAAAGAGATGCGCACCTCTGACAGTAACCATCAAGAAGGGCGTTGACAGAATAAGGGCGGGAGATGATGATCTGAGAGGCAGGGATGTGCACAAGGAGGCAAGAAGGGAAAGAGAAAGGGCTTTCTTTCCTCTGTCTTCTTTTTTTTTTTTTCATACCTTTTTTTTGTCATTTTCCCAGGACTCATCAAGCCCCACTTGACACATGTCTGACTCGGGTGGCGTTAATCTCCCCAGAGGGGTGGGGTCCCCCTTTTTTTTTTTTTTCCCTCCTTTGCATGCCACTCCTTCACTTCTCTTCACTGTGCCATTTCCTTTTCCCCCCGTCAATTTACATTTCAAAACAGGCGATGAGCCGATCAAAGCCGGTCACTAACGATGAGGCCTTTCATCAGCGGCTGGCGTTGGTACGTCGAGGTAGTGTGTATACGCTGAGGTTTTTTCCATTGATCATAAGCAGGTGGGTGTGCTGTGTGTTTGTGTGCTGCTGGGCTCCTGTCATTGTTTTATCCTAAGTTTGTCTCTAGGGGCACGACGTCGCTGGCGGGGGATGTGCCAGTGGGTCTCGCAGGAGAATGTCTCTGTCATCCTGAAGTCTTACATGCCAATGAATTAATCACAAGCTCTGCGAGCATCTGGAAAAAAAAAAGAAAAACAACATCGTTTCTCAAGAAAGATTTCGACTTGATTACTCAAAAAAAAAAAAAAAAAGACATAGTTTCAGTTCAGACCAGGTCAGAACCACAAAGAAAGAAGAAACATGACCTCTGACGACTTCCTCGCCCACTGAAATAAAACACGGCACACATGGAAGTCCTCAGTGATTTCAGTCGTTTATGGAGAATATGATTTCTGGACAATTACAAGCAAAGTTGCCAAATGCATCATGGAAAAATTTTTTCACATGTAATTGACCACTGTGATCAAACTTATCAATTACCAAAAAAAAAGATGAAAAAGACATTTTTATATTTGAACTCTTTTTATATTTTTTGCCAAATGAGGATGGGCAAGTGGGAGGACGACTTTCATCTGGTTTGTGGTAAAACGCTGAGGCTTAAAAACAAAATTACAACTTTTTTTTTCAGGGACTCAAAGGGCTGAAGACTGCAGCGAACACCGAGCCAGACCCTTAATCTTAGGATCATCCCCCCAGGGTGGGAGATTATATTAGCAGAGCCATTCATCTCCAATAATTTAGTAATGTAGATAGTAGATTAGCTCTATTCCCTCTCGTCTGCCAACACCTGGGGCATAGCTCATATTCAATACCTCCTTGTTCTCCTACTGTATTTTCTAACTGTAGTAGGTGGCCGGGTCTCCCCACTACGCTCGTTTGACTCTAAATTATCGAGCTCTCTCTGGGGGAGACGACTTTAACGGCAGCTGACCAGAGGACACTTTTTTCCCTTCAAAGATCACACATTAAGGTGTTTAAAGCAGCTGGATTATTCACATTAATGTCTAATCAGATGTCGTTTTATTATATTCACTTGGTATGTAACCCATGCCCCCTTTTTTTTTCTTTCTCTGTAATTATAGCCAGCGAGTGGCAGGAGGAAGAAAAGCTGTAATTGTTTTTGAGGGAGGAATGGCAGTGGCAAAGATAGATTTCAGATGGCATATTTGCACTGAGGAATTTGAGCTTTTTCTCTCATACCTCCCCTCCACCACCACCACAGCCTCCTCCTCCCCAATTCGCTCTCTTTTCCAAAAAGGACCCTGTCGTTTTCAGAGCCTGCTGCTCCCGGGGTAGTATGCTTTTTATTATTTTTCCAATTAGAGTCAATTGACCTGACAGAATGGAGGGCAATTAGTGATATTTCCCCCTCCTCGCAGGCCTGCGGGGTAATTTGCTGGAGGTTCTAGGCAGTGCTTTATGTGGATATACGCCCCGCCCCACAAAAACCGTTCTGGAGCATAATGGCTTATGATTTTTCAGAATATATCTCCTCTTACTTTATTCTTTTTTTTTCCCGCAGTAAAGTACAATTACAGACCGTTGAAGGGTGTCATCTCTTAAACTGCCTCTCTCCATCATATAAAAAGAGGGGCATTACTATGGTATCGCTGCATTACTTTTACTATTTATCCACAGAAATGAGATCTTTTGCTGATGTTTAGGGATTGTTGGCAGAGTGGTGGCAGTAGCTGTGTTGGTTTCATAAAATATCCATCCACCACTGAGGTATAATTGTGAGCAGATCGTTTCCCGTTCCTGTCGGTTTGTGCAGAATTATCTTGTGCGTTGAATTGAAAGCCAGACTTAAGGAGAAGGAGGAGGTGTTGTTAGGGTGAGCTCGTTGGCTTAAATCCCAACTTGCTATTGATAAACTTGATGAATGTAATTTGTGGCTGCAACCCGGGGTTATTGTCCCCCCTCCGCTTTACCTGCGATGCCAGAACGTTCTGTTCCCGCGTGCGACGAAGCACAATGGCCCGGTCCGTGTTGGCTTCCCCGTCTGAATACCTGTATCTGCCTGTGCCTCTGACACACAAAGAGAAAAATAATCTTCAGAACTAAGCTTGTCTGGCGTATCCACTGCTGAGTCTATAAGAGCAGAGAAAATCTCCTCAAACTGATGCACTGAAATAAATACGCTTAATTTACCTATGCAGCAGCAGCAGCAGCCGCTGTGTTGGAGAGCGTAAAGGCCGGCAAATAAAAGAGCCACCGATGGAGTTGTTTGGAGATTGAGATACAAGACAGTGTGGGTTAGTGGAGCATGCAATGCATATAGCGAAATGCAAATTCACCAGAGAGGAGGGAGAGGATGCAACAAAAACACATTTGATACATCGGGTAAAATTTATTCCATGCATGTGAATGTGCCGCCCCAACCCCAGCACATCATTTGCTCGACATTCAGTACATCTGTTGTGTTAAGTGACTGTAATTTAGGTGACATTGGCACAAAGCCTCTTAATGTAGCCCCGGTGGACCCCCTGTAAGAGGGGCACGCGGGACCAAACAGAGGCATCTCACAGCTGGAGCCGCGTCAAGGATCATTTCCCTCTTCACATGATTAATTACAGTTTGATCACTTGAATCTAAATCTGATTAATTTTGGTCACATGTCAGAGAGGCATCAGTGGTCTATAATGTATACTGTGTTAATCTGTAGCAGGCTCTCCTTGAGAGTCGTTTCCATGAGGTTACAACATGTGAAACTAATGTTGTGCATGTGTGAAGAGCCCCAAACGATCACGTTATGTCATTCATGTGTGAATCTTTGGAATTATCATGTGTAAATTGCAGGAATTGTCATCATGAATGTGAGGACACGCTGTCTTTAATGGGCCACACATACGAGGCGATTTAAGCTCATGCATCTGCACATGTTTGAATACTGTATGCTCTGCTAATACATATATATATGTGTGTGTGTGTGTGTGTGTGTATAAGAGGAGGAAGCCAGCAAAGTGTGTAAACATTAACCTTCTGGAAACATGTTCAAAAAGCTGCTTTTGTAACAAAAACTCCTTCAAAATCAATGTCACTAGCGGCTGTTTTCCTTTTTCTTTTACTCTGACCGTCACGAGAAACACCTCAGGCAAAAAACTAAAGAAAAAAAAATCCAAAACACACACACACACACACACACACACACACACACACACACACACACACACACACGTGTTCCCCCAAGACCTTGGGCCAGATTCCTGTCCTAAGTGGTTGTTGTGGATCTTCTGAGCTGTCAAAGCTTCACCATAATCCTTCTCATGGGTCAGAGCTCAGTGTCACAACTCAGTTTACTGTACAGCTTTTTCCTGTTTACCAACCTCGGTTTCAATGTGGTTTTTGTAGTTAAATAATTTGTTCTGCTCAAGCTCAGGTAGACGAAAAGTACGGAAAGTTTTTCAACTTTTTACCGTTTTGAAAGTCAATGTTTGTGAAGCGGTTTCTAATTTTTTTTGTTTGACATTTCTGTTCAGGGTGGTTATAAATGAGCCCCGCAGAGACGTTTTAACACCTGACCTTACAAATATGGCAGGAATGTTTTTGTGAGTGACAATAGTACATCACTAAGAAAACACAGAAAGGTCAGAGGTCACACTTACAGTACCTGCATGCCCCAAAGAGCCTCCAGCTTGTTTATGCTTTCTCTTATTTCTGCATGTGTGTGTGTGGATTTTTGTGGTTACAACTCATCAGCCAGCTCCAGGATCAGCGTTTCTGCCAAACCAGTAATTAGATAAGAATGATAAACACACTGAAGCTAACAGGAAAATTAAGTAGAACTAGATGTCCAGTATTTTTACGTTGCTTGTTTTCTCCTACAAAAATATCTGGTTGGTGTATTTATGTTTCCTCCACCCGCCTCAACGGGTTCTTGTTTCAACTGTCAGATGACAACTCACTCAAAAGTCGTGTAATTTTTCAATTCCACGATGACAAAAGACGGCGTGTCCTGAATATCTTGTCAATGTCAAACATTGTTTGGTATAATCAGAATCACCTTGACTGTGCTTTGTGGGCAAACACATGAGGAACTGTAATTGTAGATATGCTGTACGTTTTAACATAAGAGTCTGAAAAAATAGAAGAATAAAGGGGGGTGGGTTGGGGGGGGCAGCAGCAGCAACAACAACTTGCAGAAGAAGCTTTGTGAAGTGTGTGAGCTCGGGAACTGTGATCCTCAAGGGCGAATCAGCGGAAAACAAAAGCACACAACAGTCGTGGCCTACATTTGTGTTGGAGTGCTTTCAACGCCAACAGAGCTTATTTTCATACGCCATTAATTGCTTGAATAGATTGCCTGTTGAATTCTTAATGTGCTATAAATTCCATGTTTGTTTTCCCCGAGTTGACAGCGCGCAGGCACACTGTGTCAGGCCTTGTCCTGTAATCAGCACCGGCCTTGGAAGAACTTCAGCTAAAGAAAAAAAAATAAAGAAACAACAAACCTCCATGACGTTCGTTCGTTCGTTCGTTCACTTGTTCGTTCTTCTTAACGCCGTCGTCGACTTCACATGTTCACGTTGGGGACGGCGGCCATTGTCCACGGCTTCGTTTGTTCGTTGTCTCTCTGTCCTCGTTTCCTGTAACAATAAAAAAAAAAAAAAATCCATCCATCACATCTGCACTGTACATCAATGGCCTTGTGCTTCCAGTACAGTAGAAGAGGGATGTTTTCTTTGTGCTCATGTGTGTGTGGAAGCTCGGAGAAGAGGGTCACGGAGCAGCCAGCGCTCCACGCGTTGCCAAACAGATAATCCCGGCGGCGGAGTTGGACAGCAGTGAAGGGACATCTCTTGGTTTTTGTCTCCTCAAAGTGCAGAATCAGTCGTCACTCCAGGGCTTTTACCTGTAGGAGTCAAACCCCGCTTCCAATCCATTTTAATGCATAACCAGCAGGGCTTTCCTTTCCAGCTTAATTCGTACGCAGGGACTTTGCATGTTTTAAGCTCTATGCAAATATTATTGGATTTTCCAAGGATTTGGGCGGATTTCCTGCCATGGATTTTCCTTTACAAATGTCTTTAGAAAATAAAGTGAACCTATTTTATTTAAATTCGGTTTAAGAAGGCAAACAAATATTTAGATGCTAAAAATATTGAAGAGGGATCTTCTGAAGTAGGGACCCAACTTTATTTGATTTTTTTTCCTCTTTTTTTTTTTTTTTTGCCGATATTGGCATTTACTTTTCCACTAATCTTTTTTTTTTATGGGAAATGAACTTTCTTTTCCATCAAGCTAAAGCCCACATCAACTGTATTGTCATCACCATATAACTCATGTGGCTCTGCAGCACTCACACACACACACACACACAAAAAGTGGATTATGGTCCTGCATATCTGTGTAATGATCCTCAGCATTGTTTTTCAGTGGCCTTGACAGATTGTACATGGACCCAGCCTTGAAAGGCAGCACACACAACAGCACATCCTTGAGCAAACCAAAAGGCTGTCCAGAATAATGGGCTGCTGTTGCAGTCGTGTCATCTGAGAGGGCGTCGTGTTCAGGAGCGGCAGCGAGGGATACGGCGATGATGACGGCGGCGGTGGCGGCGGTGTTGGTGGTGGTGGCGGGGTTTGTTTGGACACGACTGTGGTGGATACGCCATCCCCTCTGGCCATGGAAGATGAAACTAGAAAAGAGAGAAAACACACAAAAGCAGGTACTGTCAGAGCAGGAGAATGTATCTGAAGAGCTGCAGAGAGAAAACGTAATTCCTCTGCAACATGTCGACTTTGTGCACAATATTCATAATCGCAACTCTCACCCCTTCGCCACCACCAACCGTCCTGACAAAGGCCTTAATCTGACGATGCTATGAGAGGAATTTGAGGTGCACATGTTTTTGATTAGTGCTCACTTGTGTACTGTTCCTGCTCTGCCATCTTTTTTCGACAATAATGTTTTTCCCCCCAAACTAACTGCAGCAGATCGTTGTATTTAAAACATGATGTTTGTGTATCTCCTGGCGTTCAGGGCACCATTTTTTTAATGACTATCTCTCTCTCTTTCACACCCTCTCTGCTCTCTGTTCGCCTCCGTATGTCTCTGCCCTTCATTTCTCTCATAGTTTAGTCTGTTGGTGGCTTTTCCGCGCTGGGACGGGGGTCGGCCCTGGCCACAAGCTGAAGGCTTGATTACAGTCCTGGCAAGAGAACAGAAAGCTGAGGGGGCAGGAGGGATGGAGGGGTAGATGGGGAGAGGATGGAGGGACCTCAGGCCCTGACTGAAAGCAGCTGTGGAGCAGGCGGGGGTGAAGGCCCCGTGTGCTCTTTAAGGGCTCAGGAAGACTGACCTCAGCAAAGCTACATGTGGAAGCGCTAAGACGTCCATGTTGGCGAACTTGGCAGACGTTGAGGCTCTTAATCATTTTAGTTTCTTCCTGTGTTTCTGTGACTTGGATTCTCATTTAAAGTCTTAACACCAGTTTATTACAGTTTGAGGTTGTTGTTTTTTTTTTTAATTCTGGCCATTGTTTCGACTCTGACTCTCAGCTCGCGGCGCTCGGCGCTGTAATTGTTGAGATCAGGAGGGAAACATGACGACATCGACTGAAATGAACACAAGTGGTTAGACAATCAGACAAGCTGTAAACAAAGTTGGTCCACATTATCAAAACCACTTCATTCGGAGGTAAAAAACTGAAAGTGAGCGCACCCGAATGTTTACTTTCATTTCCTGCTTCAAATCACATCAACCTCTCGTCCCATTTATGAAGAATTTATACTTTGTAACTCTATAAGTCCTTAATAAATCATCTCTTACTGTTTACTAGTTAGACATAAGCCAAAAAAACTCAAATAAATTAGTGTTGCCAGGTTGTGAAAATCAGCTATAAATGTTATGTTAATGATAATCCATTAATGAAATAAATCGATTTGTGTCCAGATCAGGTCGTTTCCAGCAGGTTACGAGCGTCAGTCCAATCAGTCAAAACAAAGTTTGTTTTAACAACCTGGCAACGTAAAAAAAAAGTTGTTCTTAATAATGGATAACGAATGAGCTACAAAGCTTTGTAAATGATTTATTAACCACAGATAAAGACATTAATTAAAGTGTTTTTATATATATATATATATAAATGGTGGGTTTTATAATCAGGAAATGAGCAAATAAGCTAATTTAGGTTTATTTGTTAAATCTGTGTGATCGTTTAACTTTGAGAATACAGAGTTATTATTAAAGATGCTGCTAAAGACCAGTTGATAATGTTACAACAGTGTCAGTATTGAACCTGTGCGTTAAACCTCCAGATCAAATGAATCTGACTCTTCAGCTTCAAGTGACTTGATGCTTTTCTTTCTCGTGAAGCTTTTATCTATTGAAAACAAAGAAAGAAAGAAAGAAAGAAAAGGAGGAGAAATGGTGATGAGCTGGATGTGACAGTGCTGCCAGAACAATGATATATTCAAAATAATGGCAGCGAGAAGAGCTCCCTAATGGCAACGTTCAGGAGCTGAGGACTGTAAAGCACCGCGACAAGGCTAAACTTGTGCGGTGGGAAATAGCCAGCGACTCCCACTCTTCCTGTGAGGAAAGTGAGTGTCGGGAGGAGGAGGAGGAGGAGGAGGAGGGAAGGGGGGTGTGTTACACATAAAAGATGTGCAATAGGCAACATAGTGTCCTAGTATAGTTTTCTCACACTCCCACAAACCTTCTGTCAAACCAACAATATCATGGCAGAGTGAGAAAGAGAGAAAAGAACCAAAGACGATCTAAATTTGTGAAGCTGCCGAACCCGAACAGGATCCATGACACGAGTGAAGCGTCCGGCGCCGCGTCACCTTCAGATTTCACTTAATTGCGCTGTCATTTTTTTTGGGGCGGCTGCTGCCGTGTTTGTGGCGAGTGATCTTTCTCTTTCTGTTGCCCTTTGAGTGACGAGGACAGTTCACTTTATTAAAGGGATATTTCATCCAAACACGAGGATGACGGGGGGTGGGGGGAGTGGTTGTAGTAGTAGTTGTAGTAGAAAGGGAGGGGTCCTGATTTTGATTGACAGCTCAACTCCAGCAGAAAATCAAAGCAATCTGTGATGCATTTGTATTAAAGTAGGAGGGTCATCCTCAACGGCTAAGGTTAGGAACACCGTGTGGATTCACCCCCCCGCCCCACCCCACCCACCTCTCCCTCCGTTGATACGAACACTCGGATCAAACGTCCTTTGTCTCCTAAAACCGGGACTTTAATGTGAAGATAACATGTTGTTGTTTGGAAATGTTAAAACGCAATCTTAAGTATCCCTCTTGAATGTGAATCATCTCATTACCAGGCATTCTCACACTGAGATAATGTGGAGCATAATGTGTTTTATATCATCATGGTATGAAACAGGGCCAGCAGTGCACTGTGTAAAATCCCCTTCAGTGGCATTATTTTGGTCGTCAGTAGCATAAATTTGGATGTGAGAAACATCAAAGCCCCCATATAAATGCCTTTCTCTTCATGTTGTCATCATATCTTTGGATCACTCCCCCTCCCCCCCTAGGGCCATGGTTATTTACATTTTCAAATCTGCATTTTTCATATAGATCTGTCTGCCTCTGATTTTAATATCAGTGATGTTTCCCACGACACCTTTTGTTTTATTATGCATTATGAATTTCTTCCCCTCTCTCTCCTCCCTCCCTCTCTCTCTCTCTCTCTCTCTCTCTCTCTCTCTCTCTCTCTCTCTCTCTCTCTCTCTCTCTCTCTCTCTCTCTCTCTCGCCTCCATCTTTTTTCTAATCCCTATCCCCCACACTAGGCTTATGAGTCCCAGTGTTTTATCATGGGGAGAGAGATTTATCATTTCAATCTCATTTCAATAAATAAAATAATCTCTCTTCTCTTGTACGTGACAGCAGCTAATAGTATTTTGTTATCGTGGAGTGAAACTTTGCAGACTTAGTGCACACACTTTTGCATTCTGCAGCGGCGTTAACAGTGGCATCGCCTGGATAGTGACGAATACTTATCTCGTTGTAAAGTACATTTAAAGATATGTGGACCCCCCCCCCCTCCTCCTTCTCCCCCTTTTCTTAAACCCCCACCACTTCATTAAAGTGACGCCTGATGTCAAAACATTTTATTTGTTGATTTAATGGATGTAATAATGTCACGCTTGTGTTACGACACGCGTGTGCGTCGTCGACGTCGCAGCAGAAACTGGAGGTTAAATGCAACATCATGTTAGATGCTTAGTAATTAAATGAATAATGCAGTTATTGGCTTTTGGTTTGTACCTATCTGAGCTGCAGTATACAAACCCTCTTGTACCAATTCCATCCTCTTAAAAGCTACTGGGCTGCACTCATGTATGCTTTTATCTTTCAGCCAGGATATGTTCTTAAAGCACGGTCTGTCAGATCCGCCTGCACTGTGGTGTGTAGAAGAACAAGAGCAGCCATCAAGACGACAGTTTTATTTTAATTGCTATCTCCCTTTCCTCCCGGTCCTTCATTTTCCCTTACCCCTGGAGCAAATCAACAGAAAAAATGTAAAAGGACTGACAGGAAAACAATTGCGTTTCAAATTGAACTCCCTGCAGAGTGTGTTCACTTCCTTAACCTGACATCCCTCCCTTCCCCACACATGGCAGAGGAGAAGGCGAGGCGAGCGGCAGCCACACTAAAGCCGGAGAGAGAGAGAGAGAGAGAGAGAGGGGGAGAGACCGTCCTTTTGAATATGTGTTTTCTGTTTATCATTAGCTGACTGGGTGCTTCATCATTCGGCGAAAATCCCTATCTGCTGAACATAAGGCCGAGAGACAGCGGGGAATCAATCTTTTGTGCTTGGGCAGATAAACACAGGACGCAATCAGGGGGAGACGGAGCGACGGAGCAGGCCGCGGGACTCACGCCGCCGGTGATGGATGGCGGAAGTGAAAGTGTCAGGATGGCATTATGCAAATGGGGGAGGCATCCGAGCATCGCCCCGGTGATTATGGGAGATGGGAGAGCAGCCTGTGGTCCCCCTGGCACCAAGGCAGCCATTTTGGGGGCTCGTTGTCTCCTGCTGGGGAGGAGAAGGAGGGAGGGGTGTGGATAGTGAGGTGGACGGGTTGGGGTGGGGGGTGGGTGGGGGGGGAGAAAGAAGGAGGAGATGAAGGAGGAGGAGGAGGAGGAAAAAGGGAGGGAAGAACGTGTCATGGTATCATTCCCTCACATGCGCCACCGCCTCACCCCCACCCTTCACCCAAAAAAAAAAAAAAAAGAGAGAGAAAGGGGGAGGAATAAGTCTATAAGGAGAGTGAGAGGCATCCGTGTCATTTACTGAAACAAATGACCAGCCTGGTGTTTCTGTGGGGTTTGAATGAGGAGGGTGAGACCGGCTGAATGATAGAGATAGAACACTGATGGAACAATCATGAATAATGAACTTGAACTGGACAGAAATAAAAGCTGGTTACGGTGATTGCGACAGCCGCTATGTTTTGTTTTTTTTTTTTTTTCGACTGCATGCCGAGCAGCTCTCACTCTCTTTCTCTCTCTCTCTCTCAGAGGCCAACGTGACCCCTGGGTACCATGGTATCCATCGCTAGCTGTGTCACTTTCACGACCATCTACACACACACACACACACACACAGATCTCAATGACAAGCCAGCAGGACACACACTCCCACTATAATGACCAAGGATGCTACTTGTATTCAAATGAGGGTTGAAGTGAGAGCAAGGCAGATACTTCAGGGAGCAGTCGGGCCCAGAGGGGAGATCCAGTCTCAGTCCCTGCTGTACCATTACAGTAAGATTGGATGAAGATGGAAACATGGAAAATATGATGGTGTGTATGAGCTGATGGGGACAGCGCAAGGAGAAAGGAGAATGCCACCCAGATGATTTATACACGCGAGCTCGTGCGCGTTGTTTTTATTTTTTTTTCTCTCATTTCTTAGTGTGTGTGTGTGTGTTGCGTGTTTGCGTGATGTGAAATTAGCAGCTGGAGTCAGATGAGCCCATTTTTCTTTCTGTTTACACAAGAGGAGAGCGAGTACGCATGTGTTTGTGGTATCAGAGAGACAGCAGCATCATCATCATCATCACACACGGTGTAATTCTTCTGAATGAACGTCTGCCACCAACGCTACGGCGTCACAAATTATTCACAAACCACCCAGGTTCAATCTCAACAGTCTCTAAATTTGTTGTCCTGTTTCTCCTTTGAGCCTGAAGCCATTTTTAGTCCCTGTCCTACAGAGAGAGAGACAGAGAAAACGGGTTGAAGTGCCCGTCCTCCACCTCTAACTTTACCACTCGCCACAACACACAGACAATACCACTCCGTTCCGCCTGATTGGATCCATTTGCATTGGACACCTCCTCTGCATATTGATTGATGGGTTTAATCAGCGAATCAGGGGGAGCGCTCAGACATCAATCTCTGTCAGGCTCCTACCTTTTTTCCCGAGCCTGTGATTCCCTGCTAGGACTCATCAAGGAAAGCAAGTTTAGACAGACAGAGAGAGAGACGGAGAAAAAAAAAAAAAAAAAGAAAAGAAGAAGAAGAAAGGCATGTGTGGGGTGTGGAAGGACGAAGTATAAGAAATAACTTCAGTGGCCACAGTAAAAGTAAAAAGCAGATCAGCCGTAGCGTAAAAGGAAGGTTGACTAACTGTGAAGCCATGTAAGAAATGTAGAAATGAAACGAGAGACGGAGCAGATTTACCTGCACGGTAACGCAGGAAACGTTCAAGTCAAGCATGAAAAAAAAAAAAAAGAACGTGTTTTACTTACATGTATTCATCGTTAATTAATCATATAATTTCACACTTTTTTTAAAACATACAGATGTAACATTTAAGCCTCTTTTTGACCTCGGTGTGAAGAGAGAATTAATGCACAGAAAGATTTCCCCTCCTCCTCCTCCTCCTCCTCCTCCTCCTCCTCTTCCTCAAACTTTAAACTTCAGCTCCTTTTCTCTGCACCTAAACTTCAGCGTGTGGCGGTAATGGGGGATGACAAAACAGTTAACTAATTGGCATCAACCAACTCAAGTCTTAAGAGCATTCTTCTTTTCCTGTCTAATTTCACAGGTCCTACAACAGATGTAGCTGTCAAAGTCACAGGATCAATAGAAAGGCTTGGAAAACAGCCTTTTCACTCCTGCCTGCTGTTTGTGTGCATGCATAGGTGTCTGTGTGTGTGTGTGTGTGCACAGTTGTATATATAGAAAGTGTTAATTGAGTTGTGATTGCCATTGTGTGCCTCATCAAGGGACGCAGGAGACCCCCCTCTTACCTTTCCCATGTCAATGTGAGACTGTACCTGTGACACATCGAGCTGACAGATACTCCGTTTCCTTCTCACTTGATAATTACTGTAATACAAACTCAATTAAAAGTAAGCAGCTCGAAAGAGGAAAGAGACGAGTTTGATTAAAATAATAATAAAAATACAGATCTGAGAATACATATTTTTACAGATCTGTCCCCGAGATCGTGTGAGATTTGCACAAATGAATCTCATATCTCTAATTTCTGTATCAACCGGAGACAGTTAATAGTCTGGAGACGCTGCAGAGAGAGTGTATGTGTGTGTGTCTCTCTCTTAACGTGGTGATTCAACCAAACCAGCCAGTAACCAATAAATAAATGAATGACACAGTTAAAGACTCGCTCTCCTTCTATTAGCTGCAGAGTGCTGAGGTTGGTTTAATAGCGACCAGATAATTGTCATGAAACAACATCACACACAACTAGTAAAAACAGTAAATGAACTCTATCCTTCTGTATTTCAACATTAGAGTTTTTTTATTTTTTATTATTTCTTCTATTAAACTCAATTACTTCCTGTATGAACCTGGCCTTGACAGAAAGGGCCTCATAACGCTCTTGTGCAGAGAGAGAAGAAAAAAAAAAAAAAAAACATTGCAACATGCTCGTTTTTTGGAGGAAGAAACTTTTAATACCCACAGCTCTTAATGACGGCACTGCAATTAGAGTGGCTGCATTTTTGCTCTAGCCGCGAGTCAAAGGAAAACAAATAAAGCAGCTCGATTTAGAAACCTTATTAGACTTTGAGTCCCTGAGCAATTAAAGTATTACAGCTGAAGTGCTTCTGTGAACCCACCGATGGAAAGCATTTATAGGTGGTCTCTACTTTACTGGTGGTCTGTTACCAGGCTTTTTTTTCTCTCTCTCTCTCTTTTTCTCTTATTTGCACCGTTAAGAGCTGCAGTCGTTTTCATTGTTTATGTGTAAGCATGTTGTGAAAAGGTATTGGACAATAAAAAAAAAAAAAAAAGCTCTTGATGTCAAGGACGGCGTCTCGACGTCTTTGTCAAGGACAAAACTCGAGCAAACATCCGTCGACCTCTGCCAGCGTCACGAGCAAATATCGTGGAAACAAGATGCAGATTTAAACAAAAAAAAAAAAAAAAAGAAACAAATGTAACGATTTGATTTAATTTGAAATAAACAGCGCTCATCTTTTTGTATCATTCATCCTTTAATCTCCAGCACTTGCCCCACGCAGTGTCTAAATTGGCTTGGCTGTGATGATGCCCTTTGCAATGCAATCTCTCTAATTTGATGCCTTATCAAATTACCAACCCAAAGGAAATTAATGGTATCATCTGTGTCAAGGCATTGATGTAGTTTCACTTAGCCTGAAACACTATGATCCTAATTGAATGATTAGATTCCTCTAGATTTTGTATCCATCTTTATACTAATTACAATTTAAGAGGAAAACCAAGTGCCTTACATATCAATTGAACAAATAAAACCAGGTAAAAATGAAAGGGGGTAAAAAAAAAATAATAATAAAAAAAGATTTGATCACACTGAAATTTAATAAAACATAATTGTAAGTGGCTATAATTAGAGTGAAAGTGTTTTGAAGACAAGCAGAATTTCACGTTCCTCGATATATTTTATTTTAATGAGTTGTAATACATTTTAGAAAGGAAGAAGCAGAGTAATAAAAAATTTTAAAAATCCTGACGTACCACTAGGGGGGGATGCTGATACTTTTTGAACCAAAAAGCATCAGCACATGGAGTTGGTATGCACTGGAAACACACCACATTCACATGTTGTCTCTCATTCACACACACACACACACACACACACACACACACAATTACTTCCCCACGAGAGAGAGAGAGAGAGAGAGAGAGAAGGTGGCGGGTGTGAAGAGGAGAAAAGAAGCAGGAGAATGTGGTCACATGACGTTTTCATGTTTCTGCTGCAGCTTTATATCATTATAAGTAAGTTTACCATGTTGTTGCTAATACAATAATCCCTCCACCTCCTCCACGTGGTGACCACCACCACCTCCACCTCCTCCTCCTGCCACCTCTGCCCGTGCTCCTCCCCTCTGATCACTCAGCGAGAGTCCCCGCCATAACTGACTAATGACCCCATATCAATATTTGGCTGTGGTCACAGGCTTTCAGTACCGTTGTAATTTAAAGTGGATTAGTGTTCGCCTCAGCACGTTTCTTTTGGCAGGCAGCCAGTGGGACAAGCTTTTGATAACAGGTTCCTTCTTGAGTGTGTTTTTCACGTAAATGTGTGTGTGTGTGTGTGTGTGTGTGTGGTGTGTGTGCACATGTCTGCTTTCGTGTGTGTGTGTGTGTGTGTGTGTGTGTGTGTGTAGGTGTGTGTGTGTGTGTGAACTACATAAGCTGCCCATTGCCCTACGGGACTTAAACACCAAAGCAACAAAAAAAAAAAAGGCTGCAGTTTTTCCTGATGATGAGATGGGAAGACACACACACACACACACACACACACACACACACACACGCAGGCGCTGGCTGACTGACTTACTGCCCGAGCCTGTTCCTGTGAAACGCTGAGGTCTCAGTCCAACTCTTGTTTTATGTTTTTATGCTGCTGCTCTCCCACTGCGAGCTGAGCATGAAGGTGGAGACGGCAACAAACAAAACAACAATTTGGAGCATTTAAAGGTCACTTATTGTTGAAACTCAGATTTCCATGTCTGTTTTTTATTTCTTTTTAAGATTATAAAGCAGGTTTAGGTGCCGTATTAAAGTATCTACAACCTGTTTTCGGGAAAAATGAGTCGTAATGACCCTAAGTCCTAAAGGTCAGTCCAGACTCAACGTCCTCGTTGTTGTTGTTAAAACAAGACTAAGTGTTAAGATAGCAAGATACAGTTTCAACAATGAGATGGAAGGAAGTTGATAAATCTTTTCACAGCCATCTCGTTCATAGTTTATGTTCACATTTCCATGTTTTCGGGAACAACTGAGCAGTTTTTGTGGCGTTGTTTGCGTTTACCTGTTCAGAGTCACAGTTCAGAGCTACAAACCCTGTCACATGTGGTGTGCGTCATTAAAAACCACAACTATGTCGTCTTATTGGTATCAAATAAGACGATGAATCATAAGAATACAAGACCTAGTAAAATGATTTTGACACTGACTCATCATTGTGTTAGTTAATACTGGTCTAACTGGTCATATTTTCAACACAAACCCTGGGAAACATTGTGTTTAAGGAAACATTCATCCATTCTCTTATTGTTCCTCAAATATTTCAACCATGTTGAGATTGATAGATTCTTTCTTTCTCCCCTTTGGCTTTTTATGTCTGAACTGCTGTGGCTGATCAGACACAACCAGGTCCAGGCTTGTCAGGACAAACTGTCTGTCTTTTTTTTTTTTTTTTTTTACTGCAGTGAACAAACCATTCAGCTCCACACAGACAGACACATAGAAAAAAAAGTCAAAAGACAAACCCTCTGACCGTGTCTTACCTTGTCTCTGCTCTGGTTTGCGTATGCAGAACGCGGAGGCAGAGTGTTTATCTCGTTCGCTCGCTGGTTGAATGTTTGTGTAACTGAACGCTACACTGATCAAGTTCAAATCAAGGCAGGATAATTAAAACATGTTGATCCCTTCAGTCATGGGAAAGGGGGCAGATTTATTAATGATACACTTACCACAGCCCCGTGGACCGAGTGCGCAGCTGAGAAATGGTAATATTGCATGAAATCGTTGGTTAGATTGTCATTTACCTGCAGGCCCGTGCCAGTGTGAGAGGTCTTTCATGTAAATGAATTTGTCTAGCGAATGAGAGAAATGAGAGACAGAGGGAGGAGTGAGAGATGAAATTAATAGCTTCGGGTCATGGGGATAATGATTTCTTCATGGACCCAGTCAGAGTCAAATGGCCTGGGCATCTCGTTTGGTATTTTTTTATTTTTTTGTGTGAAAGGAGGAATGAATGTAAGGGTGAACATTACATCGAACAGGGGCATTTACTGAATATGTAAACGCATTTGGTTTTATGACGAGGTCTACACGCCAACAACGCTTCCAAATGACCCACTTTGTATTCACGCAATGCAAATTTACCACCGCGTCGTTAGAGCGCGTTGATTGAGTGGTGCTCCCATATGTTGAACAAGAGAACATATAATTTACTCATGATATCAAAATATTATGACACGCAAAGGAGCAAGAAAAAAAAAAAAAAAAAACGGAACAGAAAAAAGGCCGTTTGTGAATGTAGCCGGCGATACGTGGTCCGGTTCACATCTCAGGACGTTTTCAGGATTATTTCCAAACTTTTAACTTTAAACACTTTGGAGCAGACATACCCCTCTGGCTTTAACTGTGAACACACACACACACACACACACACACACACACACATAAAAGTGCAGGTGTGTTTTTCCACCCATGCTCATTCATATCTGAATGGGGGTGGTCGCGTCAAAAGCTGCTGGTCAATCTCTTTGCACGTCTATTGTGAAGGGGGCAAGTCTGACAGAGTAAACCAGCATGGACACATGTGAACATAAAGGGTTGTACCTCACACCCCCACACCCCCATGCTGAAAGAGCCAGTGGGGGGTGTGAGCAGTAGGCAGAGAGGAGGGGACGAGGAAAAAAAGGCCCAGGCCAGGGCCTAATGGTGGGAACAGTGCGGAGGTGAAGCCGTCTTTTTGTTCGCCGCGGATAAAGGAGGCTTTTGAGAGGCAGCGTGTGTTTTTGTTCCACGGAGGGCCATCGAAGCTGCAGGCCATGCTTGTCCTGGGTTGTGTTGTGTTGGGTTGGGGTTGAGGGGAGGGTGGGGGGGCAGGACAGGAGTGTGGACACAAGCAGGAGACAGAGTTACTTGCTCCAGGGAGAGAAATATGCTACTGTGAGGGTGTTGGAAGGAGGACAGCGTATCATCTGTCTATGAAGAAGAAAAAAAAAGGAGAAGAAGAAGAAGAAGAAGAGGGGGGAGTGAGAGAGTAAGACAGCGCTATAGAAAGAGACAGATGGAGAGGAGGAGGAGGAGAGGGGGGTAGAAAGTGAGACAGAGAGAGAAGGAGAGGCGTGAAGGTGCTTTATGGGGTACTTAGTGGCTCATGTATCCGAGCTGCTGTCATTTCAGGTCATCTATTGTAACTGTGCAGCTGTACACACCTGACTTTCACTCAAAATACTCCCAGATAGTTTACAACATGATTAAAATTCAAATCATCCAAACGACTGGTGTTGATTTTTTAATTCAGAGACTGTTACGGCCGCCAATTAAAGTCACCATACACGACTTTATTCGACTCTACCTTCCCAATGACAATGACCTATTGTTTGACATGACGAGGAAGACGCAGCAGCTTCAGGCAGACGGCGGTGAACTCCCGGCGCTCTCTGACCTGTCTGACCTTTCCAACAGTTCAACTTCCACACACCAGTGCTGATTGATTTGCCTTCGGGGCCTTTAAATGGCTCCTCGTCTCCTCCGCTGACAGGGAGGAGAAGAAAAGGAAGAAAAAAAAAATGTGATTCCTATACTGACACATGATCTTCATATAAACTCTGAACAACGTGACCCAGCGTTTTCACCAACACACTCGCTGTATCAGCTTACACACACACACACACACAGTTACACCATCAGCCCTGAAAAGAGCAAGTTATGTCTTTAGTTTACTGTTTGTTTTGTCTCTAAACAGGTTATTTACTTCATGCATCAGCAGGAAAAATACTTTGTGATGCCAATTACAAGTGTTTCCCTTCTTTTTAAGCAAAGAAAACATTTTAAAAAACTTACAACCAGTAAATGCTAAAACGTAAAGTTACTCAGATGTTCAGTGTCTCTTAAATGACTTTTCCCTCTCTGGTCTTTCAGCCTTTTAGTTGATTGTCACACATCTAATCTCCACAAAACCTCCATTAAGGTGCGAGTGAGCGTTTGTCTGTGGAGCAGATTGTAATTGATGGGATCAGATGACATTTCAAACTGGTAAAAGAGGGGAGCACGGATTCCTTCATGGGCTGCACAGAAATGGAGTTAAATGACGAGACAAGTGTGAGGATCGTTGCTCTTTTACTGACGGTACACGATAACACAAAAGTCTGTGAGATTACAGAGAAAAAACACCTTAAATTTACAATTTAAGGAGTGAAAAAGCTCAATAATGTCTTCATGTTAGCGTCCGAATGTAAGGTGAGATCACAAATAATAAGATTTGACAACGTTAATAAGCTCCCTATATGTTTTTTCCACATTTTACACGGCCGTATATCACAGTTTGATATATTGTTACATGGCCAATTAACATCCCATAATGCTCAGTCAGCCACAGAGCTCGGGGTCAAAGGTTACGCTCGTTCTAGTCTCAGACTGAATGAGACCGATGCAGTGCAGGAAAAAGAAAAAAAAAAGAGGAAAAAAAGGAAATAGACTATTTCAAGGCTCATTTTATTGTGACGGATCAAAGATAACAAGAAGTTCTGTTATTATTAATATAAATAACACTCAATAGAAGCAAATGGCAGATGATATCTCACACATCACAGTGTCTAAAGCCGTCGCTTATCTCGTATTAGATTATATCTTTTCACACAGGTAGCTGTGTAAATGTTCCCTCGAAAAAAGACATTACGTTGCACACAGTCATCTGTAAAAGGTAAATGAACTCTAATAATAGCCTTTATCTGAGCACTAATTGCCATAATCCATAAATCATTCTCAGAGATTACATCACCCAAGGGCTGTCAAGTATCATAGATGCATGATAAAGCATTAAAATCAGTTAATCACCGATGACAAAGAGTAAAAAATGATGGACTGACTCCTGTTGTAAAAGAGGCTTTGTTTGGATCGGCTCGGACTCGCAGTCAGAGAAGAAAAGAAGAGAAAAGTATTTTCTGTGTGTGTGTGTGTGTGTGTGTGTGTGTGTGTGTGTGTGTGTGTGTGTGTGTTGGTTATGTGTTGGGTGTGTCCCTCGTCCATAGCTACACTCATTTGGCTTTGGTTACAGATACAAAAAAGAAAACAACACCGCAATCTCGCCATCGCACGATAGCCAGGATTTCACACCTCCAGCGCTCGGCCTCGTTCCTACCGGGACCCTCCATTAACCGGCCCACGTGTTTACATTCCTCTGGTCTGTTCACAAACCGTTTGGATGTTTCTTTCTTTCTTTTTTTTTTTTTTAACAACTACTGTTATTTATCACATGCAAAATGGGCTGGGACACGTTGATGTATGCTATCAGCAGTGACAATGATAACCAGGACAATAATTACACAAAGCCCAGCTCATCCATCACCGTCACTTATCACTTAAACAATCAGGCATTAAAGAGAAAGACGGGTGAAGAGGAAGAAAAGGGAGGATCTTGGATCCTCTGTTCCGTGTATCAGTCGCAGCCGATCCAGTTTGGCCGCTCGTATAAACATGGTGTCAGCACAGACACTCAAGGCAATGTTTATTAGGCTGCGGGGATATTAAGGTAAACTTAAACAGAACGCCGTCTGATCTCACCGCCACTGTCATCTTTGTTCTATACCATTGACTCTATCTCACTTTAGTCCAGGAGCAGCAGAATTATAAATGTTCAGTCTTTTATTTCTTGCCCGTTGGTTTAAAAGTTAAGTGTCTTTCAAGTTGAACATGACAGTTACATGATAAATGAGAGAAAGAAACCTCATCATCAGATCATGTGACGTGATCGAAAAGCTCCACACATTCTTAAATGAAACTCTCTGCAAAGTTTTCCACATTCACTCAGGATAAACTAATTTTGATGTTTAAAGGTCAAAGATCAAAGGTCAAGGTGACAGTGATCTGACAAAACACAAGTTTTTTCACCTCGTCACTGCAAAACCTCAACAAACTCTTTAGGAAATGTCATCAAACTTGTCACAGACTCAAAGATGAATTGATTATGTTTTTCATGGACAAATGTCAAAGAGTCAAGGTCACTGTAACTTTACAAAAACACGTTTGACCTCTAGGAAGTGAAACTTTTTAACTGACTCAGCTGCTGTTAAAGGAAAAGTGTGTTTTCATATTTTTTTTCTGCTTCAAGTTTAATGAGAAGATTGAACAATCGTGTTAAATGTTTCTGGAATACAATGTGTTGCAGTGTCACAGTCGACACAGTGGTTTCTGTGTGTGTGTGTGTGTGTGTGTGTGTGTGTGAAGAGCAGCTTCTGTTTCATTCGTGTTTGCGGAGATTGCAGTCGTAAAACCAGACGTTGTGATGAACGTTTAACTTGTAGAAACATCCGTTGTGGCTTAGTTGTGAGTATTTGTGCATCGGCTCAATCGGCTAAGTACATTTAACTCGCAAACAAAGAAAATTTATCCTTGTCTTTTCTGTACAGCTGCTCCTTTGAGGGTCATGAGGCAGCTGGAGTTGACTGAGGTCAGAGTTCATCCGGACTTTACAGGTCTGACGTTAACCTGATGTCTGTGTCTTAAGACTGTGCCTGAAGGAACTTGGAAAGAACTAAAAGTTCATCGTATAAATGTAAAAATGATCAAATGATGTGCTGCAACCATTTTTTTACTGCAGAAACCTTCACACAGACTCAAGGACGTTACCTGTTTCCTTTCAAAATCTACGTTTGACTTCTTGAAAATGATGTCTCAAAATTACCAAAGGGATGGTTTTTTTCACTTTGTTCACAAACTTCCAAACTTTCTCTTGAACTTAAACATAAAATTGACTGTTTTTGGTTTGAGTTTGGCAGTAAAAGGTCAAATGTCAAGGTGGATTAACTGCAACTGGACAGGAGCAGTTCAACAGTTCATGAAACCATTTCAAAACGACAAGAAGAAAGAAAACATGTTAAGATATACTGTTGCTGTTCACCACAAGAAATACAGGATTGCACAACAGAGAGAGAGAAAAGGCCAGTGTCAGGTGGTGTTTTGCATCAGACAAAGTCCTGGAAAACTTCAACATGTCTGAACGGCGCTGACAGTGAACTTGGACCCCCAGGAAGAAGGGAGTAAACCGTCTTCCCCTGCAGAGAGAAAGGTCATGGGCGGTGTAAAGACACAGAAAACCCCTCTGGGTCGGCGGATGCACTCTGGGGTAATGAGGTCGACTCCTCTGGGACTCGTAACCTTTGAACCCTGAACCTGTGATACATCGGCCTGTGGGAGAAAAGGGAAATGTCACTGGAGGAGCTGCACCTTCATGTCTACAGTGAAGAGGAGATACGGGGAGAATCCGACCTTTGACCTGTGTTTGTGTACCGTGAGATTTACTATAATCAGTTTAACGGTGTAATGGAGCGCTGGTTATATGACCTGTTTAAGAAAATGTAGTGAAACAGTGAAGAGCAAACATCTGCTGCATGCGAGCACGAAATGAAAAGCACTTTACACTAGTGTCTCATTCCCTTGTTTATTGCAGCAGGACTGTGAATATGTTTCCTTTGAACATGATGGATCATTAAAGTAATGCTGTTCTGTGGTTTTGTTCTTTTTTTCGCTTGGATGTTTTTTCTTTTTAATACAAATTTTTATCTGTGTCTGTGCCTCTCCTGAGAGCTGCCATTGCTCTACTTACCAGGAAATACTTTCTAGATATGCAAATTTACAGTCATGAGAGAAGGAAAAAGTGTGTGTGTGTGTGAGAAAGCTAGAAAAGAGTGAGAGAGAAATGCATGGCTGAATATCTTGTAGTAGCAGAAAAATACAAGCTTTTAAGTAACTTATAGCAACGTGTCGTGTGTTTCTGGGTCTGTGCATGTTCTGTACACGTGTGGGTGTGTCTACGTGTCCTGATGTTTCTCTATGTGTCTGTTTATTCAGATGATTGTAGACTGTTACTTAACGTTTGGTACCTTGTGTACTGTACTGTGCTCTTTTAACTTAAAGGCATAAGAAGAGAAGAGCCATAAGATTTGCTTTTTTGTCACCGATATGTTTTGTTCATTTTGTGCAAAACAAACAAAAAAAACAGTTGCATGTTTGTCGACCGAGTGCATCCATTCCCGAAGTGACTGCTGGTTGCTTGTGCAGATTAAACAAAGATATTTAACATGCTAATCATTGAGTTTCAGTTAGCGCCGCTGCAGGGCAGGTTATTTCATAGTTGGACAGAGTCAGAGTTGAGGTGTTTCCTCGTCATCGTGGTCATTTTTTTTTTTTTACATATTTGAGGTCAGATTCCAGTATCATCACCGACCACGGGCTCAACGGCCGACAGAGCAGCGACTTCACAAGACATCTTTTGTGTTTTTAATAACGTGGGGTGATGTTTAATGAAATCAGACGACTTTAAAAGACGGTTGAACAATAAGAGCTATTCTTCGCTTCTATTGCAAATATTGTAACTTCTGGGATTGATCATGAATAAAAAAAAAAAGTCTGTGGTCGCGGACGTCTCGAATGTTTCTCCATCTTCAGTGATTTGACCCAGATGACATAATATCACTGCAGGTATGAAAATCCCCTTGTTCGTCTTCTCTGTTGACACATCAGAGGACCCCCCCCCCGTCCTCCTCACACACACACACACACACACACAGTGTGTGGTCTCCTGCTCACATCATCAGCTTCACTTTACTTTGAATCTCAGGTAGAAATATGACTGAAAAAAAAAAACAGCAGACTGGTCATTTCACATCTCGGCCTTGTCTTTTATCTTTCAAAAGTTTCCATTTTGTAACAAACCACAAAAGAAAAGTATGTCAAACACTAAACACGCAATACACCCACTTACTGCTGCTGCTGTTTAAATGACAAACCACAACACCCAGTAACTTACAGTATAGAGGAGTCTATGGAGGGAGACGGCACTAGTAAAACTTGTATTTTCACTTCAAATAGAATAAATGAAGCTCATGTGTGACGCAGCAGTTTCACACTAACTGGATCAGTTTCTGTCTTTTTTCTTTTCTTGATGCCAAAGTCTTTACTCAGTGAATTCTGGCAGTACAAAGCTGCATAATCACAACATCCTGCACGACTCTAACAACCTTTTTACTATAAAACTTATTCACTCAACGATTCATTTCCTCATCAGGTTCAAACTGGCCAGAACTTCATTTAGCTCCATAGATTTTTTTTTTTTTTTTTTGATGGTTTAAGATATTTTCCACTTCTAAACAGACCTTTGACATTTTAGAAAATTGTTGTTCTGTACATGTCGACGTCGACGTCTGATTGGACGAGTTGGCACCTGAAACCCATCAGCTGCTTTAACCATTGAATCAACAGAGCCGTTGTTGTTCACCGCGGCCTGGTAGATCAATCATGTTACAGTACAGAGTCGTACAGTCTCTGACTCACAGCTGCTTCCACCTGCTGTTAAAGGAAAAGTGTGTTTTCATACTTTCCTGCTTCGAGTTTAATGAGAAGATTGAACACTTTTATATCCACGTGTTAAATATGTTTCTGGAGCGAAAAGACGTTGCATCTTGTTTGTGACATATCTATACGATGTGTTACTGCGTCATCAGAAGATGTTATAGTTTTATGGGTTTTTACATTAATTGTAACACTGTGTTTTATGTGTTTTGTGCTTCTGTTTTATTCGTGTTTGTTGAGACTGAACCAGATGTGGTGATTCTGATGTTTAGCTTGTAGAAACATCAGCCTTTGCTCGTGAACACAGATAATCCTTCTACCTGTGCAGCTTCTCCTCTGAGGGTCGTGAGGCAGCTGGAGTTGATCTCAGCTGACTGAGGTCAGAGTTCATCCTGGAAACATCACCGGCCTGTTACTGGTCTGACATAGACAGAGAAACAAACATTAATCTGACATCTGTATCTTAAGACTGTAACTGAAGGAAGTTCAGGAACCTTCACACAGACTCAAGCTTTCAAAATCTATGTTTGACCGCTTGGAAATGATGTCTCATGATGTTTTTTCACTTTCACTTGGACTCAAACATGAAATTGATTGTTTGTGGTTTGAGTTTTAGGGTCGTGATTCCAGTTCATCCTGGACAGGTCACCAGTAAGTTACAGGTCTGACACGTGGAGAGAAACAAACATTAACTTGACCTGTTTCTTTGGACTGTAGGAGGAAGCTGGAGAGCTTCAGTTCAGACAGATGAGCACAGACTCTTAAAACAGTACAATGAGTTAAAAACATGAATTTTATAGGAAATTATTTGCTGCAATCTTTCCTCCAACCCCACAAGGTGGAGATGAATTCACCCTCTGATTAACTGTAACTGGACAAGAACATAAACATTTCAAAGAAAGGATCATTTAGGAAAATATATATTCACACTGAAACATTATGTGCAAAACCAGGGTGAGATCTTTGAGTTTTCTTCGTAGCATGAAGTTTGGATAAACAACACTAACTGTTTTTATCTTAGTTTGTAGTTGTTATGCTATGATAATTACTCTCCGGCTGCAGCTAAATATTCTCCAAACGTTTCGTCACATTTTCATTGTTAGAAAACAGAAAACGACGGGGACAGTCTGCGCGTCCTCTTAACCTCCCTCGGCCGCTGCATTATCTGTGACAAAAGAGTCCGTGACACTCTCGTCAGAAAGTCAATACCGTGATAAACACTGCCCTTCACTTGAGCCCCGGTTCACCACTTTAGCAGCCAATTGCCTCGACAGTCATTACCTAACTAGTAAATCACCACAACCAGGATACAAGTAAATAACAGAGCGGGCGAATGAATAACTCGACAAAAGAGGTGAGCGGCAGCGAGAGGAAACATGTTCCTCTGGACTTTTACAGAAACTCATTTTAAGTGGAAACTGAGCATATGTTATAGAAAATGAGCCTGTAAAACGTTTTGTGTTTTTTCTTTTTTTTTTTTTTTTTTCCTTCCCCCAATGGCTGCAGCAGTGAGTGTCATTCAAGATGTGGCCTTTCCACACTCATAAAGAACACATAAAACACACATTGTGCTCTCGTAAAGTACTTACAGAGGTGAGATTTATGTGTCGGGGTCTGGATTTCCAAATAGAGACTGATGCTGTCTGCTGTCAAAAGAAAAAAAAACATTTTGTTATTTATGTTGGAAATGTATCGGCATGAATGCAAATGCAATTGTGTTAAAACTGGGAGATGAGGTTTGATTTGAATGAGTGTTTGTGACACTTTTTCTTCGACTATTGTCATTTAGAGAAGCACTTCACTCCTCCCACAGGGTTCACTTGTGTTCACACTAGTCAGTGTCTCCGGATGTCAGGATGTGAGATAAATGCTGCTGCCGTCTCACTGATTCACTCACAACCACGTTTAAAAGTCTGACGTTTTAACGCTTTTTCTTTCATTTTCACTTTCTACAAACTCCCCGTCTGATCCAGATGTTACCCGGTACCCGGTTACCCGGCTCCACCGTGAAAACCAGCGTGTTGCCATGGTGATGTTTACACGCCGGTTTAGCGGTTTAGTCTGTGTCGGAGGCAGCGTCTTCACCGGTGCTCGTCAACAACAAACGGCTGTAAATCACGGTGAGAAGCAGCGGCTACATCCTGTCTAGTTCACGTGACCAGACGTAGAGTTTGGTGACGTCACGGTGTGATCGGGAGTCAATCACTGACAAGTCTTGTAGTGTGAACACTACAGGTCTCAGACCAGTTGTTGAGACTCCACATCATGGGAACACAAGTCGCCAATGATCACGACAGAGACTGAGATGTAAGTTGACCAGTGTGAACCAGACTTAACTCAGACCCCCCAGGATTTCTTTGTGTTTTGATCACAACTATTAGCGCAAATTCAACCAGTCCCTGCTAATTCTGCACGAGCTTGCAAGTTTGACCAGTCATCATCATCATGTGTCCAGTGAAACATTGATCCGTATGTTAGTGAACTCACTTCCTTGTTTCCCAGCATCACCACTAAAGATCTGCTGATTTTTTGCTAAAACATCTAAAAAAAAAACACTGCAACTTTCATTGCAGTTTTTTTGAGAAGCTGCTGTGAAATCAGATAAATTAGACCTCAACAATCTGAAAACTGCCACTGCCACCACCATGTGTGCAGTCATTAAACACGAAACTACATATAAAAGAGAAAACTCCGGCGCTCAGGTGATCACCTTCACTTGGAGGTGTCACTAACTTTTTGGCTAATGTGTCTTTAACGCGGCCCGTTGCTCCGTCAGATGGTTGATATCAAAACGTTTAAATCGACCTGCTCACTGGAGGCAGAAGTGAAGTCTTGTAAAATGAATTATTGATGCCACGCGAGGCTCCTCTTTGACTGGGAACAATGTAACTCGCGCTGGTGGATTCATCTGAGCTCTTTAAAATCAAGGTCTTGCTGCTCGCTTTCATGTTCTGACGAGAAGGGTGAGGAAGGAGGGAGGGAGGGGGGAGTTGGCTCAGTCCCCCCACCCCCACCCTAAAGCCACAAGACATTCCTTGATTGCCGGTGATGTCCAAGTCCTTCCTCAGAGGCACCGCAGTCCTGTCGGGACAGAGCACATTATTGTTGGGATACCTGCATAGTTGTATGATTGGTGTCAAATAAACATGGTGCTGAGCTACAGTGCTAGAGGTCTTTTTACCTGTAATTATGGCATGGCTAGCTTTCCACTGTGGGACGGCTGCCAGCTTGCTTTGGCTTTTATGGAGCTTCTGGTCCTTTCTTGTGGTTGTCATGCTGCAATTAAAACTGTCTCCAATCGCTGGGTGGCAAAAGGCGCTGAGACAGGCTCTTGTCTCTCTCACACATAGACACACACATGCATCTGTGCACAAACACACAGTGGAGCCTCTGGCTGGGGGCGATGGGAAAGCGTATGATATAGGAAAAACATAGTTAATTACATTTGACAGGTATCTATTAAAGTGCATTCTTAGACCTTAGAGGCCTTCACACATCTAATGGAAATACACACTCAACTGCTGCCCATGAATAATAGGCCTTCCAAGCCAAAAGTTTTGGATTTTTTTTTCTTTTCTACTCGCCTCCTTATCTCGCCCACATCTAGCATCTGTCAGCGAATAGACAAATCATCACTAATCAAATCCACAAAAGTATAAACCAGTGTCTTCTACTGGTATTCATATGCTTTTTAATTAGTTATTCAGGGTTTCTTTTCACTTTTAAGTGAACGAGCACTTGAATCCCTCCTCCACAGAAGCACCAGCTCTCGTGTTTATTACAGACAATAGTAGTGTGATTGTAATCATTGCCACTTTCCCCCTGATTTTGCAGTTAAAAGAAATAAAAGGATGTATGCATTGCAGATGCACTTGAATCGTGACCTGCAGGTGAAATGTCCAGATGTGAGAATAAACCGTGAATCTATATCTGTCTGTCTTTCTTCCTCCAGTCTATCTTTTTCTCTGGTTTCGTCCCTTTCGTCTTCCTGTCTCGCCCCCCCCCCAACCTCCAACACTCCTCACTAGTCTTTCATCTCATCTGCCTGAAGACTCACTGTCAGATCAGCTGTCCTCCAAATCCAATTTAGGTGCTTGACACAAAATATACCAGGCAACAAGAAAAGAAACAAGAAATAGACTCATCTGTAAAATAACATACGTTAGTTTCAAACAATGCGTCACAATTGGTTTAAATGTCCTCTATTCAGCAAAACAAGTATTTGTCTGAATATGAATATTTATAATCATAATATATTTTGAAATCTCCTTCATGCACGTCGGACCTGCTGTGCGTCTCCACATCCGCTGTATCGTCTGTAACGTCTCTTCAGACTTGTGTCCATCGTGTTTCTGCACCTGGTCCCTCTCTCAGGCCTAAAGGGAAATATTTGGTGTAACATGCCGTGCTACCAGACGGATTTGTGCATGCTCTTGGCTGTAGGCGTCAGCCGTGAAACCTGTGAAACGTGTGTAAAGACTGTTTGCAGCCTCGACCCATTCCTTTCACTTGATATGTTTGTGAAACCTACAGATTGATTTATGTCTCTGTTAATTAGCTTAAGATATTTCAGAAATAAACTACTAAATCAACCACTTAAGTACTTTACTGTACTGAGTGGGTGTGCTGAGCTGAACTGAGCTCAGAGGAATTTTCTTCTTCCTTCTTCCTTATCTCAGTCATTACCACTTTGCTCTGTTTTGTATTTTCTGTTTCTCTTTTTTTCCAACCGCTCCCCTCCCTTCGCGTCCTATCCTTCATTAGATGAGCTGGAGGATCACACACAAAGCCAGGCAGAGATCATGATGATAGTTTTGTAGCTTGCCCTCCCTTTGTCTCCGTCCACATTCCTCTAAAATGAAAGATGACAACAATTACCATAATGTGTGATGCCTTCCAGTCATTTGACATCCACCTTGAAGAGCAGGTCTTTGGTTCCCAGCAGCCGATGGCGATACGCATATGTTTGTCTTTAGCGGTAATTACTGTCCACATCGTGAAGATGGTTGACAAACTACATGAGCACACATTGCATTCGAAGAAAAGACGAACGTGTTGGAAAAAACTCTTCAAGTTTTTATTTTTTTTTTTTTGTGGAGACGACTGACGGAACAAGTTCTTTATGTGATGGTTATTGCTATGGACAGCTTTCACTCTAAATATTACCACAGGTCAGGGGGAAAAGGCAGTGTGTGGGTATTTAAATAGGCTGTACATCAAAGCGTGGCAATTTGAGAGTGACATGTGAGTCTGGAAAGTGCTAATAGCCTGATTCCATCCGAGCTCCTGCCAATGTCAGAATCCAGCTGAATTTGCTCTCCAAGATGTTCTTCTGAGGTGAAAGCCAGCAGTCAGTCGTAGCTCCACTGGTAGCCGTTTCCGACGCTTTGGTAGCGTAGCATCAAAGTCACGGGGCACACATATATTCCGCAGGATTAGAGTAGCGTAAAAGGACAGCCCCAGCCCATTCACTGTTGGCACGGCCGCCACAGCCTCGGCACAAGTGAGTTTTTAATGCATTCCATTTAACTTTAATTACTCCAATCTCTGCGAGGGCACACAGGAAGAAAAGGCCCGGGCGTTTGTGCCGAGCAGATTACCCCACTGCCCTGCCAAGTCCGCGGCGCGCTGCATCCTAAGATAGAATTCAAATTCAAATGTGGGCTAAAGAAAGTGCAGCTGTCACCCCTCTGGCCTGCGAAGCCCCAACCGGATCAAAGATGAGCTGTCCTCCTCCCCTGCCCGTGTAAAAATGAGCTGTCCTGGCCGTGCCAGTGTCTCGTCCCCCTGGGGCACCTAATCCTCCTCTCCTGACTCCACACTGACAGTCTGAATAAAGGCATTAAACCCCGCAAAATAATTACCAATTAAAACGGATGGAGAAGTCATCAGGTAGTGACTGGGGGGGAGAGCAGGCAGCAGAGAGGCGGCAGAGAGGGATGGAGCTGTGGTGGGTTTCTCTCCTCACTGCCAAGAACAACCTGTATTTTCTCCTTTATGGGTTATGGTTTTGCAGTTCTGGATGAGTGAGTGACCTTACAGAGCGGTATCAGACCAGGAACAGACTTCTCAACGCTTCTAGGATGTCGAAGAAAGTTTGTGTGAAGCATCCCAACTGTACGCAAGCCAGAAATCAGAGCAGAAGTTTTATAAGCCTCTGGAATTAATTAAGTAGTAGTTGTTTTATCTGCTGCTGCTGCTTCACACCGACCTGAGATACTGAGACAACACAGACACGAACAGATCACTGGTCGATTCTTTGTTGTGGATTTGCATCGGCACGTTCTTGCAGCTACGCGAGAATGCATTTCAAAGTAAAGGTACTTTTTGGGTTGAGAGGGGAAACCACATGTGGATGTGTAAAAATGAATCTTCACTGTTTGCGTTGGTGTGTTGACTGGCCTCTCTGCTGTAAACGACCGCATGTGTGTGTGTGTGTGTGTGTGTGTGTGTGTGTTCATACCTGTAAAAGAGTGTCATGGAGGGGTGGGGGGGTGGGGTGTTTGCAGACTAGCGTGCCATGAGGCCCGGGGCACTAATCCACCAGCGCCACACTGCCGAATCCAGGTAAAGTGATCCTAAAGCCTTCTTACCCCTCTCCCTCCTCTGTTCTCCCTACTCCCCTTTGAGCTCTGTCTATTAGCGCTGGCGAAGATCAGACTTGTGAATATCCACTCAAAAGACCAGTCTGGACCAGGACCCACATTTTGACAACTTAATCTCCTCTTTGACGGTGGGGAGAAAAGGAATGAATTGCCATGTGACAAAAGGGTTCTGACTTGACCATGTTCTTTTGAAATTCTTTCCTCTGGTATGAGAGACGACCTGTAAACACAAGACGTAAACAAAGGAATAGTATTTCTTTGTATTTAGTCGACTTGTGTTATCATTTCTATACAAACTACAATACATTTTTCTATATTTATATGTGTGTGTGTGTGAGTCTCTGTTCATGTTCATGTGAGGACAGACGGGGACACAAAGTGAAATAAATGCAGCTTGACTCACACAGAACCAATAAAAGACAAACGCAGTAAATCAAACCTACGTTCAAATACACGTTTATCACCCTCTGTTTCATAACATCGTAACTGCTCCTTCGTCTAAACCTCGCTCCACTTGATGTTCATCACTTTTGACCCGAGGGACACTTTGCATTGCTGATATGACTTGTCTTTTGGTTTCTGTAACTGTGCCAGAATCACCGCGGGCTGAGTACACTGGGCGTGTACGCGGCTGTGGACATTGCAGTGTGTGTGTCTGTGTGTGATACATATGATGTGTACGTGGAGGTGTGTGTGAGAAGAGCCGAGAAAGAATTTCTTTTTTTTTTTTTTGTCTCTATCCTTTCAAACCCATAATTAAACCTCCCAGCCAAACACATATTTGCTTTACACATACAATACATAGAGTGTGGCTGCAAACATACATATACACTACATTTACCCTCAGCAGAAATTTAAAGATGATCCCTCTGTGGGTGTTTTCATCTTTCTTTTACTCTCTGTGATTAAGCCCCAGGATCAATTTAAACCAACTTCCTTTTTTTCATCTCGATATCCCCACAATTATCACGTTATGGTCAAATTATTATCTTGATTTACAAACTGAGCTTTAGTGTTAGAAAAGGGCAAGTCAGCTCAAAGGTGCAGCTTTTACTTCATTTATTGTAAAACGCAGCCTCTGGGGGCGTTTTATTGCTAAAACCTTGATCCTCCGAGACGATGACTCCTCAATCCTCGTCCAAACATGAGTGAAACAATGTTAAGAGTCTTTATCAGAAGGAAAATAAATTGAATTACAACATATATGTTTGAATACATTTGTAAAATATACGCTGTCTTCACACAATTTAAGCAACATGCTCCATATTTAGTGGTTTTGTCAAATTAAAGACTTTTACAAAAAAAAAACACATGTGGTTGCTCTTGAAATAACTTCATAAGTACGAGGCGTTATAAACTGGAACCTTCTTCCTGTGATAGCAATGTTAAACAAAAAAAAAAAGAAGAAAAAACAAATGTGTTGTCAACACTAGACAAACTGGTGGAGCCGCTTTTATGCCACCGGCAAGTTGACAAGTGAATGGACTTACATACTGGAACCTGGTGTGTGTGTGAAGCGGCGGCACTTTTAACAGACAATAATGTGATGATCTCTTCAAACAACAGTGTTCAAATGTTTGTTATGTTAAATCTATAACTGAATACACTCGCTGACCTGGAAGTCAGAGGTCAAAGACGTCGCTGTAGCTGCACACTGACGTGTACGAATCTTTTCAGCGAAGCTAATTAGCTTTTCCTTTGGCTTTTAGCAGCAGCTTTAGCACGGCACAACTCAAGTTCATCATTAGCATTAGTGATTGTTTCAAACATAGACTAAGGTCGCTTTACATTTCTGACATCCATTAAGTTTAAAAAGGACTCCAAAATCAAGTACGCCACTTAAAGCAAACACGTCGTTCAATGTGCCTGAAAGTATCTTTGATAGAGCGACGGGAAACTTTCTGACAGGCTTAAGGTCGAAAAGACAAAGGGAAATTTTACGGAGGGCAAGGATTTCTCTTTTCACAGGAAGGAAAAAAAAGTTGCATATGAAAAGAAAGAAGGCCTTCAGGCCTTGTCAACCATCTTTATTAGAAACACCACTTTGGTCTTAATGCATTTCTAGTCATTAGCCAGGGCACAATATGTCACAATCCTCTTCAAAAGAGTGCATACACATTGTTCAAATAATTGCCCTGTGAAGGACAAACAACTAGCATGTAAAAAGGCATCATTATTCACGATGCAATCACCGGCAGGGACTTTCAGGCCTTCTATTTTGCCATTATTGTAGAAGGCCATCTGATGTCAGAGTGGCTCTCTGCACACAAGCAAGAATTAAAAACTGGCACATTTACCAGACGGCAGCATGAGAGCGTCGGCGTGGACTTTAACGTGTTTTAATCAGATCTGCAGCGAAGACTGCGATCGGATCGTTAAAGACGTGATCCTGAAAGAGTCACAGTCTCCGGTGTGATGATGTTGTTCCCTACACGACGTGCTCATGTAGACTTAACTGTCAGTATTGTGGAGATTTGACACTCTTTGAAAAAAAAAAAAAAAAAAAACACCATCCCCCTGGTTGTCAATCAAATAATGAAATTCAGTCTCGTTTACACAGGTTTGTTAATTAATATGCCTAGTTAATGAGCGTCTTTCTGTCAGGCAGCAGTAAAAGCAGCTTGCAGAAATAACTAAAATCACTATGCATGAATGACTGACATGTTGTTTTATGTATTATCATCGCTCTCACTCTCTTTCAATCCATAGAGGATTCAAACCGATGACCTCCCCCACCAGCACGGCCTCTGAAGCAGAAATCTGAGACGGTTTATTTACTTCCTGTACGTTTTTAAAGATTTTTTTTACAATCTAACATGGATTATGTAACAACATTTGAGCCTCATTCCTTATATCACAATTTGTTAATTATTAAGCTTTAAAGCAGCAGTTTCCACCTGATTGCAGTCTTTGTGTTTGGCTACGCTAAGACAAATTTAGTGCCAGTTAGCAACTCACACCTGCAGGGCTTGTAAATTGCACTTAGCATTATTTGCATATCACACACAGGTGACGCTGATAGACCTCAATAAACTTGCAATTTTTTAAAGCATTTTGTAAACCGAACACTCCCACACTCGATTACTCGACCACCAGGAAGCTGAAACCGACGGGCACTGGCATTTATTGCTTCTTGTAGTGTAGTGTCAGGATAGAGGTTTACAATTAAGCTAAGCTAATTAGCCTTAATCTGCACGTGTCACCTGCATGGCTCCTAGATTGTACGTAGTGTGTTTGCATATCACACACAGGTGAAACTCACTCACAAGGTTTAGACTATGTACAGCGAAGCTAAGCTAATTAGCATTAATCTGCATCTATTGTCTGCAAAGCTGCAACCAACGAACACTAGTATCTATTGTTTCTTATAGTGTCAGGATCGAGGTTTACAGCTAAGATAAGATTATTAGCCTTAATCTGCATGTGTTTGCATACCACACACAGGTGAAACTGACCATTATAAACGTTAACGTAACTTGCATTTTGTAGATTACAAAAGGACAGGACCATACTCACTAAAACCTATGGGCTCTAGAGCATCAAGAGGAAGGTTTAGACTATGAACAGCTAAGATAAGCTAAGCTAATTAGCCTCAAACTGCATCTGTTGCCTGCACAGTTGATTTGCATATCACACACAGGTGACACTCACAACAGCACCACACTTGACTACTCATCAACCAGGAGGTTAAAACTGACCGACACTAGTGTCTTAGTGTCAGGAGGGAGGTTTAGACTATGCACAGCTACGCTAAGCTACACTATGCTAAGCTAACTGGCTGCTAGCCATAGCAGCATATCAATAATTTCATCTAAATCTTCATCAAAAAGTGAATAAACATAATGTTGAACTCCTCTTGACTGATTCATGCGTCTGAGCTGCGGAGGCGTGTCTGCAAGGAGCTTAAAAGATTTAAAATTTATACGATATTATTAAATATTCAATATTCAATATTATTATGTTTTTCTCAGTGAAGAAATTCTGTGCGGCATCGATCTCACCATGAAGACTCATTAATTAGATGCTTCCGCTTATGATATGTTGCCCAACATAAAAATCCGTGTTGCTGAGGTTGCAGGATGTTTTTGCTTTGGTCAATATGCTGATGCCACGTCAAGAGAGGTTGTGAATGCATGAAAAAAAAAAGACCCGAAACTGTCTTAATATTAAACAATCTGAGTTTTACAAATTGCACCGAAGCCATATCCAGCATGAGGATATGATAATGACAGAGAGAGAGAGAGGGTGACTGTGCAGATGTAAAGTTTAATACCCAAACTGTGTGTGTGCCAAAAACAGGGGAAAAGCAAGGGTAGAAAAAGGACACATTTTTTGGCAGCCCTTCATCAAAAGCATAAAGCAGTGGCCACAAGGGGAGAAGTAAACAGATTAGAAAAGCTATTGACATTTCCCTGTAGCAAAGGAAGGGGTGTCGAAAGGCAGCGAGCATGATAAGGTGTACAGGCGTTCAGTCCCCCCTCTCATGTTTTATGTATCCGTGATCACAACTGATCGTGAGAGAAATTAATCAATAACAATGCCGCCGGTGTGTGTGGATGACACATGCCGCTGCCCACCCCCCCCACACACACACACACACACACACCCCCTCCCTCCTCTTCCTACCCGCCACCTTGTGCCGCCACCACCTCCTCCTCCTCCTCCTCCTTCGCCGCCCCCCTTGCCACACTCCGCCATCCTCCTTCCTCCCCACCTCCCCGCACCCCCATCCATTTTGATTCGGGGGGCCTGTTGTTCGCCCACGTCTAGGTGAGGGATTTTTACATCCCCGGCGTGCTTGGAGGAACTCCATATGGCCGGGATCAAAGGTGTTGCTGGGTGCATGGTTCTGCTTGGTTGCCAGCCACCGCCGTTAATTAGAAAACAAGATCAGAGGCGGTATTAAAATCCAATTAAGCCCGTATGAACAGATTGCCAAGTGATGTTCACTAATGCATTACTGAGCACCATGCAAATTTTAGTGGCAGCATTTGGCTTTATGTTATGTGTTTGTGTCATTAAGAGTGTGTGGTGTGTGTGTGTGTGGTAGTGTGTGTATGTGTGTGTGTGTGTGTGTGTGTGCACGTGTCAGTTGCTGGCTATCCGAGCCTCGGTGACATTGCCTGATCTTTTTCCTTGATACACATCTCTAATCTCATATAAACAATCAGCTAAAGCTCTGCAGAACAACAAACACCTATCCACACAATAAGATTGGATGATATTGCTTCTTACAATTAAAGCATAATTGAGAATGCTGAATTATTGATCCATCATAATTGAGTTCTCTTCATTTGATTTGTATGAGAAACTAATATGATGCACAGAAAAGTCCAACAGATTTTTGGATAAATTGCCTCAGAGTATTCGGATTTGATACAAAGTGTTTTTCGTTTTTTTTTTTTTTTTTTTTCCCTCACTCGGTCTCACTGGCCACTCTACTCCAACACATAAATTACAAGAGGGACATGAAGCTTTTCCATTTAAATCATTTTAAAATTTGAGATGGCTGTCAGCAGATAAAATTAAACCGTGTTAAGGAATTGGATGAGGCGCATTAAAATGCGTACATAAAATCATTCTGCACAATAAGTGCCAATTTAGTCCATGAGTTTCATTCGCCACAGCAGACAGACAGGGCATCTGTACCCAAAGACTGACAAGTGGATGCAGCTGGTGGCCTATGGCCCGAAGCATCCACATTATCACAGACGAGGGCTGTTAATGTTGGGCTGAATGGAGCCCCTTTTGAGATACAAAATAGCATTCTGATTAGAAAGCCAGGAAATACACATCTGAAGTGCCGGAAATTGTCACAATGCAGAACCACGGTGCATTTTGGCACCGAGTCAAGCTGCGGGTATAGAGGAGTAAGATGTTAATGAAGGGACGTGTCGTCGCTATCAGACACATTTTAATGTTTCCTTTCGTCTCTTTTCTCTCTTTCGTTCTTTCCATCTCGTGGTTGTGCAGGTTTTCTTTAGGATGTGCTCATCAGGTTTATGAGATGGGTCAGTGTTTTCCTTCCGATATGATTGTGTGACAACAGACTGTAATGTGGTTTTAGGTTTACAGAGATGACTTCATCCTGTTTGTTTGCAGTTAAAATGTTTTCCAAGATCTAATGTTTACTCAGCAGAGCCACATGATAGGCCTCTTGGCCTTTTGGCCGCCGTCGACACACATTACATCTTTCATTTTGCTCTAACTTGTCAAAATGTTGTAGTGATTTCTACTTTTTTTTATTTTTCCTTCTGTTTCACAAACTAAAACCTGGAGGAGAATTTATTTGACTGTAAAAACTGATTCTCTCGGTCTTTGAGTCTGATTCACCTTCGTTGAGGATTTAGTTGTTTGCAGCTGTGAGTCGTTAACACATCATGCTCTCATTGGTCGGAGCAGGTCGCTGCTTCATCATAAAACCTTGACCAGGTGATTGTAGCATCAGAGCTGCTCATTCAACATGATGGCTGTTTGGGTCTCCTCAGGGTGAGTTACTGTTTGCAATGTGAACTTATTTCTCATGAATAGTTGTGCTTAATATATTTTTTTTTTTTTTGTTCACCAGAGCTTTGCTCCTTCTTTTGCTGACCGGTGCAAGTTACAGCTACCCAGCAAAGACAGGTAAAGTGTCAATTTTCCTCATGTTAATTGTTTGTTAACTTGTTAATTAACTTATCTCTCCTGTTTACTGCAGGTTTTGATTCGGGTTCCTACCATGGCCCACATTACGGTGCAAACCCTGCTTCTGCCGGCTCAAGCTGGGAAGTGCCTTCGTCTGGACACGCAGCAGTTTCTTCTTCTGGAGTTTCATTTCCCTCAATTTCAGCTCCTGCTGAACTTGCAGAGCCAAGCTATCCTGAACCCAGTGCTCCTGAGGTAACAGAAGAGGCTCCAGACACTGCTGAAGTTTATGTTGCACCTGAATATGTTCCTTCAGGTCCAGCACCTCCTGCTAACTACCAACCAGCTGCTGAACCAGGTAACTGATGCTTTGTTTTACTAAAACTGTCTGTATCCTCTGAGTTGGCTGCTTAAACTTGTGTCTGTCTCTAGATTTCACCTGGGCTGTTCCACCTCCTGTCTTTTCTGAAGCCTCCTCAAGACCAAGTTTTCATCGAATTGTTGATAACAAACCTGCTCCCATTGAAGCCCCGAGCAACGTGAGTCCACCTGTTTATCCACTGTATCAGGCAGGTGAGTTGTCTCACAGGGAGGACACCTACGAGCACGGCAACTACGAGTCCGAGACTGAAGAACAAAGCTTCCTGCCGCAGCCTCCACCCCCACCACCTGGTCCCATGGTTGCAGCTTCAAATGCTGCACCTCCACAGAACATGGTTGGAGACTGGGTCAGGCTTCCTTACCCTTACAACTACATGTTCCTCACTGGCCAGTATCCTCCAGGAACATACACTCACCAGAGCAGCAGCTTGGAGCACGGACATGACTACTGGCAGGACACTCACTACGTTAGAGACTACTACCCTGCTGAACCAGTTGTTGAGGTTGCGCCTTTACCTGCTGCTGTCCAAGAACCACAGATTGTTGAGCCACCTGCACAAGAGCCTGGTTGGCAGCAGCCCAGCCGACCCGTGCAGCAGCCCAGCCGACCCGTGCAGCAGCCCAGCCGACCCGTGCAGCAGCCCAGCCGACCCGTGCAGCAGCCCAGCCGACCCGTGCAGCAGCCCAGCCGACCCGTGCAGCAGCCCAGCCGACCCGTGCAGCAGCCCAGCCGACCCGTGCAGCAGCCCAGCCGACCCGTGCAGCAGCCCAGCCGACCCGTGCAGCAGCCCAGCCGACCCAGCAGCAGCCCAGCCGACCCGTGCAGCAGCCCAGCCGACCCGTGCAGCAGCCCAGCCGACCCGTGCAGCAGCCCAGCCGACCGTGCAGCAGCCCAGCCGACCCGTGCAGCAGCCCAGCCGACCCGCAGCAGCCCAGCCGACCCGATGCAGCAGCCCAGCCGACCCGTGCAGCAGCCCAGCCGACCCGTGCAGCAGCCCAGCCGACCCGTGCAGCAGCCCAGCCGACCCGTGCAGCAGCCCAGCCGACCCGTGCAGCAGCCCAGCCGACCCGTGCAGCAGCCCAGCCGGCCTCAGTGGCCTAGCCGGCCTGTGCACCAGCCTGAGAGGAGTGTAGGCCTTGGTCAGACTGCCATGACTGGACCAAAACAGCCCTACAGAGCAGCTGGACTACAGCATGCGGTATGTTCCCAACACAGCATTTTAGCATTGTCAGCTTCACTTTCTTTTTCTAACATGTTGCTTCTCTTGCAGTTCCAGTATTAAACGTTGACTCCTGCAGATTATCATCTGACTTCAATAAAATCTTAAATCTCACATGTACTTTGGTTTTTACTGTTGTCTGTCACTGGTTTCAACAAACTGAACATTAACAGTTTCACTTGTATCATGTGAAACTAAAGTTCAGTTCCTGCTTTTGCCTGTAGCAACGTTGGAGGCGTTAGTTGATCCTAATTGCGCTTGATTATTTCAGTCATGATGTTGTGTTTGACTCAAACAGGAGGAAGCTATTTGCAGGCTTTTTTTTAGCATTTCAAAGTAGCTGCATCACCACTGTCAAACATTTAATAGATGCTTTCTGTTCACAAGAACCAACTTTGAGAGCTCTGCTTTTGTGCGTCAGTACAAAGGCACCTGTGCTTTGCTTTTTTTTTTTTTTTTTTTTTTTTTTTTTTTTTCCTCCAACTGTTAAATATCTCAATCTATAGCAGCAACGCTGCATCTTAAAACTTAAAGTGCATGAAATTGCCTACAGCGCAGTAGATGTTGAGCATCATGGTTGAAAATCAGCACAACTTTGTTCTTCCACTGCTTTTACCCGCTGATGCATTGCTGATCTATAAGGTCTGTTATTGAATCAGGATGTGGTGGAAGCGGTGCTGTTTACCTCCTGACGCTGGCATCAAAAAGACGTATGCCACTTATTCATCTAATGATGCAATGTATGTACATTAAACAAAAGCTGTAAATTCTCTAAACATCTGGGGAGTCGTGGGGTGGGAGCTGTTAACGGGGGTCTGAGTTTTTTATTTTTACCACGCTGTGAATAAAGAGGCGTTCATAAACAAACCCCACTGTCTCAGGCAGCAGTGATGTGTAGTTTGGTTTTGAGCTGTGGCTCAAACAAGGGTGAATCAATAGCCAATCTGTTACAGTGACATTGCCTGATGTCATTAATGGACAGTGGGCATCCTAATTCATATAACAAATCACCTCAGAAAGACTCTCCATTGATCTTTAATTAGAAGCAGCTGTTAATCACCTTTATGGCTCTCCTCAGTGGCACCATAATGGTTTCTGCAGTGAGGCCACAGCAGCATCAGCAGTGTGTGTGTTTACTGTCTGAGTTTTATGGACAAAGCAGCTCACTGTTAATGGCTCGACGCAGGTTTTCAGAATATTCTGAATTATTTTATTTAGACCCAAGAGATGATGAAACATGCAGAGGTTTTCTGCTTCTGTAATAACTGAAAAAAAATCCTTTTTTTTTTTTTTTTTTTCCTCTAATGGTCTTTTCAGGCATCGGGACAAACAATGACCCACAGGAGAGAAATGGCAATTACCTCCAGTAAGGTGCCCACTTCACACACCTGTCACAACACAGATGAACCCATCATAAAAGACCAGTGGAGAGGGGCGAAAGCGAGGCAGCTCTCCCTCGGTGACCCTTCAGCTTTCATAGTTTCCCCTTCTTTTCAGCTCAACTATTAAGACATAAAGGGGTCAGTCCCCAGACAGCTCCGTCCTTTATCCCCTCCCTCGCTCGTGCACTCATCTCTGACGACTCCCGCCGTGCTCCTGGCGCTGGTGTCCGCCGAGCATCGACATTAAGATTATAACCGCATCCTGCTTTTTATTCAGGAGGAAACGCTTCTGTCCAGATGTTAGATTTTCTTTTCTTTTTTTCCTTTTTTTTTCCCTTTTGTGACGACGTCTCATGATCTCTGCTCGGGTTGAGACAAACCACCAGATACACGGTGCAAATCATTTAATCGTTTCAGTGATTTGAGGCAGTGAAACATACTGTATACAGCATAGCAAGAAAAAAAAAATGAATATACACATTACCATATGTTGTGATTTTGGCATCTGGCATCCTCCTGTGTGACTTGATGTGAAGGTGGGATCTGGTTTGATTTAACCATGTGGCAAATGTGGCAAATGTAGGTCTAAACAAACTTAGCATTTCAGATGTGTGGCTGTAAAAATAAGGAAATAATTTGCTCATAAAATTCATAGATCTTCATTCTTTGTGTGTTTTTATTCCTTTGAGTGTTTTATAGCCACCCCCCTTCCCTCGCACTCTTAAGATAATGAAACGGAAATAAAATTAAGAAGAAAAAAAGAAATCCCACGAGAAAAAGATCTAAGTTTTATTTACAGTCGTTCACATCATGATGATTTCTTTTGATGAGATTTGGTCATTTATTGTCAAAAGCACCTATTATCTGTCTAACCTCACACACTCAATTTGAAGCACACAAAGAACAGAAAATCCTTTATTCTCCGCTCAATTTTTTTTTCTTTTTTTTTTTTTTTTTTTTGCATTTGAATACCTTTGTGGTATGAAAACCATATCATTAACTAGACCACAGAAATATAGGAGGCATCAGATTCCATTACAATATACAACTGCTTAAGTCTTTTTTTTTTCTCCTTTTCTTTTCTTTTCACCAGAATATGCAGGATGTGTACAGACCAGTGTTAAAAATCTACCCCCAGCCGTTGCAAACGGCCCAATTGCCTTGTGATTAACGCACAATAAAAGAATGTGATGGCTTAAAGAAGCAGCAGGAAAAGCTGCCCAGTGAAAGATGGGTGTACGGCGCACTCTATAATTAAGCCAGTCTGCACTTGATGAAAGTAGATCACACTGGCGGGCCACGGCTTCACAGCCAGTTTGTTTTTACGACATAATTACAGTCCAAATCAAATGAGAAGATTTAATATTGCACCACGACAAGCATGTGTCCAATGTCAACAATGACACTGACCCCCCTGAGGCAAGGTGTGTGTGTGTGTGTGTGTTAGAGGAGAGGGGAGGGAGGTGGGGGGTGGGCAGGTCGGGCGTCAGGAAGCCGACAGAAATGAAGCTTCCCCACCGCGGTAGCTATCTACCTGTGTCTGGTCCCACCTGGGAGGTCTGACACCAATGGAATTACACTGACAGTGGGACAGAGGGAAGAAGAAGAAGAGAAAAGGGTTTGTCTCTGACAAAAAGAAGGAGGGGAGGAAGACAACGAAGAAAGAGAGGGAGGGAGTTAGATGAACTCACGAGGGGGAGAAAGTTTATCTGAAAGGAACCTGTCTAGTAGCAGCAGCGAGTTCAGTGATGATGAGACTGAAAAAGCAGAAGCTGCAGACTTAAATATGCAGACGGCGAGGGTGTGGCGGGAGCTCAAAGAAAAATAAATGTCTTGCTTGACTGTGTCTCCATGTCAAGGTGACGGCCAGCGTTCAGGAGAGCGTGCACGGTCACGGCCCAGTGATGAGAAAAAAAAAAACCTCAGGATCAGGATGTTAAAGTGCACATCTCACATCATGTCTCATGTTGGTGTTTTCAAAGCAGCAGAGGTTAAAAAAATAATGGAAACTATGATGTCTCATTGTCGAACAATAGCTTCTAGTTTTCCTCCAGCGGAGGAATGATCTGATTATAAGGCAAGGCAGTTATAGCAACCCAAAGTTGTCATTTCTGTTTTCAGATGAGTGCCGTTTTGATTCTTGACAACATGGTTGCGTCGTAAACGACCAAAACCTCCCACAGAGTGGCTTCAGTGTTTTTCCTCTCTTTCTGAAAAAGTCTCCATTTCCTGTCCTTTAGTTACACGCTCGACATGACCACAAAGCCTTTGTTCCTCGGGGTCAGATTCTCCCAGAAGAGCGAATCTTCCCAAAGTCACAGCTGTTGAGTGACCACGCTTGACCACACTGTTCTCTGTCTCCATCCATCCTTCCCTCCACCCTGCCCCTCTTTTTCCCTCTTTTTCCCTCTTTTTCCTCCCCCCACCTCATTTTTTCCCAAGAGCAGCCAGCTGGGCTGGATTTACTCTGGTCTCTGTGTCGCAGGGCGAAGCCCGGTCTACTCGCTGGGCGGGCAGCGTGTCGTTTCGCTGGGTACTGGTCAGAGCCGGAAGATTAGTAACTGGATCTGAGTGGAGAGGCCAGTGGGGCCTGAGCCCTGTGATCCAGTGAAAAGTAGGGTCTCTGTGGTGGCCTTGTGGTTCTGTGTGGCCCAGGGCTCGAACCGCAATCCCTGCTGACACCCTGTTCCCCAAGGAGGTGGTTTTACTCCAGATCGTGATTTCCCATCTCCTGCTCCGCGACTCTCTGTCTGTGACTACAGGGCCTCTGCCCAGTGCTTTCTAGTGACGAGGACACGGCACCTCCTCACCGCTGGCGCTCGAGGCCACTTTTCTCCCACGGTGCTGGGCACACAAAGAGGACTCCTTCTGCCTAAACAAGCTTATAAAAGAGCACTTTTTAACCTCATGTCACATGTGAACTGCTGGAGACGGGTTGGTGGCAGACAAGTGGCCGGAACGGGTCTGTGAGCGTACATTTGTGTGGCCCTTGATTATATAGAGAGTAGCCGTACATAATAAACAGTTCAGTATGGGCGAAAAGTTTTGCCAAAATAAGTTGGATAATAAGAAGTTAGAGGGTTGTGATATGATTTGCAATTTTGCAGAACGACTTTGTTGTGCAGCGTTTGAGTGAATGTGATAAGAAAAACACAAGCGTTTGTGTCTGAAAGGTACGAAACAAACGCAGCACAGAGGGTCTTTGACGTGATGAGCTTTAATCAATTCTTTTCTTTTTTTTTTTCTTTCTTGTGAATCATTAAAAACATCTGCAGCCACTAACCATCTGCAGAGAGTCATGCTATTCCAAATGTTATGTCAATAGTTCTGCCATTGCTAGGATAAGAGCTGTGGGAATGTGACATCTTCTCCACATGCGCATTTCTGCTGACCAGAAGACCAGAATCATCAACATGGCACCCAGATGTCAGCCTTCAGGCACAAACACACACACACACACTCTGTTGGGAAAGTCACAATCACATGTCTCCTACAAACACCAAAAATCCTTCAAACATAATCTGCGTTCGCAATTTGTTGCTGCTTGTTTGATTATTTTCAGAATATTTTGACGTAATAATTATATTTTTATGCATAATTTGGAGACACAGAGACACTTCATGGGTTTGCGTGTGGCAACAGTTGGCAAGCGTCGAGAAATTCCTCCTGATTCAACTTTCTCACACAAACCTCCGTCCCGCAACGAACTCAAACCTCCTTCTATTGTTGTGTCTCTTCTCTGTGTGTCTCTTTGAGCACAAACACACCTCACGCACATTTTATTTTTTTCACGTTTCTCTAACGTTTCTCTAACGACGCAGCAACGAGGGCTCAAGCAAGGACAGGCTTGACTTGCCACTGGCTCCGTATCAAGAAATACCTGATGGGTCCCCGTATTCGTGTCAGGACGCATCTGTGAAGCATGAGAAGCGTCAACCACTGCCCCCAAGAAGTAAAAAAAAAAAAAACCTAATACAATGCCAGATTAAATGCAAGCTAGCAAGATTCCTGAGTGACAACAAGGTCGGCGCTGCTTCAGTTTCAACCATGAAAAACAACAACCGCCAAACGTTACACAACAACCATCCCAACATCCAACATGCACTCGCTGTGATGACTGAGAGGGAGGTGCAGCTTTAATTACATGTTGTTTCACACTGGACTCATCTGATGTTTGAGTTTGAAGATGCTCAGTGAAGCAGCTTTAAGGTCGATTCATCTGCAAGTGTTTGACTTCAAAACGGACGGCGCTGGAGGAACGTGAAGTCATTATAACTCAGTGGTCGATCTCTCCTCCTTTTAATCCCATAATATAAACATAAACAGCAGGAGACGTGTCGTATTTTATACGTCGCACGTCTTTAAGTTCACATCCTGGTTGTTAAGATGGTGAAGTCTTTCACCCTAAAGCAAACAAACAGCAGCGGTTTATGATGGTTCGAATGTGTTGGAGTAAAAATGAACGATGCAGCTGTGCACAGATGTAGTTTGAGCTGAAATAAAGCGGCTGTTTTAATTTGAAATATATTTTTTTTCCTGTCTGTGTAGATGTAACAGGGCTAACGTGGTGGAGGTTTGTTTGTGATGGTTGAATAATGAGAATGAAGAAAGTTGTTTCAGTCATAGAGCAATTGCAACATTTATTGAAGTGTTGGCTTTCCTGTATTGATTTTTCAACACATTACAAAAATACATATATGTTCAAAACAGCAGATGTGTACTGTTCTGAAATCACTTTTTTTTTTTTTTCACAATGATGCACTCCCCCCGCCCTCGGAAAAAAAAAGAAAACAAACAAAAACAAAACAAAACAAACAAAAAAACAGAACAAGGAAACTATTTTGTACAAAGAGTGTAAGTGAAAGTTGTGAAAAGTGAAATATGAAAATGTATTTTTATAATTACAGCTGTAAGTGCCGTCGCGAGACCTTCAGCCAAACAACGTCCATGAACATCTCATAGATTGAATTTGGAAAAGCACGTTCCCTCACTAACTATTGTATTTTTCCTCCGTCGTTGAAGGTTCAGTTTTTAACATTGTTTCATTCTTCTTATTTAAAAAAAATTAAATCATTTTGTTTTACATCCTTGAGGGGATAGCTTCACCAAAACCAACGACAGGAAACTCATTTAAAAAAAAAGACCAAAAGTCAATATTGGCACCACTCTTGTTAGAAAAAAAAAAATATTAAAAAATAAAATAAAATAAAATCTGGCATGATTCTGCAATATTACATTTAAAAAAAAAAAAAAAAAAACTTCCAATACAGTGAACAAGTAATCATACAGAAAACATATTCATGAAGATAAAATCCCTCCACCAGGATAACCATACAAAAAACTGCTATGGCATTCAAAAAACATCTGAAAGAACATTGGAGAAAAACAATACTTTATTATCATTTAAACACTTACACAGAGTATTTCATTAATGGCGTACTTCAACACTGTAAACATATTGTAAGACTGAATGTCCATGTGTGATTTGGATCTGTCAGGGCTCCACTAACTCTGCTTTAACTCCATGTTTCCTGAATGAAATGAACACACTGTGTATTTTTTACAACAGGACTTTCGATGATTTTTCTCCCTTTTTTTTTTTTTTTTAAATTCTTTTATTTTATTACGTTTTTTTGCACTCATGCATCGACGTGTGCGAGCAGGTCGAACGTTTCTTTCTGATCTCAGGTTTTTTTTTTTGTGATAATTCACTTTAAAAAATATAATGTGTGGTAACTGAATAGCTTAGGAGGAAGCTGCTGTGACCTTAACATTATTTTCTTTTTCTTTTTCTTTTCTGCATCAAAGTTACACTGGTGTTCCTGTTCCTTAAAGTGGCACACACACACACACACACACACACACACACACACACACACACACACACCCTGACAATAGGCCAAAGAAGAGGCAGGTCAAACTTTTCAAGTGAAGATGATTTCGATGACTGAGAGTTGCAGTAGTAAAATGAAAGATGTCGTCTCGATCTCCTTTCATGTGGCTTCGCCGTCTCCCTCCCTCTCACGCTCGCTCGCCCTGTCTCACTCTGATGGTCCGTTATAAGATGTGGCCACTAGATGTGCATTTGGGTAAAATTAAAAAAAAAAAAAGAAAAGAAAAAAAACACACTTTTCATATGCTTCCAATTTCATTTGAATGACTCTTCTCTGTGGTCAAGGTCTCGCTCTCGCTCTCTCCTTCTATTTCTTTCTCACACTTCTTCATTTCTCAACTCCAATTTTTCATTTTTACCATAAGAATAGCCGCTACTCAAGGTCGCACGGCCATTCCCTCAGTGCAGCTGTGCTCAAAATTATCATAACTCATATAGCACCACTTTTTTTCTTTCTTCCCTTTCTTTCTTTTCTTTCTTTCCTTTCTTTCTTTCTGTCTCGTGCACCAGATTCATTTCAGGATGAATGATGCAGAAAATAAAAACCGTAATCCCCAAAAGTCACAAACACGCACACTGTCTCAAAATCTGTTAGTGGGGGGGGGGGAGTTAAACCCATATCACTTTGTGTGCGGCGAATGAACAAGCTTTTTTTAAAAAAAAAAAAAAAAAAGCCGCTGTAATGCATGAATCTGAGCTAGTGAACTGTGAAAAGACGCCGTCGGAGGGGTGGGGAGGCTTAGAGAGAAGAACACTAACACACATATTGATATGAATTTTTTTTTTCTTGCAGGAGGAGGAGAGAGAACACACACACACACACACACACACACACTTAAGAGAGAGGGAGAGAGAGTCAGTTAGGGTCAAAGAGAGAAAGTGATGCCATGACAGACATGAAAAAAAAAAGGTGTCACAATTTGTGGTTGAAGTAGCTTTTGTTTTGACAAATCGCACACATGAAGGTGATGGGGATGGGGGAGTGTGGGGGGAGTCAGGGGGAGGTAATCAGTAATCAGGTGGGGGGGTCTGATAAAGCAACGATGAATGGTAGTTACACGTAGCATACAGTTTACTGTGGATGATGCAAGCAGCTGGTTTCTGATTGTTTTGATAATTTTTAGGCCATTTTTCACGTACGTCGGGGCTACGTTAACATATATATATAAAAAAAAAGAATATATTTACAAACCATAAACAGGACTGTTTCTCCTTCTCACATTAATCACAAGTAGTCTCAACTTTATTCAACATATTAAATATGTTGGTTTCATCCTACATTGGGAATGTTCTGAGCATCAGTTAAGGGTACCTCCGTTAAGTGCAACCTTTTTATTTACGTCCTGACTGAAGCGAGGACAGCGATACAGTAACCACTTTTTTTTTTTTTTTTTTTTTTTTTGATAGTATATCACATGCCAATATTTTTTTTTTTTATTCTAAAGAAAACTAAAAAAAAAAAAAACAAACAAACAAAAAAAAAAAGGGCAAATTCCCTGAATAAATTAAAAGTAACTTATCAGGTCTATAAGACGATGTTGGATTTTTAAAATCCAGCACGATGTTTTATTGTCAGACTGACATTCAGTGCTTTAGGCCTGTGTGAGGGAATGGATTGTAGTCCGCTGCTGCAGTTAATATAGAAAACAATTATTCTTTTTTTTTTTTGTTTTTACTTTTAAAAGCTAACTGCTTCACACAATTTTTAACTCTCACGTGATAATAATCGTCCTTAAAGAAAAAAAAAAAAAAAAAAAACCCAAAAAACAAAACAAAAAAGTAGTTTTTTTCGTATTAAGGGTGACTTCTTTCCAGTTATCGCATTTTAGAAAAAAAAAAAAATTATTTTTTTTATTATTTTTTTTAGCACATTTCAAAACTAACTCCATATGAAATCCCACAAAGATGTACCTGCACATGCCAAATATCATTACAAAAATCCAATAAATACAGAAATTATTGCACAGTAGAAAGGCTCCATGGATTCCTAACTGATAAAATCCTCAGACAAGTTTTGCCAAGAAACACCAAGTTGGTTTTTCCAGACAAAGTTCTCATTAAAGTTTCCCTTTGTTTATATTCTCAGGTGGCAGTTTCTGTGACAAGAAAAAAAGATGAACATCAATCAGTCTCGCATTTTATTTTTTAAAGAGAGAGATTATCCAGCCAAGCCCCGTAGCTGAAGAAGTGGTTATAGGGATTTTGTGTGTGCGTTTTCTTGTGTGTGTGTGTGTTTGTGAGTGTTTGCATGTGTAGGCTGTTTAACTAATGGCCGCTGGCTTTAACCTCGGTCCGCCTGCTCCAGTTTGACCTCACTGGCCATCAAATGTTCGCCATGCCACTTCTTCATGTGTTTCTCCAGCGTGCTGTAGACACTGAAGGGCATGTGGCAGATGTCGCAGCGGTACACCTCTTTTCCAAACTGCCCGTGGGTCTTCATGTGACGCGTCAGCTTGGAGCTCTGAGCGCAGGCGTAGCTGCACAGGTCACACTTGTAGGGCCGTTCGCCCGTGTGGCTGCGTCGATGAACCGTCAGGTTGCTGCAGTTCTTGAACACTTTGCCGCAGAACTCGCACGTGTCGTTCCTCCTTTCCTTAGAGCTCGGAGGCCTCCCCGGTCCCGGTCCCCGCAGGAGGTGAGGGGTGCTGCTGCCGCTACGACCCGAGGCGCTGCCTCCTTCCATCAGCTCGCCGGGCGGGGTGGAGAAACGCAAGCTTCCTGTTTCTGAAGAGGAGTGCTCAGAGGAGGTGGCGAACGGGGACTGACGGGAATCGGTGAATCCCAAGAAGGGTTCTCTGATGAAGTGGCGTGAAGCAGCGTAGCCAGCCAGGAGCTGAGAGTAGACGTTCTCCGGGGAGATGAGGGGTATGGTCGGGGGAATCTCCAGCTGCTCCTTCTCAATCTTGATCCTCTTGTTGTTGGAGGGGCTCGGGCTGGTGATGGGCGTGGGCTGGCGTTGGAACAACCCGGGGAAGGCGTCTGCTTCGGATACGCTGATTCTGCCGTTCATCACGGGCCTCTGGTCCTCCTGCTCGTCTCGCTCTCTGTCCTGATCTCTGTCGTTCTCTCTGTCTCTTTCCACTTCGCCTCTCTCTCCGCCGTCTCCGTTGGGTTGTCTCTCCAGGCTTCTCTTATTAGGGTTAAGTCTGAGGTGATTGTCCACGTGGTTGTACGGGTGCATGATGCTCACACCGCCACTGTCATTAACTCGATCCCTGCTCAGCGGCTTGTCCTCCGGAGACTGCCTTGGACCGTTCTCCCTGTTCGGACGAAACTCTTGCGAGTCTTCACTTAGGTTGGAATCAGGCCGACTTCCATTTCTCAGTTCTTCCTCCTCTTCCTCTTCCTCCTCCTCCTCTTCCTCCTCTTCTTCCTCCTCCTCCTCATTGTCCATCCCCATCCCTCTTGAGTCTCCCTCCCTGCTCTTTTCTTCACCCTCACCTCCCTCTCCTCTGTTTCCCTGCTCCGGGGAACCGCTCATGGACCCAGACTTGTTGTGCATATGTGTCTTCATGTGCCGTTTGAGCTTGCTCGCCTGGGAACAGGCGTGGTCGCACAGGTGACACTTGTAGGGCCTCTCTCCCGTGTGGCTGCGCCTGTGGACAATCAAGTTGCTTTGAAACTTGAAAATCTTGCCACAGAACTCGCAGGATTTGGCTTTACCCAGCGCCTGGTTCTGACCCTGGGAGTCTGGGGGGCTGGTGGATCCGTGTCCCCCCTGAGAGGTTGGAGGCTGTGGGGTGAAGGAGAGAAACGCTGGGGGTTTGGCGCCGGGCTGGAAAAGCGTCGGGCTCAGCAGGCGGTGCATTGGCGGCACGCGGTTCGGCGAGAGAGGAGGCGTGGGCCCTCCGTTATTGGTCGTGTTTCCCGCCAGTTCCCTCAAACGTCTGGAGAAGTCCATGGACGGAGGCTCCATGGGGGTCATCCGCATCACCCGCTCGAAGGCACTGGGGTGCTGGGACAGCAGCCCCATCTCCTCTGGGCCGAGCCGTTCCAGAGGAGGTCTCGGTGGAGGCGGAGGGCTGACGAAGGGCGGCGTCGCGGGCAGCCGGGTCTCCATGTACCCCGGAGGAGCGGGGTGTTCCCTGAGCAGGGGCGCCGCCATGCGGAGGAGGTGGAACGGGTTGTTGGTGTCGCCAAGGAACGTCGGGAGAGGAGAGCGGGGCAGGGCGTCGGCGCCGGGCGGAGGCGGCAGCGCCATGCGAGGGGTGAGGGAGCAGTTGACCGGGTGGTTGTCCAGGTAGATGCGGATGCCGTGGATGTGTTGAGCGTGTTGAAGCAGGAACCAGGCGCTGGTGAACGTCTGCTTACAGGTGGTGCAGATGTAGCTGGATGGTTCATCTTTATCTGCCGAGAAAAAACAGGAAATAAATCATTAATGTTATGTACAAACCAAACCCAAATTAAATATGCAAAGAAAAACATTTTATTAAACAGAATATTCTTTTACAGTGTCTCCATGTTTACTAACAACCTGCGTTCACGTGTGTGGAGTTATGTTGAGAGAAAATTAATCGTACGGTTATATCAGCTTTCGGTTTGTGTCTGCTGTGGATCAGGGGCGTCGTCTATGGGCTTTGTCTGCATGTATATGAAATTTCGAGAGCGTGTGCGTGTCTACGGGCGAATGCAGATGGCAGGTACTGCCCTAAGGCCATGACACATTATGCTAATTCTAATGTCAGCGAGGCTTTAATACACAGATCCATCTCGTCTACTCTGTCATTTCCATATGGAGACAGGAGAAGAAAAAAACACCAATGGGGGGAAAAAAGGAAATATGGGCGAGAAAGAGAGGGGGGAGGAAAGGGGTAAGATGTGGCATTAGAAAGAAAGAAAGACACACGCAAAAGGGGGAGATGTTGGTGACAGAGGTGTAAACAGTAAAAGAGCCCTCCGGTCTTAACACAGCATCCACATTAAATAAAGCTCGACGTCACTGGTGTAATAACAAGTACAGTAAAGCGATCTGTTGTGGCTGCACACACACACACACTGTACGTCACTCACTGACAAATTGCCCCTTTAAATGGCGTGACTTAATAATGCCAAATGAATCTATCAGTCACTGTAGCATGGCCCTGTCAGGCTGCTGGTGACTCATAAAGACAGAAAGGAAAGAAACGAAAGAAAGAAAGAGCAGAGGTTGGGATTCATCTAATTCAACACAGGCGAGTAGTGAAGAGGCATTTCCACACTCCTGTGTGTGTGTGTGTGTGTGTGTTGTGTGTGTTTGTAAGGCATCTGCATCTACTTTATCATCAGCAGCTACCGCAAGCAGAGTCAAGTTGGTACGGTGGTCCCAAAAGCTCGGAGCCCGCGGGGAGAAAACACAAAAGTCGGAGGAGCTGCCTTCGACCCCAGAGAGTTTCCAAGATGGCCGACTGTCTCAACGCAACCAACGCCACCCATCATCACGGAACACACACACACTCACATGCAGACACTGATACATGAACAGCAATATTTTCTTTTCACGGCCTCAACACACCTCCGAACACACATTAACACATACGCTTGTTCTGTGCAGAGCAGATGAGCGAAAGCTGATGTTGGATCAGTGTCTCGTACAGGAAGCTGATTTGGCGGTGTGATTGGTTTGGCTTTCCTCCCCCGGGGGAGAAGACGGGGTCAGAAAAAGTTAATGAGGGGCCCATTTACTGATTCTGTCTGTTTTTCTGTGCTATTAGTGGGGCTCTGGTGCAGCCGTCACTCTCACTGTTTGTGCTGGGTTGGGACATGACCTGACTCAACGTGCACAAATCTGTGTGTGTGTGTGTGTGTGTGTGTGCAGACACGTATGTGAATGTAATTTTTGAGCGTGTGTGGGGCGAGTGGCGGGCTGCCTGCCCGTGTTTAGTTTGGCTGAGCTTCACACGGCCGCTTGGCAGCACAGAGCTGGACAGCTTAACAGCTTGGACGGGGAGAAGAGAGTGAGAGGAGAGAGGGGAAGGGAAGAGGAGGAGGAGGAGAGGGGCTAAGGAGAGAGGTGGAGGGACGTTTAAGGGCCAGACGTGCACCAACACACACTCATACACACACACACACACTGGAGGATATTTACATGCCCCCCGAGGGACCGAGAGGAGGTCTATAGACCTGGGAGCTGCGTAATCCCATCAACACACGACGATCAATACGAAGTGAAGATGTGAGATTGAGACAGCGACTGAAGCTTCTTGCTAAATTTATCAAATTGTGTCTTTTTTTTCTCTCTCTCTTCATTTCTTTCATCTGTATTTTGGTCTGAGCACATGGTTTCATCAATACTACAAGCTACCACCACCCCCACACCCTCCACCACCAGCGCCACAGAAACATCACATTTACATCTTGTCATATCTCACACAGCCGAGCCATATGCTGTTTAAGGAAGCGTGGCAGCTAATAGAGTGGCAGCTGATGGCTACGGCCTAATGACGGCCTAAGATAAATTTCATCAACTTCCCAAATAAGCAAGAAACGCAAAGCACACAAGGGGGAGGGGAGGAAAAACAGAGGAGGAAAAAAACATAGATAGATAGATGGATGGATGGATGGATGGATGGATGGATGGATGGATGGATGGATGGATGGATGGATGGATGGATGGATGGATGGATAGATAGATAGATAGATAGATAGATAGATAGATAGATAGATAGATAGATAGATAGATAGATAGATAGATAGATAGATAGATAGATAGATGGATAGATGGATAGATGGATAGATGGACATATAGGTGGACGGATTAGTGCTGCAGTTTCTCTAATAGCTGCATTTCTAAAAAGTTCTTTTGCACAAGAACTTTCATTCCTCCTAATGAACATCTTGGCAACAATTACAAATGTAGCAGTCCATTAAAAGGAAACTAAAAGCCTTAAGAAGTGTTTCTCTGGGGACATCTATCACAATCAGATGTGTTTTTTTTAACTTGTGCCACCTCAGCTCCGCCCAAATTTTTAAAAATCTTTTCTTTGTTTGTTTTTTATTCTGTTTTGTCCAAATTTGTTTTTTTCTAGGTCGTAACAAACAGAAAGGTCAGTAAAAACGTCTGTATGTGTGTGTGTGTGTGTGTGTGTGTGTGTGTGTGTGTCATTTAATCCATGTTTGTCTGCAACTATGAGTCAAAAACACACACACACACACACATCCTCATGCCATTCTTTCCACTCACACACACTCTCACGTTTGCACACATGCTGGGAGAGTGTGAATATTTGTCGCCGCTCGGTGCTCCAGCCAATAAAAGCCTTCATTAAAGAATCACGGTGGGCCGTGTCATGCTTCACTTTGTGGTAATTACACTCGTCTGCCTGACACGCAGCCGAGGACCCCGCCGCCGCTGACCACCAAGGTCAACTACCAGTTAGAGAACGGTTACATTCTCCTCTTCCACGCAGTCAACGCACTGATGCTGGACCTAATCGCCCAATTTACTCTGGCACGCCATATGCACACACACACTCACCGAGAGTGTTGGGTGAATATAACAGAGATGGGAGGTTAAATGAAATGGCACAGCAGGAGTCTGTGATATGCTGCTTTTTGTCATTTTTTTTTTTGCTTGTAAATGTTCACGCTGCGATAAGATTCACCTCAGAAAACTAAAGGATCCAACTATCAGCTACATGTCTGCCCAGGTGTCCAGACTTTTTCCATGAAACACACAGAAGAACAATACAAACCTGAGACAAATGTAGGGGGGCAGCTCTTTGCCCTGCGCAACAAAACGAGGGCTAAGGGCCAGGAGGCCTGGAGGAAGTTATTAAAACATTGGCACATGCGTGGAGCTGAGGTGGGCCAGTAATAACGCTCTCCTTCTCTCCTGGGTTGGTTTTTTTTTTTTTTTACTAAACCACCGGGCCAATTAACCCAGTCTTCAGGGACTAAGATCTGAGCTTTACATCAGATTTTATTCTTTCCAGATTGCCTTTTATAGCCATTATTTTTCCTTAAAAGTACAAACAAAATGCCAGTGAATGAAGGGGAGCCACGGTATTGACTGTTCGCATATGGCCGGTGTAAGAAAAGTTGGTGGGGCTGAAGTTAGACACCAGGCGTATGGTGCAGACATGTGGATTTGTGTTTAATTTAGGAATTCACATATGCCATCCCTCCAGCCAGCGCCAGTCTGATTTATATTTCGAAAAGCTTGAGCTCCCTTCATTTATATTACACTTACATTTTGTGGCGTTTATCAGATGCTCTAATCCAGAGAGACTTATAATAAGACCACAGAAGAATAACAAAAATCCACAAGCTCAGCCTTCGACAAGATGGGCAAAAAAAAAAAAAAAAAAATGTAGCGTCGCAGCTGACAGAAAGAGCGCCGAGTGGATGGTAATGACTGCTCACTGATGCCAAATTTACTCAGGGACAAAACTCATAATTGAAAATAAGTTGAATTTGAACACAGCAGCCCACCAACGTTTCTACTGGTGCAGCAGTCAGGGTGAAAATAGAAAAGTTTGAAGCGTTAGTGAAGCTTTAGTGTAGAAACACGAGACAGTGCAGGTTCTGGTTGTTAACAAGGAGGTGAGTCAGGAAGATATGCTACAGTAGGTGTCACATGTGTGTGTGTGTGTGTGTGTGTGCACTGCAGCATTCCTGGGGTTCAGGTTCGTTGTACTGCTCCGACATTCCATCAAGGGCGACAGAACGCCACAGCGACAGATTAGCATACAGAACAAAGCCGCCCGCAGGCGAGGCCACTGGGACAGAAACCAGCCCCTGCAGCCCCTCCTCTCCGTCTACACTCGCCATGCACACACATGCTTGCACATGCACGCAGCGTGCACGTGCCAGCACGAGCCTTGGGAGTTCGCGTGTGTGCACCTGTCAGGGGTTAGCTGACACCTCTGCTGCTGGCAAAGCAGCTCCTCATTAGCATGGCTGTGATCTAGGGGTCCCCAGGGGTCCCAGCCTCCTCTCTCCCCTCTCCCCTGCACCTCTGCTCCTCTCCTCCTCCTCACATCTCCCATCCCTCCCTCCTCCACCTCCTTCTTTCTTCTTCTCTGATGGCTTGTTTGCCACGACGAGGGTCGAGTCAGAGGACACCGAGGCCACGCAGGCAGATCAGATCAGATCAGATCAACCCCATGTTTGTCCCTAACATGTGTGTATGTGTCTTTGTGTGTGTGTGTGTGTGTGTGTGTGTGTGTGTGTGTGTGTGTGTGCTTCAGGGACGTCGGACAGTAACCCACGACCTCAGCGAGCAGCAGCAGCAGCTGACTGTCACACATATGTCGTAAAAGAAAGAGGGAGATGGAGAGACAGAAAGAAGGAGAGAGAGACTGTGGAGGGTGGCAGTAGCAGGCAGGGGGTAAGGCTCTCACACAGTGTGACTGGCTCCATGCTAACTCAAACCAGCTTTGGCCTGCTAACCATATACATCTGTTGTGTGTGTGTGTGTGTGTAGCCAATATGACCAGCTGAAATGCCTGACAGACCAAGAGAGGATTTAAAGAAACAGTGCTCCTTAATCTGTTGGCTAAAAAGTGAACAGGACTTAAAAATATTTTCCAAACTTTTTTAATTATCCTGTTTATTTCTCTCTCTCTCTCTCTCTCTGTGAGCACCTGTACCAGGTATCTGTGTTACTCCACCCTGACCCTCATGCCTCCTGGGATACGGGTCAAATGAACAATAAAAGGGATCAGGTATCTGCAACAACTTGATCACACACACACACACACATGCTGAGCAAGTCCAGCTGTACAACAATACACGAGTGAGTGGATGAGGCCTCTCATGTAGCACGTTACCGCCATGAGGCGAACGATCCCAGCTCGGGCACAGGGGACACTCTGTGAAAAATAACTGGAAAGACCTCTCTGTCAGTAAAGAGCTATGACTTTTGGCTCAGCTTCTAGGACAAAGAGGGAGAAAGAGAGAGGGAACGAGGGAGGGTGGGAGAAGAAGAAGAAGAAGGAGGGAAGGACAGAGAAAAAAAAAGAAAAGAAAGATAGAGAGGGAGAATAAAAAGCAAAAAGGGAGCTCCATAAAGTGCATTAGCTAAGCTCTCTGTGGCATTTCTCTAAGCCTGACTCATCGCCATCAGCTCCTAACTGGTCCCAGCGCCTGGATATGTGTGTGTGTGTCTTGTGGGGTCTGCTGTCTATCATGTGACGCTGACAAATGGATGACACTCAGTCGTGCTTGTGGTCGAGAGACGATGTAAAAGAGAGGAGCAAGATGGAGGAGAGGATGAAAGGAAGGAAGGAAAAAAAAGAGGAGAAAAAAGGGAGCGGAGGAAAAAAAAAAACCTGAATGCTTTGTTTGTCTTTATCACCTGCATTTCCATTTTCAATAGAGGTACAAGCTTTTTTTAATCTCTCATTCCATCACCTTCCCATTTCACCATGACGCAGCAGGGAAAACAAACGACATGAAAAAAAAAGAAAGAAAAAGGATGTGATGGCGTCATTACTGAGAGTTGTAAGCAGGCTGAATTAAATAAGGAAAAAAAAACTACAACTGGTTAAGAGAATAAATAGTGAGTGAAATACTGAAAGGAAATGATGCAATGATGCAACAGACGAAACACAAAGAAAAAAGCGAAATGTTTGGATAGGTGATGGCATCAAAAGACAAAAACTCAAGCTGCTTTGACCATGAAATGGAGACTGACTTTGTGGACTCACACAATGTTTGTTCGAGGTTTTACATCCAAATGAGCTCCAGTTTTTACCCCTCAGGGACTCTCACTTTGTCCAGAAAGTCAATTTCCTCTTCACCGCTGCTGAATAGGAAATTGACTTTGACATATGAGTGACATGCGAATTCTGTTTTGTGGGTTTATTAAATTTTTCATTGGATCAATCATTTTATACAAACAGTGCATGAAATGTGTTGGTGTTGTCTTCTCTCTTATTTTTTCTTATTTTTTTTTTTTGTTGTTGTTGCTGTTGTTTTAAATCAAAGTGTGATTGTGGCTTCGGTTTTTCTTTCTTTTTCTTTTTTTTTCATCCTTGACAAATTAAATTAAACAAAAGCGAAAGCGTTACACGAAAGAGACACGACGCTCAGACGTCCTCGTCCTCGTCTGCAGCGTCACCTTATATGTGCATAGAAAAAAAAAAAAAAAAGAAAAAGGAAACAACAGGAGCTTTTGTGTCTCTTGTTTGTCGTGTGTATATGTGCATGTACTGTATGTGTTTGCATCTTCATGCCCAACATGCTCAACATGTGTGTGTGTGCATCTTGGTCTAACCATTTTTGTGACAGGGTGCTATATTCTTTCAGCAGTAGTAATGTTCCCCAGCTGGCTCCTGCCCATTGGAGCCAAGCAGCCAGTCCCACTTAACTAGCAGCCCACAGGAAAATACCACCGTGGCCCTGAATGCAGCACACACAAGTCCTTCCAACCCAATCAGCCCGCTATAAAACTTACCCCTCACATGCTTCAGAAATGGCACAGAGTCCAAAAAAAAAAAAAATCACCCTGAACATTCATGAGCTATTTCACCATTACTCTAACAATTTCACCAGTTTAATATTTAATTCTGGCGATTTAAGGTTGTTGTGAAGGGGATACGGAGCAGTTTTCTGTTTTTTTTTTTTCCCTCTTTCCTTCTTCACGCCTCAACACAAAGCAGAGGCAGAGAGAGATAGAGAGAGAGCACGAGGAGCGCTGCATCATTTGACACCGTTTTGCAAGATATCTAATTAAGTGTTGGAGAAGCAACAAAAAGAGGAGGGTGTTTAAAAAAAACAGAGGGACAAAAGATATTCACCTCTACTGGATTCATGGAGAGAATAAATTAAGAAAAAACGACTTCCCCTCACCGCAGAGAAACGACTTCCTGGAGTTTTTTTTTTAAACAAACAAAGATGTAACGTGTTAATTAGAGAGTCATGCTAGCTGTTTGAGCTAAGCTACGTTAATGTGCAGGATATGGATATAATATGATAAAAATAAAATAAATAAAATGACACCAGTTCAAATTAATTTGTTGATCAACCGCAAAAATAAATATATGAACTCTGATCCAGAAATGATCAATCAAATGAATCCGTTTTCAGCCGCCGGCGTCAAACCGTTGCGTCTTCAGATGAAATTTGCCTTCAAACACACACTCAGGTGTGTCAAACTGTCACCTCAAATGCTCCGCATGCACACACACCACACACCACATACACACACACACACCACTTATACATCCATCTCTTAACATACACACCCAACACATATTTATGAAGTGACATGTGATGAGGCAGAGTTTGGCCCCAGGCCTCCTCCTCGTCTCCCTCGTCTCCCACTCGTCTCCCCCTCGTCTCCCCCTCGTCTCCCCCTCGTCTCCTCTCCCTCTCTCTCTCTCCACCATGGGTTCTGTGTGGCCTCTCCCTCCCTCCCTCTCTCTCTCTCTCCCTTTCTCCCCCTCTTTCTCCCCCCACCTCTCTCTCTCTCATTTCTCTCTTTCTCTTTCTCGTTTTCTCTCTGTCTTTCTGGCTGTTATCACGCTGATACATTTCCTGCTCCTGGCACGGCTCCTGCATAGCTTATGGTTAAAGAAAGCTTTCATCTATCCAGTGCCTTTAGGACACACGCACACACACACACACAGAAAAACACACTCACACCCACACATATATACAAGCGCTGGTACGGGCCAGCGCTGCCCCGCCAGACCACAGGCCCAGACAAGCTCCGCTGGCACCAATCACCCTGATAACATCTTAGGCTTTATTTCATTTTGGCTTGCTGCGTTGTGCTGTGGGAAAGACAGACACAGAGAAGAGGGCTTTCTGGAAAAAAGTATGAATTACGCCAGTATACAGAGAGAGCGTAGCCCCTTAACCTTGAGCAGTTAACTCCCCTGTCTGCAATGCCATCTATGGACATGACAGTGCAAGCCCTCTTTCATCCAACACACAGCGCAGAGCAGATGTTTCTGGCTTTAACTCGTAGATGGCGGTACAGGTTTTTTTATGGGGGTAAAAAGTAATGCAACTTAATAAAGAACATATTTATAATGACTAAAGCCTGCTGGTAAACTGTAAGTATCCTCTCATTTAAAGACTCTGTCCACTCAGATATATTCATGAAAAAAAAAAACCTTTTTGTTTTTTGGTGCTCAGGTTTACTTGCCTCAACCCGTCCATACATTTCAACATTGAAAAATATGTTTGAAATATCCAACATGAGTGTATTTGAGTGAGTGTGTGTTTCCAGATGAAATAATCCCTGGTAACTCGTTGTAAACAGTTTTCACTGGAAACAAAACAAAAAAAAAAAAAAAAAAAAAAAACCATCCCCCAATAAAAACTGTTAACAGTGTGTTATGTGGATTATTATTAGTGACAGAGGCACTGTTTTCTGGAAAGAAATGTTGCTGTTAAAATATTTTAAATTCCCTTCATGTGTCAGAAGAAGAAAATTCCCACATATGTGTATTTATGTCTGAAAGTTTTCATACAACTTTTGTGTTTGTAAACTAGATATCGTCAAGTAACAAACCGACATAAAAACGTCATGTGTGTCTTCCTCCTCCACCGATGTAATTGCTGAAGACAAATAAGAGGATAAAATAAGGGCAATCGTAAGTGTACCATGAAAGGTTTTCAATATCTCTTGTGGTGAGGCAGCCAGTAAAAGGGAAAAAAAAAGAAAGAAATACGACCATAAACGCCGTCTCCTCATTTCATTTTCTTCTCCACCACAATCCCACCCAATCAGAGCAGGACGATAATGAGATAAGAGGGAAGGAACAACAACAGTGAAGCAAGTGGGATTACTCCTGCCTGTCCGGCTAACAAGCACATCTCTTTTTCCTCTACACAAATACTAATGGCAGCCCCCTTTTTCCACCCAAAGGCAGACACACTACTTTTCAATAGAGAAACGTGGAGGTCAGAAAATCTCCCCATTTACTCCTGAAAGGCCTGTATTATGTTATGTACTAATGTGTGCTGGAGTGCACAATAGCTGCAGACGGATATTTTTTTTTTAGCTTCCACAGCCGGAGAGAAGGTGCACAAGTTGTTCAGCAGGTTCTGCTATACGGCCCCTTGTTCATGTACATGTATTTAAAGTTGTCGACGTTACTCAGCACCGAGTGAAAACACATCTGTTATCAAATGTCAGCAACTGTGAGGAGAAAGCGAGAGGTAGCTCAAATAACTACAGTGCGGCAGTCAAATTACCTTGATTATAGCTATTTATGCAAAGAACATAAACACATTCACAGATCCCCACTGACACAAGACAACTTATGGTCCATAGCAACGAGACCATGAAGTTCACATCAGCACTTCACTCAAAGCTTCACACACAAAGCGGCGTGTTTGTGTTGAATACCAAAGAGCCATCATCACTCGCCATGCGTAGCAGGGACGGGGTGTGAGGTTTCTAATGCCTCTTAAGTAAGGCTGTTAAGGAGCAAAGAGTCCACACATCTGGAAGACACAGTCAGTCGGCACATGCTGAAAGTTAGCGGTGGCGCTCGCAGTCCAAATTAGTGGCGAGTTTTATTCCCCCGCTGTGGTAGGAAAATATCAAATCTGCTGCCATATGAGTGCCATAAAGCTGGCTGTGGAGCGTTTGATGCCTTCATGTGGGAGCCTTTAAGCTGTGTGTGTATGTGTGCGTGTGTGCACGAGTGTGTTTGGTGGGAGACGCAGGCCTAAATGTGAGATGGGAGTCATTGTATGCATTCCTGCATGCACATATGTTTTGTGTGTGTGGCTCTTATCTCTGTGTGAGTTTGTGAGTTTGTACTTCTGCATGCATGTTTCAACTTTCTGCATAAATGTGTCAATGCACATTTTTAAGACCATATTTCTATACATGCGTGTGTGTGTGTGTGTCAGGTGGCTGTGGCGGTTGGTGTGCGTGTGCAGCTGTGCCATTTTAGCAGCTCCCTCACAGACCGACGTGACCCTGCTGGATATAAGAGACAGACAGACACGAGCAGCAGAGTCAGACGGCCCCTGGGGTGGTCCCGTCTGAGGTGCAGCGTTATGGGCCAACAACACCAGGACCCCATACATGGGCAGGAATATGTATACTGTAATTGCACCAACACACACTCTACACTTCTTTACACACAACACAACACACACAGATGTGTATGTGAAGTCATATTCTCGTGCTGAGACACATAAACTTTGAGTTAATGACTCCAAATGGGAATTATTCAATTATTTTTACATTATTTTTTAAGCTGCGGGAAACGTTTCCTTTTGATGTGTCGTGCACGATTTTGCGTTGTGAAAATCTTACAGGAAAGACAAGGAAACACGTTGTTTCCTTTTTTAGAAATGAAACATTACAGTCGATATTATCTCTATTTAAATCCAACGCTTACGAACGTTAAAATTACAGTTACTAGTTGTGGAAGCGTTTTAAAAAATAAAGTATATGTTTTATTGAAATTAAATTGCAGCCAGGAATGCGTGTTGCAATGTGACACAAAAGAAGACAGGGTGGAGGGAAAAAAAAAAAAGTGGCATTAAAATGTGAACTGCTACAGGGACGTCATCTATTCAGTTTCTGAGAAATGGTATAAAGTCGAAGAATCTATAATGTCGACTGTAGGAACATAGTCAAGGCCTCCGCATCTACGTTCGTCACTTGCTCTTTTTTATTTCCCCGTAATGCAACTTAAAAATGGAAAAAAAAAAAAAGAAACAAACACGAGAGAAGGAGATACAGCATCATGAAGGAGTGTGTGTTCTTGTTATTCAGCAGATGAAGGAGGGTGCTTCTCGGGCTTTCTTTTTTTTTTTTCCCACACAGAGTAATAAGGAAATATTTGCCACTCAAAAAGAAAAGTAGGAAACACACACACACACACACACTCGCACACACACACACGCGCACACACAGATACACAAATGAAAAAAATGTAACTCGTCACACACATGCCCAACACTAGACACCAGATAAATTCCTTGGCTAATGTTCAAAACACTCATGTAGAAACACATAAACACACACGCAGGCTGCACCAGAAAGGAAGACACACACACACACACACTCACACACACACACACACACACACACTCCACCTACACAACTGCCACCATGTAACCCCTAATCACAACCCCAGAGCTTGGACATCAAATGAAGCAAGTTTTAAAAAAAAAATCATCAGGAGTAATTAACGCATTTTCATATGCAAATGTGATTAATGCAAAACTACAAAGTCATTATGCAAATCGACTTTTCCTTGAGCCTCTGTACAAATATTCGCAGCTCAAATCAGGGATCAGTCTCGCCATCTTTCTTTTTTTATCTCTCCCCCTCTCTATCTCCCCCTCTCCTCCTCTCTCTCTCTCCCTCTCTCTCTCTTGGAGAAGAGATAATACGTAAGTAGCATGTGAAGTTATTTCTAACTCACGCAGTGTGTGTGTTTTCATGCGATGGGCCGGGGCTATGGCATTACGCCGCCTGCCTACTGATTACTGGCTGCTTGGCACTGGAGCGAGACAGGGAAGCCGGCGTACAGGGGAAGGTATGAATATGCAAAAGCCTGATTGCTTTTCATGATTAAAGCCTATTTAATATGGAAATGAGAGCAAGCCAGGTGATTAAAGGAGCATTAGGTGGTGGGGCAAAAAAAAAAAAAAAAAAAAAAGAAAGAAAGAAAAAGATGGGGGAGAAAACAGAAGAAGAAGAAGAAGAAGAAGACACCTTCAAATCCACGCTGGTGCAGACGTGTCCAACATGTTAGATTTGACCTTTTAGGACAAAGGTCATTGTTGTTTTTTGATTCCTGTTGTAACATTACAACATAAATGATCAACTATTACTCATTTAAGGTGAAAAAAATCCCTTTAAGAACAAAAAAACTGTTTTTTTTTCTTTAAAATGCTTCCGTGCTCTTTAACTTACTTTCACACCCGTTAAATTTTTTGGTACATGTAGGCGTGACACTTCTGAAATAGCAGGTTTAAATCTTTGATGATGGATCCAGGGCCTCATCGTTTCAGTTTAAAAAAAAAAAAAACATTGGTATCGGTATCACATCAAACTAGTGAGTTGAGTCCCACCTAAAAAAAAAAAAAAAACACATAAAAAAAACACAAACCACTGCAGAAATCTTCAGCCTGATAGAGTGATATGACTGTATCGGCCACGAACAACGACAGCGAAGAGATCAGAGGTGAACGGAGAGGGAAGGATGTTGACGCTGTCGTTCACATCGTCTCATGAAATATTTACTGTGATCTCCACACACACTCACACACAGACACACGGTGTGTTTGTGAGTCAGACAGAAAGAAAGAGAGAGAGAGAGGATGTCATGATGTGACTTGGCCCGTATGTACTGGATGTCTTAAAGTGCTCCGAGGGGGCCCGGCGGCCGTCCTGGGAGGAGTTCAAAGCAAGGCCAGGGTCGTCTTAGCATGGAAACGCTCCCCCAGCGGCAACCTCACGCTCGCACGATGACACGCATCATTCTTCACAGACACCAAACACACATGCTCATACACAAATTCATACAAAAACACGCACACACACACATATTAAAATACTGTGACAAAATCCCACACACACACACACACACACACACATACGCACACAAACACACGCAGAGTGCATGCATCAGCAAGAGAAACTCAAAAAAAAAAAACAGGGCACAGAAGGGCCATTTTTCATCGACGCCATGTGTACGAAAGAATGCGCATGTGCTTGCGCTTGTGTGTGTGTGTGTGTGTGTGTTTGTGGGAGTGTGTTTGCACCTTTTGGGGTTGAATCTGCTAGCCTTGCAGCATGTTTGCATTTTAAGCAAACAGGCTGACAGACAAAGAGGCCAGACAGGATGTTATAAAACACAACCAGGTGAAAAAAAAGGAAAGAAAAAAAAAAAAAACAATTCAGGAAAGGAGAGGGTTAAGGGTTATACATACAGCACCAGCAATTCATGCACATTACACTACATTAGATGAGCACACATTCCTCTAGTTGTGCGAGTGTGTGTGTGTGTAAGAGAGAGAGAGAGAGAGAGGGTTTGACACATATTCTCATTTTACTTCTTGTCGTTTTTGTGCTGCAAATATTTGTGTGTGTGCAGAGTTTTCAATGGCACATGCAAGAAAATGTGATATTTCCTCATATGTGTGTTTGTGTGTGTGTGTGTGTGAGAGGGAGAGAGAGAAAGAGTGTGTGTGCATGTGGGAGAGTAGAGTGTGTGCTGCTAACACATTGGACTTAATTAGACCTAATAATGTAATCTAATTTGGCTGAAACTTGAGACTGCCTTGAGTGGCAATCTAATGTGTTGAACAAAGCTTCTCCTCCTCTCTTTCATTTGGGGCTTCGAGTGCTTTCATGTCCTGTTCTCTTAGTGATAAGACTGTCTGTCTGTCTGTCTGTCTGTCTGTCTGTCTGTCTGTCTGTCTGTCTGTCTGTCTGTGTGACTAACTTACTACCTCTTTCCTCTGACCACCCTCCAGACCAAACGTGACTCTTCCTCTCTGCAAATAACTTCCATGTTTTTTAATGTTTCTCCTGCAACTCGTTACATTTCCAATTAAATCCAACAACTGATAAAAGCAAGTCTTACTTTTTTTTTTTTTTGCAATCAATATGTTTTCTCCTGAGAGAAAAAAAAAAAAAAAAAAAACTAAAAAGGTCTGCACTCTGCCAAATAATACCCATGCTTTTCATTTTCTGAAATCAGCAGTGACATCCAAAACTGTGCTGTCACATGCTGTTAGTGATCTCCCTCAGCAAAGTTTTTTTTCTTTTTTTTTTTCTCCCCCCAAACTGCGAAAGATGGTGACCACACACGGCTGCTGGCCACACACACACACGGGGAGAAAACACACAGTGTGCATATGTGCAGATCTCTGTGGTGATGACAAACGATGTCTGCACCGGCTTTGATTGTGAAATGAATAAAATGTGCAAATGTCTAATCTGTAACTTTAGTTTTTTTGTGTTGTAATATCTCACAGAGAGAATATGTGATGCACAAAAAACAAACTAAAACTCTAAAGTAAAAGCGTATCGTTTCTCTCTGAATCTGATCAAGTTAAAGAAAAAACCACATCATGCACCTGCTGTGACCTCAACACCTTGTTATTGTGATATTCACACCGTTGTCCCTACTAACCGGTAGAACCACCTAGATCATTTGCATGTAGGCTGACAGTTGTGTTTTAAAATAATTAAAACATTTCATCAAAGCTCTAACAAATCACTTTGTAATAACTTTTATTTTGAAAGGACGGCGTCTAAAAATTTTGGAAAACAAACGACTACGACGACAAATGTTCGACATGATATAAAAATGAAAAGCCTCCGCCTTTTACACTTTACACAAGACTTTTTTTATGGCACAGTTAGTGCGTAACGCTGTGCAGTGACCAGTTTCTGTGTTAATTGTGTTAACTTTTTATATGTAACTCGAGCTGGTGACTTTTACGACGCAGTCGTCTCTTCTCTTTTCTCTTCTTCTTTTTTTCTAACCGAGTCCGTCTTAGTCTGCTGGAGTCGGTGTAATCCTGGACAGCCTTCCCAGTGATGGTGACTGTCTCCTCTGATAACTTTGAACTGGTTTCCCTGCAGCGCTGGCAGTCTACAACCTCTACACACACACACACACACACCACCTCCACCTCCACCCTCAGCCAGATGAACGGCCTTGCTGCTTTATTAATCCTCTTCTCCTCACCACGCACACAGATGAATTTTAATCAGCTTTCTTAACCTCCTTTTTTTATATGCTGCAGGATTTCTTTACAAACGCTCAGACACGTGATGAGAAAAAACACACACAAACACACACACACACTGGGGGCGGCTCCTCTATCACCTTCTTACTCGCCTTTCACAATTGGTTTCAGCTGAAGGAGTCCTTCAGGCCTGCCAGTGTGTGTTTGTTTGGTGTGTGTATGTGTGTGTGTGTGTGTGTGTGATGTTTTACTTAGAACGAAGCAGAATAGACACACACTGCAGCTCTCACTCACTCTAATGAAATCATCCCAGGCTACATTAATCCCTCCTGAAGGCCACTGTCAAAATAACAAGCAGCTGGGATTCTTTAAAGAGAGATATCTGTCTTGGACAGGTGAGGAGTGTGTGTGTGTGTTTTTTTTTTACCTGTGTGTGTTTAAAACATGTGCACCTACACTGACAAGAGACTCTTCAGAGTGTGTGTGTGTTTATAGCTGAGCTCCTTATTGGTTCTTGTAATTGCGTCCTGCCTCCCTACAGTGTGTTCACGTCTCCGTACCTCCTCTCTCCTGTTTGGGGCAGATTCCCTTCGCCGGCGTCAGCCTCCTCTCCTCATCATCTTCACCTCCGGGGGTCACCTGGACGCCCACCTCCACCGGGATGGACCCTCGACCCAGCTCCAGCGACCTGGCCCTGGGAGAGATGGGGATGCCTGTGAGGCCGCCGTTTTCTCCAGGTTTAGAGAAAGAGCCCGGTCCGCTCCGGGGGCCTCGACACAGACGGCGTTTGTGCTCGATGAAGACCAGGATATCGCCCAGAGGGAAGTTGGTCTGGCACTGGCCGCAGGTCAGGAGGTCGTGCTCGCCGTGTCCCACCCTCCTGGGGCTGGGGGTGGACAGCTCTGGAGATGGAGATCCCGCCCCTGAATCATGATTGGCTTCTGCTGCAGAAAAAAAAGAGAAGAGGAAGGTAGAAAAAAAATGTCAATGAGTTGCATAGTTTTTTTTTCTTCTTTTTCTTTTTTTAAAAAAAGAGATGAGCTATAAAAAAATACACAATGAGGTTTAGCAATTCCTGATGACATTACCTGAAAAAAGCCATCTCTCCCTACCACACGACAAGATCATCACGTTCAACTGTGTCACTCTTATGGCATAAAACAGCCGCTGTAAACCTACTTCGCCTAGACAAACACCTGCGTAGCTTATCTGTGAGAGATCTGCGTGGGTGGGACCCGGCACATACACTGTATGTATATGTGTGTGTGTGTGTGTGTGTGTGTGTGAGTGTGTGAGTGTGTGGCCAGGAAGCTATTCATCTCACAGTGCAGGCTGGGTTTCCGGTGAGGGCCCTCGCTGCACTGAGCTGTCATAGCTAGACGGCTGCCTTCACCACGTGGGAGCCCCGGCTTGTGCAGAACAAAGTGTTAGCACAGCGGAGGCCACATCCACCAGAACTAGAGTGTGTGTGTGTGTGTGTGTGTGTGTTGTGTGTATCACTGAATAAGACAGAGAAAAGAAAAATGAGACAGAGGGAGAAAAAAAAAGAAAAAGAAGCAGTAAGATGTCTAAGTGTGTGTGTGCATGAATGGAGCAGCACACAGGTGAGTTCGAACACTGTATTCTCCACAGACAGAAAATCTATAAAGCCAAACCCGGGGTCCTGTTAAGAGAGTAAATCTCATTCTTCACAGATCTGACACGGTCATTAATAACCATTACACATTCTTCCCTCCCTCCCTCCCCTATGGCAGAGACCGACTCCCTCAGCTTAACGTAAATCCCTCATGGACAACCTCCATTTTTTTTAAACACTACCCCGATGTACCAGTATGAAAATGTGTCCTCTTCTAAGACGCCCGGAGGAAACCTGAAGCTCCAGAGACTTAAGGAGGGACGAGGGAGGGCGATGGAGGGAGGGGTGGGGGGTGTCTGAGTGAGTGGGTACCCACGGAGGGATGTTGATGCCTGGGAGAGGAGCAGAGTGCAGACCCATCCACCCGCCCGCCTGTCTTCTTCTTCTTCTGCTCCTCCACTCCTCTAACACCTGCATCCACCCCTCCACCACCACCACCACCTCCACCTCCAAACATGACACCCTAATAATTGCAAAGATTAGACAAAGAGTGTGTGTGTGCCAGTGTGTGTGTCGTTATCAGAGCGAGGGATCCTAAACTCTCTTATCGCCTATCTCAAACTGTCAGGGAGGCGTTGCTCCTCTGAACTCCCCGTCGTAAGTATTAAACCCCAGGCTGAATATTTGCACACATTTTCTCTAAAATTTAATATTTCAAATATTTCTTTGCAACTGTGAAACAGCTCTTCTACACCCACACACACACACATGTTCCAGTCCAGTCGCTTCGCCCTGGAGTGATGATCCGATGCCAAATATCTTTTCTCTAAATGGTGATGGCTTCCTGGATGCCTGCCAAATAATTTCCATCTCATAATCTTTGGCGGCAAAGATGGAACACAAACACATATTTACCTACAGTTCACAGCTTGTGACCGTAATTCACATGATGCAATGCTCCCGTGTGTTCACACCAGCCATGTTAACCGTGTGCACACATGCATGCATGTGTGTGTGCGGTGCATGTAAGTAGGACTGTGCAGGAGAAGTGTCTGCTAACAACATGGCGTGCTCTCATTTCTGAGAGACAGGTGGCATGAGACCTAGATCCTCGTGCGTCGAACACCGAGTGGGAGAAAAGAAAGACAACATCAAGTGATCGAGCTGACAGACACCTGGGCATTTGAACTCGACGAGACAAGACGAAGACGAGTTGAGCAGGGCCTGTTTGTTAACCTATGGATGAGTAACATGACCCGAGGCCAAGAGGCAGTAAATTAGGCGTTGGCACTGTCACTGTGGCATTGCGATATCAGTCGGACAACTTCTGAAAAAAAAAAACAAAAAAAAAAAACACACCGCACCCCTTGTCTTGAAACCCGCTCACTCATCTCTCCCCGAGGCTCACCTGTGTGTGTGTGTGTGTGTGTGTGTGTGTGTGTGTGTGTGTGTGTGTGTGTGTGTGTGTGTGTGTGTGTGAGAAAGAAAAAAAAAACACATGTGCAAGAAGGAAACAAGCACGACACAAAAAAAGAAAAAAAAAAAAAAGAAAAACGAAATCAACCATGGACACAAACACACTGAACTGGAAACATACACATGAAAGAAAAACAGTCTAATGTAGCCTATCATGGTGACAGACAGTGTCTAATTCCTCTGTATAAACTCCTATGTGCGAGGAACATGCTTGATAGGTAAGGGAGCATAGCAGACACACTGTCAAACATGCCATCGTTGAGAAGGCGTGATGATAGCAATGAAACCCAGCTGTCTAACACGATACCACACATACTTTATTTCTTCTCTCGGTCTTTCTCTCTCTCTCTCTCACACAAACACACACACACACATATGTAAAGCTATATTCACCCAGTGACAGTCCTGCTACTCTGCCTTATCAAGTGTTGAGTTAAGTCAGGCAGCCTTAGAGCACCCCCTATCAGTTTGATGAGGAGTGAGTCAGTTAGTCACTCTGCTGCTGCTGCTGCTGCTGCTGCTGCTGCTGCTGCTGCTGCTGCTGCTGCTGCTGCTGCTGCTGCTGCTGCTGCTGCTGCTGCTGCTGCACAATGTGTACCAGATGGGAGACACAGCCGAAAACAATGGGCCTCTTTCACCGATATTTCCATTTGTGTAAGAAAAAAAAAAAAAAAAAGGAAAGAAAAAAAAGAAGAAAGAAACAAGAGGGAGTTGAATATATATATACTATATAGATATATATAAACCTGCTGCTCTAGAAAATATGAAACAATGTTGTCAATAAATAAATAAAAGAGAGGAAGATGAGGTGTTAATTTATTTTATAATATAAAAATAACTCCTAATAATCACACAATCGCTTTGTTAATTTACTGTCAGATCTGTTTTATGATACAATAAAACAGTTCATGTCGTCGTCGACGTTTTCTCAGAAACGTTCAGGTAAAACAAGCTCGGTGGGTGAAACATGCCAAGTACATACGTGTTTCACTCCTGTGGGGTTTCAACCATGTCCTCTGACATTAATTGCACTGATATTTGTATCTGCCCCTATATCTTCTTATGTCCCGCTGGTGACTCTTTTTGTTGTTTCGTTGTGCCTGAGGTGAAGGTAAAGGCTGAGAGAAATATTTACAACATGGTTTGACAAGTTCTGCTCTGCCCTAAAGTTGAATATCCAACAGAAAACAAACAAAAAAAATGTCACTTTATTCAGACGTTAGGCCTTTGTTGTTGTTTTTTTATTTATGATACGACGAGATTCTTTTTGAAGCGGCAACAACAAATAGAAGTGAAACTATTTTTCCGTTGAAGTTCTTGACCTTACACAACAGTTTTTTTAATCCCAGCTGCACAGTGTGTTCTGCTGCTGCAGGCGGAGTAAGGCCAGGGGCACTCGAATGACAGTCGACCACACTGTATGGGTTCAGACCTGTCTCTCTTTCTTTGTTTTCTCCTTTTCCATTTTGCAGAGCTCACACTCTCTCTCTTTCTCTCTCACACACATACACACATACACAATCACACATGTGTAAACCCCACAGGGAAAGTCGGGTAAGATTCACGCTGTCATTGAAAATAAATGACACCAGCAACGTTGCAGATGGTTGCAATCAAAAATTCAAACAACAAGCGGCCTCGCTTTGCCTATCCCTTTTTCTCGGCTGCGATTGCCAAGGAAAGCTGCAACAGTGTGCGTTGTGTAAGGCCAGGCCTGTGTGTTTCATTATCTTATCACCATTTAATCTGTAGCAGTCTCATTTCTTATCATAAATCTTAGATTATCATGCTGAAAGTGATCAAAATACGGCTCTGCAGCTGACTGTGACTTGTCACTAAATCGCTATAAATGACTTGTACGCTATGAGGCATGACATTCGTTGTTATAAATCAAATTTGCCAAACGATTTTGAACATATGATAATAATGGTTTAAAAAAAAAAGAATCTTTATAGTGTTGCAAAATTGATTAAATGTGTTCAATAATATTGAAATATAGAAAGAAAATCTGAGAACAGACTGCAATGCCTGGTAGTAAATCATAAATCGCTCACTAGTCATCTCCTGTGAGATTATCATCCGCTTACCACAACGTGTGTGAATATTTACTGTGGTGTTGCAGCGCGTACGGTGGGTTCCTCTCTAGCGTTTGACAGCCATATGGTGCAAATAAAGAAGAAAACATTAACTGTTTCACAAGTAGCATGCCAGTTCTGAGAGTAAACAGTTATCATGAGGCGTTTCCACGGCTGGATCCAGAAGACGATTGTCTGTAATAACGCTGATATTAGATTACGCAACAACAAAAAAAAAAAAAAAAAAAAAGGGAGAAAATAACTGGATTCAGATTGAAGGAGGCCTGTGATGCTAAACACCAGCCGTCCCATGTTAATGTACCAATAATACACGAGTGTGTTCTTACGATAGATTCTCTTTGTTTGTCATGGATGAGACTGAAAAAGCCCAGAAGGGATGTTTGCCTTTTTCCCCTGCAAGAGTCTTAATTAAACAAAGGATGAACTGTAAAGCGAAGGTCAAATTCAGCTCAGGCAGCTTGTTACATGTGATTTGTTAGTGTGAATTTGTGCAGTTTGCACATATTTGGAACACAATATACATGTACATATGAGAGTGTGTGTGTGTGTGTGTGTGTGTTTCCTTGTGCATTGCGTACATTCGTGGCAGTAACTCTGACATCTGTTACGTCCCTCTTGATGGCTCTGCTGGCCTGGCAAGTAGATTTCCAGTGCGACTGAGAGCTTGTCCAGAAATATGCTGATATTCAGGTTCTGTGCGTTCCCAACTAGAGCATGACCTATAGGCCCATGGCTGCAGGGCACAAGACTGCTGTGTTCAGTTACGCTGAATAACCCCTGATGTGACATGTGCTTGATATATGCTGGTACCCTGCAGAAACTTCATATTATTACTTTAGGGAAGGCGATACCTCATGTCTGGTTTTGACAGTTGATACTGAACCCACAAAGCTGAAGCTGAAGCTGAAACTGAGGCTGAGGCTTCCCAACGACGAGGACGATTATTAAAAAATATTAAGGACAAACAGTCTCTGCTGGTTTGTCTTTCAATCAGTTTCTGGAACATTTAGCTATACATGTGCAGAGCTCTCTCTATATATTGACTCAATACAATTACAGTTTGGTTTTCTCCTCCAGCCTCAGGTGTGATCCTGGTCCTCTCCAGACCCACCCAGCTTAGGGAAACAGCCCAAAGCGACGTTCAGCCTCGATACGAACATTAAAGAGCGTTTCTGTCCATCACAGCTTACCGAGACGTGGCGTGGCGTTGTTATTAATGATAACGAAGAATAAGCACTCTACATACGGTAAACACCACTCTGGGTGATTTATGCAAACTCAAGTGCATCTTTTACTCACACACACACACACACACACACATTGTTCTCACAGTGACTGAACAACTGGAATCAGACAGTGATGATGATGGTTTGTCAAGCGTCTCTTCAGAAGTCAGATTATGGCTTCACACACTGAGAGCAACAATAAAAAAAAAATACCTGAAAGTCCAGTCCTTTCATAGACTCACACTTGTGCCTCTTAGGTCATTGTCACTGCTCGAAGCCACAGCTTAACAGGCAGTGTGTGTGTGTGTGTGTGTGTGTGTATCATGTGAGAGAACAGGTAGGACCAGATTCAGGCCCTCCAGATGGCCCAGCATTTCAGCATCCTACTGTATGAGCTCTAATAGCCACTTTGGCACGACATTGACTTGTGCATGATCAAGCCGCAGCACATCAAAGGCCTTTTCAACGACATTTGCAAATATCTCAACTTTAGCTGTTTGTCTGACACTTTCAAGTCGTTGCAGACAGGTCAGCGATGATTAAAAGACATTCGTGAAAGCCCGTCATTAAAAAAGCTCCAGGCAAGAACAGATGCATCCTGGAGGCATTTCAACGCTGCTTCACCTCAAACAAGGAAATTAAGAAATTTAAAAGCTAATGTGTGACAAGTTATTACCATCCTAATTATACCACCAACATGCAACACCACAGGTTCAGTGTTAAAAAATGTGCTGAGTGTACAGCAGGTGCTTTAAGTTTCTGTGTAACTAATGTGCAAAGATGTTAAACAAAGTGACCCACGGCTGGAAAGAGGAGAGGAGGCAAATATTTAACCATTCAGTCCAAATTTGTACATGTTCTTTTAAAGTCAAATGGAAACGAGCAAAACGTTGCAAATAATGAGGCAATAACTCATGCAGGTAAATGTAAAACACACACACACACACACACACACACACACACACAGGCCTGAGGTGAAGCTGTAGTGATGTGAAGATTTACTTTCTTTCATTTATTTTATTTTTTTATTTTATTTATTTATTTATTTATTTATTTTTTTGGAGTGCAGAGCTGCAAACCGGTCTCCATCTTAATTAAACTGACAGACAGTTGAGTGGTGACAGAGTCAGATCAATAGTCAAGACTGGATCAATATCTGTCATCTGCTCTAAAAGAAAAAAAAAATCTGCTGAGGATGCATCACACTCTGTCAATTAGAAAACAAAAAGAAATGGAAAAGAAGAAGAAGATGAAAGAACAAGAAGAAGAAGAAGATGAAGAACTAAGAAAAAAAAGAAACAAAAAGAAACATTTAGATTCCAAAAGTCAAAGTGAAATGAAAAGTGAGAGAGACAGAGACAGAGACACAGAGAGAGAGAGAGACAAAGTGAAAGGGATAAATGAGTGTAAATGCTGAATGTGTCGGGTGGGACGGAATGCGCCATAACCCCCTTTTCAACAAAACAGACTGGCCAAAGATTACATCATGAACTTCTGCAATGAATTACCCAGATTAGGCCTGTATGAAATTGGATTTAGTCAAAGCAGAGCGCAGGGAGATGAAGGTTAGATTGATATAATTGATTAGAAATTGGATTATGCGACTTTTTAATCATATGCTCCATATATATATATATATATATATATATATATATATATATATATATATATATATATATATATAGAAAAGAAAGAAAATCTTGCTTCAGATTTAATCTATGAAATTTAATCACTTTCCTTTTTTAAAGTTTGAAATCATCAAACGAGTTGTGACCTTTCAGTTTTATTTTTTTTTTTTTTTTTTTAATTTGGCATCGATAAAAAGTTCTGATTGTTGTGAACTTGTGTGTGTGTGTGTGTGTGTGTGTGTGTGTGTGTGTGTGTGTGTGTTTTTCTTTTTGTGCACAATTTGGTTTTTGGTATGTTGTTAAAATGTTATCAAGGCCTGAAAATACACACACACACACACACTCGTATGTGTGTGAGAGACACAGAGAGTGTGTGTGTTTAATAGAAAGGTCGCAAAGGTTATGATTTAAATTTAAATAAGAAATAAATAAATTAAGACTCAAGTTGTCTCGTGCAAAGTCACTAAATAAAAAAACCTGCATTTGTTTTTCTGTTTCTTTTTTTAATCAGTGTAATGTTAAACACACATAAAAACACACGGTGGCACATGCTGCAATATGAAGGAAAAAAAATGCAAAATTGTGTTGTGATGAAATGTTGGATCACACAAGAACAACGCACGCGCGTGCACATTCAATCCCACACAAACACACACACTTACACACTCTCTCTCACACACACACACACACTTTGCCAGACAGTCCCACTGTAGTTGTCATCAGATCATCTCTCTCGTAGTAAAAAAAGACGCTTCTGAAATTGAGATAAAATCTGAAACTGTAAAAACTAAATTAAACTCTGAAGCTGTTTAATTTCCTCCAAGTCTGTTAATATAAAGATATTTTATAATGTTTTCACTTTATCAAACATGTGAATTTATTTATTTTTCACAAATCAACAGTTATTATCTGTAATTAGCTTCTTTGTTTTGCCGTATTATCAAATATTAAAATCTAAAAACTCTTCTTCTTCCTCGTGCGCTTTTATTTTTATCCTTAAAAAAAATCTGAATTAATAAAACGAAAAAGCGATAAAAGTAGAAATGGGTTTAAAAGCAGTAAAAGTTGATAATATGTGAAGTGAGAGGAGATGTTGAAGAATGAAACTCACCTTGTATTGTCTCCCTGTGCGTCAACGATAAGTGCTGCGGGTTCACCTGCTTGCGGCGGGACATTGCCCCGGCATTTACTCTGGCATCGCCCGGTGAACGGCACTTGGAGTCGGCTTGGACCGTGGTGTCGGTCCTCTCTGGATCGCAGGAGAGAGACCAACTTCCCCTCCTCCCTCAAAAAAAACCAAAAAAATCCGTCTGCTATTCACACAAAGTCTTCGGCTGCAACTTTGATGCTCGTTCGGAAGGTGAAGAAGAAGAGTCGGGCTGGAGGATGGAAGACCAGTTTGTCCACAATGTCTGGCAGCGTCTTCGCAGGACGCAACACCTGGATTGAGGAAGCCAAAGTGTAGTTTTAGGAAGCAGTTGTGCTTGAGCGTAGCTTGGTTATATATTTGTTTTTTGCAAAGACGTTTTTTCTTTTTTTGTTTGTTTGTTTGTTTCAGATAAAAATCCTGGAGTGCCCACCTCTGCAGCGCAGCGACCGTGATGACAAGATCAGATGAAGTACGGTGCACTCCACCGGTGAAAGGTACTGGCTCTCACTTGGCTCCTGTTTTTTTTTTTCCTTTTTTTTTTCCTCTTTTAATTCTAATGATGTGATTATATCACGTTGGGTCAAACGGCTGCTGTTTATTCTAGGATTCCCTACAGTCCTTCGGTTTCAGCAGTGGTGCGCTAAAATGACCCTTTGGCACTGACTCCTCCTGCGCGTTTTGGCATCGGTGCGCGGAACGGCAACTCTTGGCTCTGGTGGCGGTAGCCTCGCTGATTGAGAGAGAGAGAGAGAGAGAGAGAGAGAGAGAGAGGAGGGAGAGAGAGAGAGAGAAAGAGAGAGCGAGGCGGGCAGACAAGACACCTCCTCCTCCTCGTCGTCCAACAAGCAGAGGTCCAATGTTTCCCAGTTTCCTACAGTGTCGAGGCTACTTCTTGTTGACTCACACGATGAAAGAAGCTCTGTTTGGGAGGACCCCGCGTGTGTGCGTGTGCAGCCTATATACAGCCCGTGTTTTGTGTGTGTGTGCACGCGTGGTTGTGTGTGTGGTTGGGGTTGCCTCCGTGTGTGTGTGTGTGTGTGTGTGTGAGTGGGATGGGATTCAAGTTCAAGTGCGTCCGTGACGTTTACGCGTCAGACACCACAGATATGTGAGGGGGCGCCGGACAACAACGCGCGGACTGTGGGGGCAACTAGCGGCGAATCACCCCCTTTATTTATTTATTTATCTATTTATTTGATTTTATAAAGAAAATACTGCTTTACCACTTTAAATCCTCCTTTCACCTTAACATTATCAACTCTAATGATCCGTCCATCCAACAGCGCGTGATGTCCAACTCTCTTATCTTTACATTTTTCTCTATTTTGCTTTGATCAGTTTTACTTATTATCACAACTTCTCTCCTTTTATACGAAGCCAACTGAAATTTCGGGGGTATATCTGATAGAAATTGTTGTTTCAAACGAGACTAAATAAAGAAATCTGGGTTCACAGGTCCATTTTAATTTAGATAAAGAAATATTTTTATGTTATTATAGTCATTATTGTGGATTAATACGAATGCAAAGCACATTTATTTCCTCACATTGGATCAGAGGAGAAGGGAGGAGGGAAGAAAACAGCATGCTGCATCTTTGTTGTTTGGATAATTTAAACATGTTGTGAGGCAACAGTACCCTCTGTTGGCACAGTCAGGAGATATTACAAATCTGTTTAGGAGGAGGAGGAGGAGGAAGAGGAGGAGGAAGGTCTCCAGAGTTACAGTCGGCCTCCTGTTTCATTTTATACTTTTTTTAACTAAAGCCTCAATTCAGATTCTGAGAGAGTCCTTGAAGAGCAGATCCGGTTCACTCAGTGGCAATTAATGGCACTAATGGGCTAATCACGCTGCTCATAATTCATTGTATTCATTTAGATCAGTGTATGCACAGATAAGTGCTTTGTACAGGCACCAGCTCAGCTAACAATTCAACATACTCAACACTCAAGGTTCTTTATCTTTTCTCTCCTTTTTTTAAATTTATTTAATTCTTTTTAACTGTACCATACAGTTCAAACATGTTCTGTGCTGTAATTTGGTTGAAATACATTGTTGAGTAAAAATAAAAGCTCTAATACGACCATTTAAAGTTGACACTATTTCCTAGTGGATCAAGAAGAGAGGTGTGTGAGTGTGTGTGTGCAGCTATAGCGATACATTTTATAGTCGGCCATTAATAAAACATGGTGGGCAATTTTAAGAGCATTAGAAGTTTGATTGCTTCAGGGCAGGCCTGGGGGACTTTCAGGACAGTAATTATTTATATAAATGAAATGTCATCTCAGCTCTGGCTCAAGTCGATATAACCTCAGCAGACTCGGCGTAGAAACGCTACAGCACAACAGCTATCTTTCACAGATAGGCCCAGCGTGTTGTCGAGCATATTGCTTTGACTGGAGCACATAAATTCACCATGTGATATTACATGAAATGTCTTCTTCTTCTTCGCATTAGGCCAAAAGAGCAACAGCAGCCTTGGACATGTCGAATACTGAAGGAAAAACATTATCCAGAGTTCACACACACATACACACACACACACACTCTTGCCTTCCCCTCTGGCTGCAAGCAGCTCCTTGATCCTTACCCATGGGTTTCTCAATAATACATCAATGTCTCCATTATAGCTTGTATCTGCTGGCTTGGGGCAAAAGCAGTTTAAGCCGGGTTGCACAGGACCAACATACCACAAATACCCTGCTTGTGGACACAGGAAATGTTTTAAGTCCAAAGTGTTGCCTCTAAGGAGACATGGTAAGTGCCAAGGTACCTGAACGCACCGTGGGGCATCGCATGACACAAGAGACAAGGATACACAGAGATGAAAGCTTTGTCAAAGTAACAACACGTTTTAGCTCTTTTTCCAAAATGACCCAAGATTTAAGCAGATTCCAGACACTTATGATTTATGTTAAAACATTATTGTAAAAAGTCAAACACATCAGTGGACACGAGCACATGAACATGAACCTGAACTGGCTTTGATTCTGGGTCACAACCTTCGTCTTCTTCTATTTTTTATGTCTCTCCCATCTGTGTGCTCCAGCGTTGAAGACCAAAGTAACACTAATGTCTTAAAATGAACCAGTCGACATGTGTATTAAAGAAAAAAACAACACGTTATACAATTTTTGATGTGGTTGAGGTTAAGTGCAGCGACCCGGTCAGAGCAGCCATGTTTGATGTGTTTAACCACAATGTGACATAAACAATGAAAGGTCCACTCCAGGACAGCTCTTGGTAACATGAATATTGCTCTGGGATTTGCTTATAGTCAGTAATTCATTATGCAATGTTTAATATTAATAAAGAAAGTACAAGTATATATTATGCATAAGCTGATTTACTGTGGTTGTGGTGTGTGTGTGTGTGTGTGTTTGAGTGACAGATTGAGATGCTCCCTTGCTATGGGCAATACAACCAGACAAGGCTCTTACTTTTCTACAGGACACATCTTGACAATTTCTCGCACAGTTAAGAGGATTTGTCCGAGCGCGGGTGAATACATAATGCATGCAGATTCCAAAATTTTAATTTGGACGAAGTAAATGATTCACTGCTGTCTCTCTCTCTCTCTCTCTTTTTTTTTTTTGCTCTGACGTGAGGTTGAGGAAGAACATGTCGTCTGCATTTTCACTGGTTTTCACATTTGAAACTATTAAAGATGATTTTCTTATTTGTAATAAACATTTTCTGCATTAGCCACATAGCTACATGTATATATAAAGAAAATCAGGGTTTTTGACTCAACGTGCATCTAATTATTCCAGTTTTATTCAGTCATTCAAAAGTCACAACTAGATTTAAAGTCTAGTTGTGATTGTAACTCATCAAACAATGATTTCTCTAATGACATGACAAGTATATAACATCTCTAGGGATATATATGTGTGTATATATATATATATATATATATATATATATATATATATACACACACAGTAAACACCAAGTTAAAATGAGAATTACCACAAGTGTGGTCTGATTTCTTTTAAAATTGTGCATCATTGAACCAAAAACAAAGGAAATCACTTGTATTTATGTATAAAAAGTTGTATTATAGCTATATTTATTGATGCTGCTCTTGGTGCGCCTTTGTTGTGTTTTAAATACTCTGAACTTTATAAACTTGGTGCAATAAAAACCTCCTGCAGTTAAGATATTTTTTTTCCTTTTGTGTTAAACCGTTTGTGTGATGTATTTAAATGTTGTTTCCTTAAATTGATTTACATTTTACAGTTTGGTTTACGGTGAAGTACGTTTATTCAAATGATTAACTGCAAAAAAAAAAAAAAAAAAAAATCCAGTCCTGTCTGCACAAGTCCAACAATAATTATTTGTCTCCCTCTAGTGGATATTATTGGACATAACATTTTATTATTATCATTGTCATTATATATATATATATATGTATGTATGTATGTATGTATGTATATATATATATATATATATATATATATATACATATATATACATATATATATATATATATATACATATATATATATATATATATATATATATATATATATATATATATATATATATATATATATATATATATATATATATATATATATATATATATATATATATATATATATATATATATATATATATATATATATATATGTATGTATGTATGTATATATATATATATATATAGATAGATAGATAGATAGATAGATATAGATACACACGTTTTCCAGTTTATTACAACAATATTACAACTATATTATATTCTATTTTCCAGTAGCATAAATATTAAACACAACACTAATGTTAATTTATCAGATAAAACAATAAATAAACGTCACATGTGAACCAGACGTTCTATCCAGCCGTGACGTCACCCTCTGGTTCTAGAACGCCGGGTTTTAATTTTTTAACAAATTTCAACGTTTGAAAAAAAAATGACATCTCAATATATTTCAAAACTTGTTTTTTTTTTAGTATATATATATATATATATATATATTTTATATCCATAAATACATATATAAACCTTCTTTACTTTACTAAATGCTGTTTTTTTCTATTTTTCTTTTTTACATTTCATTTGTATTGTATCGCTGAGGTTCTGCGTAATGACGTCATCCAGTTGTGTCTGACGTACTGCAAAATGGCGATGTCCTTGTTACGATGGGGACTGTTGTTGATCACTTATTAACTAAATAACTGTGAATAACTGCTGACTAGTCGTACAGGTGTGTGTTTTTTTTGTGATTTACACCGACGGCTACATGTTAAAGGTAAGACGTGTGTTTTAATATGAACAGACAGATGATAATCGGTGATGAATTTTCTCAGCTCAGCGGCGGAGTTAACGACCGCGAGTGGAGCGAGTGTGGTAGCTGCTGTTAGCAAGCTAGCTAGCTGGCTAACTAGCTAGCGGCGGCCGGCGAGTAAATTAACGGCTTAAGTGATATCTTTAATTTGATTTATTTGGAAAGCTGTGCTAATTTAAGGTTTTGGCTGTGTCTTAGATTTTATTTTAACGTGTCTAAACTACACAAACCCACTGCTTGCTAAGCTAAGAAGGGAGGCTAACATCAAGTCATCGTTAGCATTGCTAATATCGATGAATGTTAGCGAGTAGCTAACACTTTCGTAGTTGTGTAAATTGCATAACTGTTTCCTGTCCTTGTAGCCGATTATATCAATATTTATCTATAAATCCTGTAGGTTAAGTGATGTTTTGTTTTAGTCAAAGCCACAAGCTCCACGGTTGGTAAACATCTATGAATGAATGGAGGAAGGAAGTGCCATGTTTACAGTGCTGTCAAACTTAGCTTAGCAACACAGAGAGAAGCTGTAATAGAGGAGTTGCAAACTGATAAAACAGTGATTCCTCCTTATAATAATTATACTCGTCATATGTGATACCTGAATATGATAATGGCTCCACTGTGTCTCAATTATTAAGAAGAAATAAATTCAAGTTTTAATGTTGTTGGAGGCTTTCAAAATAGATATGATACTCCTGATACTTTTGGTTGATTATCACTCAGTTTTCCAGATTGTTAATATGCTGAAAAAGTCCTTTTTCTTAATAACAGATGCTGTAAGAGTAAGAATGTCAATAACAACTGCTATATTTCTGCCTCCTCATCAGTCCAGTGCAGCAGGCCCATCCTCCGTTGCTTCTCCTCAACCAATGAAGGAATCCAAGGAGAATTTATCAATGACCGGCCAACTCATTCTGGACCACATCAAGCCATGTTGGTACTGGGACAAGAAGGATTTGGCTCACACCCCGTCTCAGTCTGAGGGTCTGGACCCGGGAACTGAAGCTCGGTATCGACGAGAAGGAGCGAGGTTCATATTTGATGTTGGGACACGACTTGGATTGTATCCTTGATTAATTAATTTGAATATTTGTGGAAAGTGTCAGGACATAAATTAGTGCCGCATCATTCACTTTAGCCGTGTTTATGAATGAAGTAAAAATAAAAGTTATAATCACGTGATTTATTATCCAACGTGAAGTTAGTATTACTTTAATAAAACTCTGGATATCTGACAAATGTGCCAATAACTGTGAATTGTATCAGTGATTTCCTCAACTGTCATCAGACACTATGACACTCTCGCCACTGGCATCATATATTTCCACCGATTCTACATGTTTCACTCCTTCAAGCAGTTTCCCAGATATGTAAGTTTTCTTGATGGTTAAATTTATTTTCTCCGGTTCCTGGAAGTCGACTGAATGTGTTGGATTTAATTTCCTGATTTGTGTCTCAACAGGTGACGGGCGCTTGCTGTCTCTTCCTGGCAGGAAAAGTGGAGGAAACACCAAAGAAATGTAAAGACATCATCAAAACGGCTCGCAGTTTACTGAACGATGTGCAGTTTGCACAGTTTGGAGACGACCCGAAGGTTCGTTTTGATTTATTTCCACTCTGTTTTCATTAGACATAAACAAGAAAATAATCATTTTAACCTACAATTTGTTTCAAACTTATGTTACAGAGTAACTAAAACAAACATGCAGGAGTCTAATTTTTGTAACTTTGCTATAACAAGTTATTTTGTAGTGTTCTGTCTGCAGTGTCTTTGATTATCTGGCAACAGGAAATGTATTTTCTCCGACAGGAAGAGGTGATGGTGTTGGAGAGAATCTTGCTTCAGACCATCAAGTTTGACCTGCAGGTGGAGCATCCGTACATGTTCCTGCTGCGCTACGTGAAGCAGCTCAAAGGTGAGAATAGATACCCACATGAAATCGTATATGTTATTATTCCAGGAAGCAGTGACACATGTGCTTTATTTGCATTTCTTTTTTTAGGGGAGAAGAATAAAGTGTGTAAGGTTCTGCAAATGGCTTGGACCTTTGTCAACGACAGGTGAGCAGCCAGCGTTTGTGTTGTGGTGTCAAACATTTCATTCACTTAGTGATTAAAATGATTTTCTAATATTCACTGTGTCAGGAGTGAATGAAAATGTGCACTCTCGCTGAGAGGAAGTAGTCGAACAGGCTTTTCAGACTAGGAAATGTTCATTTATAGAGTGCAGCTCATGGGGGCATCACAGTGGTTTAAGACACAGACCACATAACCACAGTGTCCTCGATTTAGATCTGGCCTGTTAAAACCCTACGTTTCCTGTCTGCTTCTCTGCTGTGTGGTGACAAACAAAGAGAAAATCCCAGAATAGATTGAACTTTTTTTGTTTTTTTTGACAAAACTCTGATATCTGACTGGAACCGTTCTCCTGTGTCCCCTCCAGCCTGTGCACCATGTTGTCTCTGCAGTGGGAGCCAGAGATCATCGCGGTAGCCGTCATGTATCTGGCTGGACGCCTCTGCAAGTTTGACATCCAGGAGTGGACGGCCAAGCAGTCGTCACGACGCTGGTGGGAACAGTTTGTCCAAGATGTACCCGTCGAGCTGCTGGAAGGTGATTATCATGAAGCCGTGACTCTTTGTTTATTTTCTTAAGATGTTTGTTTTCATCTTGTTTCAAACTCTGTCTCTCAGACATTTGCCACCAGATCCTGGACCTGTACTCGCAGGGGAACAAGCCGATCCCTCAGCAGATGCAGGAGAAGGAGCGAGCGTCTGCTCCTGCGCCTCCTGCTCCTCCGATTCCACAGGGACAACCTCCGACCTCCAACCCTCCTCCACCACCACCAAAGAAGACGTCTCCTCAGGGCGGCAGCCCCGCACGGCAGCTCAAACGCTCACATGTGAGTAAACACTTGTTGACAGATAAAAACCGCAGCTAATGGAAAAACACTCTATGGATTGTTTTCATTTGTTCGTTTAACATCCTGCAGCTTGTTAACGTTTGACTCTGAATGTTATTTATTTGTTTCAGACATCCCCCAAAGATGAACCAAAAGCTCCAGGTAACAATCCTGTTAAACTTCCTATAGCTGTTCATCCACTGAAACATATTATTTTTAAACCTACAATAGATGTTGATTGTCAATGTTGATGTTTTTTTTTAATTTTCAGAGCAAGTTGGTTCAAAGATTCCCAGACTGGAGAGTCCAATGCCTCCTCTACCGACATCACAGCCTCCCTCAGGTATCTCTTCATCTTTTTTTATCGTCTACTGTTCAGTTTAATGTGCGAGGAAGTTTCAGTGATTTAGATTGAGGTATGTGTTTAGATCATCTCAACGGCCATCTGTCTGTTGCGTGTGTCATTAAATAGACCTATAATGAGCAGCCAGGACCCCCTGCCTGAGAGTTGAAGCTTAGAAATTAACCCCAGTCTTCTTACATAACCAGCAGCTCGCCTGGACATTATGTTTCCCAACAAACGCTAACTGCTAACCTCTCCCAGACCAATCTGATTAGTGCTTGAGCCTGATAATGAGACCTCCTCTGTGTCTGTAGCCTGCCAGTCGTGGTCTGGCTGTGCGTTCACTGTCTGGGAATGAAGAGGTTATTTCAGATCATGTGGGAACGAACGGCCTCGTGTTGTTTACTGGAAGATAATAGCACATTTGTTACAAATTGTTTTCTCTTTTCGACAGACCGTAAAGCTCCAGCTCCGGCGCCGGCTCCGCCCACAGAAGCAGAACCAGGAAGTGAAGCTGCTCCTCCTCCTCCACATGCACCACCTCCTCACCAGCCTCCTCCACTGCCGCATCGCCCTCCTCCACCACCGCCCTCCAACTACATCATGTCCACCACCAGCTCCTACATGTCTGGGGAGGGATACCAGAACCTCCAGTCCATGATGAAGACAGAGGCGCCGCCCTACGCCCCCATGCCACCTAGCTATGCCCCTCAAATACCACCATACCACCACGTTTACCCTCCGCCTGCAGCTCCACCTCCAGGCCCTCCACCTCCTCCCTCCAGTTACCCGCCACCCAGCTTACCCCCGACTTATCCTCCTCCAGGTTACAACAGCTACCCACCTCCCCCTCCGCCTCCTCGCATGCCACCGGGCCACGTCCCCCCTCCAGGGATCGGCCTCCCACCTGCCGGGTACCCTCCTCCGCCTCCAGTGCCCCCCGGACAGTCACAGGTCCCTCTGCCGCCTCCGCCCGGCATGCCGCTGAACCGCGGCGGCTGGATGAGATGAGAGAGCGATAACGTGTCTGTGAACTGAGGCTGTTGCAGAATGAAAACTGAGGAGGGAAAAGGCTCTGGTGAGGAAGGAGAACAACCAAGAACTTCTTACGTTATTCTGGTACAAACAAAAAGAAAAATGAGCTTTTTCTCTCTCAGTACGACGTCTGATTAAAAACAGCCACTAGGATTGTGAATAAAAAAGCTAATCAGCAAATAGACTTGAATGGAAAAGTGAGGTCTGGATAGTTTGGTTTTGAGAGAATGAGCCCGGTGAACCTGTGTCCAGATCTCATAACAAACTTCTGAAAATGAACAAGAAAATAAAAACACCATCAAAGTTTTTTTTTTTAGTGTTTTAAGACGAGCTCACTCACTGACTAGAGACACAAACTGGACCATTTTTTGTCTTTTTCTTTACCTTTTGAGTGGATCAAAGGGTGAGTCTTATATTTCCCTCCCTGTTATTTCCCCTGATCATTTTTTCCCCACTTTTCTCAAATTTTCACCTCATTTTTTTCTCCACATTCCCACTGTTTAGTTGAGAAAAATAGTGCGTTATAGTTAAAATCAAGATGGTTTACAACATTCAGTAGTTACATATAAACAAATAGAAAAGTTTGTAATACTGAAAAACAACTTCACTGATGCACAATGTGTTTAAACACACTTTCTTTTTTGTCTTACTACATTTTATTCTGTGAGATGTTAGTTTCTGTCAGTTTTTTCTCTCATTGCCAGTTCCATTATTGTATTTTTTTTTTTTTTTTAGTGTAACTGCACCGCAAACAGTATTACATTAAATACATTACAAAACACCAGAGAGCCTATTTCCAAACCAACCACATCTAACACTGGACAGAAGACAGGTTTATTTGTACATATCGAATGTTTTCTTTAGATTTCTTCTTTGAGATTTTGTATCTACATGTGCCTTAGTCAGGCCTCTCTTTTCTGTATCTTGCACACTGCTTTGGTTTTTGTGTCGAGTGGCACTTAGAGAACATTAAAATGACAATAAACTTGCTTTTCCTACCTAAAACTGTTTTATTTGTAGTCAGTTACCAGTGTAGTACCACCTCCCAACAGCAGAGGGCCGCCTGCTTGAGAATCACAGAAAAAAAGTATCATTTAATTTATTTTTCTCCACCAGCAGAGGGCAACCTCATCCATTAAGGAACAGAGCCGTTAATGTACAGTTTGACCAACTCAACAACAGGGCGCCATGTTGTAACCTGTAGTCTGAGTATTTGTAGATTTACACTTTAGGAGAAAAAGTAACTCAACGATCACAGATTCACGAAATTTGCCTTTTGAATGATACAACTGAGAAGTTTGAACTATCTAGTTGTAATAATGTAATAATAATGTATTTCATACATTATTCCACCTTGTTGAATGTTGACAAATTTTAAATAAGAGCTACTATTGCTGATAATGATAACTCTATATATATATATATATATATATATATATATATATATATTGTTGAAAGTAAATACTAGTAGGCAGTACTATGAAAGTGGGGTTACAACATGGCGCCCATGGGTCACATGATAGCCCCTGGACCAATCATAGGACAGGACGCCGTGTTCCCGTGTTGTCCAAGTATCAACGACTGTGGCAGTTTGTTTCCGCTTCACAAACCGGAAGTGCGTCACCAGTTGGCGACCGCTGCCATTTTGACTGTAGAAGAGGAAAGAAGCTGCGTGTTCGTTGTTCATCCGTCTTTTTAAAAACTCCAACAGTCTGTCATCATGGCGATGCAAGCGGCGAAACGCGCTAATGTAAGTTTATTCTAAATATTCGTTTCATTATCTGACAAATATAAATGATTGTATCACTGTTCATCGGCTAAACGGTAACGTTTGCTAGCGTTAGCATACTGTTAGCCAGCTAGCATGCTAACGATACGAAAACAATCACACTAACTTGATAAAAGCTTATTTGTAAACTAATTTAACCAAAATATACAGCTAATGGATACATCTATTCTATGATGTATATACTTGGGGAACTTCCGCGATGTGGAATTTAATTTTGAAATGTCTGTTTATGTAAACACGGTAATATCGATGACTCGATGCTAATGTTATTTTAGCTTTTTCCGATTGGCTTCTGTGGTTGATATACTTTAAATGTGTTAAAATGAACATTAGAAACTTAGTAAATCATTATTAATATGGATATGAAAGTAAAATGGATGCTACTACATGTTAAGTTGAGCTGTAGCTGTGTTTTACCACAGTGCAGATGAGACACTGAGGACGTTACAGAGGTGATGAGAAACTTTACATTGTGTCCTGGGATTATAGTTGATTTATCAGGATATATGTTAAACACGTGTTATCACGTCTGTCTCATTAATGATTAACTTGTTGGTTATCTGCCCTCACAGATCCGGTTGCCTCCTGAGGTGAACAGAATCCTGTACGTCAGGAACCTTCCTTATAAAATCACAGCTGAAGAAATGTACGACATCTTTGGGAAATATGGACCAATACGTCAGATCAGAACGTAAGAGTTTATCTTCTGTAGATTTGCAATAATTATATACTGATTATTATTTATGTGTTTGTTGAGATACAAGGAGGAACGTCACACATCACATGTACTAATTCTGTTCTGGCTTGTCAGTATTTTGTGTGTGTGAGGTATTTTCTTTGCTATTTGGTTCAAATTAAATTCAAAATCTCTTTCTTTATTGAAGTTGTCAAGTCAGTCGTATTTATTTAGCTTAAAATCGTTAAAATATTTATCTTAAGGCGCGTTACATAGAGAAACCTGACATTTTTCACACTGAGCAAGCGCTGCACGACAATGGAGAAGAAAAACTCTTATCAAGAAGAGCAGGAACAAACCTCGAGCAGAACCAGACTCAGTGGACGATCATCACAGATCATCAACAGAGAGAAGAGACAGAGGAAAGGGAGGAGAGGAGGACAGGGGAGAAAGAAAAGAGGGAGGGACAGTATCTATCATTCACAGGTAGTTGTTATAACGAAATTGTCTTTACCACAATAATAATAACAGTTCATATGTGTCCGTAACCGATATGAACCATCCTCAACTATCAGCTTTATCATAAAGGAGGAGAAGTTTTTAGTGCAACCTTAAATGTAGAAAGGGTGTCTGCCTCCCGGACCCAGACCTGGAGCTGGTTCTGTGAGAGAGGAGCCTCATGACTCTACCTCCCGTTCTGGTCTTAGAGACTCTAGGAACCTCAAGGAAACTGCAGTTTGTGATCTATTAGCATAATAAGCTATGAGCTCTTAAAGATGTGATTTATTCTTTGACATTATTTCACATTCAGTGTCATGTTAACATGTCTCTTTACACCTCATCAGACTAATGAACCAATGAGATTATTTGTACAAATAAGGAAGAAAATGTCATTAAAATAACAGAATACAGAATATTGAAATGTAGATTTCCACATAAGATCTTGTTTAATTTTTAAACTGCTTTGGTTTAATGTAAATGTTTCCATTCGTTCCTGTCGTTTAGCCGCTTAACTTTCTCTTAACCTTTTGTAAGACCTTGTTGATTTTAGAGGTGGGTTATAAATATATAATGTTGTTTTGATGATGTGCAATTTTACATTATCGAGTATTTTTACTCTCGAAAATAAAACAAACAAAAGGCGATTAGGTGGCAGAGAAATTATACGAGTGCTCAGTCGCCAGATTCGTGCCTCAGGAGCCAGTCGATGGGCAGGATTCAGTCATGTGATGATGATATGATCTGTTGCAAGCGTCTCACATGGATGAAACATGGAGGAATCTCCGGTCTCTGTAACAACCTCAGCAAATGATTTTAGTGACAGGACGATGGTTTAACTCAGTAGCCTGGAAATGGTTTGTTTTTTTAACAGAATTAAAACAAAAACACATTTTTAAGGATATTGTCAGATTATCGTTATTGGAAAATAAATAAAATATTGTCTTTTTTGCCCACGTCGCCCACCCCTAGCTGATTGTGATCTTTGTTGTCTGTTTTCAGAGGAAACACCCCTGAAACAAGAGGAACAGCCTACGTTGTGTATGAAGACATCTTCGATGCTAAAAACGCCTGCGACCACTTGTCCGGCTTCAACGTCTGCAACCGTTACCTGGTCGTTCTCTACTACAACGCAAACAGAGTACGGATCAGTTTCAGTTGGTCAAAGGATACGCACTGGAAGATGTTTAACATGTTGATGTTACGATAATTTCTCATTTAATTGAGTTAATTTTATCACTTCTATTCACAGGCTTTCCAGAAGATGGACACAAAGAAGAAAGAGGAGCAGCTGAAACTTCTAAAAGAGAAATACGGCATCAACACCGACCCACCCAAGTAGCATAATGGAGAATCTCCCTCTTCCCTCCTGTCCTTCATTCTTCACTTTCTTTTTTTAATTTGTGCAAACTTCTCATATGTTCAGTTTTTGAGCATCAGACTCAAAAATGCTGTTTCTCAAAATTCATCTGTTGATTTTATTGAACGATTTTTATGACCAGGACTTTGTTTTGTTTCTGTCTTTGTGATGAACAAAAACAAAACAAAGTTACTAAACCTGACACTGCAGATTCATTATTGTTTTTTTTTTTGTTTTTTTGCAATTAAAGTCATATGCATACTATACTTTTTATTTAAAGCTAACAACATCTTTGTTAGAGATATTTCTGTAAAATAAATGATCCTTTTTTTTTTGCTAAAAAAACCTTTGTCTTTTGTTTAGAGTCTATAGAAGTAATTAAAGTATCTGTGACCTCGTTTTGAACCGTTTCAGATCAATAGACTAAAGACTGTTGCTGCGTTTGCACCGAGGTCGACTGGTTTTTATGTGTTTGCCTGAAGCTTTAGATGAAGCGTGATGATCCGTTTCCTCTGGGGTTTCATTTCTAGGTTTGTTTTTACTTTGAATGTGACAACACAAACCTCAACGTGAACCCTGCACAGTCCGTGTCACTGATGCAAAGGCTCATGGGTAAACGATAAAAACAAGATGCTGTATTTCGACACGGGTCAGTGGTCCGTGTATCTGTTGATAAACGATTGGTTATTTAATTTTTCGTTTTGAAAAACAAGAGTTTATCTGTCGCACAGTCAAAAAGCGATTAATTACATTTTTAAAAACGGTTTGATTTTTATTTTCTTTAAGAAAAGATTAAATCATCAGTCAACTGAAATGGAAAAAAAATGAAACAACAGTTTTTTAAAAATATTTTTACACCAGAAGTTGTCATTTTCAAGACCATCGGTTACGGTTTTTGCCAACTCTTAACTCCACATGTGCGTCAGAATCATCAAGCTCGCGCCGTTTTCTCTTCACACTTCTTTGTTTTCATCTTCCTCCACTTTAGTCCGGGTCCCGGGGCTGCAGCCTCAGGATGGAGGCTCAGACATCTCGAAGACAATCCTCTCTTTCCTCTAAGTTCATGATTAGAGAGATTTCTGCAGACGTCAGGCCTCGTTTTGTAAAGTACCAAAGATATTTTATCCTACAGAACCACAGGTAGTTGCTCATTCACGTTCTTGTCCAGTAAATGACAACATCTGGTGTCAAAATATGGAAAAAAAATGGTTGTTTTTGTTTTTTTATGTTTCTGTCATATGGTGATTTAATTTCTTCTTATATAAAATGAAAATTAAACAGATACATGGATCATTTTTCTGTGGAGAAATATGAGAAATAAAAACAGTTTTAGTGTCACTAAAGGAATAATTTATCAACGGTGACATCTAGTGGACGGAGAAAGATGTTGTTTAGTAGAATATCAGGTGGAAATGAACAGATAAACATTAACTACAGATGTAAAATAATTATCTGTAATAAATAAATAGTGTGTAGATACGAGACCAGACCAGAGCCCATAGAAGTTCCTTTTATTAGATTAAATCACAACACAGGGAGAAGTGCAGCCATGTCGTCAGGGACACAATACATGCTACAAAAGAATCCTTGTACACGGTCGCCGTCGCTAACGTTTGGTATGTTAGATAGCAGATCTAGTCATTACAGGGGTTGTGATTAGAAACATTTGTTTGGCCAAAGATGTTCATGTAAAGAAGTTCAGGTTACAAACTGGACAAGGAGAAGCCACAGTGCAGGGAGGTGACGATGGACCGAGTGTTTGCTCGTTGACTCTACATCTTCAGATCAGATCTCATTCTTTATACAGGTTTAGAAAGTGTGTGTATGTGTGTATATATGTGTGTGTGGTTGTTTCCAAATCATTTCTGGGACATTTTCACGCTTCTCTGAACTTCTCTACATTAAACAAACATCAGAACGTGTGTGTGTGTGTGAGAGACGGGAGTAAAAAAGTACAAAAAGATTCGACTGATTGAGAGAAAATCTTTGAAGTGAGGGAGATGGGGGTTGAAAGACGAAGGCGAAGTTGTTCAACCTGCTAAAACACATGGCTTTTACAGAAAGAGCTGTTCTTTTTAATACGTGCAGTGATTTTCTCACTGCTCCTCTCACTAATTTAACCAAACACTCATTTACTTCCACTGAAAAAAACGAACAACAGAGTGAAGATGCTGCACGGGCCTTTTGTTTTTATCTAACTCCTCTTGATTCATTATACTGATATGCAACCTGCAGGGTCATTGGGACAAAAAAATAAAGTTAATGTGATGTTTTTAACTCAGTTTGATGACGATGTTCTCCGACTACAGACGGATATTTAATTTGTCTCTTAAACTTTATTGTTTCTCCTGATTTAAAAAGTTTGATCTCTCCTGCCTCCGGTCTGTTTTTTTTTTTTTTTTTCATCCATATTCAACATCTTCTAATCAATTAATGAGACAGTGTTTTAAAATTTAGGGGAAGGGAAACACTACGGCTAATTTACAAGGAAGGAAACATGCTCCCACAGTTAAAGCAGTCAAAAACAAAAAAAAAAAAAAGAAAGAAAAATAAACAAAAAAGTCTCCACGGGTCACAAAAATCAAACATCCCATACGACGATACTTGTAGGACTTACTGCAGTATGATTTTTTATTTTATTATTATTATTAGTAGTAGTATTATTATTTTTTGTCGGTAGAAATCTTTTCTTGCGGTTTCCACGCTGTGGTTAGATAAGGCTTTCTGTCTTCAGGGGTTACAGGATGCAAAATGAGGAGCTTTTTTTTTTATTATTTTTTAAGGCAGAACCTAAAGGCATGCAAATTAACTACATTTATATTTGTATTTTTTCATATTTTTTATTTTTATTTATTTATTTTTTTTCCTTTACCGACAGCACAAGCATGTTTTTTGTTTTGTTTTGTTTTTTTTTTGTTGTTTTTTCTGGAAAGGTCAAAGTTGGACGTCGGTCGGGTCCTTCTCTTCTAACGTCAGAGGACGGACGCAGACGGAGTCGTACTGGAGGCAGATATATCATCGTGACAGGAGTCTGGTTCGGTTGACATTACTCAGTATCATGAAACACGTACAGCTAGCGTCAGTAAACTCTGAACAATAAATAGAGTAGCGGCAAATTCAACGTAGCACATCACTGATGCGCAAGCTCCAGTAGAATGAAACTTGTATGGAAAATACTTTGCACACTTCACATTTTGGCAGTTGATCTTTAAATAATTTAAATATATATTCATATTTATATATCTATATATATCATTTGTGCGAGGTGTTAATGTGTAGTGTGTGTGTGTGTTGTAGAGTGTGTGTGTGTTGTTTCGTGTGCACCCGCACTCTGGCGCCCTGCACACTCCTGTATGTGTGTGTGTAGATCTTTTTATAGCAGTAACATTCTCATGCACACGAGTGTTTCAAACACAAGAAGCAGATCCATTGAAAGGTAGTCCAAGCATATAATTTTTTTTCTCAGTGGAAATAGCTGCAAACTGAATGGAACATGAAATTCTTTCTGTGCAGTCCGTGGCGGCTGGTGGGGGTCCGGCCTTGGTCTCCAGCCTATTTCTGCAGGTCACACTGCAGCAGTAATACGATGGACGGGTCGCTCTTAGCCGCCTCTTTAAACTCCTCCAGCGTGATCTGGTCGTCGTTGTTCTTATCCATCTTGGAGAAGATCTTGTCCACCCTCTGCTCGGGCGTCAGGCCGTCTTCGTTCATCTTCATCATGATCACCGTGCCCACCATCTTGTAGATCGCCTGCGAGCGGAGGAAGGAAAGAGGACGGCAGGTTTTTAACACAGATACGACTCGTTTAAAGGTGAACTGTCACATTTGAACCTATATCCTACTGTTAGAGTCTTAAAAATGAACAGTTGCTACGTTAGTGGAGATGTGGTGGTAGCAGTGAGTCTGACCAGGCAGATGATAAACGAAGTGATCAGGGCAGATTTCTAATGTCAAAGTAAACTGTTGTGTCACTAAAGAGGCTGAACATCTCTTTCTAAGCTCCATGCAACATCAGTCAGGAGCCTCACCAACATAACACTATGTCTGTTTAACTCAGTAGTGGTAAAGAAACAGTAGAAAACAAGAGTTTAATCAGACTGTCACACACCTCTGTTGGTTTCTGACGTGTTCATCAAAGTCCAAAACATTTCCTGTCCGCATGGCTGCTTCATATCAAAAGCTAAAGCTAAAGAGGTGTGTGACAGCCTGATCAAACTCTGGTTTTCTACCGTTTCTTTACCACTGCTGAGTTAAACAGACGTAGTAGACTCACACTCACAGCACGTTGACACAGCACGACAATAAGGACGTTTTTCTCAGCTCAGAAATCAACTTCGTTTGACGTCAAAACCAAACAAATACTGAATTATGTTTTATAATTACTAAAGTTTGATATGTTTGATCATTTTTTCTTCCATGAAAGTGAAGTTTGTTCATTTTTCTTTGAATTAAAGTGTTTCTGATGAGCTCAAGAAAGTTTTCCTCTTTAAATATCATGTTTACAACAATGAAACAACTTGAAAATATTATAATAATTTAGTAACTTAAATGTAAAAATATATCCATCTAATATCAAAATATAACAAAGACTAAAGATGCAGTGATTCGAAAATCACAGGAAAACAAGACGTTCGAACTGATGAACAACAAAAAGTTAGAGAGTTAACGACAGATTATTGTTGCAGGAGGAGACGATCGTTGTTGCTTCAGAGAATCAGACCTGAGTCGAACTTTACAAGCAAAATAGAACAAGAAGCCTGAAGCAGTTGATTGTGTTGAACATGTGCAGGTTTGGTCGACTCATGACTAAACTGCCCGTGGGCGTGAATGTGAATGTGTCTGGTTGTTTGTCGATAAATATCTCGGCTCTGTGATACGACGGTGACCTGTTCACGGATCAGCTGGGATCAACTCCAGCAACAAGAGAAAATAGATGATTTCAGATCTGAAGACGACTGGTGGTCGAAGACGAATGAGATCAAAGTGGAGCTGCAGGATTAGACACTGATGCTGATGGAGATAGAACAGTTAATGTGGTGTAAATATAGTTTATTGTGCCTTTTTTTAGATATTGTGCAGCTCTAGACCGAAGTGTCAAGTATTTTAAAGTTTAGTTAAAACATTTTTCCCTTTTTGTTTCTTATTTTCTGCTTCTTTCTGTCACATGAAGACATTAATATGTAAAATTTGTATCAGGTTTTGTTAAATATTGATATTTTAAGCTTCTTTTCTTGTTATTCTTCATGTTTTTTTACTTGTGGATGTGACATCATGTTATAAAACCAGTGTTCAGGTCAGTCGAGGACCGACGATCGTGTAACGATCTAACTGGGATGAACCTGGTGACGGAGGTTCAGGTTCTCAACGTCCTGCAGCGATAAAAAACCCAGACTCTGCTCCAGACGTGCACTTTAGCCTCACGCTGCTTGTTCCTATTATGAATAATTAGTGTCAGGTCCTAGAGGCTCAACTCTGCTGTATAACCTTTAACTATGAACAAAAAAATATAAAAAGAAAAGAGCTTCATCTTCGTGGGTCAGGAGGTTATAAAGCAAACATGGCAGCTGGTGGTGAATCTACAGCAGAGGAGATTTAGAAATACAAATCATAAAACTGTAGCTAATAATTGAAAGAATAATCTGTGATTTACCTCAATGATCTCGAGCATCTCCACCCGTGTGATCTTTCCATCTCCGTCCAGGTCGTACATGTTAAAGGCCCAGTTGAGTTTCTGCTCGAAGCTTCCTCGTGATGTGATGGACAGAGCGCAGATAAACTCCCTGAAGTCGATGGTGCCGTCACCGTTCTTATCGAAGGTCCTGAACGCGTGTTGGGCAAACTTGGATGCATCACCGTACGGGAAGAACTAGAAGAAGAAGAAGAAACGTAAACACATAAAACCAATAGATTCAGTGATTTAGAAAACTTTCATTTCCTTTTCTTATCTTGAGCTTGTGTCTCAGAGTGAGAAACCTCTTACTCTCAGTTTTCAACCAGGACTTATTAATCACAGAATGAAAACAGCAACCGGACACAAATGTATCAGATGTTTATCTGTAAATAAACAACATGTCACTAACATTTACAGGAAGCTGATGTTACAAATGTGTTTGTAAAAACTTCATATTTATTCAGGTTGAGATGTTGATATTTATTTCTCTCCACACTTTACTGATGTTTCAGTTCAGATCTCAAGTTTTTTTTATGAATCTCAAGTGTTTTCGGTTTTATAAAGAGACGATGTCCTGAATAAGCTACAGCTGCTCTCCTACAAAAAAGAAACAGTACAACATACAGCACTTGAAATCATAATATTATTTCTATAAGATATGCAAATATTATATAAAATATATCAAATAATATCGTTATTTATAAAATCCTCATAGTTTAAGACACAATTACAGCTATGGAGGCGGCCATTATTTAGTGTGCGCAATGCATTCTGGGTCTATGACGTAAAATACTTCATCACTTAGCCGGGTTATGGCTCCTTTTTCTTGTGTTCTTTTTTATCAACAGTTAAGTGAAATAGACACAAAAATGCATTTGGGGTTTTTTCAGAAGTTCAAAGTCTCTGAGCGTCGTCCTGTTTCAGTGATGGAAGCTGGTTATAAGGGCCTCACGAGCTCGTTAGCGATCGCTAGCTACAATGCTACATCATCCAACTTCCGGTCCTCGCCGGAAGTCCAAATACAAACGGAAGTGGTGCGTAAACGTCCATGGCTGCATCCGAATATCCCCACTAGTCTACTACGTAGTAGCAAAAATGAGTAAGCGACAATCTAGTATGTCTGAATACTTTAGTGTCTTTTAGTAGGTGAAAGGTTCCCGGATGGTTTACTACTTTTATTTTGCAGTATCCAAGCGATGTACACTACGCTATCCCAGAAGTCACCGGGAGGTTGAAAACCATAGAAGAAGAAACCACCCGCTAAAAGCGTCATCTGATACTAACTCAAATTAATTAATTACCTATAGTAAACAGTGATCGACAACCACATCTATGTGCTTGTTAGTGAATGGGAATGGAGACAGAGGCCAGGGGGAGATTATTTTGAATTTTTTTTACAATTTTATTTAAAATCTGTTTAGTAATAACAGGGGACAGCAAAAGGGTCAGATGTTCTGTGATGTTTAACTTCCTTTTCCGACCATTTCTATACAAACCTAAAAAAGCGATTGCATTAAAACACAAATGCAGACTGTTCGGTAAATAAAAAGCCACGTGTACTTCAATAAATAATGTAATAATGTCCATAGTCGTCACCATAGTCGTTCACGTCACCAATGTGAGTGAAAAGTCGCCGCTATGACTGCGATGCTAACTAGCCGTGGTAGCTAACCCTCCGCTTCAAGCTGCAAAATCATGACGTTGATGTAAACATCCGGGTCGCAAAACAGGCAAGATGGCGGCGTTGTAGTACGTCTGAATAGTGCTGCTACTGGCTGGTTGATATGTAGCAGCTACTACTGTAACGGTCGAGTAGTAGACACTCAGTAGTGCCAGTGTGTTCTAAGGATTCGGATGCAGCCCATGTTACCGTGCTGCAGAACCAAAACCAAATAACGAGCTAGTTTTTTTTTTACTCAAAAACGGCATAGACCTGGTTGGGTCTGTGGTCTGGAGCTGTTCGGACCTTCACTGAATCAGAGCCGATGAAAGTTTGTCCAACTCAACAACAGAACGACGCCATGTTGTAACCGTTAGTCCGAGGATTTTACAGTGTAATGTTATTTTCTCTATGAACATTTTAAAACATCTAAATATGTTGTAATACGATATAAAACCGAACCTTCATCTGTCACTTTAAAAATCGGTAAATGAGAATTAAGATAGAAATGGAGTAACAACATGGCGCCGATGAGTCACGTGATCGCTGCTGAACCAATCACAGGACAGAGTTGGACAAACATCCAACCTGAAACTAACTTCCTGTCAGGATGTAAACAACCTGCTGATACAGTTGAACCACCAGACACTACGATCATGGAGGAAACTGGACAACAGACCAAACTTACTGAGGTAAACATTTAACTTTATTATTATTATTATTATTATTGTTATCATATGATAGTGTGATCCATATTCTTACTTTGTACAGCTGATGACAGGAAGTGAAGCTCTTTACAAACAACACTCTTTGATCAACATCACCAAAGATAGATCGATCAATAGATGTACTTTATTGATCCCAAGCTGGGAAATTACAGTGTAGCAGCAGCATGACAACAACACAACAAAGAAAAAGAGCACAACCTAGACATATTAAAGCTATATAAATTAAATTAAAATGACAATAAAAAACAGCAGCAATATAGGTTAAAATACAATAAAACTGTATAAAAAATCTGTATATAAATGTATAAATAAGCAGTATAGACTGTAGTGCAGATAGAGTATGAGGTGTCATGAACAGATAAAACCATATAAAGTGTGTAGAGAAGGTATTGTCTACTGTGTGATTATTATGTAACTTTTTCCATCTTAAACTATAAAATCAGATAAACCAGACTTTTATTTTTCTGCATTTGCAGTTTTTAGAGACATAAGCTGAGTAAACGTCGTCTCACAGCTCCTCTGAGACGTTCACCGTCTGCTAAAAAGCATCAGAGAAACTTTACTCAGTGTTTTTACCTCGTCTGTTTATTTTTGAGGTAAAACGAGACCAGTGTGAATAATTTTACCCCTGACAGAAAAACCTTCTGAACTGGATCTGGATCAGAAATTACTTCACTTTTTGTTTTTACTGGTTTTAATCACCTGGTCTGACACTTTCACTGATACAAAACGTCATCAAAAAAATCAATTTTTTCTCTAGTTTGTTGGATTCTAGAATTCAAACAGTCAAACAAACAGTCGAGCAGCTAAAATCAACAATTTCACACACACACACACACACACACACAAAAAAACTAAATCTCCTCTGGCGATTCATTAAAAACGACCTTCATACTCGACCTCGTGGTGAAAATTTTTAGAGCCGCTGGAAAGTTGGTGATGTAGCATCAGTTTGTTTTTATTTTTACTGGAGGAGGATGTTGATGTTATAGTTTGTTTTGTATCATTTATATGAATAAATCTGAAGCTACGTATCTGTTAGATCAGTGAGAATCAGCTCATCGATTGGCGATCGATCGATTCTTTTAAGTGAAACCGATCTTATCTGCCTCCGCAAATGTCCGAAAGTCAGCCACTGTCCCGTGTCTCCTTATCTCCGGGGTCGTCTTATATTCGGGTCATTACAGCAGTTATTTTATCGATGGTTGCAGTTGTTTTGTTAGTTTGTCCTGTAAATTGTTGCCATTTATTTTTTTAGTTTATTTAATATTTTATTTCCTACCTCAAACCTTGCTTCCTTTATTTGTAAAAGCAAAATACTGCTGTATTCACGGTTATTGTTTCTCAATAAAACCAGATTCAAATTGAAGGTGAACGCTGTCGGTTACTGCTCAGGTCAAGTTTTTTAAAAGTCGGTGATTTTAAGTTTATAGTTACAGCAACAACTTCTCCCCTGAAGTTTAATAAAAGCAATAAAAAGAGTTAAATATCTTTTTATTTTAAATTTTTTACTGTGTTTCAACAACAAATATCTTCAGTTTGTCTCATCTCTGTCAGGCTGTAATAATATTCAGAGAAAAAGAGAAAAGCTAGAAAAAGAAAGTGACTTATTTCAACACTGATCAGAGTTTATAACTGAAAAATTATACATCAGTCCTTCTATTATTTATATATATTATATATTATTTATAGTGTTTATGTTATAGAGGTTTGCAGCAGCTGACTGGGGTCAAACTGTTGACGTCTTATGTCCGTTAGTGATAAAACATTTATTGTTTAACATTAAATATTAATCTTAATATTTCCTTGAGACCATAATTTACAGTGTCATTCACAACCACAGGGCGGTGCTGTTGGTCGTAGCCGTGCATGAAATGTGGCAACACGTCCGGTTCGAGAAGCTAACAGGTTAGCTGGTTAGCATGCTAACTTCAACAGAAGCACAACAAGCGTTAACACTAGTGTTGCTTCCTCTGTGAGTAAAAGAAGAAATTTTGATGCTGAATTTCTGCTAAAAACAGCTGCTGATGTTTAAGTTTACGCAGCGACGGCAAAAACTTACAGATTGAATCTTTAATGTTTCATCTCTAAGTAAATGTCATTGGATCCTGCTTGTACTTTTTTGGCCACTTGGTGGCAGTAGAGACACACTGTTGTCTCAACACAGATGGAAATGTGTTGGGAACTGACAAAATAATATAAATATTGGTTTAAAGTTGTGTTTTAGATCATGTTAAGGATCTAAGTTTAAGTTTTTGAGATTTTGGTCAAATCTCCAGCAGGAAATGTTTGTTTTTCCAGTTCAGGACTGATGTTTTTTTTTTGCTGATCAGAGCGAAGAGAGTTGTTGGATTTGAACGTCTATAAATCTGCAGAGTCGAGGGATAATTATCTGTAGATTCATCACTATCACATTACAGATATTACACAAAAATATTGATGAGAGCAGCTTTAATCTCCAAATAAAACCGAACAAGTGAGTTAAAAAGTAAGTGAAATGAAAAGCAGCAGCAATCTGGTTTTGTTTTAGGACGCAGGCGAAGAGGATGCTGAGGTTTTATCTCAAGAGAAATAAAATGTCTGGAGTAAAGAAGAGAGGAGGAGGAGGAGGAGGAGGAGGAAGAGGAGGTGTTAGATGGTGAAACTGTCCGTCTGCATCCAGGTCCCACCCGTTTAGATTCTGCTGCAGCAGCAAAAGCACCAGACTGCAGAGAGAAGTTAACAGACGGAGGAGGAGGAGGAGACGGGAGGAAAAATGAAGGCGCAGACTAAAATGAAGGATCGTCACGGCGATAGATCAGATCCTCCTCCACGTCTACGTCCTGATCTGTTCGTCCAAACAGGTGTTACAGTGAAGATGAAGACGCTCCTCGTACGACCTCACATCACCTCGACTCAACAGGGAGGAGACACGATGACGACGAGATGGAGGAGGAGGAAGGAGGAGCGGAGGGGAGGAAATGTGTCAGGAGATGCTGCAGGAAAGACGAGGGGAAGGATGACGAGAGGGAGGGATGGATGGAGGGGGAGAGAAACAGCCACTGCGGCTCTTTGACAATCTGCCAAGTTATGAAACACTTTGTTATGTAAAAACTGAAGAGAAGAAAGAAAATGGGACGTGGTGATGAGCTTTATCGTCTCATCTCTCCTGTTGTCGTTGCAAAACAAGAAGACGTCGAGTAAGAAAAATAAAAAATAAAAGTTTCACCGTCAAACCTCAGAGCTGCTGTTTCCTCTAAAGTCTCTGCTCCTGGTTTGGTTCATGTGACGAAAAAAACACTGGAGCTGTTTCCTGTCCAACTCAGGGCGGAGCAGCTGCTTTAATATAAGATAATGTGGCTGCTTGTGTGTGTGTGTGTGTGTGTGTGTGAAACAAACACACACAGACCAAAACACGCTGCTGTTAAATGGAACATTAAAGCCTCATAATCAGCCTGGAAGATGGATCTGGTGCTGATCCAACAACCAGACGACGGAGACAGATGAGACGAGGTTGTTTCAGAGCAGCAGCTGGATCAACATGATAACGACTCATCAGTTAAAAAAAAAAATCAACTTCCTCGTTAGGTAACAGTTCGATCCACGTTTTCTGATAAACAGCTGAAGCCGACAGACGTCTCGAAGATTAAAAGCTTCCAAACGAACTCGAGAGGGTCGAGATTTAAACTCACTGAAGATTTATTTACTATAAACAAAGTCTGTTGCAGTTTGGGAGCCGCATGTAACTGGATTAGTGTTTATCTGGACACAAAAACAAAAAGTAAAACCAGTAAATGTAAAACGTTTAGAGTAGAAGTCGTTTTATTGTCATAAAACAACATCACTCAGTTTAATAATTCACTTCTAAAACTTCTAACGTCCTAAATGAACTTCTATATGATATTTATAACAACGTTAAATCCGTCCAGTGAGCAGGACGCGACTTTTCCAAAGTAAAAAAAACTTTTACTTTCACGTTAAACTCAAAACTCTGAATTTAACGTCATGAAAGAAACGTCCCGTTTGACAAATATCGACCACTAGATGATGCAAACACATCGTTAGCGGCTTTTTGTTTTCCAAATCTTTTACTATCTTTGTCTTCTGGTGGCAACAAGGTGCAAACATAAACTTTCTGCTCATCAACGTGTCCGGTTGTAACTCGTCTTTCTGAGTTTTCCAGCTTAAATTCGTGTGAAACTAAACCAAACAAAAACTTTCTTAAAACTCCTCTAGAAGAGCTGTAACACTGTTAGTGTCTTTCTTAAAGTTAAGAAGTTAAAATCATATAATTTCATTATTTAAGTTCAGAAATTTGATTCTTTTTCTTTTTTAAAAACATGATAAAATGATCCAAGTTCAGGTTTGTTTTATATTGAAGTAATTCTGCTGCTACAGTTTGTAACAACAGTAAATTGGATGAACGTCACTTTGAAGCCGCTGATGCATTTAAAAAAAAAAACTTAATTGGAAGGAGAAGACGATGGAGCAGAACAAGTTTAAAACGAGTCCTAACAATTATTTTTTTGTTTGCATCATTTATCTTTTAGACAGAAAAGTGGATTAATAAACTTTTATGTTGCGTTTATTAAAGATTCAGTGTGAACTTTTCTGCATAAAACTTTGGAACAAGAGTTGGTTTAAAGTTTTGTTTGGATGAAGCAGCTCATTAAACAGGAAGAGGGTTTAAGTGATTTTTAAGTAACATTATAAACTACCCAGAATCCTCTCTGTTTGTGATAAATCACACGTGAGTCAGGAGAAGCTGCACTTGCTGCCCTGTATTAATGACGACGGTGAAGATGATAACGATGATGATGTCACACTCTGTCATGTGTTACTCTCATTCTTCACTGATCCATCACCTTCCCCTCGCTGATGTTAGCATTAGCATCTGTTAGCGACATGAAACCGAATAAATCTGAGGTGAATTTATGATCTAATGTTTCCGTTCAAACACACGAGGTCACGTCGGACATTCATCTCCAGGTTCAGAGGTTTACAGGGTCATAGGTCAGTCGCTGTCATCGTTTGTCCTTTTAAAACGTTCAAGGTCTGAGTCGAGTTCAGAGATGAAGGTTTGACTTTCTGCTTCACGTCTCTACAAACACGGCGTCTGATGTTTCATGACAACGTCGGGTCTGTTTGAAGAAACAGAAACAGAAACAAACGACAGCAGCGGGACGTTGTTTTGACGGGACGTCATCGTCTCTACGCGTCGTTGTTTACATCGGAGCAACGTTTGAGGCCGAGAGAGAAGGATGCATGTGTAATCCACCGCTTGGTGTTTACAGTGTGTGTGTGTGTGTGTGTGTGTGTGTGTTGTTACATAAACCCTCACTGACATGCCAGGCAGCTACAGAAAACTCAGCCAGCGCTCTGCTGTCACTGCTGCTGCTTCCAAGCCTCCGGGGTGTGTATGAACACACACACACACACACACACACACACACACACACACACACACTCCGCTCTGTAAAATGCTTTTTTAATCATCCTCTTGTTTCTCTGTGATCGGTCTCAGCTGTGAAATCAATGTCAGCGACAGCATCGGTCACTTCATCATAATCTGACCAAACATCAAGAATAAAGACTTTATCATTAATAATCAATGTTATTTCTGTTGAAAGTTTTTTCAAGTCGTCCTCTTTCTTCTGTAGAAGATAAAAAATTACAGTTTTTATCATTTTATCTCATCGATTCCTGTGATGATGTTTTCTGCACTAAAGTTTAACCACTTAAAAAAACGAATTCATGCTTCGTCTGAGCTCGTTCGTCCACATTCACACTCTCTGTTTCTGGTGCTGTTTATAAGTCACAAACGGAGAGAAAATAAAACGGATCAAGTCTCGTCTTTGACCTTTTATTTAAGTCAAAGTCAGTGAGGTTTCTTCTGTGTTGTGGGGGAAGAAACGTTACAGATCTGAGATGGAAACATGAACGCTGGATGATATAACCTGCTCTGAATGACTCATGAAGCATCGCTGCTTTTATAAATCTGATTGTACATCTTCCAGGAAATCAGCTCAGATTCCTGGAAGATGTACAATCATCCAGTTTATGACTTACAGTGAATCTGGAGCAGATCTGACTCTGACCTTTGGTTCATCTGTCGTTATAAAACACAGATCTGATGCTGACTAACACCGACTGCATCGAGGCGTGAGGACGACGGAGCGACAGCAGGTGGCACTGTTGAGTCTGTGAACGTGTTTCCTGCCTGAGGAGGATCATTATTGACACTAGAGGAAAAAAGATGAGCAGAGGAAGCTCCTCTGAGAGGTTAACACATCAGTGATGTTTCCTATCAATAACACCGATCAGCGATTATCTATTCAGCCGCCGAAACACAAGAGGATTCGTCACATTCCTGCGCTGCCACGTTTTCTGTCTTTGATCTAAATGAAGAAACAGGACATGAAGCAGAGTCACTGCAGGTGGAGCTGAGGGTCGACCCAGCGTCTTAGCGTGACGCCGCTCGGAGAGAAGAAATGAACACGGATGAAGACGAACACGTGACAAAACACAACACGCAAACCTCCGTCCACACACGTCTGTTTTACGTTTCATTATTCACGTCGCGGCTTCGCTTCTCACGACTCGTGTAAACCTTCATGTGTCTGCGATTCCCTGCTGCTTCGTCGTTATTTCCATCTGAATAACAAAAGAGCAGCGGTTCATATCATCTCCTCATATCTGAGTCCATTAATAAAAGTCACAGCTCTTATTTTAATGTGTTTTTATTCAAACGCCCCCTGAGGTGAATGTAAATATAGAGCTGGTTGTTTTCTCAGGACACCAACAGGGATCACACAAACCACTGACCCACTTTCAACACCTGCACTTCAAGCAGCTGACTGATACAAGCGATGAGATGGTTTCATTGTTTTATTGTTTCATTGTGTGTCTTGTTTCTCCGTCTGAAGAGATCAGCTCCTTATACACCAGTTTTGCCAGAGGGGAAACTGATATCAGACTCTACCGCCAAGTTTTGAAGAGTCACATCAGAGAAAAGGAGAAAGAAGTTTTATTTTTATCTGATTCTTGAATCACGGTCAAACTGAAGCTCTGACAACATGTTCAGTTGTAAGTCATCAGTGTGTAAACTGACCGTGATCTTTTAATGTTTCCATTTCCAGTTTCCTCTGAGACACGAGATCGGTCCACGTGAGACGGTGAATAAAAACATGACGAAGCTGCTTCACTGACAGAAACGTCAGAACTAAAATCAGACTGGACACACGAACAAACTAGAGCTGAATTATCAGCGTCAGTGTTACCGTAGAGCTGCTCTGTTCAATAAAAACTACATTATTTTGACTTTCATACGACTTTCAATCAATGTTTGTAAAATTTGTATCTCTAGTTCTATCAAAGTCTCTTAAAACCAAGAAAAACTGGGACTGAAACTGAAATATCTCTGAATTAATTCAAAATCAAATTCAATCGTAAATCAAATCGAAAACTTATGAATCAGAATCGAATCAATTCAGGAAATCTCAGATCCCCTGATGGTTGGTGAATCATCAGTTAATGATCATAATGTGTGAACAGCCCTAACGACTCCATCAGAGGCCGTTGGGACCTGGTCTGAGACCGGGACTGGATCTGTCATGTTAGAAAACTGGAGGAGTCTGAAGAGACTGACAAAGAGCGACAGCCAATCAGAGGAGGGATGTGAGATAAATGCTGCTGCCGTCTCACTGATTCACTCACAACCACGTTTAAAAGTCTGACGTTTTAACGCTTTTTCTTTCATTTTCACTTTCTACAAACTCCCCGCGTCTGATCCAGATGTTACCCGGTACCGGGGAGGTCTGCCGCTGATTTCAGCTCCACCGTGAAAACCGGCGTGTTGCCATGGTGATGTTTACACGCTGGTTTAGCGGTTTAGTCTGTGTCGGAGGCAGCGTCTTCACCGGTGCTCGTCAACAATAAACGGCTGTAAATCACGGTGAGAAGCAGCGGCTACATCCTGTCTAGTTCACGTGACCAGACGTAGAGTTTGGTGACGTCACGGTGTGATCGGGAGTCAACCACTGACAAGTCTTGTAGTGTGAACACTACAGGTCTCAGACCAGTTGTTGAGACTCCACATCAATGATCATGACAGAGACTGAGACTCACAAACCGTTGGTGAAGTCGACCAGTGTGAACTAGACTTTAGTCACATAATATCTCAGGTTATATCTGTAAAAGATACATGATGTTTGAAATTATTCGTACTGGTTACAGATAAATATATTTTCCGGTGCTGATGCAACTGTTTCACGTAACTTTACCAACGTGTTTAACGAACATTCGACTCATTTCCGTCACTTTCTGAACTGTAACATTATTAGTACAAAGTCGTAGCAGAATAAAACCACAGCTGCCGAGTTATGATCACAGATGACAAAAATATGAGTAAATAAAATATTAAAAGAGAAGTGATATGTGATGAAAACACTCCTAGGAAGAGCTGAGTTGTGTCGTCTTCATTGTTTTATTCTGACAAAAGACGTTCTAGTCTTTCACACATGGTTCAATGTGAACATGACGCCGCCCTGATTATCTTACGTCGTCCTGACATTTAACCATGATGGCGGCGACGTTTGTGGTGAGACTGAAATTCAGACTGAGACACTTGTTTTGTAAATCGAACCATCTCTTTGTTCTCTCTCTGTTTCTGATGAATCTCATCTGCAAACAAACGCTGACACAAGACTCACTCTCTCTCTCTGCAATTAACACCAACTTTTCTGCCGGATGATGAATCGTAACGAGTTTGACGTTTTCCAACTTGAATCCTCTGAACTCTTCCGGAGTCCGGTTTCTTTTTCACCGGATCGTTTCGTTTGTGATCTTTGACACTCGTGTGTTTATGACGACGACGTCAGATTTTCTGAGACGACTGAAGTTATTTTTAGAGACAAACAGGAAGTGAAGAGGAGGAGGAAGAAAGATCCAGACGTTGATGTGGAGCGGAAACGGCGAAGGACGATTCACGTTGAGCAGCTTTTTAAAGGAAACACACGGAGTTACTCTCGCTCTGAGAGGGATTCAAACCAACAACCTGTCAACCTCAAACCAAATATGTTCACACACGTCAACTATCAGCTGTAATTTCCTCTGCTGGTGCAAATTAAATAGATTTTTTAAAGCGTTTTTACTCTATAGTGAAGAGAGAAACTGTTGTTGATGTGATCGTATCAGATATTTATATTATAGTAATAAATAAAGATCTGGTTTTATCACTGACGCTTATTAAAAATGTAAAGTTGCCAGAAACATTTGATCAGATCATTTGATCGTCAAATGTCAGATATTGATCTTGGTGACATTTATTGACCTGAGCTACAGTTTATTTATTTTATTTTTGGAGCATGTATCATTTGTCATTTGTCTTTAATATTCTTGATTCTGTTTTTATCATCAGTGTGTATTATTACATCTCGTTGTTCTTATTCTGTTTTGTTTACTTTCGATTGTTTTATCTAATTATCTGTATCTGTCTCTTCCCACTTTTTTCCATCAGTTCATCCTCGACGTATCGTGTCAATCGAACGTTGCATCTCTGTCTTTTGTCTCCTGTGATCAGGCGACATATGTTTCCTTTACAGAAACAGGCTGTTGGCCAGATGATGTCAGCGTCTGTCTGTCTGTCTAGCTGTGTGTGTGTGTGTGTGTGTGTGTGTGTGTGTGTGTGTGAAGGTAAAGGGGAACCTCACAGTCAGTGTTGCTGAACGATCACCACACACACTCACTCCACACACCCGTCAACAGAAAAAAGCCTGAGGCTTTGCAAGTGAGACGCAACAGAGCGGAATCATCCATACGTCTATATTCAGGTCAGTGTGTGTGTGTGTGTGTGTGTGTGTGTGTGTGTGTGTGTGTGTGTGTGTGTGTGTGTGTGTGTGTGTTTCTTCCTCTTTCCATATCTCATCTCTCCTTCAGTTTTAGAGGTTAAATGTTCACATTTTTAATTTCACAAAGTCATATTTTTCTTTCCCCCCAAAATGACACAAACTCTGTGACCTTTGACCTCCGAGGCCTCAGGAAACATGTTTTTGATCCTTGTAAAAACAGAAACACAACTTCCTGTTTTCCTGCATCTTTTCCTCCATTAGGAACGCTAACGAGGAGCTGCTGTGTGTGACGGCGTCGACGAGGGAAACACTGACTGGCAGGAAACCAACATTCGTGTCGCCGTCGTCGGACATAAACACACACGCACACGACAGGATGAGCGTGGATCAACGATAAATCTCTGTACGTATGAAGCTTAAGAGAGGAAGGAAAAAAAACCTTGTGACAAAATGTGTCGCCTCGACGTTTCATCGTTATCCCGTTACAAATTGCTCCCCGAGCGGCTGCCGTGACGGAGAGATGAGAGATCTCACACGCCGTGATGGCGAGAGCTCCACTCGTGTGCGAAGTGACACGGAAGTCACTCGCCCGTTTTCTTTTTCTTTTTTTTTTGCACGACGGCGATCCGGCTAAAGAAAAAAGTGACAAATCCACATGAAACCCCTGCAGCAGATTCAGTGTAATGATCCTGGATCGTCTCAGGAGAATTAATGAGAAGTGAATAGTTAAAATCGAGACGTTGAGTCTTTGTGTTAAACCTCCAGTTGTCGACGTTTTAACACATTTAACTTGCGATGTCTGGTGATTTCAGCCACTAAAAGAATAAACTGAGTCTTTTCTGGTTTTTAAAGCAGCTTTGAAACAAAACAAACCTATTAATGTAAATATTAAAACCTGCTTTTAATGTTTTCTGACACTGATACAGGCTTCGTTCATTTATTTTTGGGGAATTTTAGATGTTTATTTTGTCGCTGTAATAAGAAAAGATTGATTGTTATTGATTTTAGTTAATTTATTTAATTGTTTTCTTTATTTCTGGTGGAAAACAGTTTTACTGTCAGCGCTGTCATGACGTCATCCTGGACAATAACAGTTATTTAATGTTAATCACAAGTTACTGAACCATATTTGGAGCGACGTCGATCAGCTTATTGATCAGTTATCAGTCACTAATATTGGTTTTAACATGAACCCCAACAAAAAAAATCAAACGTCAGTCGAGTCCTAGTGAAGAGGTGACGTAGAGAAAACAACCTGCTGCTCGACGCTGCTGATTCATCTGTGTAGTTTATCCTCAGGACGAGTCATAAAAACTATTTATTGATCAAAAGAAAAAAAAGGATCAATAGATCATATAATACTGGAAAAAAATATGAAGTTTTATCCTGATACAGGATCAGTTTCAGATCTGGACTTTATTTTCTCATGTTTTTAGGTGCAAATGATTCAGATCTAATATCTGTTATCATCATTTCATCAGCTGTTAGTATTGATTATCTATTGATTACATTATATATATAGATATATGTATGTGGAGGGTGGAGGTTATGTATGCATATATATGTACATGTTTCTACATATTTAAATAAGACTCACAACATCCCCGTATTTCCTAAAGGTTTATAGGCTCCTTCAATAAACTGCAAAAAATGAATTTTTCACGCTCTGTCTTTGGACACAATATATTTAGTTTTCTACTGGAGATACTTAGACTGTGTTACAGGCTGAATGAGGCTGCAGCAACTAAGTCATTTCTGTTTAAGATCAATAAAGTATCTGATCTACAGCAACAAAAAACTTATCGGTTGGTGTGAAGTTAACAGCTGCTGCAGTGAAACAGCTGCTGCAGTGAAACAGCTGCTGCAGTGAAACAGCTGCTGCAGTGAAACAGCTGCTGCAGTGAAACAGCTGCGTCGTCCACTAAACTGTTTGTTTTTACCATTTTTCAGGTTTGGTTTGTTGTTGGTAACGTGCAGTGACAGAGTAAGATGCTTTCTGTTCAAGCAGAAACAGATTTTCTATCTCAAAAACTCAAAAACACTCAATTCAACTCTCAGAAAACAAGAAGCTGCTGCTTCACTTGCTCGGTTTGTTTGTTTTACTTTGACTAAAATAAAAGAATCTGAGCTCAACCTTTTGCAGCACATCTTCATATACGTCTTAGACTTTATATAAAACATTATTCGCAATGTTATACAGAGTATAGTGACACTGTGAGGACTTAGATACTGTAAAATACTGTAACAGTGTCAAACATGACAGGTCAAATGTGACAGGTTTGAACTCGTATTGTTTCCAGTCGACTCGCTGCACCTGATTTTTCTCCTTCGTCACCTTCTGTCTCTACTCGCTCCACAGTTTTTCACAACCTAAAAGATGAAGAACAAACGGAGCAAACTTCAAACCGAACGACGCTGACGTTTGACGTCTGCACGGGCAGAAAAATCTGAAGACGACAAAAAAAACGAACAAAAAAACTGAAAACGAACAAACGGAAAAAACAAAGATCTGGATGCATCAGGTGTAAACTGAACCTGCTCTATCTCATGCATTTAAGCACACACACACACACACACACACACACAAGCACACACACACTCATCATGTGCTGCATGAATCCATAGGAGCTGAAGCTGCTGAATAATCAACACATTTTGTTTCATTTGTTCACTTTTCCGTCTTTTTTCCACTGTTCTGTCTTTGTCTTCCTTCTACTAAACATATGACCCCCACACACACCCCCACTTTCTACACACACACACACGTACACACACATTTAGAGACACACACCCTCTTCACAGGAACAATGTGTCCCGTTAATGTGAGGTCATGGCAGACCGTTTTTCCACTTATCAGGCCTGTGGATTTAAATAAAGCCCTATCACTGATACACTGTTGCCTAGAAACACAATAGGAAGCATCAATAATAGGATTTACCCAGAAGCCACTGAGACCCTTTAGCTCGAGCCGCGATGCCCCCCGGCCCCCCGCCCCCCCCCTGTGCAGCCGCACATTTCCCTGCCTCTGTTGCTTTACCTTCCCGTCGTCTGTGACGCTGTGGAGAGGTTTTCGGGGATATTCCATCTGTTCGACTCGACTCGACTCTTATTTCCCACGAGTCCCGGTTATTTTTGTAGTTCAATTTTAAAAGGATTTTGATGCTTTTCAGGAGGTTTTAATGGGACAAATTGCTCCAAATGGAAAAAATTCATTTATTCCCTTTGGTGACAGATGTACTCTGATTTTTTTTTTATCTTAAAATCATGGCAGACATACCTTCACTTATGTTTGATCTTTAAGTTTTTTTTATCTTTTCTTTTCTGGTCACTGCTGACGCATGAGATCCAGTGGCATTTAGAGGAAGTTCACCCACGACCCCAGAGCCCGAACGTCGTCTTATGTAACGGCAGCAGCCCCCCCCCACTTTGGTTGTGAGGCATTTCCTGGCACCAGTGACATAAAAGATTAATGCCTATTCTTATTCTACTCACAGAGATTTCTTCCATGAGAACTGATGTAATCGCAAGATAGAAACATGCAGCATCATCATGTAGGAAACACGCGATTTAACCGATTAACATCACAAATAAAAGCATAAATTTTACTTTATTTTATCTATTTGTCGATTCTAAACATATGAATTGAAGTTCACAGACGTCACATCTGTCACATCTTCTCTTAGTGGTGTTGGATATTCATTCAAATCTGTATTCAAAACCACTTGTTGCTGTTTTATTCTCATCTTTCTTTAATTTACGAGCTTATCATTGTTTCTGTTAATGTCTTTGTCCTTCTTTCATAAGACTAAATGAATAAATCATGGCATAAATTCACGCTGCTGCTGCTCCGTCAGAGGTAATGAGATGCGGTGGGCAACACATTAGCATGAGACGATAATCATCCCAGCGCCTCTCGTCTCTGTCTGTTGGTTGGTTTTCTGCCCAGATACAAGAACAGTAGTAGTGAATGGGAAAAGGAAAAACGTCTGCTAAAATTTAGCAGCGTTTTTAATGGGAATCTAATTTCCCTCAGCGGCTTTTTCTGTGATTCATGTGACCCCAACAGACACTGCTAGTAGAAACTGTGGGAAAACCCACTCAGAACGCACAGCTAACAGCTAATAACTGACACTGATGCGTCTGCTAATGATCATATGATTCAATTACTGATGATACTGTTGTATTCTCCACTGTTAACACCCTCTATTATGATTATTACTCTGGTTGAAAACACACTACAGCCTGTTCTCATGGGAAACTTTAAATCTTGATTATTATTATTATTATCTACATAAAAATAAAGAAATATTGTTGAATTATATGATACATGTGGACATCAAAGGTGCTATATGTAAGTTACATAGCTGACGTTAGCATTAGCAGCTTAGCATCAGTTCATTCATCTGTTATGACAAATTTTGTCTCTTTTTTTAGTTCTGCAAATTAATAAATACAAACCGGAATTATTGCGTATTTATTACGCATTAAAGGAGCTATATGTAAGTTTTTGCTAACGTTAGCATCAATAGTTAATTAATCACTTTATATAGCTATATATGTAGCTATAGCTACATAGCTAACGTTAACACTGCAAGTTCAAATTCAAAACTAATACTCGCCAACAGTTTTACTCCACTGAAGTTAGCATGCTAACCAGCTAGCCACAACCTGTTCCAAGCTAACAGCTGCTAATGCTAATGTTGGCTATATATATATATATATATATATATATATATATATATATATATATATAAACTAAGTCAAAACATTAAATCTGAATGCAAAAAGTTTTTGCGTTCGCCTTCAACTTTAAATGTTTTCATTCACTCCCAAACTGCTGAGTTTGCTAACATGCTAACGAAGCAAACACCAAAACAACAAAACATCAAGTCAAAACCAAAAAGGTCTGAGCAACAAAATTAACCAGGTTGATGATAAAATTAAAAATATTCTGTCATTTACTGCTGATTATCTCGTCCCAGACTCGTCTGTTGTGGTTGCACCCTCCAGTGTTTTTCACATCAGTGTGTGTTTCCAAGCACACACACGTGTGTGTATGTGTGTGTGTGTGATCCGTCAAGTCTGTCACAGCATGTGAAAGTGAAAGTGAGTCAGTGGAGCTTCACCTTGACGTAGAGCTGCTGGAACTCCTCCAGGTTGAGTCGTCCGCTGGGGCAGTCCTTCAGGAAACCCTTGTACCACTGCTTCAGCTCGTGTTCGTTAAACTCCGTGTTCTTCACCAGATCCTCCATCACTTCAGGGGTCAGCTTGCTGTTCTGTTTCCCCATTTTGCCTTAAAACAAAAACAGAAACAACAACAAACAAAAAAAAAAAAAAAAAAAAAAAAAATGTGAACCTTCAGTTAAAAGAAGTCTGGAGGGCGTTTGGTCTAGTGATTCATCGCGGCTGGAAACAGATTTCTAGAGTAACTGTGAAAATGCAAACCAAAGCTTTGTCTAAAAATAATCTTTATAACAAATGACTGTAATACGAGGCAGCGGGACAGTGTCACATGTTGGGAATTAGTCCTGTTAGTTCATATTCTTCTGCTTTTGTTGTTTTCTCGTTCTTTGATCGACTATGTGTCTCTTTGTTTTATTTATTTGTTGTTTGAGACAATATGAACCCTGAGGGAAAGTTTCAAAGTATCAAAAATACCATCAGTTTGTTTTCAGTATCACAAATTATTACTTTCTCTCCAATCAAACCATTCCTGTTGTCGTCTTTAACAATTTATTTTCCTAATGACGTGAATCTCACTTTCAAATTAAACCCTGTGGATTTTCTAAAGTGTCGTAATGACGTCTTAAAGTGTCGGGTCCCGCTGTGACTTTTCAGACAAACTCAAGCGTGTTTCGTGTTTAATGTCCCTTAATTTCTGCGCTGCAGCTGTTTGCACCCAGCTGACGCCACCACTTTATGGCCTCGATTAGTTCATTAACCTACGATTTATCATGACTCGGTGTAAAAACATCTCAGCGTCGACTCTCTGCTCAGATGTTTTATTAGACCTGTGTAGTTTAAAAAGACCAGAGGAGACATGTTTTAGGAGCAGAGTGTGCAGAGTCGATGTGTTTCTGAGAGGAGACAAGACTCAGGCAAATGTCCAAGAGAAATGCCGCAGTCAAACAGCGAGGCCTCGCCACGCTGCGCTGGTTTTTACTGAGCTTCATTTCTTTTCTTTCAGGCGACCACTTTCCAAAAACACGTCACAAATCCTGAGCCTGGCTTCATACCTTATGTTTGTTGGGATCTTTGCTTTTTATTTCATTCAGTTTGCTATAAAAATCCACTCAGCCACAAAAAAAATCCACCAGACGTCACTTGGCTGTGAAGCCTGTTTTTAATGGCTCATTAATGTCGTAACGACCCAACAAACGGGGACTTGTTTTAAACATTTTCCCTGCAGTGTCTTCACATATCCAACTCTGACGTCAGTTGCCAAAACAGCAAATCTGTTACAACAAGAAATCACTACATTAACGTGGCACTTTTCACAGCTTCGACACCTTCGATCATCTTTTTGAGTTTGAGTTAAGGTTCGTCCAAAAAGTTGCCAGATTCGTCTGTAAATCTGGCAACAAAGACAAGAAGTTGGCAACGTTTCCTGCCTGTAAACGCCTCCAGTAACACAAACCGAATGATTTTGAACGAGCCGCAGCCAACGGTAAAACTCCCATCACTCAGTCAGTGATCGACGTCGACATTTATAAGGTCTGATCCTGCTGCTGCAGCCAAACGAAAACTGAAATGTCCTGAAGAGAAACTAACAAGTGTGATGGAAGGTGAGATATCAAAATAAAATCTGGTGCAAAATCAAAAACAAACTCAAAATATTGAGATTTATGAAGCTACAGTTAGCGTGCGCTTAGCTTAGCTTAGCATAGCTTAGCATAAAGACTGGAAACTGACAGAAAGAAACAAGCATGACATGGTTTTGTCTGACAAGCAGAATTCAGACTATTTTTCTTGGGTTGATGTTTGGATTTTCTGGAGCCTCAAACTTGCAGATAAGAAAAGATGAGTCTGAATCTGTTTCCAAACTTCTGATTGGCTGCACAGACATATTTATGACTCAGATATGAGAGTAACATCAATGAACAGGTGGCAAATTATATGAGGAAGTTGTGAAACTAAGACGTGTGAAGGTAAATGTGGTCAATCAAAGACAGAGAGACAGCAGCGTGTCAGAATGGACGAGTTATTCTTAGTAAATGTAGGAAGAAAGAAAAAAAAAAGAAATGTAATAACTCCTCATTTGTCGAAGGACGTCCATGAGACACAATTAGGGAAACACTTGACTGAGGAAGAGAAATGTATTTTACCTTGAGAAATGTTTCCAAACAGAACCACAAACCCACAGAGCTGCAGCTACATTGACAAACATTATAATACTGATATAATATCAATAACAACATCTGACTGTGTCTTTATAACTTCAACACCAAACCTTAGACTCCATGGACGTCATGTTTACATCTAAGTCTGTTGTTTCCGCAGGACTATTCAAAAAGTGATAAACTGATTTGGATCAAACTTGGTGAAGAGATTAAACAGGACCTGGAGAAGAACATGTGAAATTTTGGTGCAAATACAAGAAGTTTTAATGGATATTTGAGTCTATAAATATGGATGAAGGTTTAGTAAAAAAAACAGTTCTTTTAAAAGTTCTTTCAGTTGTGTTTTCTGTCTCTGATGAATATGAAACTAATCATATAAAACATGTGTACTTCAGTGAACAACAGAATCACTGTATTTTTATTCTTTTTATCTTTATTCTTTAATTTAGACCTCAGAAATTAAACGCTCACAGCATCAAAATTGTCAAATTGTATCATGAGAGATGTTGTGATACCTACAAATATCATATATTGATGAAACTTGTGATTTAAACGCCTAAAAATTATGTTGTTGGTTTGTTTGTAGATCCAGTTTTTATGCCTCAGTTTTGGAAGAAGAAGAAGGGACTAGCTCGACTCGTGACCAAAGTGAGTTGTATATACGTTACTTCTCTAACTAATAAACTGCTGATATATCGTCTCTTTCAAACATGGCGGTTGGATTCCCTGAGGCACCTGATGAGGCCGACGCCCACTGAAACATGTCACTGTAATCAGATCTCTGATGAATTAATAATGGACAAGCAGCATTTTCCCGTTAAATGTCACCTCAGCTGCTCATCAAGCTTTCTGATTACATGTATTTATACAAATCAAGACCCTTTTTTCTTCTTCCCCAGCTCAAGACGCCTCCATCACTACAACTGACTCTCTCGAGTGCCGCAGTCATGATGGGAGCTCAACAAAGAATTATGGGTCGTTTACGGAGCCGAGACACAACATTAATCTAGACGTTTCCCCGACAGCCGTAACCCTCAGGCCCCGGCAGCTCAGCCGGTACACACAGATTATACAACAATAATCTGTGTCACAACACAACAAAAGCGTCCGGATCAAATCTTTCATCTGTAGCAGAAGCTTTTCAAGTGTGACCCACTGGGCGCAGAGTTTCAGTTATCTCATTCATGATGTGGATCATGACCCAGTGATCCTTTCAAAATCAGTTACAAACACACACAAAAAAGCAAAGCAGCTTTTTGGCTTCAGAGAACAAAACCTGTCGCTTTATTTATAGTAGGTTGGACACTGATATTTGGCAGCATGTTGGATTTGGATCCATAAAGTTTGGTAGATTAACAAGAGACAGATCAATTACAAAGAACCAGTTTTTGTTCTTAGATATTGAATTATTTACAGCTTCACAAAGACGTCACTTTGTCCTAAACTCTACTAGATCTGCACCATAATTATCCAAACATAACTTTATAAGATACTGATGTAAAAGTTTAAAAATGTCTGAAAGTTTCCGGTCTCTTCTTTCTGGATTTTCACCATAATCTATAAAGGTTGTTTCTGTCTTTCCACCAAGTTTCAGTTCAGCAATTTTTGTGACCTCCTGCTGTCAGATAAACAACCAGTAGACACAGTGTGAACACAACCTCCATCCTGGAGGTAACAAGGGAGATTCAAAATGATTCAGAGTGGATACGAGCATCAGATGCTCAGTTCAGATCCAGTAAATTGTTCCTGAACTGAAACTGCTCGTTGAATAAAAGCAATCAGCCCCGAGCAGCACACAGTTGTCAGATAATGTAGGCAGCGACTAAACAACGCTGCCCAAACATCTCGAATGGAAATTACACCCTTCTTCTTCTACACATTTAATGATCTGGGAATCCTCTGCTTCGAAAAAAAAAAACACATAAAATGTCTGAGCACTGCAGTGAGACTGAGGACGGCAGCTGCAGCTGGAGACAGATGTGTCCTCCACATATGTGTATTTACACAGCACATATGTCCAGTATGTGTTCTTATCTACAGGAGACCGGTCGTGTGTTTACATCCGGTCACTTATCTTTATGGACGAGTGTGTGCACTCTACATCCCAACGCAACAGGAATCATTAAGATTTAAGCCTGAGTGCTGCATTTCAAGGCGGCGCAGGCACATTGTGAGCAGATTGTCAGTGTATCAGTGTATGATGCTGCAGCCCCAACACAACAAAGACAAAAAAAAAACCCTCAGAGGGAGGAATTAATTTCAGATAAAAAGCTGCAACCTTTTGATGTGGAGCTGAAAGTTCAGTCACTTCTGTGGGAAGTGAAGAGTCTTGAAAAACTGAGAAAAGCTGACGTTGGATGTGTGATGTCGCGATAAGCTGAACGGTGACATCCTGCAACCAAACTCTCATTTTTTTTTTTTTTACAATCAATATTTAAAAGTTAAAACTTCCAACCTGAATGTGTCATGTGATTATTTTGGTCGATTTATGATCGAGTGATCACGTCTGCGCTAAGATGGACGCTAACGCTGAGATCACACCTCCACTCCTCCCATTTCTGGCTCAGAAATCGAGATCTGAAGTGAACCGTTGATTTAAAGCTTTTTTACGATATTGATACGGGTATTTATGCAGCAGAGCTGATTGTTTATCTGTGCTGCTGGTGAACTACAACATATCTCGGCCTTTTTGCACAAAAAAATAGCCGAGACAATAAGATGCAATTAGATTTACTCCACAGAGCGAGAATATGTATCTTTAGTGATTCATTTATGGGGTTAATACCACCCACTCATAGTTCATTTTTTATTTAAAAACCTGCAACTGTACAATCTTAAAAGCTGCAACCTTTTGATGTGGAGCTGAAAGTTCAGTCATTTCTGTGAGAGTGAAGAGTCTGATGTCTCGATACGACCCCGACATCCTGCAGTTCTACAACAAAACTCTCATTTATCATTTTGCAATTAATATTATCAAACAATATTTAAAGTTAGATGTGTTATGTGACTATTTTGTGCTAATTTATTAGCTCAAGATGGATGCTGACCCTGAGATCACGCCTCCACCGTGGCTCAGAAATCAAGATCTGAACCGAACGGTTACGACATCGAGCTGATTGTTGTTGGGATTGTGCTGCTGGTGTCTCTGCTCTGTGACGTATTGAATCACATACAGAAACATATCTGGGTCTTATTGCACAAAAAAAAGAAAAAAAATATCTGGTGCAACAAGGTGCAATTAGATTTACTCCACAGAGGGAAGAGGATGTATCTTTAGTGATTCGTTTATAAGGTTAATACCACCCACCCACAGCTCGTTTTTATATTAAAAAGAAAAAAAAATCCTCCAACTGTACAATCTTTAAAGTGACGCAAGTTGGAGCTTCATCCTGCGGCCAGTTTAGTTTCATTAAAACCTCGAGGAGGGAAAAAGGATAAAGGCATTGAAGGGGATGTAAAAGTAATCAGGCTGTGATTTGAGACGGATGCAGAGGCGTGACACCCCCCACCCCCGTTAGCTCTTAATTTAATGCATTTGCATCAGTTATAAAACACAGACACAAACATGCTGCTGGTGCTTAATCAACAAATGTCAGTGGTTTTCTTTTAAAGCTGGAGACGTGTAGAGGGAGTGTGGGACAAGTCGACACTGTGGGTCAGTCTGCAGTGCGATGCAGAGCACAGCACCACGCTGCCTCTAAACCTGAGTCATAGCCCTTTGTCTACCAGTCCACTGGGACCATGTCACTGCCAAAAATATGCTTTTATAAAAAGCTCGTAGTAACACATGGTGAGGCAGGTGCAGCCTGATGAATATATATGTTAGATGAGATGAGTCATTTTATAGACATGTAACAATTAACAGACCTCCACCACCACCCTCCTCCTCTTCCTCCCCCTTCTCATCCTCCTCCTCCTCCTCCTCCTCTCTGAGTCGGGATGTGGGCTATTACATAACAACGTCCCTTTACCATCATTTGCCAACAGGGGATGACCTTGAGAGGCAGGCAGAGCCCCGGCCCAGAGAGCGAGAGAGAAAGAGGGGGGGGAAGCACCACCAGAAAGATAAAGGCTTTTATTCTGGAAAGCCTGGAAGATTTCTCTCTTGCTCTCTCTCTCACTGTATGTATGTGGTCATGCCTGCAAAAAAAAAAAAAAAAAAAAAAAAAAAAGGCAGCAGCTTCTCAATGAGGATGATGTGGGTTAAGGAGACACACCACACCCCCACGATCGTCCTGCACACACACACACACGCGCAGCACGCACACACACACACATCCTTGCAACATCAGCAGCATCAGTAACTGAACTACAACAGTAAACACCACAGTGTTGCACCGAAGCATCACATGTAGTTTATTCACAACAAATATTGAATCAAACAGTCTGCAACTGATTTGTGCCTCTTCAGTTTAGTTAATGGTGTGTGTGTGTGTGTGTGTGTGTGTGTGTGTGTGTGTGCAGTGAGTGAGCCCGTGTAATAAATAAATAAATAAATAAAAAGATGATCATCTAATGTTGATAAGTCGCGTGCAACGTGTAAATATCTGCAGGAAAAAAATAATAAAAAAGCAGCTGCAGATGCTTTTATAAATGTCATGTGTTCCTAATATTATGGACAATAAATCCACTACATTATTATTATTATTATTATGGCATATCATGGTTACAAATATATACATATAATATATTTATATATATTAATCTAAATATATAATCCGGAGCTTTCTTCTTACCTTATGAGAGTCAGGAGGAGAAGAGTCCGGTGTGATGTGATGTGTGGGGCGGTCAGGAAAAAACCTGCGAAGACGCTTTTTAAAAAAAATAATAATAATAAAATAAATAAAAACAATAAAAAATGAAAATAAACCAACGATTTAAAAAAAAATGCTCCTCGATCGAGCTGAAGATTTCTGTGTTGTTGTTGTTTAAATTTTCTGAGGTTATTTGTATCAGTGTTGTTGTTTTTTCTTTAAAATTGCGGGTAAGAAAAGTGAAGAGTAAAACGAAGCAGGTCCGTGAGATGATGCTGCCAAACACACACTGATACTGAGACTGAGGCTGCTGCTGTAGCGAGGGGAGGAGACAGGGAGGGGAGGGGGAGGAGAGAGAGAGAGAGAGAGAGCGCTGAAGCTCTACCTCACTCTACCACTGTGCGTCATTCTTGGCTAAAGTCTCCATGTATTATGTAAAAAAAAAAAAAAGAATAAATATCACACAAAAACACGAGTGTATATATGTCACGATTAGGTTTAGACGCTTATTAACTAACGAATTATTCAATATGTTAAAGATAAGAAAGCGAAGCTAGTTTATCTTTTGGCGCTGGGAAGAGGCTAACCGGAAGTTAGCCGGTTAGCTAAACCGGAAACCCAGTTAATGATATTAACAAGTTACTTGTCTCGGTTTAATGATTAACTAACTCGTTTGTAAGGTGAGTAAATCAATGATTAATTACAATAGCTGGTTTAATACGTTTAAATAACCTACTAATATCAGTGTCTATAGTTGAAAGTGCAACTTTTAGCTAATTTATTGTTTCGCGCCACTAAGATGCTAACCGGAAGTGTAGCAAGTTTATTTTGGTTTGATGCTTAAACAACTCGTTTATAACGTAAGTAAATAAAGAATAATATATAATATATTGTTACATAAGTTTTAACATACCTATGGTATTGGAGTAAATATTTAAATCAGGGAGAGGAGAGGGAATTAGAGAGAGAGCTGCTGCTCTACCTCACTCTACCACTGGGTCATTCTGGGCTAAAGTCTCCATTTTTTATGTTAAAAAAAAAAAAGTAAATATCTCACAAAAACACGCGTTATCTCACGATTAAGTTTAGTTGCCCATTGTTATACACCAATGACTATTTAATATGTTAAAGATGAGATGCTAACACAAGATGCTAAAGAAATCTAAGCTAATTTAGACGCTAACCGGAAGTTTAGCAATATTAGCGACCCAGCTAATGAGATAAGCAAGATACTTGTCTAATGATAAACAAACTCGTTTATTAGGTGGATAAATCAAGGATTATCTGTAATAGCAAGTTAAATGTCAGTGTCTGTAGCTTAACATGCAATTTAGCTTATCTTAAAACTACAGTAAGTAATGATGCAAATGCTAACGTCATTATATTTAAGCTAATTTATCCTTTCGCGCCAAAAAAAAGACGCTAACCGGAAGAGTAGCAACGTTAGCTAACCAGCTAAGAGATGAACAAGATATTTGTTTCAGTTTAAGGTTTAAGTAACTCGTTTGTAATGTGAGTAAATAAGGAATAATTTGTAATAGTTTGTTAAAAAAAATTTTTTAAATAGATGTCATTTCAGAGTAAATACTTTGCAGGGTTGGCTTAACTGAATACCACAGTAAGCTAACAACGATTCAATGCTATAGCTGTTATATTTAATACACAATATTTAGTAAATGTTACACTCATATGATAATCTTATATTAGTAATTATAAAAGTGGCTAGATTTAAGAAATTAAAATGATCTAAATCGGGTAAATTCTTTTATATTTAGTGTTTGGATCTATGCTCTAGCTAGCATACCAACAAAAGCTGTTAGCCGTCAGTCCCAACAGAAGCTAATATTAGCAGCTAGCTAACATCAAAATACGTTTTTATCTAAAACCTTAGTTTAATTTATAATATTGTGATGTGTCTCATTAATTATTAGTGATAACATTAGGCTATTGTATATTGTCATTTGACACTTCATAAATAAAATAGATTTGAATTCAAAACAACCCTTAACTTTAAATACAATTAGCTTCTAAAAATATTAAGAAATTGTCATGATATTTCATTGTATTGTGTAACATAAAACAAAGATGGATGACTTAAGTGGTAGCAATAACAGCATTACATCTGATTATTTAAATCAGTCTAATTATTATTTTATTCTGCAAAGTATATTCAATATGATGTGTACTTCTCCTACTTATCAGCATTTTCCACAGAGAGACTTATCAGAAAAGCACAGGAATAAATGGTAAAATTAATTTTGGATGAATCCCTGTGGTTTCAGGAACTGTACATGTTGGCTCAGTGTCAGATTGTCTTCATTCAGTGGTACATTTAAACATAACATAGCTGTTGTTACGAATGACACCTGTGCTTTCCCCATTGTGACAAGTCAAAATGTTTACTATGAAAAAGGCCCCATTGTATTCATGGTAACAAAGCTAGCATTGTCAGAAAGTGATGCAGAACGACTCCCAATGGGTGATGGGGAGTTTAAAGTAGAGAAACAACACAACAGTGACAGAGCTATAGAGCCGTTCCTGCATTGTGTACACTGAATCAGCATCATGCTGTGTGACAAGCTGTTCTGGTAAAGGAAATACACTCACTGAATATTATCTTGTTATGTCCGTTACTTCAGAGGTTCACAGAGAGATTATTTTATGTGTTTGGAACTTCAGGTTCACAACACTGGTGTTGAAATCTACATTTTTAGACACATTTGCTTAATTTTGATAGAGTAACATAATTTATTGATCCAGTAGTAGATGTAGTAGTGTGTGTTTATGATGCTGATTTCACACTTGTGCTGTTTCTATTTTCAGTTAAGAAGATAGAAGAAGAAAATGGATGAGATCACAAACAAAGATGTCGGCCTAAAAACAGAGAGAGAGAGAACTTCACCAGTCTCCCCAAAACGCCCAAGGACGGATTGGACAGTGACAAATAATCATGGCAGGAAAATGAGGTTTGACTTTCCCGAGCTTTTGACATTTCACAAAACAACTGTCTACCCATCATCAAAAAATGACAACGTGGCGCTGATGTACACAGCAGCAGAGACTGAGGGTGTTCAAGGTGAAATATCTGATGATCAACCACAAGACGCTAAATTAATCGTCACCACTGTTGCTCAAACTGCTTCACATGCTGATAATGTGCTCACAGGATTGTCTCAAGTCTGTTTCATCGCTGCTGAGAGACACCTCCTGTGTCTGGGGGAAGACGAGCAGCCTCCACTTACTGAAACTGACAAGCTCAGCTCAAACCCGTCGGTGGATGATGATGATGATGCAGGTGGAGCATCAGCAGAGTCTCACTCTCCAGCCGGCGCTGACACGTCCAGTCTTCCTGATTGCAAACGACGGGGGAAATCACTCGAAGATGAACAAGACGAGCCCCCCGGTGGCCGACACCCTCCTGCCGGAGATGAAGACGAAGAAGAAGATGGGAGACAGATACGAGGCAGTGTCAGTCAAACCCGAAGTGATGAAGAGGTCACATGTCACAGGTCTGATTGCACTTATGAAGATGCTCCACATGACGCAGGTTTCTGTAAAACATGGAACCAATCAGCTGAAGTTACAGCAAGTAATCAGATGGAGAACCAGCCTGGATCCAGTGAGAATATCCTTTTCAACAAGGATGAAGATGAAGAAGAAGATGAGGGTAAGAGTCGCATGTCTCTCGCTGATTATGCAGACTCTAAATCGTTTAACCCAAACCCTGAGCAGCACCCCCCTGGGAACTCAGCAGAAGGTGAACAAAATGAGCAAAAAATATCAGAATTGCAGATTAATGAGGATGAAAATGGGGCCGTCTGTGATGGGGAAACAAAAGGCCACACTAATGAGAATGGTATGAGCAAAAACCTGATCCCTTCCGTTGCTGTATGTGCCCAGGGATCAACTGTTTCTTATGATGTGGCATTAGCTGAGAGTGTGAGAGTCGAAGCTGATGATGACCTCTGTGGAGCGAAAAGAGAACGAGCTGCCGAAGCTTGTGAGAGTGAGATGGCCAATCACACAACAGAGACTTCAACGCCTGTAAGAATCAGTCAAGAGTTCGCTGAAGGAGATAATGATCCAGACCCTTTCAGTGTAATTGACCCTGCAATCTGGAGCAAAGCTAAAGAGAAACACTGTAACTCAAACTCAGACACAACTGCAGGTGTGGTATTATTATTATCTTCCACAGTAAAAGTCTGCGAGACTGAAACACCTCACCCTCATCTGTTCACTGACGTCAGGTCGTCACATGAGGCTGCAGCTCCCGGACAGATCAAGCAGGTTAATCACCAAAGCACAACACAGACACAGCAGCTCAGAGATGAAAAAGAGGATTTATGTCAGTTGCATACAGCAGAACCACAGGCTTGTTCCAGCCCCATCAATGAAACACACAACATGACTGGTAATGAAAGCAGCTGTCACTGTAAACACAGCCCAAACCCCAGCAGCAGCAGCAGCATAACACTTCCTCCTGCAGGAGACGGGCCACAAGAAAGTCATTGCTCTGTAAGACACGAGTTGAAAGAGCAGGATCAATCCGACTGTTTTCATGTCGGCCTTGACAAACTGAATACACAAGAGGCTGAAGATTCACAGACTGAAACTAACAGATTGGTCATGACAAATCCAGAGATAAAAGAAAGAAAAGACACAATAAGTTTTGTAGAAGATGAAAAACACAGGGATCATATCTGTGACTGGACAGAGCAGAACGTTAGTGAATGTGACAACAGGTCAGTGGTTGTTGAAAATAAAGAAAAGGAAAGAAAAGATGTGGAACATGTTGGAGAAGAAATTGAAACCAACGGGCAACAAAATTCAGAGATATTGGTGAAAACAGAGGAAGATCTGCAGCAACAAACAAAAATAGACACGACTGACATCAACAAGAGTGAAAACGGTGACAAAATAAGTCACGAAGAACCGAATAACCTCAGTTGTTTTCACGATTATCAAATCAGAGCTGAAACTTTTCTGGATGAAAACAAAGATGAACTTTTCTGCATCACTCTCCCTCCGATTAGTGATGCAGTCGTGCCGTGCCAGGACGACAGAAGCCATTCACAAAAAAACAACCACAACCACAACCCCAACCCCACTGCTCTGAGCTGTAGTGACAGATTTTCTTCGGTGCCATCTGCCTTCGCGTTCTGTGACCGGATGCCACGGGGCTTCGACACTTTCGAGAAGATCCAGCTTTTACCAGATGATGATGATGACGGCAATGATGATGATGATGATGAAGCTGTCGGCCTGTGTTGCAGCCCGATCCTCACCAGCTCGGCCGAGCAGCTGTTGGAAACGTCAGAGCAACAACTTCACTACGACATGATACCAGTAGACGAGGAGGAGGAGGAGGAAGGATCTGAGTGTGACACTGAGAACATGGCGGATGAGTTTTTAAACAGTAAAAAACTTCCAAATTGTGTCTCTGAAGCAGATGTCGTCGCTCTCGATCGGCCTGAGAAACAGCCTGACTGCGAATCAGCTTGTGATTCCTGCGACTACATCCGTTACGAATTCAACCCTCAGTCATCATCCTCCGCTGTTTGCACTGAGAGTGACAGCACATCTGATGCGAACGCCCACCCTCAGTTTGAGATGAAGAAACAATTCGACATGGTCTTGAAGGAGCTGAGCTTGTTTTTTGAGATCAGCGCCAGTGATTTTACTCGTGACAGCAGAGAGTCGTCACCACATCGGTGCAGAGATTCACCTGAAGCCTCAAACTCCAAAAAACACCTGAGCAGCCCAGAGGTGGGACAGAGAGATGCACCGTCAGGTAACTACACGTCATGAATGAACTACAGGACGTACACATGAATAGAAATATAGTAGCAATTTAAAAAAAAAAATAAAACATTAAGTGTAAGCATAAAAATAAAATATGACTATAAGTAGGTAAAAGAGATAAATACATTTACATGCAGACGTTTCTGTACATGATCATTTCCTGTTTTACTTTGGTAACACATCCTCATGTGTCTGTTCTTGTTTTACTTCCTGTCTTTTTCTGTTTCCCTCCTTTTAAGATCATTTGCTCCGCCCTGATTGGTTCACCTGTGTCTCTTTGATTATTTGCTTCCTGGTTTCCTTCACTCTGGCTTTTTTTTTCTTCTTTCTTTCTTGTCCCTGCTCTGTTTCCTTGAGTTTCTGTTTTTTTTTTGTTATTTGTCTCTGATCTGTTGCTTTTGTTTGGATTTTGAGTTTTATTGTGACGTTTTGCAGACGAAGACACAGATATAAAGAGCACCAGGTGAAATGAAGGATCTTTAATAAACAAAACTAACTAACATGCAGATGTAGAAGCCTGAAGACCGAGCAGACAAAAAGTTTGTTCATATGTAATTTAGAGACAATTTCAAAATGTTCAGTCACTTCCTTGTTACTTTTTTTTGACCAAATGAAATGAAAAACAAAAAAATCACTTGATTTAAACAAGATTAAACCAACTTTGGTTAATTGTGGTTAGATTCAGATATTAAGAAGAAGAACATCTTGTTACATGTGTTTTTTAGATGATGCTGATGACGACTGCAGCCTAGAAATGTGCGCTGGTGATCTGGTTGTTTCTCGAACCGTCGGCAGCTGTGACGGTGAGCAGGAGGTGCCTCTTAACAACCATCAGCAGCAGGAAGCATCGATGTACGCCGCAGAGAAACACAGAGGTTTGTTAACAGTAAAATAAAAGTTTTCATATCTTCAGTCATCGGTGTTGGTGACAAAGGTGACGCTAAATTTAGAGAATAAAGCTTCCAACTCTTCAAAGTTTGAAACCCATTAAGTAAAAATAGTTTAAATGGAGCTAACTGCTGCTTTATTGTATTGTTTCTGTCTTGTATTGTCATGTTATTTCCAGACTGTTGGATACGAGACTTTTAAAAGGTCAGCTGGGTTAATTCGGCGAGAAAACACAATTACTTTTATTGATTTGTCTTCTCAAATTGACACCGCTTCCTCTCATGAATGTTCAAATATTAATTTCCTTTTCCTCAATAAACTGCACGGGGATGATAACACCACAGTGAATACCAAAACACTGTTTAAGAGTAAACAGTAAAAAAAAGACAAAAGAGACTGAATCAGCCTCCTCCTCCTCCTGGCTGCCTCTGATTGCCGCTGTGTTTCTTCCAGATCCTCGAGAGACGGAGCAGAGGAGGAAAACGTGGTCGCCGTCCTTTGTGTGTCCACCGTTCCTGGAACAACTGAGCCTCAGTGAGTTTCATATTGTTACCGAAGACAAAAAAAAATTGAAAAGCCCACAAGTATTTTTGTTGGTTTCTCTCCGGATGAGTCGTATTTTTGAAATTAAAATAGAAGAGAAACATTAATAGAAAGTAATCATTAGAGAGGTTTGAGAACATCTTAATATAGTTTGATGACTTGTGTACCAGAGCCTGGGAGAGAGAAAAAATTAAAACCTTCACACATTTTATTAAAACGCTTAAACTATGAAAAATAAAATGCTAATTAATCACTAAAAAAGTAATATTACTTATAAAAGATTAAGTAATACTGTTGGTTGATAATCATACTTTATATTATCTTGTACACACTCAGTGTTAGCACTTAATTTTCAGCACATTAACCATAAAGCACAGGTGTCAAACTGTTCCACAAAAGGTCGTGTAGCTGCAGGTTTTTGTTCCAACCAGTTAAGATCAAATAGTTTGACCGATCAACTGTGTGAAGACTGAGATCAGTTAATTAAATGAGTCAAGTCTGCTGCTGCAGCTGCTGCTTGGTCAGAATAGAAACCTGCAGCCACGTGGTCCTTTGTGGAGTAGGTTTGACACCTCGGCCATAAAAGTGTCTTCTGACTTGAACATGTGATAAAAACAGGTTTACCTTTTACAAACTGACGTTGTTTGTTTCTTTGTGGTCAAGTCAGCTGACACTATGGATGGGAATTGAGAACCGGTTCCTATCTGGAACTGGTTCCAAATGGTGCCATGATCCATCAGCATCATTCGCATCTACATGTTACGTGATGACGCCACATTCTGCGACAGGAACGCCATGTTTTTGACAGCCAGCTCAGTACTCTATCTCGCCCCGCAGGACAACACAGCTCCCGTAGCTGAGTATAGCACATCATGCCCTGGCTCTCACCCCAACGCCCAGAAATGATAAAGGAATCGATAAAGAAATTAGTCAATAATAAGCGGAATCAACAATAGCCTTAATATTGATAATTTCTTATCGATTCCCATCACTAGCTGACACTACATTTGCCGTGTGCCTGTGTTCAAGCCTGTTAAATGTGTTTTAACAATGAGTTTGTGAAAGGTAATTTAAATTCATTTAAATCTTATTTCCCAGTATGATTTTTGTAGATATTTGTTTAACTAGTGTTTAAATCAATTAGTGTTTTATTTCTCACAATTTAAATGTAGTTGTTTTTTTATTCTCTCCATGGCCTTTTCTAGTCTCTACACTTTACTGTGTTGTGATGCTGAAAATCTCTAGAAAACATATATTAAACATGGAGGTGAGAGTCTCTCCCTCCTCCTTTTCCTCTTCACTGCCTTATGAACCATGTGTGTCTTCAGGGAGTAAAATGGGCTGAATATTTAAGAGCCAGAGTCGCTCTAACAACCTGCAGCTTCTACCTGCAGATGTGTTCACCGTGTCAGTCTAATAGCATGGTTACTCTCTCGGCACAGTGAGAAGCAATCCATAAAAAAGAAAAAGCATCAGGAAAAAACATATTTTGTTTGTCAGTGTGATGAACCATTAACGGAGTAGAAAAGCCTGAATGCCTCGTGGGCCTTTGGGCCGAAAAAACAAAACCAGACACAATATTAAATGTGGACTTACAGGATGAAGTCGGTGTTTGATGGACACCCTGCAGGACTGAGTCATACTATTATTTTTATTTTATTTTCATTTTTGTGTGCAGGACTCCCGGAGCCGCCCAGGAGACTGGAGCCTCTGAGAACCTGCGCTCGGCCGATCAGAGTCGGTCTTTCAAAGAGAGCGAAGACCAAACGCCTGCACCGTCCTCACCCCTACAAATGAACGATCGAGGTGACGTTTTCATGAATTTTAATGTTACACATCGTTCAGCCTCCACTCATTCCTTTTTAAACATTTTCCACATATTTATTCATCTGTTTATTTATGTATTCATTATCACACATGTTAGTTCTCATTAAAGATGTTTACATATTTATTCAAAAACCATTTCTATTATAAAACACATCCGTTAATATATTTAGCGTCGCTACATGTGATTAATCCTCGCGTGTGTGTTATTGTTGGTGCACTGATACAGTATGCCACTTGTTTCTGTAACGTGTGTGGGCGTATTCAGTCATGATAAGTGAGCGGAGTATGTTCTTGTTGCTGTATTATTTAATGGGTTCACATGTGTTGGATGCAACATGTCCTGCAGCTGTTCTGTAGGAGGTTAGTTGGAGTTTAATTTTTTTTTTTTTTTTTTTTATAAAAGGGGCCCATTTTCCCTAAGAATTAAATAATTTATTAATATAAGTGAATATGAAATGTGTTTTTCCATGCATACACTTTACATGACCTGAGCAACAACATGGATCCTAATTAATTCCTTCGTATTTTTAAACTAAAGATAAGACCTGGAAAAAAAAAAAAAAAAACATGAACTGGTTTCAGGGCACAGCAGGTGGAGATACCAAGTTGCTTTTAACATGAGTCAGCACTTGTTGCATCAGCTGTAGGCAGCAGTGGAGGAGACACTTCAGCTTCAGTGTGCAGGTTGGGTCTGTTTACCTGACATCCATTACTCCATAAATGTGAGGTGAATATGGTTTTTTGTTTTTTTTTTTTTTTTCCTTTTCATTCTCAAGTCAGGCTGTGTTTTCTCCATCATGGAGGAGAGGCAGGTTGGAGGCTGATGCAGTGGGTGTAAGAGAGGAAAACACTAGTGCGCCTGTTAGCATACTAATGACATACACATACTGTTGGTGTCAACAAGAGCAACAATACCCTCGGATATGCATGAGCACAGTTACACTAATAAACAAGTTCAGCTTATGGAGCGTTCATAGTTTGGTTTAGACTCGAGACTCAACAATCTTTATTGTCATTATGCAAGGCGCAATGAAATTTTGTTCAGCAGCTCTTGGCTTTAAGGCACACAAGTAAAACACTTAGTATAAAATGAAAATAAGTAAAAAAAATGAAATAAAATAAAATAGAATAACAGTGCAAATTAGTGGAAGGGTGAATGAGTGAAGTGATGGATTTCACAGCTCTGGGGAAAAGCTGCGTCTCAGTCTGTTGTTGTGGGTTTTTATGTTCCTGTACCTCCTTCCAGAGGGAAGAGGCGGAAACGGTTCGTGTCCCGGGTGGGTGGAGTCTGCAGCTGTATGCTCGGTTCTCCTTTGGACCCGGCTGTCGTATATCGAGTCCAGGTGTGGGAGAGGACTTCCCACAATCCCCTTTGCTGTTGTCACCACCCAGGCCAAGTCCTTCCTGTCTTGTGTAGTGCAGCTCCCTGTTGCACTCAGACAGAGGATGCTCTCGATTGTGGCTCTAGAAGTTTGTCAGAAGCTGAGGGGAGAGTCCAGTCCTTTCAAGCTTCTTGAGGAAGCAGAGGGGTGTGATCCATCTTCCTGGATCTCCTGAAGTCCACAATGACCTCCTCAGTCTTGCTGGTTCTCAGGACAAGGTTGTTGTCTGAACACCATCCTGTCAGGTGCTGGATCTCTTCTCTGTAGTGAGTCTCATCATTGTTCAATATGAGACCCAGTACTGTGGTGTCATCTGCAAACTTGAATGAATTGCTGTACAGTCATGTGTGAACAGGGTGAAAAGTGCCGGGCTAAGCACTGTGGTGTGCCTGTGCTCAGGATCAGTGTGGATGTCGTGCGGTTCCCAATTCTCACCACCTGAGACCTGTTGGTGAGAAAGTCTCTGATCCAGGAGCACAGAGAGTCAGTCAGTCCCAGGTTGTGTAGTATCAGCGTCAGCTTGTCTGGGATCACAGTATTGAAACTGAAGTCATCCTGACGTAGGTGTTTGGACCCTCCAGGTGGGTCAGGGCTGTGTGCAGCGCTAATGACACTGTATCCTCTGTCGATCCCTGTATGCAAACTGATGTCTGTCCAGAGTCGCAGGGATGACGTCCTTGATGTGACAAGACGATCCTCTCACAGCACTTCATGATTAGCCTACCGGTGTCAGAGCGACAGCGCAGTAGTCGTTGAGGCAGGTGACAGCAAATGAAGGAGGAGTTTAATGATGGTTTATAAAGATTTATTTGAATTATTTGGCGTCTTTCTACATCATAGATTCAGTTTGTAGCTCCATCCTCGTCTACTCAGGAAGAAACTGATCTTTCCTTAGATGATGAAACACCTCCTCTTTCTTCCACTGAACCAAAACAAAGCCAGGATATCAAATATGAATATCAGTGTTGTTATATTGAGCAGTTCGACACTGGAGCCAGACTCTGCACTGGAGTGAACTGACACGTGTAGTTTGACCCATGTTCCATCTACTGTGACTTGTACTGCCACCAGCCACCAGGGGGCGATACGGATGTTTTGTCTTCTATTTCTGGCAGCTGTCGTGTCGTGTATCTTCATCTTGGTTGGTTAGATTTAGGACAATATCTTGATTTGGACACAAAATTTGTATTTGGTTGAAATTAGAGGATCTTTGTTGTCATGGTTACAGTTATAAAAACATGGTTACACACCAAGGTTATTATTGTTATAAAAAACCATGACCAACTGAAACTGTATCAACTAAAACGTTCCGGAATTACAGAAGTTTCACCTTTGTTTATTTATCAGCCTATTGAATTGATTTGAAATCGATATATTTTGCTCGAGTAGTTTTGGCGGCACCGTACGCCTCCTGACGGGCCACCACTTCTCGTTTACAGTCGGCTTGTTCTCACCAGGCTACCCGGCAAAATGGAGACAACATAAGTTGGTAGAAAGCAGAGTCTGTAAAGTCCTTTATGGGATTTCTTTGAATATGACGGCAAGAAAGATAAAAACAAGTACATTGTAGCAGAAACAGGTGATAAAATATATGAAATACCCACGAATCTGAAAGTTTTTTATTAGTTTTCTGAAAGAAAACTGATAAAAAAAAAAAAATTAGAAAAGAAATGAAAACCAGCAAACCGGCTCAAAAAATAATTGAAACGAACTTAATTAGAGACAAATAGGTCAAAACGAACCTGATGAGTTTCTGTGGTTCCTGTTATAATCACTGTGACCACTAGAGGTCGTCTGACAATGAAATTGTGTTAATTTGTAATTAACTGCTGCACAGAAAAACCTAAGAGTTCGCTTTTAAACTTAACTTTAAACTTTTAGACTTAACTTTTCATGCGTCCACTTTAAAGCAACTTTGTTACAAATTGTTCAAGGCAAACGTTAAACATTGTTACATTTTTAATGATTTGTGATTTAAATTTTGTCCATTTTGAAGAATCAAAATCAAAATGAAACAATATAAATTCTGTGACTTTTCTCTTTAAATCCATCAGCTGCGTTTCTTTTTTTTTCTTTTTTAGAATAAGATTCTTTTCACTTCCCATGACTCAAAGTTTCTAGTTAATGTACGTTTTTTTTTTTTTTGTTTGTTTGTTTGTTTTTTTGATTTTTTTTTTTTTTTTTTTTTTAGTTTTTTTGGGGAGAGGAGTGGGAAGCATTTATTTTTTTTATTTTTTATCTCAATGAGTAAGGTGCCTCAGCTGGTAGACATGCGAGTGCAAATCAAAAAGAAACGCCACGGTATAGCTTTCCAAAAATAATTGGATTCAGGCGCTACACATTCAATCTGCCTTTTTAATCAGGCACAGTCTGTGAAGGCCGGGGGCGTTGAATTAGATTTTTTTCGGACTGATAATGACTTTGTCAGCGCTGGTTGTGTCTGAACACTATTTGCCCAGTTTGTTTGGTGATTTGTTGCAGAGCTTAAGCTTCACATGTTGTTGTTTTTTTTCCCTTTTAGCTGAAAACTTATTCTGCTCTTGTTGGTAATAACAGTCGTTTTACTCCTACAAGCTGCCAATGTCTTAATACATTATTCATGTATCAATTTCTATTATTCTAACAGTTTAATGTTCCGTTTGTTGTCTTTAATGAAATTGAATTTCCATTTCCAGTTGCTAAAACAGCTTTTCATCTATTATTTCTCACTGATTACACACAAGCCAGTAATCCTCAGCCTTTAATGACACTGTGTGTTACCTGCTCACTTCTCTTACTTAATCGTCACATTTCAAAATTAAAGCGTGATGAGACGTTGCCACGTGTGCTGTCATCACAGTGGGAGATGAACCACAAACTTAATTATTATATTATTATTATATTAAGTTGCTGCTTTGTTCTACATTGTCCAGGTAAAAATACCAGCTGCTGCAGATGTTACAGAATCACAGTAATAAACATTATAAATGTTCAACTGATTGACTTCAGGAGTTTTTAGAAAGTTTTGATATTTATCTCATATTATGTTTGTATGTTAATGAAGCTTTCTACTAAAATATTGTTGCAGTGAAGCAGCAGGAACGACCCTCACACCCTCTCCTTCATACTTTAAAACATTAAAGCCACATTGTGTCATTTTTCAGGTTGTATGTTAACACATTTGACTCACAACTCTGAAGTCATTGGTTAGTAATAACCTCAACAACTGTTCTTGTAGGCTTTGAATTTTCCAGGTCGCCATGTTGCGTCGCCATGTTGAGACTACAACATCAGGTAAATACAGCTCCGCCTGTCGCGTTTTTGGTTGTTGATTCATCTAATATTGATGTCCGGATTCTTCCGTCAATGCTTCATGGTACTAGAAGATGCACTTGCTATTTTTGTTTTGATAATTGTCACTTGGTTCAGCTTGAAAGCATCGAAATAATCGCTACCAAAATAACAAATACCGATTTTATGTGGTACACGGCGCTCGAAAATCTGTCAAAATGTTTTAGTACGACTTTAAACCACTGCTCAACATAATATTATATTATATGTGTATATAAGGACTTATCTGACTGTTTTGTTTCGCTTAATGTGCCTTATAGTCTGAAAAATACAGTAACCTCATCAACTGGGAGAAAACTGGTAGAAGTTGTGTTGAATGACGTCTTGTTTATTTCTCTGCTACCATAGAAGGAAATGTGCTCTTGGAAAAGGGGGCGGGGCTAAAGGAAACTAGACGACCTCACCGCTAGATACCTTACAAAAAACCTTACACAGTATCTCTTTAACAGATTGTAATCTCTGATAGTTACATTACAAACAATTATACTTTCACTTGAACGGTTGAGGGAGCAGACTTCCTAACCTCTGGTTTATGTGGTCGTGCACGATCTCTCGATTGGATGATTTTTAAAACAAGACAACTGGAAACATGAAAACTCAGAGACAGAAGACTCAGACATGAAGACTCGGAGAAACTCAGAGAAACTCAGAGTCTTTTCTAACAACACATGGAGCTAGACACAGCTCTAGCTGAATAGAGCTAATACAACAAGCTAACAGCAGATTATCGTTTCGTCTCATTTCTGGTTGAAGTCTGATGAAGCTGCTTTTGTCTGATGACTGGTGTCACTGCAGACTGCAGCAGAATAATGTGTATTGTAAGTGATGTCTGTATCTGTATCTCCACTTCCTCTAGCTGAACAAACATTTAGCCAAAATATCTCAGACAGTCTCATCTGTCCAACACATGTCAACATCAACTAAACTTGTCAGAAAGATAAAGACTTGAACAAAGATCAGTCTGCTACGATCTGTGCTTATGACCTTTACTGCAGACGACCACCAGGGGGCGATCGAGATGTTTTCACATTGTTCATCTTTAAACACAGACTACGATTAAAAGAACAGAGATTATCTGTTAAACTCAGATTAACTGATTTTAGCCGGCGGGGCTTGGAGGACATTGTCCATCTGGTGTCTTGATCAATATAGATCGATTCGATCAATTCATTGATTAATGATTCAATATTATTGACGTAAAGTGAAAACATGGACACATATCGTCACATTGAGTCACTAAATTTCCAAACTGAGGCAGAAAATAAATAATTTCATACTTTTTATTTTAAAAACAGTAGTTTTTTGTTCATTTATCTAAAAGAGCTCAGAAATAAAATTGTAAAATAATTTTTTTTAGTTGCTCTTTGCAAGTTGATATGAACTGATGTGTCGGATGAATATTTATCATCTTGTATTAATCGATCGCATCAATCTCGTATTGATTTAAACATCTTTGTGCCGGTGGGTTGTTGTTAAAACGGTGAATTACAACGTGAAATAACGACTGACAGGTTTTAATAGATAAAAAGAAAACTGGTTGTTTTTCATGGACATGTCACAGTTTTGTTTTAAAATACTCTTTAACGTTAACTGTGATATTTTGTTTGTGTAAACTTGTATTTGCTTCGTCTCTGACTTAAATAAAAGAAATATTACATCTTTAGAAACAACAAAGAGTCTTTAAAGACTCTGGTGGATAATTCACTGACTAGACCAGGAGTTATCTTTATAATCCAGGGAACCATCATGTAAAACAGCTCGACAAATGAATCCTGGCAGTGATTTACATTCTTGTGTTTTTAATTTCTTCCCCACCACAGAAATTAAAGACATTAGACCTGCACACATTTGTTTTAGTTTCATTAGAGAACAAACAAACGGGTATTATCTCAGCGTGAGAGTCCAACTAACATTGTTATACTCGGGGAGAGACCTTGAAGATGGAGAACACACTTACTTCCTCTTATGCCCCCTGAATGGTTTGCGTGGCTCCTGTGTGTGGGCCGACCCGCTGAGGCCTATACTTAGAACCCTCGGAAAGCGAGATAATTAATGGGCTTCAGCCGATTCGTCTTCAATATTTCAGCAGCTAGAAAGAACCAGTTATTACCTGGCTGTGAATTTCTAATACATCTCCGGCCTAGGACGCTTGCAGACAGACAATAAAGAGAAAATATGTGAGTGATTAATAAAAGAAAAATGTCTTCCAACCTGAAACTAGTAGCTTTTTTCCTCACGGCTTCAAACTGTTGTTTACATCGACAGCGTCTTAGCATCTTTACATTATTATCAGCTGTGATGTCAAATTAGATGACGGCTCACGTCCAAAGCAAACAAGCAGAGCTTAAGCTAAGAGTTTTCTCCCTCAAACACACACACACACTAAGCCTACATAATGTGTGTATTTGCTGCCTTTTTTCAGATCAATAGCAATCACTGAGCCACAGTAGCAGCATCAGATGATCGACTTGGGAGACTAAAAATACTCTGATGTATCCGCCGCCTCTGCACACTGCTGAGTTCGCTGCTGGACTGTAACGCCACCAAAGTGACCACAGCTACACACTTTTCATGCTACAAATGTCACTAAGTGGATAATTTTGTCATTAAGAGCACAACGCTTTTTATTTTTGGTTTAATCCGTTGATGGGACGTCGCTGATAAGAAGCTCTGACAGAGAAAACCTGAAGTGAACCAGGACAAAAATAGCTTTTTTTTTTTTTTTTTTTTTAAAGTTGTTGATTTATTTTTAAATAGGTACATAAAAAAAGGTTTGTGAACACCTGAAACACACCCAGCTGCTGTTTCTGTGTTTCTCTACTTCCATGTTAATCTCTCGCTCTGCTCGGTACAGAGTGAAGGACAATAAGAGGATTTCACAGTTCAGTGTTATGACACAACTTTGCCTCATTGTTTCGTCTGTTCCTGAAAAGCTCTAATTAAATTGGCAGCGACCGGACAGCAGACGTGGCAGCGTTCGGTTGAATGAAAACGACGAGTCATTGATGGGAGAGGTGCTGTGGTCGTTTATAAAGACTTTCTATGATTTCATGATGTTGCGATCACACAAATAGACAAAAACTTCAACCAGTCGCTGTCGATTCTACGCGATCTTGCAATTTTCTTGTCTCTCTTGAACTCACTTCCTTGTTTCTGTTGGAAGACGCAGGAAACGTGAGATAAACTTTGTCACTTTTACAATGAATGAGTCTGTTTTAATGTGTCAGTCTTTCAAGGCAAAAAGTCAGAGCTGTCAGATGTTGTCAGTTGTTCATTTTGTTTTACCAAGAAAAATCTCAGGCTCTTTGGCTGCTGAATGTGTCACATAACAATGTGTCTGTCAGCGCTTTCTGTTGAAACAAGGAGAGAAACTAAAAGAAACTCAGAGCTGAATAAACACAAATTCAACCAATCCCTGTTAAATCGGCGCAACCTTGAAACTGTTGACCAGTCACAGAAACTTCTCCGTCGTTTCCAACTAAACTTGATCCATACGTCAGTGAAGTCACGTCCTTGTTTCTTTTAGAAGACGTAGTCTCACATTTACCTTCATCATCACTGCGAAGGACCAAGACGAACAGTAACCAGACAGTTCACCACAGAGAAGGAAACTATTTTATATTGAGGAAGTCGTCTGTTGAGAAAACTTTTAGTTCGCTGGTAAATTAGAAGGATAAACTCTTTATTACTGTACTTTTTGCAAAAACTCTTAACTTTCACTTGCTCCTGCAACTTTATTGCAACAAAATGTCTGAAAACACCACAACTTTCATTGCATTTTTTTTTTTTTTTTAGAAAAGCTGCTGTAAAACCAGACAAATTAGGCCTCAACAATTTGAAAAAACGTCTACACACACGACAGTCGACCGTTGCCCTGTGCATGTTTTCATACAGTTTAACATGACGGTGCAGGAAAGTTTGTTTACATGATGATTTAACTGGAGTTGACTCGACCTTCAAACTCATAATGAACAAAGACACGTTCATTCATTACTTCCTGTATAAAATGTAGCAGTAAATGAATCTTTTGGGTCGACGCTTAATCATCATCATCATTATCGACGGCGACTGAAAATAAGTAGCTATAAAATATGATGTTGCGTTGTGGGATTAATGGCTGGAAGATTGTGTCGTGGACTCTTTTGTTTCTGTTTCGTGTGGGAGTTTTTGAGGTCACTTCATATATATAACAGATGTGTAAAATACACAGTAAATGTGCATGAGAGAGGAAAAAAGGCTGGTGGCAGCTACAGACTGTAAAATAACAGTCTGAGAAGATCATTTCACGTTATACTGTTATGAAATATCTCTGACACGGTCGGTGCCAGTCTGTAACGTATCAGCTCTGAAGCGTGTCAGATGGTTTTCAGTGACTGTTGAATTGTAACTTGAAGCTGTAAATGGTAAAAAAGCAGAAACATGTCGCCATTTTTCAACATGAATACGTTTCATTCTTGGTTTTTGAGAATGTGGTGATGTGAAAAGAGAGAAACATGTAAAAGAAAAAATCCTGTTTTTTAGCCGTAGCTGTTGTTTTAATTCTCCCTTTGTGCTCGTGGTTTCATGTGGTGTTTTTGTCATTTGTTTAGTCAAACTCTCCCTTTAAGAGATATTTTACGTTGGTTGAAGTAATATCCAGTTTGACCGTCTTTTGTTTTCACAACCAAATAGTTAACAATGAAAGTAAATGGGACAGTCAGCCAAACGTATCTAAATCGCCTCCAAATACTCTTACACAACATCTTGTTTTCATAACAACTGGTGATGAAGGTTGTTCCACATCAGCAGATTCATCATTTTCCTGAACAACAGGTCAATGTGTCCGCGAAAAGCAAGAAAAATGATGAATCTGCTGATGTGGAACAACCTTCATCACCATGTTGGGTAAGTCTTGTAAAACAGTGTTTTTAATAAACTCTGGGTTCACTTACTAAGTTATCAGTACTTCAGTTTATGTGTAGGGACCCTATTCATGCTACTGCTGAAGTGAAGTGATATTTTGAGCTTTATTAGTGGTTAAAAATGACAATTTAGATACGTTTGGCTGACTGCCCCATTTACTTTCATTGTTAACTAACTCGATATTACTTCAACCAACGTAAAATATCTCTTGAGGGGGAGTTTTGACTATTCATGGTTAAATAGACTCTGGGTTCAATTTATTCTAGACCATCACTTTGGCTCCATTTTGAGTACATTTGTACCGTCGTCAATGTGTATTTTCACTAAAATCACCACGTTTCTCACCAGTGCAGTTTCTCTATATTCCCTCATTATGTTTGTAAAAACTTGCTCCAAAGTTTCCTTTAGAGGAAGTTCAGTTGAGTTGCTGACAAACTGTTAGTTTCCATTTAAACAAAACAACGTAATATCAGTAAAAAATCAAACATACAACCATTAAACTTTGGTTTAGTTAGATCTTCTTCCTGTTTGGAAACATCTGCAGTTTGTCATTTGGGTTTTTCTCTTTAATATCAATATTTCTTCGATGTCACATGATAATTCAGGTTTTATCTGAAGGTGTCTTAGTGGTTTAAACGTCGTAGTTGATGCTGATATTTTCTAAACTTGTGATGCGTCGTGTGTTTCACCTCTGAGGTGGTTTTAGATGGTTGGAGTTAAATTGTGACCATTTCTCTGTTACACACTTTTAACTTTGTCAGTTTGGCAGCTCTACCGTTTGGTTATGTGGGTCAGAGCCACACGATAAATCATCATCAAGGTCCGTGACATTAAAGCTGCTGCTGCTGCGGTTGTTGCTGTGGGCATCAGGAGAATCTGCTGCCGGACGATGAGGCCGATGGTTGTTTTAACGAGGCGTGTGGAGCTGAAAGAAAATGTAGGTGGAGCCTCTTAGTAATGGCCTGAATTAACAAGAGCCAAAATCTCTTATAACTCCATTATGGTACTTCATTACGAACACGCTGCAGCACCGTTTCAGTCCACCCACGCTCTGATCTGAACGCCGGCCTTTTTGTATCCAACGTTGTCTCCAGAGTTCAGGCTTTGAAGCTAAACGTTAACACGCTGCTCCTCTTCAAAACCTGCACAAAATATAAATAAATAATAATAATCACGCTGCTGTTCGTCAGAGTTTTCTGAGGATTCATTACTTTGAGTGGCGTCTGTGAGGTCTGCACATTTTCTAACACGTCGGCGTCGGGCTGATTAAACAAGAAGATACTCAAAGTGTGCGTTAGTGCTAAAGCGCAGTCACTGAGCTGACATGAAAATGAGAGGTTGTCATAAATTCACCGCAGCCAGTGACTAATCGCTGTCTGTCTCCGAGCTAACCTCACAGGCACGATGGGAAAGGGCATTAATCTACAGAGGACTAGCCGGGGAATGAACGTGTTCTCTTTCTCTGCAGTTTGTGCTTTTTTTAATCTGTTAAAAAAAAAAAAACGGAAACCACTTAAAACGAGGTGCTAATATTAGAGGAGAAGCCGGGGCCACATCCCAGTTTGTTTTGGAAGAGGTTCTGTTCGTTGACGGGCGTTGAAATGTGATAATGTTTTAAATGGAGCTGAGCTTCTTTTTGTCCTGATAAAGCTGAAATGTTCAGTCGCAGCTGTGACCGAAGTCCATGTGAAATTGATGGGGTTTTTTTTCCTGAACAGATGTGCCAGATTTCTGATGCACACACGCGCAAACATTTCCAACAACGCCGTGTTATCAACTATTTTTTCATCGCTGTCGTTTCACTTTCAATCCGGTGAAATGACGTGTTTATTGTCGACGCTGCAGAACGACTTAAGACACAAGACGTGTTATTTCCTCTCAGCGTTTAATCAGATTTAAATGTTTTTCTCCAGGACGCTCGTCTTTAAGCATGCCGGCCACGCTTCACATTCCTCGGTGAATTATTGATATTGAAACAGCACTTAACTCTGTTTGCTGTGGCCTCTGACTGAGGACGTCGGGTCACTGCAGGAGACGGGAGACAAATGTCACTAAAACACTTCCTGATATTTATGAAATAATGACAATAGTGACTGGTCCTGACTTTATCTAATGTGACAGTAGCTTGTTATCTTTAATTTTAATTAAACTGTTGATATTAACAGATAATATTCAACGTCTCCACATCATTTTGACCAAATTCCTGCAAAACTACTGATATAAGTTCACTGTTTGTCTTCTATTTATCTATTTTCATTTTCTCATTATGTCTCATATTTAGAGCCACAGAAAAGTGCAGAAATAAAGTCAAACTAATTTAGTTTCAGGTCTTTAGACACAGACAGTTTAGTTATTTAGCAGAAATATCCATTGTCTTGTCAAGTGAATAACTTCTGATCTAAAACACAGACGAGGATCAACGACAGTAAATAAATGGACGTTGGGTGAAGCAGCCATGAGCTGAGAATAAACAGGAAGTGACTAATATCTGTTTATTTCTGAAGAAATGAAGGATTCACTTTAAACAGTCTCTGAATGACGTCATCAAATAATTCAACACGTTCTTCTCCAGCGTCTCCGATCTCGTTTCAGATAATTATCCTTAAATATTTCTACGACCGTTTCCACCAGTTTGTGTCCATTTCGACGAATTTAAAATCAATTTAAAAACCAAAGTAACAAACAGAAAAACCTTCTGTTCTTTGAAGCTTCAATGGAAAGTTTCTCCGTTAGCGCTAAGCTAACATTAGCCTCCTCATCCTCTGCTGTCTCCACCGCCATGTTGAAACACTTCTTCTTCTTCCAGAGACTGGTCACGTGACCTATTCAAGGCTTCTCATTGGTTCATTTCTCCTTCTTCTACCACTTCTCTTGCTAATAATTCTTTACTGAACGTAGACTCAACTAATCCATTATTAAAATAGTTGGAAACTCATTTAATCATTGATGATTGTAATCGATTTAATCGATTAGTTGTTGCAGCTCTTCTACTATTTAATGAATATCATGTTTTATTTTTACTGTCTCATCTCTTTTATCTGTCCAAACTTTCTCCACGTTTCCATATTTAATATAAAATATTATCATTTAGCTCAAAGCTCCTCAACAAAATATGATCAGATGTTTTGTCCAGAAGAAGCTGAGCTGCTTCATCGTCACATTCCTGTTTCTCCTGAATCTCCTGTGTCACTCAGTTGTTCTACAGGAGGAGGAACAGTTATCAGGTATTATCAGAGTCGACTGACGGAGGAGAAAGTGTTTCATAACGTGTTCAGACGAAGCGTCTGCTGATTGGCTGACGACGGGACGAGCTGGTTCTTAGTTAAGAAGATTTCAGCGTCGCCGGATGAGTCGCATCAGAAGACGATGAGTCGGTAACATCCCTGTTGAAGATGCTTATGTGGCACAATTTAACAACATGCACTAAGCAGTGCGATGGTATCGATGTTGACTCGATGTTTGATTTTTGTGTTTTCCAGAGCTGCAACACACAGTATCTGATTTAATTTGTGTGGTTGGGGTCCTGGAGTCAGCGTCCCTCTGTGGTACATAATTAGGTACATTTATTTCAGCTGTGGGAGACGGAGGGAGAGAGAGAGAGAGAGTGAGGAGGAGGGAGGAGGTTTGTCAGTGAAATAGTTTATGGTGCATTGATCCTTCAGGCTAATTCTCATTCCACACAAACAACCCTGATTCACGTCTGATGCCTCATTGATCTCCTGGGTGCTGTTTCACAACAGCTGTGACGAAATGACTCTGGACACCGCCGCAGTCGTCGTAACAGAGCTGACGGATGTTGTCGTTGTCGCAGTGTTTCACTACGTTGATCACAGACAGGATGAGATGTAAAAAATATCGAATGCTGAGGTTTGTTTGTCACTGGAAACTAAAATAAGTCTCTTCATAGAGTGAAGTAAATATCTGCACTTCACTTTTTTTTTAGAGGGAGACAGACTCTTTAACGCTGTAGGGAACCTGTTTCCTGCTACATAACCAGGCTATTTCACTAAAATCCCAGAGGATTAAGCTGCTCAGAGTGGTCTGACCCAGTTTGTCTCTTGTCACTAACTTAATGACAAAGCATTCTGCAGCATCATGACGGAAATGAACCAACGCTACACATCCAGACTTCACAGTGAAGGACTGATGTGGTCTGAGGGTTAAATCCTGCGTTTTACCGGCGATTAAACTTGTTAAATATCTCCTCGTGATTTTAGTGAACGTGGTATGATGGTATGATTTATGTGAATGTTGCCGTCATCTCCAACTAAAAGTTGGATTCAGCAGCTTTAGGCATCTAATAGTGCAAATAATATAAGTTGGTAAGTAAATCACGACAGTAGTTGCTTCCAGATAAAACACATTTCATTTATAATATTGAGAATCCAAGTCTATAATGTCACAATTCATTTTTCTACAGTTGTGTGAAAAAAAGCAGGAAAAAAACTAAACTTACAAAACTGATCCGATGTGGTTCTGTGACCTCCCCTGGTTTTAAAACCTGGGTGAAAACTACCCAGAATGCCGAGCAGTGAAGGACTGAGACCCCATCACAGCTTAAGTGGACCAGAAACCCAGTCCTCTTTTACAATGTGAACACAAATACAACTGAGTCTGTTTTCTGTTGGTCCAGTTTTAGGGAACTGAGTTCAGTTCGTTTAAAGGGACCAAGTGTGAAAACACTGAAATCTGGCAGAAGGTTTTGTGTCGTTACTGAGACAGAATAAGGCTCCTAAACGAGGACACGTCATAATTATTATTGTTGAATATGATAATTTTCTAATGTCTTTTAGACACATTTACATTTTTGAGCTTAATCCTGAATCTAGTCAGACTTGTCCTGGATCTGGGTCCGAAGATGTTGATGGTCTGAACACAGCAGCTTAAAGGTGACAGAGAACAGTTGAACTGACTTTTGATCCTTGTTCTGTGACGTGACATAAACAGAATAAAATGTTGGTTGGATGTTTAATGTCTGAGTAGCTTCATAAAAACCTCTCAGACAGATATTTTAGTTTGGGGGGTTTTAAACTTGTGGTTTTGCACCTGTTTGACATATTTTATCTTTTCAGGCTTAACTGGCAACTTCATTAAGAAATTCAAGCACTTGACACAGACCGTCTTACATACGTCTTACATACATTTTATGTCACAAACAACCGTTTTTGAAATTGACCCATTTTCTAGCAACATTTCTAAAAGAGGAATTTCTATGAAAAGATTTTCACATGTTCCTGAATGTGGGTGGACGACCGTTCTTCGACACAGACGAGGTAAAAGCATTTTTTTTTTTCATTCTCTGTCACCTTTAAATTACTTAGAAATATTTCCTTGTGCTTTTATAATATAACAAGGTTTATGACGTGTGTCCACACAGTCCTGAAAACATCAGTTTTAATCACTTAAGTCTCGGTTGATTCAGATAATTTGTCATAAAAATACAGAAGAGTTTCGTTCGTCTGCAAATCACTAAAACGAGAAATTGTACAAAGTAAAAATTAGGTGTAAAATGGAGCCTTGTGGGATCTAAACATCAAGTCCTGAAAACATCTGTTTAAGTTGAATTAACAGAAAAAATCAGATGAGAACATAGTTGAATTCAGAAAGTGAAGAGTCAGTAAAGATGATGAGATGATTTTTGTAAATAATTTCACGTTAGAAAATGACAACTTGCTGGTTCATGTGTAAACTGTCGTTGATAAAGGTCTTAAAGGTTGTTGTTGTTGTTAACGTAAATCATCTTTATTTCCGGGTTATTAAACGAGTCAGGAAGCAGGTAAACGCTGCATCACTTTGAACTGATGCTGATGTTGATTAAAAACTCAATCATGAATTGAGTTTAGCTTCGCTCTGCTGAAACTAGAGAAACGGTCTGTGTATGAATTCATCAACGGCTGCGACCGTCAACAGATAACTGGCAACAACATTTCGGCAGGATTCAGATAAATGATAAACGATTCTTCTTTTCTTCTCCGTCCCGTCGGTGACGACCACCACGCTACTATAGTGTGAAATGATTTGACCTCTGGAGGAGTTTGTCAATACTCTGACCTCATGATCGTACCTTCAATCAGCCGTCTCTCACGTCTCCGCTGGGATTAGATGATTTACCGCAGAAAAAAAAAAAAACACAGGATCTGCAAATCTGTCTAGATCATCAGGCGCCGGGTAACACAGCAACACCTTCCTCAGAGGAATATTGATATTTTTAGAATTGATGTGTGTGTTGGCACAGAGGCTAATAAATGACTTTGATCTGGTCGGAGGAATGAAATGCCAGGGGAGATGAGGTTTATTAGAGCTGCTGATGAAAGGAAAGATGGAGGATTGAAAAAGGATGAATGAAAATGAGAGTTCAGTCCAACATCAATTCAACGTCTTTATTCTCTGTAAAAAAAAAAAAAAAATGAGAACAGTTGAGTTCAGGTCGCAGCGTTGGAGATGAATTGAGATCTGAGATTTAAACCGTGTTGTTATTTATCTCCCTCCTTTCTAGAGACGGAGCCGTGAGGAAACAACTGCTGCAATGCAGCAAAACAAAACGCGAGAATCTATTAAGTGTTTGTGATTGTGACGAAGCATCTCTTTTGTTTCTCTCTTTATTAAATACCTTGAAGATGAGATGAAAACATCAGTGTCTTTTAAAGTCGAGTAACTTTTTCTTTATTGATGTAGAATTTTTTTGTTATTGTGACGCTGACGTCATCTAAACATCAAGGTTGTTGTTTCTTTTAAGATTCATATATGATGAAATAACAAGATGCATTTTCTTTTAAACTGTCTCAAAAGCTTTTAAGCCAAACAGCAAAATGTCCATCAAGTACAAATACGTCAATTTATTATGTTATTTATGTAAATAAGGTTCTTTTAGAGATAAATACAAGAAAGCATGACTCACTTTTCCAGTTGGCTGCTGCATCCAGCTTCAGGTTGACACGTCCGGCTGTTAGGAGGAGACACGTCAGCATCACTTACTGTTTCTGTGACCTCGGTCAGCTGAGGCCACCGAGCCTCCATGTGCCACGTAGAGATAGTCGATACACCTCCGAGCAGCAGCAGAGCGTGTAAACCTGTCTAATTATAGACACATGTACAGTGTGTTTCACTGCATCGCTGCAACTTTGAGTCTGTTTATAAAACGTGTTTGCTCCCTAACCTCAGTCAGAGCTGACAGATGTCGTGAGGAGTTGTTGTTGTTGTTGTTGTTGTTCATTTTGTTTTCCCAAGAAACATCTCAGGCTCTTTAGCTGCTGAATGTGTCACATAACAATGTGTCTGTCAGAGAAACAAAACACACGAAGCTAAAAGATGCTAAATACATGTACAGTAGAATTGAACGATGAATTTAATTCAACATAAATCATTTCTGGTTAATTGTTGATCCATGTGTCAGTGAACTCAGTCTCACATTTACCTTCAACAGTATCCGGGCAGATTTCACCAAAGAGGAGGAAAACTGTTTTATATCGTTGTGGAGAAACAAGAGGAAACATCGTTTTAACAGCGACGACATGAACCCTGATCTCTGTTTTCAGAGCTCATCTACTCACTAGTTGACCTTGACGTATGGCAGCGTACACTGCTCTTTCCTTGAAACGTTCATCTTGAAAATGGCTTTGGAAGTTTATCTGCCACCAAATTCATTTCATCTCCTCTGTCAGTTGTTGTGGGTTGAAAAAACAAAACCAAATCTTAATGAAATGATCGAATCTTCTCGCTTTTGCAGCCTCGACCGGTTTGTTTTCTGACCATCGAGTCACAGGACTGACGCCGGCCTTTACTGCAACAAAACACCTAAAAACACAACTTTCATTGCAGTTTTTTTTTTTTTTTAGAAAAGTTGCAAAGATGTCAGACAAATTATGACGCAACAATCTGAAAAAAGCAGAAATTCCTCAACCTCAGATCTTGAGTTCGGTTCTTCTGGAGGTTTTTTCCGTCAACTTGACTCTATAAAGTCTCCATCAGGTGAATACTCAGGTGTTTGTTGTTTCTACTACAACTGTGATAGTTGCTGCAGCTTCATCGCCACAAGGTTCAACATGACCTACTTTTTTTTTTTTTTCCGTGGACGTTTGCATGTTCATCAGTTGTAAAACCAAACTGACGTCTGACGTCTCAGTGCTGCTCTTGTTGAACGGTTGAAAATATTTATTTTTTGCAACAAAACTCTAAATTTCAGGTTTCTTAACAAGCAATCACTCTCTCTGCTTTTTTTTTTCAGTCACCAGTTTTCTATATATTTTTATTGAATATGATATATAAACTTGCTCTGCACGTAGTCGGTTTAACAGCGAGGTGGTGATTGAAGGCGACAAACACTGAAGAATCAGCTTTTGTTTTTCTTCTCCGTCCATCTCTCCTCTCGTCTCTTTCCTTCATCACCACCTGCGGAAGTTGTTTCATCTCCCAAACATCAAGATCAATTTTTCAGCTTCATAAATCACAGCCGCCGACCCGTCACACACACACACACACACATCAAGACACGTTATGTAATGGAAGTCGTGTCAGCACCAAACGTGCTTCTCTTCTTCTCACAACAGCTCGAGCATCTGAGACTTACAGAGTTACAGCAGTTTGAATATAAATGAGATGAGTTGCTGTGACTCAGCGTTATCTCTCCAGCGGCAGCGTCGTCGTACAGTTAAACACTTTTCAGACGGGTTTAGTTTTTACACGGGGGGGTGGATAATTTATTTGATATAATAAATTAACAATCGACGGGATAAGAAATGTCCACGGTCACGGCCCAGTTTATATTAACTGATGGTTGATTTTTACTGATAGTTTATTATCCTCATATTACAGTGAGGTGCTTATATAACTATAGATTTGTTTACCTAAAGTCATCTGAAGTTCTGTGTTTTTGACCTTATTTTGGTTCAAAATGATGTTCGTCAAATGTTGGAAACATCTGAGGTTTGACACAGACTCGTCCAACTAACGTGTGAAACTGAAAGTGACTCCAAGCTTAAAAATCTGCAGAAAAATATTTGTAAACAACATGTGAAAGACTAAAATCTGTAATAATTAGAGGTGTAAAGATGCATGGATGTAGATCGATACATCGATTCAATGATCAACGATCCAATATTATTGATCCACATCATCATATTTAAAATGTCCAAGCTCCACATCCTGCTGCTCCTTCCTAAATATTCAAACAATACTAATATATTAGCATCAGGCAGGTCACAGCAAGTAGCCAAGAAAAAGATGACAAGGACGTTTAGTTTCCTCTCAGGAATAAATGAGAGAAAAGACGAGTCGACAGACAAAACGTCAGGAAACAAGGACCAACGTGTCCGGTTGAAGCACCTGAAGAAGAAGCAGCAGGACATTGACCATGTTAACGTGTCAGATACCTGCTCACCAGCTCTGACCAGCTATTTTACACTAAAACTGAGCTACAACTAGGGCTGGGTATCAATCAAAAATACTGGTACCATACTGGATACTGGTACCAATACCGATACCTTCACTTCGATAACGGTTCCTGAACGATACTTGTTTCTATACCAATTGTATAATCGGTTCTAACATAAAGAAAATTACAGTACAAATCTTGAGTTTTATTTTTCATCTTTGGTATTTAATGTAATGTTCACTGCTATGTACTTTGCACTTTTTCTTGAGAAAAATCAACATGTCTGTTTTCTCATTGTTGCCATGGCGCCGCGTGGGCGACAGCTAGTTTGTCTGCAGCTTCTCATTTCTTACTTTTTTTACTCTTTTTCACAAAACTTTTATTCCTCCTGCTTCGTTTCTGGACCATGTCGAGAGCCTCTGAGTCGATGTCCGATTGTTTTCACCTGCGATCAGCTGACGGCTCTGAGCTGCTCAAGGAAACGACCCGACCAGAGACCCCAGATCCTGGAGGAAATAAGGAGGAAGACAAGAGCACGTAGAGCCGGAATAAAAGCGTTGTGATAGGAAAAGATGTTACAGACCATTGTCACCGTCTGTGGTTATGGAGGATGTACGTCGATCCGCCGCCGGCAGAATGATCAGGTCTTGATTACGTGATTAACCTCAACGTACTGAAACTTGGCACCGACGTTCGATACTCAGCCCTAAAAGACTCTGATTATCACAGCTGTTCAACAACACAACGTCTAGTTTGATTCTGTTTATTTAAAACTCCAAATCGTATCATAAGAGACTTTGTGATATCAACAAATATCGTATTTTTATCTAAAGGATTGATATTATATCACATCATGATTAAACTTGTGATTTACACCTCTGGTAGTAAGACTTAACACCAGGTCTCCATGTGAAACTAATCCTGTCTGAGGATTAAACTCCAGATCATCAGGAAACGTTGTCGTGGTCTGAGGGTGAGAGGTCGAGGAAGAAGGAAGAAAGAAAAGATGAAGATCTCAGTAAAAACTGGATTTAATTTATGTCGTGCAGGTTGACATGGGACTCATCACCATGGTAACAGGCCACGTGACACCTCCCGCCGCCATCGCTCATCTCCCAGAGATGACACCGGTTCTTCTTCTTGTCTGAGAATTGGCCTCATCGAATGTTAAATATTCACATGGTGACAGACTCACATCCACAGGACGCGTCACTCCCTCTAATTAACAGTCCCTTCGTCTCTCTGTTCGTCTCACTTTCTATTCATCTCTCATTTGTTATCATCACCACATCTCTCTCTCTCTCTCAGGGAAAAACAAAGTGTGTTGACACGAGGAGGAAACAGTTCGAGGGGAAATAAACGAGCTGCAGGTTATTTATCGGTTATTTCCCAGATGAACACTTGAACCATCGGTGTGGTTTGTTGATTATTTGACCTGTTTGTTTGTTTGTGGGAAAACCTACGAGAGGGAACTCCTCATGTCAGCGGGATTGATTTGATCGGATGTGGTTTGTTAGTAAACGTTGTATTTGTGTTGTGTTTATGTGAGATCAGGGTAATTATTGAGGATGATGATTATAATTATTTTCATATTTCCCCCCAGTGACCAGTGGAAACGGGGGTTTCAATTATCAGACGTTGAAGATGATTATTACACACAAAATATGTGGGTTTGTGATGAAGTCTGAGTTTCCTCCTGCTGCCCAGAAACGTTAGTTTTACTTTGGGTTCATCTACTTGTTTACTGAACTGAAGCTGAGTCTGTTTACGTCGTTTACGTCCCTGTCGTGTTTACAAGCTTCTACTGTTACATCAAATAATCAACTTAAATTTCCACGTCTCAGATAAAACATGCTCCTCCTCTGTGATCTTTAACTACACATCCACATCACAGCTTCAGACCAGTCTCCACCTTAGACACAGAATAATCTCGGCATATCTCACGTCTCAGGATAAATCCAGGATATTGAAATTAGATAAGCCCAGACACCTGCGCTCCCATAACTCACATCACGCATGCACATCTGTGCTTAGGGCACCAAACCAGGATAATGAAAAATCACCATAATCATCATAATAACCAGAATGACGACATATTTAAAATTAAAAATATTAATAGGCCTACTGACTGCTACTAATGTGTTTTTGACAACACGTTTCAATGCTGCGTTTCAGTTCTAGTCAATGTTTGTGTCATTGCTGCCGTTTCTCCAGTTTTTCTCCAAACGTCAAACAATATGCTCAAGGCACCCAAATGACCAGCACCGACGGCAGATTAGACGTTTACGTCTATTGAATTATTAAAATATTAAAAACACAGTTTTACAAGACTTACCCAACGTCTGGTTTCTATAACAACTGGTGATGAAGGTTGTTCCACATCAGCAGATTCATCATTTGTCACATCGGCCTGTTGTTTTAGGAAAATAATGAATATTTGATGAAATTTTTTAATAAACTCTCTATAAGGACTTACCTGACTGTTTTGTTTCACTTAATGTGCCTTATAGTCTAAAAAATACAGTACTAAGTTATCAGTACTTCAGTTTATGTGAAGTAATATTTTGAGCTTTATTAGTGGTTATAAAATGACAATTTAGATACGTTTGGCTGACTGCCCCATTTACTTTCATTGTTAACTATTTGGTTGTGAAAACTCGGTACATAATGTAAAATATCTCTTGAAAGTGAAACAGGGACGGTACCTTGCTCAAGACCCAGTAGCTGGTGGATTTGACCTTCTTGCCTGTTAGCCAGTGGTGGGCATTAATTGTGCCTTTTTCGAGGGCTCGTCCGGGATTTGAACCCGGGACCTCTCGCTCCCTAAGCGAGAATCATACCCCTAGACCAACGAGCCAGGCATGAGGTGGAGTTTGACTCGCATTCATGGAGAAACAGACCCTGGGTTCATCACAAAAGACTCTTCAGCGTCAAAGTAAAAATAGATTTCTCTTAAAGATGTCAATTAATTAAAAATATATTGTGTAAAATAAGTTCAGTGGCTTACAGAAGCTCCTTCAGGTGATTACAGGTTAAATTGTTCGTTTAGTGAAGCAGAAACTGATCTTCATGAGTGGTCGGTGCTTTGTCCTTTTAAAGTAAAGATATGAATGTGTTTTCCATCAGGGGTAGAAGTTCTCCAACAGTAACTACCTGTTAGAAGTCATCTTACTGTTATTACAGGGATTTCAGAAATGCCAAAAATTATAGTCGTGTCTTATCTCCATCAGAAACAATTTGAATCGAATGGTTTCTGTCACCTCTGCAGAGCTTCACTGCAATTTGCCTTGAAGGACAGCAAATGTCAGTGATAAGTACAGTATCTGACACTGAAAAAAATAATAGCTTTAACAACGGAGCAGTCAATCTCTTGATCTTTGACTCATTGCAGTTTCAAAAGCCACAAAACACAAAGAAGCAGAAACAATAAAACCTTTCAGAAGATGAGAAACGTTCACACCTGGTCCAGAGTTACAGCGAAACATTAAACGTCTGCTTCTCGTAAAAGTGTTTGGTGAAATATGTGATGAGAGAAACGGAGAAAGACCTCGACCGTCTGCCTCCCCGTCGTCTCCCGGCTCTGTTGACTCAGAGGATTTTATTCGGCTGAAACAAAAAGAAAAACCCATTTGCAGCAAAATGCACAGAGGGAGCAGACGTCTCCCTAAATAAATCCTGTTACACAAGTGAACGCGATTGATTCCAGATTACATTTATAAAAAGATCCTTTCAAGTTTATCGACGTGTTGGAGTAAAAAAAAAAAAAAAAAAAAAGCTGCTGACGTTGCACAAATCTTAAAAAAAAAAAGAGAGAGAGAGAAAGTTGGAGGTGTGATGTCGTTTGAGTCTTAAAGTGACGGTTCAGAGCAACATGAACCAGAGTCTATTCCACCATGAATACGAGTCAAACTCCCCTCAACAGATATTTTACGTTGGTTGAAGTAATATCCAGTTTGACCATCTTTTGTTTTCACAACCAAATAGTTAACAATGAAAGTAATGATGGGGCAGTCAGCCAAACGTTTCTAAATTGTCATTTTTTAACCACTAATAAAGCTCAAAATATCACTTCACTTTAGCAGTAGCATGAATAGGGTCCCTACACATAAACTGAAGTACTGATAACTTAGTAAGTGAACCCAGAGTTTATTAAAAACACTGTTTTACAAGACTTAACCAACGTCTGGTTTTATAACAACTGGTGATGAAGGATGTTCCACATCAGCAGATTCATCATTTTCCTCGTTCTTCATGGACTCGTCATGGACATCATCTGTTGTTCAGGAAAATGATGAATCTGCTGATGTGGACATTGTTATTTGGCTTCTGTCTCTCTGATACTTTGAATCTGTGGAGTCTCTTCTTTCACTTGAGGTGAAGAGTCGAAGCAGCAGAGACGGAAATGTTGCGACGGATTGACAGCGATGCTGAATTTCATATGAGTTTCATATAAAATAATTGTTTCATTTATTTATTTTTATTTTATTTTTTTGAGTAGTGTTTGGAGGATGTAAAAACCTAGTATATAGTCTTGTAGACCAAGTTCTTCTGTTTAATTAGATGTGCAACATCACTATATTGTTTTGTGATTAGTCTATTGTTTCACACTGTTTGTGAAAGTCGCCCATATAAGGAACCTTCAGGTTCAAAGGGTTAAATGATTAAATAACTGACTGAGTCCTTCAGTCAATCTGCTTCTCAACAGATTTGTGGTTGAATCTCATAAAAAAAACTCTTTATTTCAAAGAAAAATGAACAAACTTCACATTCATGGAAAAGAAACGATCAGACCTTTAAATGTCTCAGCTGATGATCTTATAAAAACAACACAACTTCCCTGAGCAGGATGAGCAGTAGATTCACAGAAGTTGGTTGGAACTTGATCTGTCCAGTCCCTGGAGGCAGAGGGGAAAGTCCAAAATGTAATTATCTGTTACATTTTTACTGTAGAAAGAACCTTTTTTTTACCTTGAATTAAATTAGATATAGGCTAGAAATGTAGTCAGAAATTGTAATAAAGATAAAGAAACCAGAGGGTTTGGACGAAGACGAGATGTGGAGGAAGAGACTGAGGACGAGTCTGTAGCTTCAAGATGCCGCCAGGTTTCCTCCAAGACACGATGAAACTTTAATGAAGCTGCTGCTGCTGCTTCATGAAGCACAGTCAGACCGTCAGACATGAGGACTGGTTGCATCGAGCCTGAAGCAACATATTTCAACTGTCACTCAGTGAACTCAGAGACAAGGAGGAAGAAGCAGCAGCGTCGCTTTGGTCACAGTTAAAACGAGTCGCTTGAGGCAGCGTCTGTGTTCAGACTGAGGTTGAACGTTGAGTTTTTTTCTCGTTCCATGTTTTTTTATTTATTTATTTATTTTGTGATATGCTTGTCAGCAGCAGGTAAATAAGTCAGTGGAGAAAGATGAAACAACTTCATTTAACGTCTCCGTCGAACCTTTGACTGAGAGTTTCTTTGTTTAAACTTTGTTCATCCGTCTTTTCTAACTGAAGTGCTGCAGCTGCTGGACGAGGAAATATCCTGGTTTATTATGTTGTTATCAAACCTTTTATCTTCCCCCCTCTCAGCTGTGTTTGTTTAAAATGACTGAGATTAGATCAGTAGTATCTAACTCTTCTTAATCTCTTAGGAACTCAAATGAAAAGTTTTTGGTCTTGGAGGTTTTATCAGCTTCCTGCAGCCGCGACCTGTTTTCAAATCAAGTACAAACTGTACGAACTAAACTCTGATTTATATTTAAATCACATCATTTATCACATTTTCATCCGATCAGTTTGTCAGTGCAACAATTAGGATCTTTAGCATTGTAGTTAGTGACTCGTTGTTAAAGTCGCAGCTGTTAAACAAACGTCTGACAGATTTAATTAAAGTGTAATTTATAAAACGCTGCTCGTCTCAGGTTGTAGATTCTAACTTAATTAATTTGTGTAAAAACTTGATAAGACGTCTTTTTTTTAGAGTCAGTTGAACCTTTGTAAATTAGGTAAAAACATGTAAAACTAAAATAAAAAATTCATTATCTTAATTGACTTTGACACCAGACGTGTAACAATCTATCAATATATTGATTCAGTGATTAATGATCCAATATTATTGATGAAAAGTAAAAATGTGTATCGATATTGTTGCAGTGGCTTTAATGTGTAAGAAACTGAAACTTAAATTTCTTGCAGTTGTGTTTGATTTGAAATCAGACCATAAGAGTCAGGTTTTGTCCCATTTTTATTTCTGCTTTTGCATCCGAGTGAGCTCACGATGTCACATTATGTTAAGTTTTTTATTTGATGTTCACTGTTAAGTGTCATGATGCGTCTCAGGGCTCGTTACATTTTGTTAAATCTTTTAACACTAAAACCACCAAATGTCTCTGTGTCCTACTGGACGGAGCCGCAACCGCTGGTTCTGACGACGTATGAGTAGCGACGGAAACAAGGAACCTCATCATCACTGCTTGTAGTTCGCTACCTAGAGTGACCTTTTGCTCCATTTTCAAAGAAAACTCGCTGTTAAAATCTCTGTTAAAAAACAGCAGCTACAGCTGAATCCACAGCCGCCATGTTGGCTGTAAACAAATGTTTGAGGTCGCTTCACTAGTGCGTCATCACGTTAAACCTGCACCGGTGTAAAAGCTCATTTTTTGTTATTTCAAGATCGGGAAGAGCAGAGAACAGGCAGCTTGGCCAGACTGACTTGAACGTGAGATTCAACAGCCCAGTCTAGCTGCTCCGTCCTTCCACCTGGAGCTGAAATCCTCAGTGTCACTGCTGCTCTTTGTGCTACATCTACAGGGATGTTGTGTTTTTCTGAAAATAAAAACACTCTAAACAAAACGCTCCAAACCAACAAACTTCACACGATTTCACGTTCAGAGATCCGTCTGAACCGTCTGAAAGACGTAAAGAGCGATCGTAGCGTCCAAACGTCTTCTCTTCACCTTCCTTCCTCTCTCTTAGCTTCGTCTATATTTTGCTGCAGATTTATTCTCGGCTTCACTCAGAGGTCACCTCTTGATCTGTTTGTAAGGGTCGACTAACCATCGATCCGTCCTCCTCCTCCACCAATCCCTCTGGACCTGCAGCAGATTTTCAGTCATCTCGCAGCTCGTCCTGAAGAAACACAATCGCCTCAAATCTCCAGGTTCTAATCTTTGGTCTGAAGTCGAAGCAAACAAGCTTCTCCACTTAACGGAAAATGTCAGAGCTTCACTTGTTGGAAAGTAAAGCTGCTGATGATCAGAGAAAAAAAGGGATTTTTTTTCTTTTCTGCAGCGATGAAGATTTTACACATATATTTCCAAGAGTTTTTGTAAATTGTGTTTTTTTTTTCAGCTGTTTCTGCAACAAGAAAAAGATAAAGTATTGATTTTTTTCCCTCCAGAGCAGCTTAATTGACTAATCTGTCCATCACACGTCTGCATAAATCCACACACTGTGTTCATAAACCGTGAAACTCATCTGTTATTTCTAACCGTCTGCACAAAAACATCCAGTTATTTTGACTTCACCAGAAGTTTTATCTGTATTTCAAAACATTTCCTGAGTGATGTATGAAATTACCTTCAATTTAAAAGTACTTGAAACCCAGAGTATAGAATATAAAAACATCTTTTTCGCCTCTGTTTGACAGGTTAAATGATGTGAAATGATATATATTTTAAAAGTAGAGGTTACTGCTCTGATAATGGGGCTTTTCCTGTTGCTGCTTTGAAAAGATTTTAACACAAAGTTCAAAGGTTTAACTGTTGTGATCGCTGCTCTCGTCTGTAGCTCAGTTAACATCAGAAAAATCAGCCAAGAAGGAAAACAACATTAATGAATTAAAACTAAAAAGCTTCTACTGCTTCTTCTTGTTCTATATTTTGGGAAAATATGCTGATGGAGCTAAAGCCATTAGCCGATTAGCTTAACCTAGCATATTTTAGCTTAGCTTAGTTTAGGACAGTTTCTATTTTAGTTAAAACAACAACTGTTTGTTAAAGAAAACTCTTCAGCTTGTTAAATTAGCTTGGTTGCTAATGGGACGGTAACAAAGTAGCGTTTAGCCAGAGATGTTTTTCTGTTTTACATCTGAGCAGAGCTAATAAGCTACGTTAGCTTCCTTTATTTTAACTTCTTTGTTGTACTTTTGCTCTGAAAGTAAAGATGGATTGTGATTGGTCCAATGTTTGTTTGTTTGTTTGTTTGTTTCTATTCAGTACAAGGTCATCAAAGTGAAAAGAGAAATTTTTTCTAACAAACAGTTTAACTTGTTAGCTCGTTAAGTTAGCTTGATTGCTAATGGGACAATAACTAATGTTATTTAAAAAAAATGTTCATCCAGATGTTTTTCTGTTGTATGATTTCTTACTCTTATATATGTGGAGTTTTTTAGTTGAATTAAAAAAACAAAATTAAATAAAAGTAAGCTAAGTGCAGCAAAGCTAATGAGCTACGTTAGCTTCCTTGATTTTAGCTTCTCTGTCGTACCGTTGCCATTAAAAGTAGAGATGGATTGTGGTTAGTTATTAGTCTATTGTTTGTTTTTTTGTTTTCATTCAGTGCAAAGTTATCAAAGATGAAAGTTTAGCTAACGACCGGTTAGAAAACTTGTTAGCTTGTTAAGTTAGCTTGGTTGCTAATGGGTTAATAACTAAGTTATTTAAACAATGTTTATCCAGAGATGTTTTTCTATTCTGCAGCTTCTGTCTCTTCTGAGCTTTTTTTTTTTAGTTAAATCAAGTGAAATAACACTATCTAACTACATTAAATAAAACTAAAGCAAAGCTAATAAGCTACGTTAGCTACCTTTGTTTTAGCTTCTCTGTGGTGCTGTTGCTTTAACAGTAAAGATGGATTGCGACTGGTCTAATGTTTGTTTAGTTAGTTTTCATTCAGTGCAAAGTTATTAAAGATTAAAGTTTAGCTATCGATCAGTTAGAAAACTCATTAGCGTGTTATGTTAGCTTGGTTGCTAACGGGACAATAACTTTACAACATTTGTACAGTTTCTATTTCTCACTTCTATGTAATTTTTACTCCAGATGAAATAAAACTAATTACTTAGCTTCTTTTATTTCATCTTCTCTGTTTTATTGTTTTTTTATTATTATTATTTTGTTTTTAAATTTTCTAATGTTACACCCAGAATAACCAACTGTATATTCTCATTTTACTAGTTTCTAAATAACTGAAGCAAATTAGCAAATATCTTCCTCATAACAACAACAGCATCATTATTTTCTGTTATTTGAACATTTCAGTTTTGGGTTGAGTCAGAAGTTGAGATGTTGTTTTTTCTCTGTTGATTTATTTAACAGTTAGTTTTAGATCCAGCAGTAAAAGAGCAGGTGGAGCTGATGACAGGTGTTATAGCTACACAGGATGTGTTTCTTTAGATTTAGTTGAAGCCTAATTACAGAGTTATGTCAGGATTCTGAGCCCACATGAGTAAATCAAACCCCTGAAAACACAACAGCGTTTTAAAAGGTGGTGGAGCTGTTGCCATGGATCCCACACCCCATCTGGGAACAAGCGGCCATTCATCTTGGACGTCTGACAGTTAATTTATTCCTGCAGCTGTTAGAGAAGCTCAGTAGAGGCACAAACAAATTTACAAATTTGCACCGTGGCTGTGTTTGTGATCTGTGTGGGCTTCAGTACTTAGAGGTTGTTATCTCTGCTTTTTGAGGCTGCGGCTCCAGGAGGAGTGTTAGTAAAGATGGATGGAGGTTAATTAGACTGAAGCCACAGATGATGATGATGATGGTGGTGATGGAGGTAAAAAGGTGGAGGTAATGGCTCCCCAGGCCTCAGCTTTTTTTTTTCCAGTTTTCAGTTTCAGCTCTTTTCTTTTCTTGATGACGCACGGTGGATGGCGCCAGCGAAGTGGCATTTTCGTCTGTCACACGTTTTCTCTGCAGCCTGTGTCGGTTTTATGAGTCACGATGAACTGGACGCCACCGAGAGTGGGAGGAGAGAGGAGGAGGGATCAGATCTGAGTAAACACGGACGCTCATCTTTTTATGTTTGTTTTTAGTTTTCCTAAGACTCTCTGGAGGGAAAAAAAAAGCAATAGCAGCAGTAGACTCCACTTCTCTTCTTGACCTGAAAGTCCCAGCGAGTCTTGTGTTTTATTGTTTCATCTCATGACCGCCGGCGTCCAAACCTCATTACTTTCTACATACATCTACAACTAATTACTAACTTCCCCCTCCTCTGGACCATGCACAATTTTCATTTACACGACTTTATTCAATTACAATTGGCGCAGCAGTAATTCTGTTTTGTCCTTGCGGCGCCACTTGGGGAACAATAATAACATTCAGTGGCACCGAATCTGAAACGTCTCAGAGCTACAGGCGAAGAGTGTGGCTACAACGATACATCAAAGTTTAAAAAATTATTTAAATTGATTAAATTGATGTTATTTTTATCAGTGAGACTCACAGCCTCAATGACTACAGACCCATCGCCCTGACGTCTGTAGTCAGGAAGTTCTTGTAGCGATCCTTCTTCCAGCACATCAGAGAGCAAACAGTGGGTGGACGCCCACCACCGCCCCCGACCCACCCAACCAACCACTGTGGCTGGACTCATCTGTGACGAGGATGAGACAGTGTACAGGGCCGAGGTGGAGAAACTGTCATTCTGGTGCTCAGGAAACAACCTGACGTCCTGAAGACTGAAGAACTCATTATGGACTTCAGGAAACACAGACAGGACCACCCCCCTCCTCATAAATGGACAACGGGTGAAAAGTGTCACCACCTTCAGGTTTCTGGGCGCCCACATCTCTGCCAACCACTCCTGGACTTACAACATCAGGGCCATAGTGAAGAGGCTCAGCAGCAGCTACACTTCCTGCGCCTCCTCATGAAGAAAAACCTGGACAGGAAGCTGCTGCTGCTTCTATCACTCCTCTGTGGAGAGTGTTTGCTAACAGCCATTTAATATAATATAGCAAAATTAGCTAATGTTACAAAGTTTGCTAAGAAAGATAAGTTTGCTAACATAGCCAAGTTGGCTAATGTGACCAAATTGTAGGGAAGTTAGATAATGTAGCCAAATTAGCTAACATAACAAATTTTATAACAATAATAATAGCAAAGTTTGCTAACATAGCCAATTAAGCCAATATAGTTAGGTTAGCCAATGTAACTAAATTAGCCAATGTAGCAAAGTTTGCTAACATAGCCAAGTTACCTACTGTGGTCAATTTATCTAATTAGCTGATGTAGCTAAGTCTGCTAATCTAGCAAAATTGGCTAATGTAGCCAAATTAGTTAAGATAAAGTTTTACAACAATAATAATAGCAAAGTTCGCTAACAAAGCCAATTAAGCCGATATAGTTAGGTTAGCGAATGTAACCAAATTAGCCAATGTAGCAAAGTTTGCTAACAATGCCAAGTTACCTAACATGGTCAAGTTACCTAATGTAACCAAATTAGCTAATGTAGCTAAGTCTGCTAATCTAGCAAAGTTAGCTAATGTAGCCAAATTAGCTAACATAACAAAGTTTGCCAACATAGCCAAGTTAGCTGAAGTATTTAGCTTCTCTTTGTGTTTCGTCTTCAGTAGGACGAACTGAACATTGTTTTCGTCATGTGAACAAAGCTTTGTGATTGGACGAGCAGGACTGTTACACGAGGATGACGACGGGACGAATGAATAAAACACGATGAACTTGCTGTTCTTCTTGAACAGGACGTTGAATCTAACAGATTATTAGTGCAACTTTTAGCATAATAATAAGTTTTAAAAGGATCTTTAATATAAATGAATGGAGGAACTTATTCTTTAAAGAGAAAACCTTGGCATTGAATCTTATGATTCACTATAAAAAGACTCAATGAGTCAATGAATGTGACAGTAAATGTGCTGAAGAACAGATAATAAATTTCTCCATTTTGTAGATAAAATGCAATAAAGACAGGACGCCTGTAATAAAGTTGAGAACTTATTAAGATGAAAATGAGACAGTCTGGACTAAACTGTCTGAGCTGAAGATTCAACCTGTAGTAAAAAATGAATTTTATTTGGTTTATTTAAGACCTGAGGTGAAGACACTTCTCATTGGTCAAACCACATCTGAGAAAAGCAGCTTCGTCTAAAGTGATTTTTGTTTTCTTCAAAAAAACAGAAAATAAGTTTAGAGATACAAACGTCTGCAGGTTTGTGTTTGTATCGTATGATCTTATAGATTCAGCTGCAGAGAGTTGAAGCCCCAAAGCAAATTATGACTCAGCCAGTTTTCATCTTTGAGCCGCGTGGGCAAAAACTTCTTCTCCCACCTTCTGTTTTTCTTCTCAAAGCAGCAAATCCCTGTGGTCCACGTTCACGTTCACAGCTTCTGGCAGCAGGTGTGTTTGCCCCCCACCCCCATCACATCCCCCATCACCATCACAATGTGACTGATTTTTAATCTTAAAAAAGATTTTTAATCTGCTGATGGAAAAAAATGAGAGTCCTGACATCATGTTACTGTTGTAAATTAAAATAAAATACTTACATCTCCTGTAAACACTAAATTAAAAGAGCACCCATGGTAATCAATAGCAAAGGAAGGATTTGTGTGGGAAAATCTATTAATCACTGAGGCCTTGCAGCGCCGCCCTCCCCCTCCTCCCCCTTCCTCCTCCATCAGCGGCTGATGCATACATACTTTATGACAAACTTCATTAGGAGCCGACTCGTCTGTGCCGCTCGTACATTTCCTTTTAGTGACGCGCTCACATCCTTGGTCTGATGAGATTTTAATGATCAGTAATGATGATGTTGGAAATCCCGCCACCGCTCGTCGATGTCAAACGAACAAGCGCTCGTGATGACGCTAACTGCTAACTGCTAACTGAAGCATCACATCTGTGTTTGATCACAGTTCAGGATATTTTGATCCTCAAGCTGCCGATCGTTTTTTTAACGGATCCATGTCGTGTTTTATTTATTAACAAGGTGCTTAATGTTCCACACAATCATCATGATTTATAAAACACAGTCAGTGACACTGATGAGGCCGTTAACTGCACTAATTAGTGAATTACTACTCACATATTTCTGTGTCAATATCCCGGTTATTGTGGGTGATCGACAATCTTCGCTGGGAAGCTTCAACATCCAGTGAGAGTCGTTTAGTTTGTGGTGACGTGATTAATCTCAGATTTATGAGAATCTGCATCGTTAGAGCTCAACGTCAAAGCTGAGCTCTGATCAATATTTTTAAATTAATAATGGATTAAAAAGTCTAAATGTGACACAACAAGGTCGCCTGTGGTGACGAACCAACAAAGAGCAGATTTAAAGAGCATTTTAGCATCTTTCAGCTCAGCCTCATTTCCAGAATCTTTCATTGAAGCAGATCAATCCATTTATCCATCTTCACATCACATCAGGAGAGTTTTTCTGAGGAATGAAGAACTTTGAGTTTTTTTCTTTAGCTTGTGTTAAGAAACTTTCACATTCTGAGGAAAACTTCAATTTAAAGAAAATGAAAGATTGAATGATGACATTAAAGTGGTGGTCCAGAGTATGACCACCACAATGAAAGTAAATGGGGCAGTCAGCCAAACGTATCTAAATTGTCATTTTTTAACCACTAACAAAGCTCAAAATATCACTTCACTTCAGCAGTAGCATGAATAGGGTCCCTACACATAAACTGAAGTACTGATAACTTAGTAAGTGAACCCAGAGTTTATTAAAAACACTGTTTTACAAGACTTACCCAACGTCTTGTTTTATAACAACTGGTGATGAAGGATGTTCCACATCAGCAGATTCTTGCTCTTCCCGGACTCATCGGCCTGTTGTTCAAGAAAATGATAATTCTGCTGATCTGCAACACCTTTCTTGTTGTTATTCATGCTACTGCTGAAGTGAAGTGATATTTTGAGCTTTATTAGTGGTTAAAAAATGACAATTTAGATATGTTTGGCTGACTGCCCCATTTACTTTCATTGTTAACTATTTGATTGTGAAAACAAAAGACGGTCAAACTGGATATTACTTCAACCAACGTAACATATCTCTTGAGGAGGAGTTTGACTCGTATTCATGGTGAAATAGACTCTGGTTCATGTTACTCTGGACTGTCACTTTAACTAAGACAAACACAACGACTGGAGGAAAAACTGAACAAATAAACTTATTTATCAATTTATACTCCACGGTACATTTTCTATGTCAAAAAAAGTTTTTGTCGATATCCTATATTTCATATTCCATTGCTCTGAGTAGTTGTAGCTTTGGACTGTGATTATATTGGAGACTCTTTGAAACTGAAAATGAAGTGAGTGAGTGGTTTCAGACCCTTTTACAATTTAGTTGTTGCAGCTGTTAAAAAGCCAGATATTTTCGGCACCATTGAATCGTTAAGAGTAAACATCTCGTTTGTACCTGACGGGCAAAAGCTTTTATCAGGTCAACTATCAATTGTTCTCTGCTTGGTTGGATTTTTAGGAAATAAACATGAAACTCAAAACTGTTCAGCTTTTCTTTCGACCGAGATACTGAACTCGATCCACTTCCAACTGTTCTCTAACTGACCTCTGACCTTTCAGCAGGAAGGTGGAAAAGAAAACATGATAACATGTGTTTGATTTAAATTAACAGTAATGTTTGAAGTATTTTAGATGCTGTTTCAGCTCGACGCTGCCTCAGGCTTTTCTTCTCCACAGCTGCACAGGAACAGACAGTAATAAAAGTCTAGAGTTCAGTTTTCAGCCTGTTCTCGTGTCCTCTTCTCAAGGGGTATTGAATGGGCTTAGCATAATACCTTTACATGCATTCATCTGTCATTTATATTCTTCAGCCGCTTCACTGAATATTACCGCATAAAATATCAGCTGGGGTCTTTTCTACTTAAGGGAAATCACATTAGAGTCCAATAAGTCCCCAGTTTGAAAAAGATTTGCAGCCCATTTTCACAATAAAAGGAAGAATTTCAGATTTGGCCCCTTGACAGCTGAAACTAACCAGTGGGATGATGCATTAATACCACTAAACAGACAACAGATGAAAACAATGCATCTCAATTGGGGAAACATTTTCTGGGATAAAGAATAGAGGAGCCATATGTGCTCATAACTGAATTAATACAATAGGTTTTAGAAGTGCAAAATGAGGGCACCCACATGGAGAATTGGAGAAACTGTAACTTTTGCATAATCGTAATCAGTGAATGTGTAAAAAAAATACAATAACCTGCAGTGTAGGACTGGTGGTTGAAGGGCCCTTTAGATCTTCACAGAGGAAATCTGTGGTTTGAATGTTTCCCAATGTGGAGGAAGGTAGTTTCCTCTCACCTATTTGACAGTAGAGAGGTGTATACCGGCAGAAAATAGTTTAAAAAGAAGAATCTCTCAGGCCACCGGCCGCCAGCTGCGAGTAGAGGAGTCCAGCTGATACTGTGAAGTGAAGGAATAACAGCAAATAGTTCAACACCACACACTGACTTACTCTTCTTCTCTGTGTGGCTGCACTGACGGAGGAGTTTTTGCTAAGGTGAGTAAATGAAAGGTTGCTAAAATAAAAAGTTAAGTTTGCATGTGAAATGACTCGGGAGATTCACGAGGTGAAATAATACAATCATGACTCAACACTTGCTCTGAAACAGGAGAATCATTAGATATTAGCGGTTGTAATTGTTTCAGTTGGGAGAGTCGAGGTCCTGACACAGCGGCTTCAGATGTCCAATTAAAATGCAGAAATGGGGGATTAGATGGAGAATTAAGATCGTGTCATTTTGAAAACACTGAGATTCAGAGAAGATGTTAATCGTGGTTTTAATGAACTATAATACAGATCAGCATCATTGCAGAAACGTTTCCGAAAACAAAACAGAAACACTTATGATCTTTTTTAATGATTTTGTTTCCAAAACTGATTCTCTGTTCTTGTTTCATACACTCTTAGTTCAATGTCCCATGAACATGTAACGACTTAACTCTTCCTCTAGAGATTAATGAAAGTCTTACAGAGAACCTCAGGGGACGATCCTGGTTCTCTTCTTTCCTACAGTTACAGTGTCTCTACTCTACTGGACTCTACTGGACTCTACTGGACTCTACTCAGTCTGGTAGCAGACACATTGTTTCCATCACAGTTTGGTTCCTCCTCCACGTGAATGTGGTGAGTGGAGTCAAACTGCTGCGACGTCACGACACTAAAACATCAGTAAACATTAATGGACATGGAGGAGATGCTGTACTTGTTGCTGGGTTAGCTTACGACCAGGTAGCTACGACGATGGCTATCACTCTTGTCCTGTTTAAAAATGGAGCTTGATTATTTTGTTGACGCTCTCTCAACTCAACTGGCGTCTGGTGGCAGCTTGTGAAGACACTCCCTCTGACCAATCAGTGGCCGGCGTCTGTTCACGTCACGTTTTAGTATCGACTCAGATCGACTGGTACCTCGTCAGAGTAGGAACTAAAAAAGAGCAGCAGGCACCAGGTATAATCCCTGATGAAAAACAAAAAAAAAGCAAGTTGAGTAGAACTATCTGTACTTGTTCTATGTGCACTGTATTTTTAAGTTACGTCCCAATTTTCCACTAGAGACAAACAAAATATTTTGGAGCACCTCAGGGAACGATCCTGGAGACTTTCTTCTTCAACAAAACAGAATCATATATTATGTTTTGTAAAGATTTTGTTCCCCAACTGTTGCTCTCTGATCTTGTTTTATTTGAACACTAGTTTAAGTTATGTCCCGATTTGTCCCGTTAACGTATAACAACTCAAACCTTCAACTAGAGACTAAAGACAACACTGCGGAGCACCTCAGGGAACCAACCTGGAGCCTCTCTTCTTTCTTATTGTTATGATTTTGTTGATAATTTTGTTTCTCAAACTGTTACTATCTGTCCTCGATTTATTGAACCATAGTTTAACTTATGTCCCGGTTTGTAACAACTCAAACTTTCCACTAGAGGCTAATAAAAACACTGAAGCACCTCAGTGAACGTTCTGGGGCTCTTTTTTTTCTTATAATTATTCGTGTAAAACAGATGCAGGTGTCATATTTCCTGTTTTGATGATTTTCCTGATGAGTGGAGGATGTCCTGTGGCGTCTCATGCAGGAATGTTTTGCTTTGTGTTGTTTCTGTCTCATGCATTGTCTTATAATGACCCGGTCAGTCAGTGTTTTAATGTTGTGGTTGTTATCTGATCACAAATCAGAGCAGAAACGGTACTCTACTTTTCTTTTAAAAGATTAATTTGCTGATTAATTTACTTTGCTGTCTTGGTTTGTTATTTTTGTGAAACGTTTTTCTGTAAAGTGATATTTTACTCTGCAACTTTCTTTTGAAAAGTCTCTGTGATCACAGGCAGAGATGAAAAACATCTGAGACTTCTGAACCGAACTAAAAGCAGACTTGGAATTGGGACAGTACTTGTGATGTTACTGATGCTTTTCACAAGAACACAAGTGCAGATAAGCACACAGATTGAGAAAAAAAAATAAAAAACTGAGAGACGAGAGAGAGAAATACTGAAAAGAGGCAAACACAAATAAAAAAAAATCTCAAGGCTGTTATATATGTTTGTGTTTTTCTGTATGGTGTTATTGAATCTAGAGACAATCCGGCTCTGATTTAAGCTCTGATGAGTAATATGTGACTACAGCTTTAACAATAAAAACAGCAGCTTGTAGCCTCAGTATGGATCTACTCCCACCGCCTGTGTTCATGTACTTCATGTAAATTTATGATCAGGATTTCTTCTCAGTGTTGTGTTGTGTTGTATTGTGTTTTGTTGTGTTTAAATGAATATTAATGATCTCCTGGAGATCTCAGTGCGATTGTTGCTGTTATGAAAGGCAATTTCCATCCCCTCGTTCACATCGCAGGCACTCTGAGGCGCCTCCATGCTCCTGCCCACCCACAGCCCCATTACAGCCCTGCCAGTAATAAAAATCAGAGAGCGCCCTGTCAATTACGTACAAGGGCATCTTGGAGAAAACAGAGGTGCGGCGCATAAACAAACAATGTTTTTGTTGGAGGGAAGTGCATCTTTTCAAAGGTGCATTACATAGCCTGGCGACATAAAAAATGCAAGAAAAAAAAACAAATCAAAACAAAGCTTTTTGATTTTGTTTTGTAGAGAATGAGCTCAGATTTTTAAAAAATGTTTTAACCCTGAAGAAAAATCACTAACTTTATTTTTTTCTTCAACGTAACAGGACTGTCAGTTTAAACGTTCTGCTGGAGGTTTTATCCAGCTCTCGTTAATCTGAAGGAGCCAAAAGAGCCTGGGCGTTAGAGAGCTGTAATACATCATAATAATAATGTGTAAAGAAAATAGGGCCACACAACCTGCTGCAGAGCTGCCTAGTCCCTCAGCACATCTGTCAGACTCCTCTACATCACAGATAATGATCTGATCACAGCTGGACGACACTCAGCAGTCCTGGTTCTGAGTCTGAGTCTGAAAATCATGTGAGATTCACAGAAAATCTCGTAGGAAGAAATGAAGCGTCGGGTCTCATCATCGACCGTCACAGGACCAGTGGAAACACTGCCCAGCAACAGACGAGGCGTGAATTTGTTGACTGGCTTTGTGGGAGCAGCAGTGAAGAGAAACAGCAGCTAATGTCTCTTAAACCAAGTCACAGTCTCAGTTCACATACATCCACACTTACTATTTTGAGTGTGTAACTGTTCACTCTGACAATTATGGTAAAATACAGTAACTGTTAGTGTCTGAATGGTTTCACTCATTTTTACAAAGTTGAGTGTGGAACAACGGACACTTCTTAGACTCAATGACGCCATCTTGGCTACGTAGCAGAAGAGGAGGGACGGCGACGGCGGCGGCGGCGGCGTAATCTCCACCTCACATGAAACATGGAGCCACACAAGCAAACATCAGCACTAGTAAGACTTTGATTATTGATTAGAATTGAAAACAAGCCGGCAGATATGTTGGTGGAGACGATTACGGTTTAAATCGATGATTAACGTTCTGTCCAGTAACAATAACGCAGTAACACAATCAAAATAGTGTTTAAGTATGAAAATATGTGAATTTAGACACAGCAACAGTCAGTATTTTATCAGGACGACTATGTTTATTTTTAGTGTCTGTGTGTCCATTTATTTTTAAAATCTTCTGTCTTTGTCCTCTCAATCATCTCTGAGGCTCTTTGATCATTTGAACAGATATGAAAGGTGATGTACAGATGAGGTTTGATTGATCATAAAAACATCTGAACTTGTCGTGTTCTGGACCTAGTTTCACATGGACAACTTTAAACTGTAATTGTTCCAGCACCGTTTCTACTGAAACATCTATGTTAATCATTAAAAATTCAACTGTCTTTAATTTTATTCTCATCGAACCACAAACACACCACAGCTTTAACTGTGGAGGATCAGGAGACCAAATGTTTTAATCAACTAAAGATCCAGAGGATGATTCATGGTTGTGTAACATCGATCAGCGGCAGAAAATGAAAACAGACATTTATTTTTGAAGATATGTGGAGAGAGTCAGGAAACGGTTTGAACCAAGTAGAAACATGAAACCTGCTTTTATTATATTTATTAATAATAATAAGGTGGATTTTTATTCTTTATCTGTTTAACTCAGGTTCTTTACACAGTGAACAATGTAAAATAAAAAGCTGTTTTTTGGGGCTGGAAACATGTTGCTGCAGATCTCCAACAACAAACTGATGAATCATTTTATATTGATTTATATAAATATTGAAAAGACTGTTTTACAAGACTTACCTAATGTCTTGTTTGTTAACTGGTGACGATGGGTGTTTCAGATCAGCAGATTCATCATTTTCCTCATTCTTCACAGACACATCAGCCTGTTGTTCAGGAAAATGATGAATCTGCTGATGTGGAACAACCTTCACCACCAGTTGTTATAAAACCAGACGTTGGGTAAGTCTTGTAAAACAGTGTTTTTAATAAACTCTGGGTTCACTTACTAAGTTATCAGTACTTCAGTTTATGTGTAGGGACCCTATTCATGCTACTGCTGAAGTGAAGTGATATTTTGAGCTTTATTAGTGGTTAAAAATGACAATTTAGATAAGTTTGGCTGACTGCCCCATTTACTTTCATTGTTAACTATTTGGTTGTGAAAACAAAAGACGGTCAAACTCGATGTTACTTTAACCAACGTAAAATATCTCTTGAGGGGGAGTTTGACTCGTATTCATGGTGAAATAGACTCTGGTTCATGTTACTCTGGACCATCACTTTAAAGCTACACTATACAAGTTACATGAGGCCAACCTTACGACTACTTACTACTGCTTTTTAAATATATATACACATTGGCTCTGATTGGGTAACTCCTTGAATACGCCGACCAAACAGGAGAAAACTACTTTGAGAGCCTGTTGCACAACATTGTGTTGCTGAACTCGTCCTTCATGAATCCAACATCCCCGGGTCGTAGACTCTGATCTTACAAGTGACGAAGACACCAAAGACTCATTTAGACTAATTTAAAATTCTGAAATAAGGCACCTTTAATATGTAAATGTAGAACAGAGGCTGCATCCGAATATCCCTACTAGCCTACTATGTGGTAGGCAAAAATGAGTAAGAGACGCTCTAGTACGTCCAAATACCTTAGTATCTTTCAGTAGTAGGTGAAAGGTTCCCGGATGGTTTACTACTTCCACTAGGATTTTGCAGTATCCAAGCGATGTACACTACGCTAACTACGCTATCCCAGAAGCCACTGGGAGGTTGAAAACCATAGAAGAAGAAACTTTACCTGCTAAATGTGACATCCGATACTTACTGGGATTAATTAATTATGTATAATAAACAGTGATTGACAACCACATCTATGTGTTTGTTAGTGAATGGGAATGGAGACAGAGGCCAGAGAGAGATTATTTTGATATTTTTACAATTTTATTCAAATTTGTTTAGTGATAACAGGGGCAGCAAAAGGGTCAGATGTTCTGTGATGTTTAACTTATTTTCCGATTGTTTCTATACAAACCTTAAAAAAGCGATTGTATTAAAACGCAAATGCAGACTGTTAAGTAAATAAAAGCCACATGTACTTCAGTAAATAAAAAATGTCTATAGTTGTTCACGTAACCAATGTGTGTGAAAAGTCGCCGCTTTGACTGCGATGCTAACTAGCCGTGGTAGCTAACCCTCCGCTTTGAGCCGCAAAATCATGACGTTGACGTAAACATCCAGGTCACAAAACAGGCAAGATGGCGGCGTTGTAGTACGTCTGAATAGTGCTGCTACTGGTTAGCTTGATATGTAGTAGCTACTACTGCAACGGTCAAGTAGTAGGGACTCAGTAGTAGCAGAGTGTACTAAGGATTCGGATGCAGCCAGAAACTCTACGTTGAGCGACCATGTTTTCAGACAATGGTTTGGTGTATTTCCTCATGTTGTGTATTTTTACCTCAAGTCATGAAACAGTCAGCGTTTGTTGCCGTTTCCAAACATCGTCCATCTTAATGATGCGTTTCCTGCTTCATCAGACGTGGTAGAAATGATACTGATATTTTGAAAAAGTGTTCAGGCTCACGGGGGGAGGAGCAGGGTGATGGGGGTGACTGGGCCTGTCGGTTGGTGCACAGACGCTCCTGGCTGTTTCCACATTGTTATGAAATGTTTGAGGACACAACAGAGACACTGAGCTCTGACAACATCACAGACGTCGCTGTAATCACAGTAACGAGCGCTCGCAGCTGTTATGTTTATATACGAGCTTTAAGTTGTGAATAAACTGACGGGGTGAAGGATCAGAGGGGAGATGACGGACGTAAACCTGACGAACACACAGCAGCTGGTTCAGAGTTACTGGATCTTCAGAAACAAAGAGAACAAATTATTTATGGTGTAAAACAAATCACAGCTGATTCTTTTTAAACTCCAGAGCAAAGTAGGTGAATGTTCATATCACACACTCTTTAATACTTTCTGAGCTCAACACGACTGAGTCATCTCTGTATGGATTTTTCTCTTAAATGTCATTTCCAGTATTTTTCTTTGGTGCCTCAGACGATGAGTCTCAAAACAAACCAGCGATAAGAACGATCCTCACCTCCTCCCCTGACTCATAGATGTGAGTAAATTAAACAACGATAAAAAACGACTCCCAGAGGGAGCGAGGAGCTGATTCTCTGCCGCCAGCGTCAGAATAAACAGCACGTTTCATAAAAGGGTCAAATCGATGGCAGTTTGTCTGTGACGCAGCGACGTCAGGTCAGATTCCTGGACACTTTAATCAACAAAGTTACAAGACTGTTTTAACATTACAATGTTAAACTCTGAAGAGATCTTTGACTTAATGTTACGTGATATATTTTTAATTAATTGACATTTATCTGTAGAATAATCTGTATCAGTTTTATGACCAGTATTAGGCGCCATGTTGGGGGAAAAAATCTTAAAAGTTGTGGCTGCATGAGAATAAAGTCGTAGTTTTATGAAAATAGTCATAAATTTATGAGATTGAAGTCGTAGTTTTACCAAATTAGTCGTAAATTTACAAGAATAAAGTCATAGTTTTACAAAAAATGTTGTAGATTTACAAGAGTAAAGTTGTAGTTTAACAAGAATAAAGTCGTAGTTTTACGAAAATAGTCGTAAATTTACAAGAATAAAGTCATAGTTTTATGAAAATAGTTGTACATTTACGAGAATAAAGTTTGAGTTTTACAAAAATACAAGAGATTTACGAGAATTAAGTCATAGTTTCACGAGAATAAAGTTCGTTTCAGTAGTTTCTTCCTCCACAAAAGAAACAATTTCCTCCAAATTCGTGATGTTCTTTCTTCAGAATAGACAAAAGTTTCCTTCACAATCTTCTCAAAGTCCCGATACTATTAATGTGATGGTAATGTGGTGTTAATGAGCCACAAGATGACGTTTATTTCCTCATTTGTGAAACTGATTTTTAATTAGAACTTAACAAGATGCTCCACGGTCGTCACTGTAGAAAATATTACCATTGTCTACAAATATTACGACTTTTATTCTTATTATTTCTACAGTGATGATTGATAATGAACTTAAACACTCCAGGAAGTCTCTATAATTCAACACAGGCTTGTAAACAGATCATTTTGTTTGATTTAACATTTTTCAAAGAGACGTAAGAAATGCAGAAATTATTCTGTTTCTCAGTCTAAAGACTCCTGAAACTAATATGACATCGATCAGCTTAAACTGGTTATTCAAGCATTTTTCATTTAGCAGCGTTATCAATATATAATCATAATAATCATATATATATATATATATATATATATATATATATAGAATCTGATTCAGTCACTTTGTTCTTTTAATTTCACAGTCGTTTCCATTCAGACTTTGTAGAATCACAACTGATTAAAATACTAATTAACTGAGAAGAACAGTATGTTCATGTTGTCAAACTAAACTCTTCCTCGTGGGCACAACGTCTTAAAAAAAAAACAACAAATGTTAGAGTCAAAAGCTTCGTGTTGTTTCTGAATCGAGGTAATAAATCAACATCATGATGTAACGACGCCGCCGCCGCCGCTGCTGCTGCTGCTGCTGCTGCTGCTGCTGCTGCTGCTGCTGCTGCCACCTCCTCCTGTCGTTCAGTCTCTGCAATAATAATTCATCCCCTCAGGCTGCAGGCCAGTGTGGCTTTTATTCTCACTGCAGCCTTTGTGTGTGTGTGTGTGTATGAATCTATTATCGTGTGTTTGTGTGTTTGTGCAGTAAAAGAAGAAAAACCCAAGCGACTGCAGAGAGTCAGAGAGTTTCCTCACCAGTGTTACACTTTGATTGTTTGAACTCTGTCGCTTCAGCGCCGCTGCCATCCTTGACCTCACTCTGTTAGACACACACACACACACACACACACACACACAGATGACAGCAGATACTTCAACACACAGGAGTGTGTTGTGTTGTGTTGTAGTGTTGATGTCTCTTTATTTCAGGTAGACTCAGTGGACGACAGTGGAACTGAAATGTGTTTAACAGTTTGTTTCTCTTCGTCGCTCATGTTAAAGTCATGAGTTGTGAGGTTATTTATTTTCAGCAGCAGAAACAAACAAACAAAACAAAAAAAAAACAGCATGTTCTTGTCCTCGTTTGGAGAAAAGCTTTGACACTACTGTCAGGAAACATGACGTGACGTTTGAGCTGTCGAAGAAAAACTAAAAGGATGAAATAAAAATGAAATGAACATCAACTCGCTACCGTTGATGTTTCAACGTCGAGGTTTGTTTTAAAGAAAAGATTTGAAGGTAGAAACACGTATGATCCACGTTTCTGCTGTTTTCTGTTTATCACCTGGTTGTTTCAGACATCACAACAACAACATGAGATCTACTCACTGAGAGAAAGAAAAGGTGGAAAATCTTTTATTGAATTGAAGATTTAGATGATGAACAAATACATTCACCACCAAGTTGTGGAAATAAACTAGAAGTAAGAATAATAGTTCGGATCAGTGGCAGCTGTAGTCGAGGAATAAACTGCTACTGATCGTGGCAGCGCCCCCTTCTGACCAAATGGATGAGTTTGTTCATCCGATACTCGTCTTAGTTTGTTTTTAAATGGACACTCAGATACTTCAGCTGATAAAATATTTAAAAAGGTGAAAATGATATTTAAATTCATGAGATGAGTTGAGTTGAGACGTGTTGATTGAAGAGTTTTGAGGTCGTTTTTTTACAGCGAAGGTGAGAAATGGTTTGAGTTTAATGTGAAGGTGAATCAGCTGTTTAGTTTAACTGAAACACGTCTTTGCGTGTTTCGGAGGGAATCCCTGTCGTCTCCGTGCTGTGAAACTTACAGGTAATTCACTGCTCCAGGTGTTTACATCATGACCATATAGATCAACAACAACAACGTCACTGTTTCTGCTTAACAACAACAAAACACATTCAACGTGATGCTCATGCAGCTTTTCTTTTCTGCACAAATAGAATATAAAATGACTCTGCAGCTGCTGTGTGTGTGTGTGTGTGTGTGTGTGTGTGTGTGTGTTTTTCCCATTATGCTAATGATGTAGCATTGACTTGTGTGTGTGTGTGTGTGTGTGTGTGTGTGTGTGGGGAGGTTGAACAGCATCAACAGACCTCCTGCGCTGCAAAGCTGCTGCTGCTACTTCGACTTCAGTGAGCTCAGTGAGCAGGTAGATCATTTATAAGACACAGAAAAAAAAAGAACATGTAGAATATTATTCTCCTGTTGGGTTAAAACATAACAACAGAGGAAAGAAGGTTCATGAAACCAGGAGCAGAGAAAAGAAAATGATGCTTTTATTCATGTTCTCAACTCTTCTTTAAGAAGATATTTTAAAAGAAGAGACAAGTGAAGACACAGGCTGCATCCGAATCCTTAGTACACTCTGCTGCTACTGAGTGTCTACTACTGGACCGTTACAGTAGTAGCTGCTACATATCAACCAGCCAGTAGCAGCACTATTCAGACGTACTACACGCCGCCATCTTGCCTGTTTTGTGACCCGGATGTTTACATCAACGTCATGATTTTGCAGCTTGAAGCAGAGGGTTAGCTACCACGGCTAGTTAGCATCGCAGTCATAGCGGCGACTTTTTACTCACATTGGTGACGTGAACGACTACTAAAGTATTCAGACGTACTAGATCGTCGCTTACTCATTTTTGCTAATACATAGTGGACTAGTGGGGATATTCAGATGCAGTCACAGATCAGATACTTAAGACAAAAATCATACAAACAATAATAATAATAATAATAAGTATTAAATGTGTTGTGACTATAAAACTATTTTTAATCCAAAGCCAGGTTGAATATGTAGGTTTTAAGTTTTCATTTTAAAAAGTCACTGTAAATCAAAGGGATCACAAAATTAATTTGGATCATAAAATTAATTTGCTTTGGTGTTTTGGTGCAAAACAATAATAACAGGACGAGTTTCAGACTATTTTTTTTTTTTTTTTTTTGTATTTTTTATTTAATGTTTGCAGATACTGCAGTAAGCTGCAGGGAAAGGTCAGAGTTCATGACGTCTACTACAGCTGGCCACCAGGGGGCGTCAGGAAGCTGGTCCAGACCTGAGTCGACTTTAAATTACGATCGTGTGTATTATTGTAGATGTTGTGATAATAATTACAGAAATTATTAATTCAACTCTGCAGTGTCACTCAGTTTGTAGCTTTTGAGGCGTATTTTAGTCACTTGTTTTGGTTTTTAAACTCACAATATATAGACTGCTATAGACAGACCTGAGCTTTAAATGAAACAGTGGGTGTTACAGAGCACTTCCTGTTTACATCCTTAGCATAACTTATGTTATACTCTTCTCATGATAAAATCTAATTCAGTCTATTTAAAACCCTCCTACTACTGAGGTCATGTGACCTTTAGTTTTAACTGAACGTCCAGTGAATCATGGGATATGTTAAACTTCAGGATTCAACCGTTGTCGCTTCACATCTCAGGAAAAGAGGCTGATTAGTTGCAGTGAGACAGACTAGACGGTGACGACCCACCAGTTACTAGCTACTGCAGCTAATGTTGTTACGTTAGCTAATGTTCGTGAACCTTAGTTAACTTTGATACTTGAGGAAGTTTAGTTATTTGAACTTGGCAATGTTAATCTTCGAACTCCGATCTCTAAAATGAGACAGGATAGTCGCCGCCTGTGATGTATACTACTGACGATAGATAGCGTCTTTAAACTGAGATCAAGCTACAGCTAGCCTCTAGCTAGTGAACAATTAGCATTGCACACGTACATCAGCATTTAGCAGCGAAGGAGGAGTTTATAGAGAGTAAAACAGCAGGTATATAATATGTCAATGTTGTGTTTACAACTTGTTTTACTGCCACCAAATGGTCAAAAAAAAAGTAGATCTGAACCTAATGTCCTTTAGCCTTTTTTAGCTGTTGTTTTGCTTTTCCTGGTCTGAAATCTCATCTTTTATCAACTTTTTTTGCGAACTAGACGAGAAAGTTGAACATGAAGCATCTAAAGATCCAGATTATTCTGAGAAGATGCAACAAAACAGATAAAAACAAACAGCAAACGCAGATTTAAAGTGTTTTAGATCAGATAAGAAAACAAAGAACTAACTAGAAATAAATGACACTGCAGCAGATTGGGTCACTGCTCAGCAGCAGCAGAAAATATGAATGTGCTTTTTTTTTTTCTTTTCCTGAGGCTTTAAACCTTTAATGGAGAAGATCAGCGACTTATGTAACTCTTCAGTGAAGCTGCAGCTGCTTTACTTCATATTTGTTATAAATCAGCTGAAGACGCTGCTGCTGTTGTTGTTGGACAGAAAATAAGAAATAATAAACTCGAAACTGTCAGTCACGTTTCTGGACTCACTTTCCTTCCTCATCTTCTTCTTCCTCTTCTGTTGTTAAACTCAGAGACATGAAACAGTTTGGAATTTTAAAACAGGAGTGTATCTCCAGACACATTGTCCACATTTTATTACATTTTCCACCCTGTAGAGAAACTGATAAATATTAAACACAACGGCTGCTGTTTCCTCCGCCGGTGAAGCATGACATGTTTTTCCGTCTCGGATATGAAGTGAATCCTTGAGCTGCATCTTCAGTGTGTTTGACTGTTTGATAACTGGGTGAGCTCAGGTTGATCTCAGTAGGTGATGAGTTACAGGTTGTGTGTTGAAGTCGATGTTTGAGTTGAACTTCGCTGATCGTCTGTGATTCATTCGCTCATTTTCCTCCTCGTTCCTCCCACTCGTCCGCCCACGCGGTTTCTTTCTTTCTTCTCCTCGTTGCTCCTCATGACTCGTTACCTCCACACAGGAGGTGATGTATCAACATATATTTGTTTAATTATCAGCAGGATTACACAATAAATACGGATCTGATCTGAAACAAGGTTAAGAGATGGGACACGAGCCAAAAAAAAAAAACAAGTGCTGGTGCAGATCCAGGAACTTTTTAAAAACATTCATTTCTCAGGAAATAAAACAAATCCGACATATTTATCGTGTTGGGATCAATTAGTTTGTACAATTGTCTTATTGTCAGTCATCTAATTACTTCATTTTGTGTTTAAAACAACCTCATATTACAGATATTAAAAAGATATTTAAAACTCAACTTTAGTAAGATGGATTATTTTAACAATCATGTTATGTTGTGATACTTAAATTGTCCTGTTATCCCACTTTGCACTTTTATTGTAAACACTTGCAACGGTGCTATAGAAATAAAGTTTACTTACATAATAACTCGTTCTCTCTACATTTCCTTTCTCCTCTGTTGCTCTTATAATCGTCACATTAGCAGCGTCAAGCTGAGCCTCTGAGTCTCTAATGTGGAGATGAAAGAAGTTCTGTGTTGTTATTGATTTACAATATTTAATATATAAACTCCTTTTTTTTTATTATTTAATCCTCAAAGAGAGCTAATTAAAAAGCGAAACAGTTAACGAGATGTTACAACAGTGTCTGGTTCTCGTCAGAAACTCTGTGAGTAGAAAAGTTAAATTTCTCTTGAATAAAACAAATATTCATACGCACCAAGAGCCTCTTTAAACCTGACACACACACACACACTTGATACATGTTTACATGGGCCTCAGTACGACAACCAAAATACTGCAAAGCAAACAAACATATTAGCGAAGATAAACAAGACACGTGAAACGAGATCCGACAGTGAAATCGATGCTGCATCTGTTTTTGTCCTGACACATCTCTGTTGTCAAGCTGCTGTCCATCAGCAGTCTGTGCTGCTCATGACTCACTGACGGTGGAATAGAAAATAAATCAATACCAGGAAAAATAAACTGCATTTTTAATTTGTTTTTTTGTTTCTTTTTTTGTCTGTGAAGAACAAAAAATGAATGATACTGAAGGTGTTTTCAAATAAGAAACAGGATAAAATTGTTTTGTGACATAATTCAGCTACATTTTAACAATATGTTGTAATTAAATTATCTTCCTTTTATCATCTTTGATACACAATGTTTTGTTTATAAACAATATCTACAATATCTAAAACTAGGCTAACTAGCCAATTGGAAAGTTGTCAGTTAATAATTAGCCTAGCTTGTTAGGTTAGCGAGACAAACTTGACTTCAATGAGGGAATGAAAGCTAGTTAGCTTAGCTTCCTATAGTTACACTGGCTAACTACTCTTAGCCTAGCCAGGAAGCTAGGCTAACTAGCCTCACAGTTGTAAAATTGCTGTTGCTAAAAGAAACAGCACTTGACAAGCTACATTAATGAGCAACCACTTGGAACATTACAGCTAGTTAGCCTAGTTACTGTAGTAACATAGATTAACTAATCTCCAGTTAAACTAGGTTGCTCTAGTAAACTAGGCTAACTAACGTCTAAATGGAAAATGGCTAAATTGTATTAAAAATTACAGCTACCTAGCATAGTTTTCCAAGTAGCTGAGCTTACTTGTGTAATAAGCTTGGCTAACTGGCCTCAAATAGGAAAATAAAAGCTAGTTAGCCTAGCTTACCATAGCATGCAAGACTTGCTAGCATCCACTTTGAGATTTAAGCTGGTTAGCCTAGCTTGCTGTAGCATAAGGAGTTTAAGTAACATTAGAAACATTAAATAAGCTAGGCTGACTAGCCTCCACTTGGAAAATGAATGCTAGTTTGCTAGCATTTGCTAGCAGTAGCATGAGGAGTATAGAGCTAAAAGCAACAGCTAACCCTTTTTAGCTCGCCCCACTTCTAGCCTCCAGCTGGAAAATGACTGGAAAATAGCTAAATAGCTTTGAAAATTAAAGCTACCAAGCATAGTTTGCTGTAGAGAGCTCGGCTAATTAGCCTCAAATACGAAAATAAAAGTTATTAGCCTAGCTTACCATAGCAAGCAAGACTTGTTAGCATCCACTTTTAGATTTGAAAATGAATGCTAGTTTAGCTGCTAGCCTAGTTTGCTGCAGTAGCATAAAGAGTATAGAGCTAAAAGCAACAGCTAACCATGCTAGCTCTGGCTAGAGGAGCAGCTGGAAGTTAAGTGATGTTACAAACTATTTTTAGTCGTTTCCACCGGTTCATGGCTTCTTTTATAAACTGTATTAATGAATGTGTCTGTGTTTGTGTTTGATCTGAGTCGGTAGCTGGCACCATCACATGGACGTCCTCCGGTCTCTTTTGTTGCTCAGCCAGCGTCTCCCGTCCCTGCAGCGACCATGAGCCGAGCGCAGGCCCCGGTGGCCGTCGGCCAGCTGCACCGAAATAAATAGTCACAAATTCACCAGAACAGGTTGTCCTGCAGGATTAGGAAGTGTGTGTGTGTGTGTGTGTGTGTTTGATTTTGACCATTTTATCCCTTTACAGTCTCAGTTTACCATCATTTCACAGCGACTTTCTCATTTATAAAAGGTCAAATCAAGAGGTTTGTATATTCATGTCCTCTGTTGCTTTTTTGGATCTATTATAATGATATGTTGGTGTTTATAATGATAAAACTGTGCACAGGTTTGGTTTTAGATGCGTGCACAGACTCTGTAATTTGGATGTTTGTAGTGTTTTAGGATGAATCTACACTGAGGTTTATAAATGAGGCTCCAGATCTTTTAGGACCAGTCCCATTTTTCCTCCTATAACACTTGCACTTGGTTTCAAGTGGCCTCAAGAGGGAGATACCTCTTAATGAAGTGAGAGCTGTTAGCGGTAGAGATCTTTACCCTATGAAATGGGACACCACTTAGCGACGTGTTCACCTTTGTCACATGTAGCGACGACGCAGGAGCCACAACCTGCAGTGGGTTTTCATTTAGGTTGGAAAATGCAGATTTTTTTGCAAAAATGTACAGAAGAAAAAAGCAACAGATTACTCTGATGTAAACAGACACGAAAACAAACATGCACATCCTGGTAACTTCTGCTACGATGCGACATGGAGCCGCTAACGTTCCTGTTTGTGAAGTTTGACAGAAATCGAATCAGTCGTTCATAATCATCGGTACAGAAATTGTTTGTATTTTCATCAAACTAAGACACCCCCACAGATTTTGAAAAACGTTCAGACTTATTTGCAAAAATATATTTACATTTGTGCTTTTCTTCACCCGAAGTGGCCACCATCTTTCTTCTCGCTCACTGAGTTCGCAAAGTATCCTGGGTAATTTCATCTTGCACTTCGTCCGTAGTCTTCATCCGACCTCCATCTGATCTGAGAGGTGAACTGGGACAAACATACTTTTACACAAGAACATACAAAACTGAATGTTAGCGTCAAAATCTATTGGAAGCAGATGAAATCTTAAAGAAAATATCTGTGATGTGGTAAAACTGAAGAATCTGTTAAATCTGCTAAATAATCGACTCGTGTGGAGTCGAGCAGAGTGAAGAACTACCTGCTGTTAGTTTGTTTGTATGTTGCTAATGATAAAGCATTTGTTTCGTGTCCATCCATCACATGAGGTAATCTGCAGTCACATCAGGGCTGAGTTATTACTTTAAATGTAGATGTCGACAATCGAAATTGTCCGTGGACGTTTGAGTTGAGCCTTTTTTCTCGTGTCGGCAAATTAGCTTAAAAGCTTTGATCAATCAGAGAAAGAAAATATATCAGTCAGCGGCTCATAGCGGTCTGCCTTTAGGCCTCACATGAATATTTATGTAATTAAACTGCTCTCTTTGTGATAGTGCGTTTTGAAAAGGCTGCATTTAGCCGTCATGATACTACATTGTCCACTGACCGCTGCTTTAGCCTTGGTCTGTGTCGCGTTCAGCTCAATGTGAAAAATGAGCACAATAACTCACTGCTCTTAATCTAATTTACATAATGAAAGTTTGATTTATCAGCAAAGAGTTTAAGACCAAAGAGATAATTACATGTTATCCTCACAGTCTGTGTCGTTTGTTCAAAAGGGAAAAAAAAACAGGTTCATGGACCAAACGTAGGATCGTTTCCACATCAGCTGATGTGATTATCAGTGTTTGAACGGAAAAGAAACTACAAAGGCTCCTGTGGTGATGAGAGGAAATTGAAGGCTTAATTCAAGAGGATGCAATAAAAAGGCACCACACAGAGAGAGTACTCTGCAACCAATCATAACATATTATGCTATTAGCATCACTGAAGTCAGGAGCCCTGATAAGGATGTTAATGTTACCTAATGGCTGTGAGGCTGCAAACTGTTGAGCACTTCCTTTGATTCTCTGTAGCATAATCGAAGTTTCGGTCAAATGTATGGACGTGAACTCTTTCTAGACAGTTTTATAAAAAGAAAACATATGAAATGTTTGTCCGTGTTCAACAAGACAACTTCAGTAGCGATCAGCTGACCGTTTGGCCTCAGCGCAGCAAACGTGATGTGGCTAAATATTTAGTTTATTTCCACGTCAAGCTTTTTATTTTAACTCTGGTGAACAAAAGCGACACAATAGGGAACTTTTTTTTTTTATTATTTGATTTTTTATTTAATACCTGTGTTTATTTTATGATGATGGATTATTAGAGCCATGGTAGGGAGAAAGAAATTAATTTCAGGAATAAAGTCATAAATTTTTGATTTTTATTCTCGTAAATTTATGACTTTATTTTTGTAAATTCTGATTTTATTCAAGATTTTATTTTAATAAATTTACGACCTTTAGTCTCATAAATTACAAGATAAAAGTTGTAAATTTACGACTTTTTGTTTGACTTCAAATAAAAGTTGTAAATATTTTTCTTTATTCTTAAAATTTAATTTTTTTTTTCCCAATGTGGCCCTAATTCTCCATCATAATTTTTAATGGTTATTTTTAAAAATACAAACATTTGTTCTAACGTGGGGGTTAAAAGTCGATCGTAAAAATTTACGTATCCATGTATCGATATAAAATTCTTCTACTCTTTTACTCTTTGTTTTTACATACTGTTGGATCATAATTAAAAAGTGATAAAAGAAATAGTTAGAAATAGTGATAAACTAGAGTTGATAACATGTTATTCTGTAAAAAACGTTTGATCACATTCTTTATTTTTCCTTTTTCATCTTCAGGCTGAAATGTGACTGATGTTCTTTCTTATGAAACATGTTTTTTTTGCAGTACGTGTGTTTTCTGTAGGAGGACAGAGACGATCAGGACACTCGATCCTGAGCTCTGACGCAGTTACAAGTAACAGTTTCTCTTCAAGGTCTCGTTCACTTTTTCTGTGCCACTCGACCTTCAACAGGATGAATCATCCGCAGAATCAGGTACGGTTGAACATCTCTAGTTACATCAACGTCCGTGATTCTGCACGTGAGTAGGAGAACTACTTTGAGTTTAGTTTGTGTTCGGAGATAAAGAGTCATTTAGTTTGTGGTAACGTGATTAATCTCAGATTTATGAGAATCTGCATCGTTAGAGCTCAACGTCAAAGCTGAGCTCTGATCAATATTTTTAAATTAACAATGGATTAAAAGTCAAAGTGTGAGACAACGAGGTCGCCTGTGGTGACGAACCCACAAAAAGCAGATTTAAAGAGAGTTTTAGCATCTTTTATCTCATTGTTTTGGTTCAAGTCTTTATCTTCAGTTATAAACGTCTAAAGCATAACCATAAAGACAGATATTCATCTTCTTGGACTCCAGAGAAAAAAAAGGGGCATGTTCACATGTGTGTGAACCCAGAGTGTATTTCACCATGAATATGTGTCGAACACACTGTCAAGAGATATTTTACTGGTTGAAGGATTTTTGAGTTTGACCGTCTTTTGTTTTCACAATCAAATAGTTAACAATCAAAGTAACTGGGGCAGTCAGTTATAACGTATCTAAATCACCTCTAAACACACTTACCCAACGTCTTGTTTTCATAACAACTGGTGATGATGAAGGTTGTTCCAGATCAGCAGATTCATCGTTTTCCTGAACAAATGACCAATGTGTCCGTGAAAAATGATGAATCTGCTGATCTGGAACACCCTTCACCAGCAGTTGTTATGACGTTGTTATGACGTTGGGTAAATCTTGTAAATGTACCTTTCAGTTCTTTTAAAATGACGGTCCAGAGTAACATGAACCCAGAGTCTATTTCACCATAAATATAAGTAACTGTGAAAACAAAAAGACGGTCAAACTGCATATTACTTCAACCAACGTAAATATCTCTTGAGGGGAGTTTGACTTGTATTCATGGTGAAATAGACTCTGGTTCATGTTACTCTGAACAGTCACTTTAATGAAATGGCCAAAGAAAACACAGACACCTCAGATTCACGTGATATGCAGCAGTTTTGGCAGCTATCTACATACTAATGTGTCTGTCACCACACCAGGTGGAAGTGAATCAAAGTAAACGTCTTCACATAATGTTTAAGATTATAAATACAGTTTAAAAACATGTTACATTGTTACATGGAGACAGACTGAAGGACGAGGAGACACTGATTTGACTTCTTTTTATAAATATTTTTGATTCATTATTTTTGTTATGTAATATGATGTCATTTCATCTCAGCTGAAGAAATAAGAGTTGAGTCCCTGACTCAAACCCAAAGATGAGTCACTGATTAAATTTTGGTCGTCAGAGGTCAAAGTAACTTCATCTTTATTCCCAGAGAAGAATTCCACGATACCAAATGTTCATTTAGAGTCAAAGACTGATTTGTTTTTGGTTACAAAACATTAAAGATCAAGGTCACAGTGGCCGCTGCATCTTTGTTACCATGCAAACATTTACTAATTTGCATTAATCACACAAAAAAACGTTAAACAGCCGTCAGGATAGTTTCTCTTTCCAACCCTGCAGATTCACTTCACTTCATGTTTAAAGCTCATTTCTTTCTCTGAGCTTCAGTTCACTGAGCCACAAGATTTAAACAAACCAAACGCTCAAACAGTGAAACTGGCTGAGTGACAGTCGAGTATTTTAGTCTCTAACCTCCTCCATCCTCTGATCCCGTGTCAATTTCTTTTTTTTTTAAATGGAGCAGTTGTGATGTAAATATTCGCTCTCAGGATTTTTGACGATGTCAGAGAGAAAACAACTGTTAATTTCAGACAGATGAGGATAAAGATAATGATGAGGGTGAGGATGTGGGAAAGCTACAGTTTTTTTCCCCATTGAACATAAATCCTCCCTCTTGTCTTTGTAGCCAACTCCATTAATTCAGAGTGAGCACTGTTGCCATTTGAAGTCCTCTCATAACAGGAGCCATAATGTAGATCCACTCAACTCCATTTGGCTTTTAGTGTTTGGCCTCCACAGTATCTCTTACATAAATGCAGCTTCTGTAACGGGAGTGATGAATGATGAATGGATGGATGGAGGAGGGAGGATGGTTGGTTGGATGGAGGAGGAATCAGTCAGTGAACCATTACATCTCCATCCACACTGAACATCGAGTCAAATACACGTTTGTTGTTCGCAGAAAAACCCACACATGTAAATAGAGACACAAACAACCTCCATCTGAGCTGTTGTTCATTAAGAAGGACAGTTAAAGTGCAGTAGTGTGTGTGTGTGTGTGTGTGTGTGTGTGTGTGTGATGTACGTATGGAGGCTGGTGGTCGTTCAGGCAAACACAGAAATCATTTCAGAGCCAAACGCTCCATATGCTGCTCAGCTCAGCTCCGCTGCCTCCTGCTGCATTAGCATTTAGATTTCTGTCATCATTTCATTTCATTACTCTGCTCTGAGTGTGTGTGTGTGTGTGTGTGTGTGTGTGTGTGTGTGTGTGTGTGTGTGTGTGTGTGTGTGTGTGTGTGTGTTCATGTCCACTTCATGTCCCACATTTCATGAATGTCACAACTGAAAAAACACAGGAAAAGTCTCTATTACATGTGATGTAATAAATGTGATTTTTTTTTGGCCTCTAGGGGGCAGCACAACTAACGTGATGTAGTAAATATGTAATGTTTTTCCACTTCCAGCTCAAAGAGCAATAATCACTCGTCTGTTTACCTCTGGGCTGGTTTCTACCATCTCCTGAGCTGCTAAATAAACCACTAAACAAAACATTTTAACAAGCTTATTTGCTATTTTTTAGAAAAAGTGGACATTTATTTAACTGTTGGGGCAATAAAAGTTTGTAGTAAAAAAACAAAAGACCATTTAAAGTCAAACTAGCCTCATTAAGCAGCTTGTCAAGCTACAAATAAAATGGACACTAGCAAACAAATTCAGATTCTTACAAACAAACAACAACAAAGTTTTTGGAGAAAGTCACAGCTCCAGAGGAAACGTATGACAAGATTTGTTGAGTTGTTTTGCTACAAAAACAACTTCCTGTTGTTGTAAACAAAACAAAACAATGAGTTAAGGAACATAAAGATGTTTCATTTGATCCATAGAAAATGACAGACGGTATTACAGCTTATAAAGGTCAAACCAAAACATTTGTATTGCCCCCTGGTGGCCGGTGCAGTGAGTCAGTGAAAATAAAAATAAAAAAACCCTTAAAGGTTCAGTAAGTAACATTTTTTTAGTCTTATTTTCTGAAATTGTCATTGTTTTTTTGACAGTAGTAAATGAAAACCAGGTATTTAATGAAATAATCCAGCTCCTCTGACTCCACCTACAGTCTGCTCCCGGTGAATTTTAACCAATCAGAGCGAGGGGGCGGAGTCTCTAACTGTCAATCATAGCTGGCACACACACACACACACACACACACTGCTGACTATAAAAACTTGTGTGAACATCAATCGTTTGTCCAAGTTGGAGGGAACTACAGGATTTTAAAAAGTTTAAGTTTTATGTATCAATAATATTGGACAGTTAATCACTGACTGGTTATATTGATCTATATCAATGGATCATTACACTCTCTAATAATTAGCTATGATCAAAATTAGCTATTTAATGTTGCTCTTCTTTGTTTCATTAACTTTCCATCAACTGTAAATTATTAGCGATGTTAAATGTGGTTATAAACTGTGTGAAACACTCGTGTATGGAAGCTCAAGTAGGACAATATTAAATTAATAAATCAGTAATTACAAATTAAATTAAATATGAATCTGTTGTTTTAAATTATTTATCATTAAACAGTTTTTCATAATTTAGTTTTTGAACAGAACAATTTTTAATCATTTTTATTTCACCTGTAGTTTGTTTATAGAAAACAGGAAGTGACCAAATATGGTCGCAGATACTGAACTTCCTGTTTGGACATGACACGGAGACACCTGATTGGCTGGAAATTTTATTAAAGTAATGACAAGTTATAATAATTTATACACTAGAGTGAAAGTAAAAATATGCAAAATACAAATAAAATATTTTTTATATAAATAGAAAGTAACAAATAATTGAATAAATGTTGTTTTGATACACTTTGGGACGTCATGTTCTTGTAGATATAAAAAGCATGCTTACAATAATTATTTTTAGTAAAATAATGAACATAATTTCTTTAGTTTGTTTGTTTGTTTGTAACCTCAGAGCAGCACAACAATTAAAACAATAATTACAATCACATTATGTCAGAAACAGAAAAACAACAAGACAAACAAAAACATTTAAATTAGATCGATTATAAGAAATTGTTATAAACATTCAACAACAATAAATAAGAGTAAAATAAAATATATAGATCAGATATTGTTTTATTGATCTTCTTCATGAGGGAATTATGGATCCATAAAGTGTTTAATTTTAAATCCTAGAAAACAAGATTTTAATTCATTCTGTTGTAAAAAGTAAAGACTCTGCTGCCTACACGGTGTCAGGACGTCAGCTCAGATTGAAGCTGTGTGTGTGTGTGTGTGTGTGTGTGTGTGTGTGTGTGTGTGTGTGTGTGTGGGTGTGTAGATGGGAGGAGGTGTCAGTCTTGTCAATCTTGTGCTCGTTGCCCACTCAGTCCTGATCAGAGCTTTAATTAAGTAAAAAAGAGAAAGCAGCAGTGTGGGTGAATCGTGGGGAGATGCAGCGTCACTGCATCAGTTTGACGAAAAATAACCAGACAGGTGAAACCGAGAGAGCGCCCCCTTCTGTCTGCTGTTATAAACGGGACCTACACTCGTCCGGTTTCTTAAGATATTACACAGGTTTCCTCTGTAACCGACTGACACACAGAGTCAAACTTTCCTTTAAAGTCTTCACCGTGTGTGTGTGTGCGCAGCAGATCGCTGCCAACATTTTCTGAGGTGCAGAGCGAGCCAACAGAATGAATCATGGGTAATAACTCGCTAAGGCCTCTAAAGAAAATGTGACAGAGGAAGAAGAGAGAACAAGACGTTTGTAGCAGTAACTGTGTCGGTTTCAGTCGAGAAAGATATGAATCCGGAAGAGAAGGAAGGAAGAGAAATAACTGATATTAACCAGCAATAGATGAAATATTTTTTATCTTCTTCTCTAGAATAAATTATGCAGATCACAGTTGTAGCTGTTGATTAATTACAACCACAGAATATTAAACAGATCAGATTTTCTCTGTAAAGCTCCTCTTACAGTCCTTGATGAAGGCTGAGTCTTCGGCTTTTGGTAAATGGATATTGATAAATATCTATTGATAAAATGGATATTGATGACCTGTTGCTGCTGTCGGTTGCACCTTTTGTTGTCCTTTAAAGACAGTTTATTTTTGTCGGTTTGATTATGTCCCAGCGACATGTGATGCTCTGTAAATAGATTTTCATTGTCTCTCTGTTTTTTTATTGTTCAACAAATTGCTCTGAAAGTGATCGCAAACATTTGCCACAGTTATTGTTCTCATTGTAGACAGCCCTTAAAGTGACGGTTCAGAGTAACATGAAGAGTAACATGCACGTTTGTTGAAGTAATATCCAGTTTGACCGTCTTTTGTTTTCACAACCAAATAGTTAACAATGAAAGTAAATGGGGCAGTCAGCCAAATGTATCTAAAGTTTCATTTTTTAACCACAAATAAAGCTCAAAATATCACTTCACTTCAGCAGTAGCATGAATAGGGTCCCTACACATAAACTGAAGTACTGATAACTTAGTAAGTGAACCCAGAGTTTATTAAAAACTCTGTTTTACAAGACTTACCCAACGTCTTGTTCCAGATCAGCAGATTCATCTGCTGTTGAGGAAAATGATGAATCTGCTGATCTGTAACACCCTTCATCACCAGTTGTTATGAAAACAAGTTGTTGGGTGAGTGTATTTAGAGGCGATTTAGACACGTTTGACTGACTGCCCCACTAAAAAATCCTTCGACCAATGTAAAATCTCTTGAGGGATGTTTGACTCTTATTAATGGTGCAATTGACCCTGGGTTCAAATTACTCTGGACCATCACTTTAAATCATTGCACAATGTTGTGTCGCTTAACTCGTCCTTCGTGAATCCAGCATCTCCAGGTCATAGACTGATCTTAGACTGATGGCGGAGGCAGTAGAGACTTTATTCACCCTGTAAGGAGTCATCATTTAACCCTCACACTGACTATGAAGATACATTCACTTAAAAATCTGGACTAGTGCGTCAGAGGAGAAAACAGTGACTCAGAATTTATTTTGAGCCTCGTGTTGAAACATTAAACCCCACCGAGCTTCGTCCTCTCTGGTTGTTTCTTTGGGGTGTTCCCACGAGAGGCGTCTCTTCTCTCTCTTTACTCTCTTCGTGTTGGCGTTCAGCTCCAGAGACCATCAGGCTCCACAGCTTCATTCCCGGCGGCCGTGGAGAACGACACGCCGCTGCGGCACACACACGCAGGGAGGAACACACCCGCAACAGAACACACACGCAGAGAACGACGCAATACGCCGGCATGAGCGGCTCTCGAACATGGGTGTGGAGGGCACCTGAGCCATCTGTCTCTGTACTAACACACACACACACACTCCTGCTCACACACACCAGCAGTTTAATGCAATTACAGGATCCACATGCATGAAAATTCACGCATGAAACACAGAACTGCACATGAACATATGAACCAACTGTGTGCAGATAATGAGTAAATAATTATATCCGCACAAACACACAGTAATTATAAAATACAGCATTTTTTATTTTCTTAATTCAGATTTACAGTTTCCTGACATTTATTTGCTGTAAATTACGTTGTGAGCTAATGCTAACATTCAAACATTTATATATTATAGAATAGAAAATATATGTAATATTATAAAATATGTGAACTTTGAGGAAAGTTAGTGGCTTTAGCATGATAACTTTCCTCAAAGTTCACAGTCACAATGTGAACATGTGTCTCATGCAAACGTTTCTTCTGATAGTTAAGTTAAAATATCTGGGTCGCCCCCTGGTGGCTGACTGCAGTACAGGTGGTAGATCCATCACCAATATACAGATGGGTCATTGTATCCTCAAGTCTCTGTTTTTCTTATGAATGTGGTTTAAATTAATATTTAATCTTATGAAAACAGATCAGAAGGTCACGATTAACATGTGAAATGTGGCAGTGGAGCATATAGTTATTGTTTAACATAATAAACACATCAGTAGTCAAACATCTGGACAAACCTGGCGGTTAATGTAAGAAACAGCCTGTGTGTGTGGTTTTATTTATATATATAATATATTATTCATTTTCATCGACTCATCACGGTGCCAGATGTTCAGATGTTTGACTAATGCAGCGTCAACACGAAGGTGTAGAGGAGGAAAACAAAAACAACACAACAAAGAACAAAATAAAGTTAATTTATCAGCTTCTTCTATTTACACTCAGTTTGAAGACTGAACTATACTATACTATACTATACTATACTATACTATACTATACTATACTATACTCTTATACTACTGCTCTTAGCAATGGAATAGCATGCTAATAGCGTAGCTTGCATACCATTGCTAAGCTATTCTACTCTAGTATGCTATGTTATTCTATACTATTATATTATACTATATTATACTATACCTACTGTAGGTAGCTAGCATAGCATACAATAGCTTAGCATTGCTATACTATTCTATATGCTAAAACAATGCAAGGCTATGCTATTCCATAGAATACTACAGTATACTATCTCACATTGCTCTTAGCTATAGAATAGCAAAGCTATTAGCATAGCTAGCGTACTATAGCTAAACTATCCTACACTGTACTTTAGTATTCTATGTTACTCTATATTATATTATATGATGCTATACGGTATCAATTGCTAGCATAGCATAATATAGTTATACAAGCTACATATAAAATAACTACACTAGCTATATAGCATAATATAGCATAGCATAGATATACTATACTATTCCACACTGCTCTTAGCTATCGAATAGCATATCTCTTAGCATAGCTAGCATGGCTAAGCTATATTATTCTACACTATAATATATTATACTATAACATATTGTAGATGGCTAGCATAGCATAACATAACTAATATTATATAATACTATGCTGTGTTACAATGCTCTATACTATACTATACAAAACTATACTATACTATACTATACTATATTATACTATAATATGCTATGCTGTAGTATGCTATGCTATGCTATGCTATACTATACCATACTATACTATACTACACTATAGTTAGGTAGCATAGCTACGCTGTACTATACTATACTATACTATATCTTGAGATGCTATGAGACACTACTATACTGTGCTATATACACTATACTCTATACTATATCATATTATATTATACTGCTGCCCTTCACTCTGTCATGTTATACCATTGTTTGCTGTATAACCTGATTCTCTTTTAGTCTTTTTGTAAAAAGTCTCCACACATTTCCAGCTCCGTCTGTTATAATCAATGATAAAAGAGAAGCAGGTCTTTAATAACCACAGTTAATTCTCTGCCAAACAACAAATCCCACCGGCCTTTTTTAAAACGTTTAATGTCCTCGCATTGTTTCTCCTCCGTGGACTCAGCTGCATGTTGATAATTAAATTATCTTAAATCTGCTCAGTGGAAACAGTATGAAGGAGGAGAAGTCGGACTCTACTTCACATAAACGTCCTGATTAAACATGTTTGGGTTTTTTTTTTTTCTGTTCTCACAAAGAAAGAAAAAAGAAATTCAAGGTCCTTGATTGTTCACTTCGCTGTTTGATTGAAGGTCAAGTGATGGGAGTTCGTCTGCGTCTGAGCCTCATTAAGGTTTTTATTATCACAAGTATGAAGAGATATGAGTCCAGGAGTCTGACGACATTAAAAAAAACTCAGCTGTAGTTAAAAACCAACTGTTTCTGTTTCATCTCTGTTGTTTTTGAGAAACATCATGAAGATCACAGATCCTCGCTCCTGCAGAGTTTAACCAGACTTGAAGTTATGACTCGGTTTCTCTCCGTCACACCGTCCATATGTTCACAGTCACGTGATCAAACACACATACATGACACACACACACACGAGAACAGGAGAAGTGTCTTTGAATTATTGAGTCGAGTTGATAAAAATAGTCATTGAGAAACGGCAGCATTAAATATTCAGACGCTTCATTGTTCTGCTGGATGATTTCAGCTCCGTGAGGCCTGAAGGAGGAAACGCCTCCAGGGAAGAAAAATGATTTACATCACAAATGAACCATCTTCAGGTGTTTAGAAACCAAATTAGTGTGTGTGTGTGTGTGTGTGTGTGTGTGTGTGTGTGTGTGTGTGTGTGTGTGTTACACTATTAACTCACTGACCGAAAAACTTCAGGCTGCATGAAACAGAAAAAGTAAATGAACAAAACAAAAACAAAACAACTTTTCAGGTTTTTGATCATTTATTTTTTACTTTGATGTTACGCTTCGATATTCATCCACTGAAATATGAGACTGAAAACTTTAATCGTTCAGAGAGAAATCTATATTCTTTTATCTTCTGGAGAGTTTGTTTTTATCTAAAACACTAAGAAGTTGTTTTTTTTTTGTTTGTTTGTTTGTTTTTTACAACAGACAAGAGAAAGTTAAGAAAATACATGTTAAAAAAAAATGAATCTATAATTTGATGACAAAGATAGAAACAATTTAACCAAATAGTTTCATGTTTCCTGAAAAAATAAAAAACAGAAAAATGAAAATTAGACTTTTCTTTCCCAGTCAGATCAGTTCATTCACTTAAAAAACTCGAGGTTTAACCGTGTGATTACAAACTAGCAGCCAAATATAAAAACATATTTTATATATATTCATATATTTTAATAAAAGCTTTAATAAAAGTGTAAACCTGTTATTAAGTTATTGAAAACCAACAATGGACAAATGACGTCAAATGTCTTAAAGTCAAGATGTTTTTAATTTGAAAACAGTAGCGAAGAAATTAGTAAATATAATCAACATGAATTAATGACTTTAACTTTTCATCTCTATGAAATTTAAAGACTTTTATTGAGTTTTAAAAACAGTCTTGTTGCAGTTAATTGGTCTATAAATGACTTAGTTGTGGCTTTTGTGTCATATTTGACCATTTTACCACTAAACTCTGCTAATGTCGCCTTTTAGTTTGCGTGAATGTTTGTGCAAAATCTGAAGATAATCTCAATCATTTCATATTTGATTCATGAGTTTATCAGACCTTTATCTTATCATTAATAAAACCCTTTTAAAATACTTCTAAATTGTAAAATATAAAAAAGTAATGAAGTAAAAGAAGAAGAAGAATTTTGTGGGTTAAAGTAACAGATTAACGGGACATAATTATTATTCCGTAATAGCTGAAGTTACAAAAAACAGTCAAATTAATTAGTTTGTTTATTTCTACGCGTCTGCATCTCATCACAGTCGAACAGTTTGTTGTTCACAGTCGATATATCGTTGTTTCCACTCAGACATGAGCTGAAGCTGCTGCAGGCTGGAGTCTGACCTGATTATGAAGCTGCAACTGAACAAGCTCATGGCAACTTTCACACATACACGAACACGAACACCTACAGTGACGTAGCTGCAACATTAGAAATAACCAACATGACAGAGGTCGTGACCTGCAGCTGTACAGGAGGCTCAGGTTGTTTTCTGACGTCACTGATTAATTGTTGTTGGTTACGAAACGATTAATCCTAAAACTTTTTATCACACGGATGCTCACGCTTGTAACGTCATGAGGACGTCGTTCTCTCTGAGCTGCATCAAGAAACAAAAATATCATGTTTTCATCTAAAGAGAAAAATAAACATGGGGATAAAACGACGCTGTCGCCTCGAAGCAGCGGCAGAACAAACACCTACAGCTTCATCGACACGTCACGTTGAATTTATGTGAATTCACAGTCTGAGGCAGGACTGAATCTGTTCATAAAGTACAAATATATTTAGGTAAAAAACACGATGAAGCGCAGATTTTTTTTGTCAAACATTCGTAGTCATATTTATTTGTGATCTTTCCATTTGTCCCATAGATGTGAACGAGATGTTTCCAGAAGTTTTTATGGAAATTTAGCCAAAATATTCACTTAAATCAAAGGTCACTGTGACGTCACTATATATAATATAAAGATCATAAACACGTCACATTCAACTGCCGCCATCTTGGCTTTGTAGCAAAAAAAGAGGAAACATTAGGCGGCTTCACACTGTCGGGTCCAAGCTGAGTCAGTCAGGGGCTAATTGCTTTCACATTGTCTCGAGCTGATTTCTGACCCCACCATGTTCTCTGCTTGGAACCAGGACAGTAAGCATCCAGAGAACTGCCCTCCAAGTCTGAGAAAAACTTTTGCTTGTTTTTGCTTGAACCTCCCATCCTGTTTAAAAATGGACGGTGTTGGTGACGTTTTCACAAATTTCAACTGGGTAGTGAACTGTGTGGACAGTGACAAGTGAATCGTCACTGGACAGAACGTTAATCATGGATCTGGACCGTGATCGTCTCTCACCAACATATCTGCCGGCTTGTTTTCAATTCTAATCAATAATCAAAGTCTTACTAGTGCTGATGTTTGCTTGTGTGGCTCCATGTTTCATGTGAGGTGGAGATTACACCACCGCTGCCGCCGCCGTCCCTCCTCTTCTGCTACGTAGCCAAGATGGCGTCGTTAAGGGGGGGGGGTGTCCATCGTTCCACACTCAACGTTTGTAAGTATGGAAGTATGTGAATTGAGACACACGCAGGTCACATGACTCACTGATTGTTCCCTTGTTCATATAAATATGAAGCTAATTTCAACTGTTTCAACTTTAATTCTTCTTTCTCTTCTGTTGTCTGTCGAGACAGAAACAGAAACAGAAACGTCAGCAGCTCATTTGTCTTTAAGTAAATAAAGACGTAAACAAGCGCATCCGTCTCTCCGACAAATCGTATTTAAATAAATGAATTACTCCGTCAGACGCTGTCGTCCTTGTATCAACCACGGGATCCTGACGTGACCTTGACGTGTGATGAAGAACACGTTAAAGAAAGGTTTTTGGACCAGGAAGAGGAAAAACAAAAAACAAGGGGGAGATGATGAGATGATGGCGGGGAGAAAAGTCTGGAGTGACATGGCGATTAGAAGAGAGGAGGAGGAGGAGGAGGGATGAAGGTCGCGGAGTGGTGTAATAAGAGAGCGAGGGAGCAATAGAGAGAAAAGAGAGGAGGGAGATGTAGAGATTATGAGGAAGAGAAGAAGAAGACAAAGAAGGAATGACTGGAGACAGGAGGAGGAGGGTGAGAGACAGTGAGTGTGAGTTACTGAGGACAGAGAGAGAGAGAGGGAGGGAGGGAGGGGGAGGGAGGGAGGGAGGAGGGGGGAAGCCCGGCAGATCTTGTCTGGAGGGGAAATTGCATTGCTAAGGATTTATTGCTTCAAGTGTAATTGGGTTCAACCAGCGCCAGGAGAGAAAATCCATCGAAGTCTCCTCCTCAGAGCAGAGGAGCAGGTTGTTGATCCACTCTGACTCCCTCCTCCTCCTCCTTCTACACCTCCTGCTGCTGTTGTTGCAGAGCTCTAGCACCTCCTCTGAAATCACCTAAATGTCCTAATAACAGCAGCAGCAGCGGGAGGAGGAGAGAGGTGCGACTAAAGGTGCCTCGTAATTTTAGCTACTTAGCGAGTCGATTTTCCTTCCCACTCATCTGCTGCTTTGTCCCTGATGTAACATCAGCTCCATTGTTTAAGCTTTTTTTTGTTTCAAATTCAAAGTGCGGATGAATCAGAGTTATAGGAAGAAGAAGAAGATGTGGCAGCTCATCTGCAAACCTTCGACAGATGCCATTAAAGCTCCACGTCCGTTAAAAACAACAACATTTAACAGTGTTTTAAATCGGGTTCCTGCAGCTTCGATGTTCATCATAATGATGCGTTTAACGTCGAGCTGCAAAGATGAAACAGTTTGGAAATGAGCAAGAAAATGGTTGTGAAAGACCGAAGGACTAAAGAGATGACCTGCAGCATGTGGAGAAACATGTGAACCAACAACAAACTGAGACTTTGAAGGGAAAAAAACAGAAATAAAAGTAAAGTTTTAGTTTCCTGCTGGCAGCACAACTTCTCTGTGATGATAGATGGATACTTTATAGAACAATATCCAACTAACAAGTAGCATCTTTAATGATAAGTATTAAACATTAATGTTCCTCTTCTTAATTGTCGTAACCTCGTTTATAAGAAAGAGAAAACCTCCATATTCACACGACCGCCGCCGCCTCCGTCGTCCCTCGATCGATCCCAACGTCTCCACTTCCTCTGAGTGTAAACGTGTTCAGTTACAGTGAATGTGAGCGACAGACGCACCGTTTCCATCAGGGACCAACGAAGTCACTTCCCTTTCTTTTTCTGACACAAACAAAAAAAAAAAAAAAACGACGACTGTTAACAGATAATTTAACTGCTGCTCCGTTAGAATAAACCATGAAGTGAAGGATTGTAGGAAAATAAAAGAAACAGTACATTTTAATTATAACAGTAATGTAACAGTAATTCATTGTGTTAGAACATAGTGGGTGTTTCACATCCAAACAGATGCAGATCTATAATGTGAATGACAACAGAGACGTGACACAATCGGTCCAGACGGGGTTTCCTGCTGCAGCACAGTGGGGTGTGTGTGTGTGTGTGTGTGTGTGTGTGTGTGTGTGTGTGTGTGTGTGTGTGTGCCACTGCAGTGCGATTCCCCCTCTCTCTCTCCTCTCTGACATGCAGCAGCGTTCACAAACCCACACTGCAGAACAGAAACGAGGCCTCGGTCTGAATACCAATCACATCAGGATGGAGAGATGGAGGGAGGAGGGGGGAGGGAGGAGGGGGGAGGAGGGTAATGCAGAGACAGATGGAAGAGAAGGAAACACCTCCTCCTCCTCCTCGTCTCCTTATTTCCACCTCTGCAGTCTCCTTGTCATCCTGTCCACCAGCAGGTTTCATTTCTGCAGCTCATATGAAGGGGATTCTCCTTCGCAGGCTTTCCCTGCTGAAGGGAAAGGAGGCGGAGGGAGGCAGGTCGCTGCAGACGCTCGGCTCAGTCAGTCAGGTGGTGCAGCAGCAGCAGCTCACTGCTTCGTCTTGATAACGATATCGACTGCTGCTAAAAATGGAGACGCATTGATTGAAGCTGAGCGAGTGTGTGATGCTGAGACACAATCACATCATTCATCATTATCTACCTAATTCACTTTGAGATGAATGTGGTTTAAAACTTGGGTGGTGTCAAAAACCTGAGAGACGAAGTATTAATATATTTCCAGTTCTAGAGAAAAAAGGAAACTTGAACCAGTTGAAGGTTTTAAAGACAGAAGGAGACGATGGAGACGGGACGCTGTCAGACACGTTGATTAGTCAGAAATCAACTGGTATTTATTCATCTGTTACATATCACAGGTGGTGGAAAATGCATCAACTCGACACGTTGAACAGTGACGTTGATAAAGCAACTCAAGGGTTTGTGTAACTTTTTAATTTTGAGTCTCAGTCAACAAATTTTCTGAGGCTAGCTAGGAAACATTTCCATTAATGATTGTAGATTATTATATATTATTTTTCAAATGTGTAACTGCTGTTATTTAATCTCTTTAGTTCATCAGGTTGTAATAAAGTCAGTTTTGACTTCAGCAGCTACAGAGCAAATTGATAAATAAGTTTATTTGTTCAGTTTTTCCTCCAGTCGTGTGTCTTAGTTAAAGTGACAGTTCAGAGCAACATGAACCAGAGTCTATTTCACCATGAATATGAGTCAAACTCCTCCTCAACAGATATGTTACGTTGGTTGAAGTAATATCCAGTTTGACCGTCTGTTGTTTTCACAACCAAATAGTTAACAATGAAAGTAAATGGGGCAGTCAGCCAAACGTATCTAAACTGTCATTTTTTAACCACTAATAAAGCTCAAAATATCACTTCACTTCAGCAGTAGCATGAATAGGATCCCTACACATAAACTGAAGTACTGATAACTTAGTAAGTGAACCCAGAGTTTATTAAAACACTGTTTTACAAGACTTACCCAACGTCTGGTTTTATAACTAGTAATGAAGGGTGTTCCAAATCAGAAAATGATGAATGGTTAAAAATGGTTAAAAAAAATGACAATTTAGATACGTTTGGCTGACTGCCCCATTTACTTTCATTGTTAACTATTTGGTTGTGAAAACAAAAGACGGTTAAACTGGATATTACTTCAACCAACGTAAAATATCTGTTGAGGGGGAGTTTGACTCGTATTCTGCTCTTAAACAGACTCAGGTAAATTAATCAACTAATTTTCCACAACAGCAACTTAATGATGTTTAGCTAAAGCTGCAGCCGTCGTCGACTTTGGAGCAAAGTTTTGTCTCAGTTCAGGAGTTTCTTGGTGTTTTCAGTCACAGATAATTAAAGATATAAAGACACAACATGAACGAACATGGAGACGTTTCACAGTGAAACTTCAGTTCATCTCTGTTGTGAAATTAAAAGCACAGCGTCGCTGCTGTTTGTGTCCAAATGCTGCGACATGTTTGGAAGAAGAAAAAGAACGAGGATTTATTCTATCGAGGTTTAATGTCGAGAGACTGAAGCTTCTCTGTTGTTTGGTTTAAAGAAACACAAGCTGCTCTGCCCCAGTTAAGACGCTTTTAATTTCTGGCTCGAGAAGAAATATTTAAAAGATCCAGTGTTTGGGATTTAAAGTGGATTTATTGGCAGATATGAGATATAATATTCATAATTATGTTTCTGTTAAATCTGCATCAGAACCTGCAGAGTTGTTTTTGTGTCTAAAATACTGTAAATCCTGTATCGATTAGTTTTTTAGAGCATAAAAACATGAAATGTTATTAGAAATACATTGATTGTGTTGATAAAAATATAGACAGTTTTTGCCCATAATTAAATAATTTAAAGTCATAGTTATTTGTAATTGAAAAAATAAATACAAACACACAAATACATTTTTGTAATACATAAAAAACTACATATAAAATAAAAAAATAGATGTTAAACATTAGTATGATGTCATCAACCTGAGACTTGACAAGACAAGTGACGCTCGGCTCCGCAGCTCGTTTATGAACCACAAGTTAAAGGATCATTATATTATATAATTATATAAGACTGACAGTCAAATTCAAAATACTGTCGACTGTGTGACAACTGATTTGACAAGTTCTACACTGTTCATCTGTTGATCGTATCATGACGACTCATATTTTACCAATCAAATGTCTAATGTTACGTTGCGTATTTGCCATAACTAATATTTGTCCTGTCTTACTGATGTTAACATTGTGTTAGCATCACATTTCCCATACATTGACGATACCGTGGCGCCTTGTTGGGCCAAAATTGAGTTGGTGATGATTGTCCTTTGCATATTACAGCACTTGGTAGCTGTAATGCTAATGCTAATGGAGCACATGTTAAACACACACGCTTGCCAGCCTCAAACTCATTTTCTTTGTGTTTGAAAGATGGTTTCTTCGTTTATCGAGATGTTGTTGAGAGTTATATCGAGACCTTTTAGTTTTAGTAACATCAGACATTTGTAATCCACAATATTTGTAGCTGCAGCTCAGTGGAAACTGATGAAATGCTACTGACGTGGTGACAGGGAGGCAAACATGATTTACGTTGCTGTAAATTAAATGTTATAATGTGAATAATCTGATTCTTTAATCTCTGATGACATATTAGGTTTTGTTTTGTTTTTGGAGAAAACAGGAAGTGTTGATCCAGTCACATCTGCTGCAGTTTCAACACAAACATGGACGTCACCGAACCAACTGTCTCTTCTCGCCGTCTTCTCCTCTCCCAGACGTCGGGGGTTTGGTTTGGGGCGTGGTGCGTCGTCGTTTTCAGAATAAGGTGATAAATCTGCAGGGGATCGTCTCTGATGGGAGATAACGTGTCACATTAGATGGCGGAGGAGAAAATGGGGGTGAGATAAAAACGGCGCCGCTCCAATTCATTTGCTCCTTCGGCCGAAGCCTCGCGCCGGATAATTCAACGAACTGCAGCTGAAATAGAAGAGGAGATGATTTAAACTGCTGCGCCGCTGAGATCATTCGGTCGCTTTAGGATGGAAAAAAAATGGTCATTCTCACTTAGCATCACGAGGGTGAATCACAGTCACTGAGGATTGTGGGAAAGCAATGTCCGAGAGGATGAAATATGTGGTGTTAGTGTGAGTACAGCGTCTGAAACTGCCCTCAGTTATTCAGAGGAAGAAAAGGTTAATTTGTTCCATTGATTGACTTGACGAGAACAATAATTATAATCATTATTTCAGACTTCAGAGCTCGTCGTCTATTATCGCAGCTGAATTTAGATTTTTTTAAACATTGTTTTTATGTGGAATCAAACCACGGAGATTATCTTCCACTTCCAACATCGACACTCGATCAAACACAAACACAAACACACACGAGTCACAACAAAGGTTTTAATTACGTGTTTGTGTCGATGCAAATGTGTCGAACTTGACCTCAACGTGTTCGCGCTGTCGTCAGTCCTCGACAAACACAACTGGAAGAGAAACAAAGAAAACAAAGATCTGTTTTTTTCTACCGTCTGTGTATGTTCGTTAACAGCTGCTGCCATTTGTTTTAAGTAGAAATAACGACGACGCCCTGAGGTCTTTGACTTCCATGTTGAGTTGTTACGTAACCGCAGCTCTGACTGAGAAATGTTTGATTCTCTGAGGCTGGATTATATAATTCAAGTGCAGAATGGAAACTTTCATGTATATTTCACAGAATATCCATTATTTACTAAAAGAAGAAGAAGAAATCATCTTTCTTCTTCTTTTTCTTTCTTTTCATAATGAGGCGAGAACGACTTTTCAGGAAAAAAGTGAGCATAGATTCTTCCCTCGCGCCTTCACGGGAAGTGAAACCTCATCATTATTTTTCTTCAAAGACCAAACAGACAAATAACTGTCCTGAAAAAGAAAGAAAAGGCTGCTTTAATCCAGAGCAGGAGGACGTTCACAACGTAACGGAGGTAAAATCAGAGATTACAGTGAATAAAAGCGTCTGTGAACGGTCACAAAGTGATGAAGATCGAACACAGAAACACAGACACAGTTCAAAATGTTAATGTTATTATTATAATGACTGAAGTCAGAGAAACATGAGTTTAAATCTACACTGTTGCATGTTTTTATATTATTATATGTATGAAAGAGTTGTGTCTCAGTTCTGTAAAGAATGATATTTACACCTGTAACAAGTTATTTTATTTCTAGTTGATTCTCAGTTCTTATCTGATCTAAATGTTGTTGGTTTTAGTTTAGTTAAAACACTTTAAAGCTGCGTTTTACTGGTTGTTTTTGTCTGTTTTGTTGCGTCTCCTCAGAATAATCCGAGTCTACGTCCACACGACAACGTTTTCAGGTCAATCTGCAAAAGTTTTTTCATCGTCCACATGACAACGGAGTTGTTGACACCTTGAAACAATCTTATATCGATAGGACAGGTTAAAGACAACAACAACAAGGTGCCGCTAAGTTTATTATCACTATTGCAACAAAACTTTGTGATCCTGTATCAACTAAGACGACCAGCGAAGAGACATAAACAAGTAATAAATAAAAATAAACTTCTACTTGTCTTCCTACGGCTCCGTCTGTGTTTGTTTACATTTCCTGAAACAATATGTTTGGATGCGAAACACATGGACACGAATCTGCAAAAGAAAAAAACCACAAACGTTGTCATGTGGACGTAGCCTGAGTCTTTAGATGCTGGAGGTTCAACTTGCTTTCAAAACAGGTTCAATAAAGCTGATTAAAGTTTGTAAGCAAGAAAACTAAAACACCACTACAAAAGGCAAAAAGTCTCAGACGTACTCATTTTTTTTTTTTTTTTTTTTTTTTTTTGCTACTTGATGTCAGTAAAACAACAATTAATCCTGTCAAACATTTACCAGCAAACACAAAGGAGTTAAAGACGTGTTAGTCGCTATGTTTTGATCGTCTCTATCAACGTTTGACAAAAAAACATTTGGCTTCTCTTAGCTGGTAAATGTGAATCGTTTACTAGCTAGTGGCTAATTGTAGCCTCTGTCCTCCATCCCAGGTGGAGACTTTTCTGTCTCATTTCAACAAATTCAGCCTCTTTTCCTTCGAGACGTGAAGCTACAGCGGTTGGATCCTTCTCGGTCCAACCACAGTTTACTACTGTAGTGATCGACCTCATCAGTTTGCCGCTTTGTGTCTCTTCTTGGCTCTGCTGAGTTCCCACCCTCACCTCCTCCTGCCTCCCTCTCTCTCTCTCTAAATGTTCAAAGTCTTCAGAGGAGACTATGTATAGATTTTCTCAGCATCATTACCTCCAGCAGTGGACGGTAAAACTGGGCAGTGACACCACAGAGAGCTGTGATGGATGAGTTAAAGAGGAGGGAAGTGAAGTTGAGCTGCAGCAAAGAGAAACTGCTTCAGTCCGTCTCCATGTAACAAGGTAACGTTTAACTTCATGTAACGTGAGGAAGAAACGCTAAATCGTGAACGTTTGCGTCGTAACAGATGCGTAAAATCTCATAAACTTTTACTTAGACGGATGAAAGCATCTTGCATCTCCAAGGTTTTGGGACAATAGTTGTGTTTCCATTCCTCCTAGAAATGCACAAAACCTAAATATCACAATGAAACACTGGTAATGAAAACACCTGAAAAGTCTAAAAGATTTTTGAGCCGTCATGAGGTGGTTTTTCAGACGTGTCGATATAAACAAAAGATGCCCTCCTCCGAGTTAAGCCTCGCGGTTTTACGATAATTATGGGATATCCTGAGACTAGATTTTATGTGAATTACAGCTCATACACATAAAACACCCGTTAATGGAAACACCTGCTAGTTGTAACTTTGTTGCAATTTTGGAAATATCACTTTTATTTTACGATAAACTGTGATGAAAACACAGCTAGTGATCTCGATTGCTGCTACTGTAAATGTATAAATGCAAAAAAGTGTTTCTGTCACATTTTTGCGTTATACTTTTGTATTGACACGTCTGAAAGACCACCTCATGACAGCGTAGACATGTTTTAGTGATATCTGAGAGTTTTTAGGTCTTATCACTACCAGTTTTTATTGCAATATTTAGGTTTTGTGCCTTTCTAAGAGTAATGGACCTTGATCTTTAATCATTTTGCAGTTTAAACTTCTCTGGACATTTCTGATTTAATAAAGGAACATGAAGACGTTTGAGTAAATGTTTAAAAGGTGAGATGAGATGACGCTGTATTAATATAACATAAATTAATATTTGTCAAATCAGTGTCTCCTCGTCCTTCAGTCTGTCACCATGTAACAACGTAACTTGTTTCTAAACTATATTTATTTAAACTTTATGTGAATACGTTTACTTCTCATACACTTCCTCCTGCCGGGACCACTGACACATGAGTGGGTGTAGCTCCCAAAACTGTGTTTTCATTGGTTTTTACCTCATGAACACGCCCCTTTTTTCCCCAGGTTTGATATCTGAACACAAACTAAAGAAAAACTCAGTTGTTCTCAATTTTTCACACTATAGAAACTAAACCTGCAAACAAACTCAACTGAAGTAAAACTGAGGTTGTGTCTTGCAGCCATTTTACAGTTTTCTATTTATTTTAAGTTTAAAACTTCTTAAAACTCAGGATTAAACCTCCGTTCACATCACATCAAAGGGGGCTGCTTTAATCTGACAACTTCACTAAAAATCCTCTGGAGGGCAGGTCTGCAGTTGATGGTTCAGTGTCCTCTGAAAAAAAAAAAAGCTTTAAGGCGAGTCATAAATTAATTTTAACGACACCAAGTGAAGATTTTATCGAACCGATGGATCTTTAAGAAACTTCTCACACAGCCAGAGGACATGAGGAAAGTTTCATGTGGTGATCGTTCATCACCTGAAGGAAATTTATGTGAGTTTTCAGCAGAAATTTTTAAATAGATAAAGAAGTGGAAGAAGATGAAGCGGCGACTGAAAAACCAATTACTGGAAGAAACTGTTGAAATGGAAAGAGGTGAAGATTTAGGTGAAAATGAAGAAAGAAGAAGAAAAGAGGTTCAGAGTTAAAGAGCAAAAGAATTATCTCCAGTTCAAGAGGAAAAAACTAAAAGAAATTGTTTTCAGGCCTGAAAGAATTTGAGATCAATTCTCAGACAAAGAAATAAAAGATGAAAAAAACAAAACTGTCATTTAGAGAACGAGGAAGAGTTGAAGAGACGGAAATGAAGCAGCTGAAAGACAAAGATCTCGACTTCCTGCATCGACTGTGACCTTCCTTTGTTGATTTTAATAGAAAAACAACATCAGAGTTCAACCTTCAAATACTGAAGTTTCACCCAGACGTCATTCAGGCATCGCAGCATTTGTTCGTACCCTGTGATTAGGTCGTACATGTTGTTTAGACTAATGAGCTCCAAACCTTCAGGATCAATCAGTTTGTCTTCTGTCTTCTAGTATCTGTGATACAACGTCAGGTAGAAACATCCTCATCCTGCATCTCTTCACACCGAGAAACTACTTCCTTGTTTTCTCATGAAAACAAATGTTCCTTCTCACATTTTTTGCCCTGATACTCTGTTGTATGCTCCACCATTTTGTGCCAAAAAACCGAATGTAGATTAATTAAGACAAGAACAAACATCAATGTAAATAACTACTGGAAATGACAGAAACAGTCTTCGAGAAACATTTATCTGATGTCAACTTGAAAGTGATCCAGTGGTTCAGAGTAACATGAACCCAGAGTCTGTTTCACTATAAATACGAGTCAAACTCCCCCTCAAGAGATATTTTATGTTGGTTGAAGTAACTTCAAGTTTGACCGTCTTTTGTTTTCACAACCAAATAGTTAACAATGAAAGTAAATGGGGCAGTCAGCCAAACGTATCTAAATTGTCATTTTTTAACCACGGATAAAGCTCTGCCAACCACTGGGGCAGAGCAGCCTGTGTTTCTTTAAACCAAACAACAGAGAAGCTTCAGTCTCTCGACATTAAACCTCAATAGAATAAATCCTCGTTCTTTTTCTTCTTCCAAACATGTCGCAGGATTTAGGACACAAACAGCAGCGACGCTGTGCTTTTAATTTCACAACAGAGACGAACTGAAGTTTCACTGTGTTTGTTCATGTTGTGTCTTTATATCTTTAATTATCTGTGACTGAAAACACCAAGAAACTCCTGAACTGAGACAAAACTTTGCTCCAAAGTCGACGACGGCTGCAGCTTTAGCTAAACATCATTAAGTTGCTGTTGTGGAAAATTAGTTGATTCATTTACCTGAGTCTGTTTAAGAGCAGAATACGAGTTAAACTCCCCCTCAAAAGATATTTAACGTTGGTTGAAGTAATATCCAGTTTAACCGTTTTTTGATTTCACAACCAAATAGTTAACAATGAAAGTAAATGGGGCAGTCAGCCAAATGTATCTAAACTGTCATTTTTTAAACCACTAATGAAGCTCAAAATATCACTTCACTTCAGCAGTAGCATGAATAGGGTCCCTACACATAAACTGAAGTACTGATAACTTAGTAAGTGAACCCAGAGTTTATTAAAAACACTGTTTTACAAGACTTACCCAACGTCTGTTTTTATAACAACTGCTGGTGAAGGGTGTTACACATCAGCAGATTCATCATTTTTCTTGTTCTTCACCCTTCATCACCAAACTTTAAAATCTTCTGACCAACATAAAATATCTAAATATCTAAATATTGACGGGGTGTTTGACTCATACTTGTGGTGAAATAGCAGCAGGAGCAGGATTTATAACACACTGAAGCCAGGCACCAGGGGTCAAAACAGATGTTTTAGCTTCAGTTTTGTGTCGTCTTCTGTGGATTAAATACAGATGATGTAACCTGTAGAGAATTGTTGTTTTCAAAATTCACAGTTTAATCTCAAAATTTCAACTGAAGGAAGAAAAATTTGTTCTCGTAATTGTAGTTTCTTCATGTTCGAGCGAACAGAAAAAAATAGAAAACTCATGTTTATTTGCATATTGAGCCGGAAAGTGATCATATCTGATCAGGACTAGATGATTGTAATTCAACACATTTCCAGATATTTGCAATAATCTAAGATGATGCAGCATCAGTTAAAACTTCAAAAAAGAAGAAGAAACTCCATCAGCTGACGTTGCTCTCTTCATGTTTCTGTCAAACAAACTGAACCTGCACAACTTTCTGAAACTGCAAAATGGCAAAACTAACTCACCGAGGGGACACATGATATCAGCGACGGGGCTTTTTCTGCTCGCAGACCGAAAGAAGAGCGAAAAAGTGAGGATGTGATGTAATTCTACCGTCCACATCAGATCTATGTGTTGCTTTCTAATCGTTTTTATGGTTCAGCTCCATCCTCAGGTGAATAAATCAGGTTGAAGTAGAAAAAAAACAGATTTAATAGTGATTTCATTTGTGATAAAACAGTATATGTAGCACATGTTAATAATGAACCCGTGTGTGTGTGGTTAGAAGATAAATCCTCCGTTCTGATGAAGTTGAGTCGTGGTGTTTTACCATCGTTACAGGCGTTTAATTAAAGCATTAATCAGAACTGGTTTTGCTGCCGGACTGAATGTGGATGATGAAGGTAGGAACAAACAAACGTCTCAGTTTAGTTTCACCCTCCTGCCTCTGATCCTCTGTTTGTTCGTCTCTTATTTGATTCCTCCTCTCGTGACATTGATGGGAGTCTCCCTGACTTGTTTACCATCTCTACCGACCTCTCTCTTCTCCTCCTACTCCCCCTCCTCCATCGTTTACGGGCGTTTCTCCCTCTCTCTTCGATCTTCCTTCCTGGCACCCAGCGGTCCCTCGCACCTCTTCGACAGTCACACTCACAGTCACGCTCGACTGTTTCGTCTGATTACATAAGAACAAACGGCCTCTCGGAGACGAGTGGAGGGAAACACCAACGCCACGGCCCACAACACCACAGCTTGTGCTGGTGTTTATCAGCAGGGGGTAGGTTTTTCCTGGGATGGTTTCCCAGAAACTGACATTTCATGATGGAAATGATGTTTTAATTCTGTTAAATATGAATATTATTAATGATACAATATACTCGATCATTTGTCAGCTATATAGTCATGTTATAAACAAGCATCTATTTGTCTATCTATCTATCTATCTATCTATCTATCTATCTATCTATCTATCTATCTATCTATCTATCTATCTATCTGTCAAATATATTTGAGTATTTCGCACCTAAAGTAGCAGATTCACCTTCCCCTCATGATTTAGTGCTAACGTCGACTAAATGATGTGAAGGATTTAGTGGCGTCTAGTGGTGAGGTTACAGATCATGTGTATGAGCATCTACAGTGGCCTGTAGGTAACACAAGAGATGCAAAACATCTAGAGTTTCAGGTGATTATAGGCTGATAAAAACGTTATTATCAGGATTTTATTTCACTAGAATAACAGTTGTTTGTTTCACTTTGTATTCGTGTTTCTTTGTTTTGTTTTTATAACAGCTCTGACGTTGATAACTAAAAACCCAACCATCTACACAGACTCAAACCTTAAAGTTGAATTTCTCATTTATTTGTTTCATTCGTTTTAAAATCAAATCATTAATGAGATTCACCGTTTTCCCGAGAGGTAAGAGACAAGCTTCAAGGCAAACTCAGACTCTTTTTCATTTTCAGTTTGAGAAATAAAAGCTCATCTGCCTCTGACGCCTCAGTCCTCGCTGCCGCCTGTTAATGTCTGACAAAGACTGAGGTGTAGGTGGGTTCAGGTGTCGACTGAATGATTCCTCTGCTTTTCTTTTTTTTTTCTTTTATGCCTCCACTGATCAGTCAGTGTCCAAATTACTGCTGCTGTTCTGCTTTGTGACATATTTCTCTGCCAATAATTCACAGAGGACCCGCAGCCATCAATCGTGACACAAAAGGAGACGTTGTTTCCATCAATAACTCAGGAATCCTCTGCAGAGAGAACGACCCCGTGTTACTGAGACGAGCTGCTCTTTTCACAGGCGGATTAGTGCAAAGAAAAAAAAAAGGTGGAGACCAGAGAGACAAAGATGCATCTACGCGATTAACGGCAAACTGCTGTGAGTGCAGCCGAGCTCTGCAGGCCGCAGCTTTGATAGTGATCCACTGAGCTGCAAAGAAACAGGCAGAGAGGACAAGACAAAGAGGCGAAGGAGGTTACGACCAAGTTAATTAGATCAAAATGCCCAGAAAGATCCAACAAGTGCTCCAAAGCCTGGATGGAGAGCCTGGCACATCTGAGAAAGGCTGTTTGCTGTTTACTGTCAAATATATATGAGTGTGTGTGGTTTTGTGTGTTTGTGTTTGTGTGTAGCTGCACAGCACGCTCACTGAACAGAAGCCAATTAGCGTGACAACACTGCGAGGCACGTGGGTGTTACAGAGCAGCCGAGTTCTTCTCACGGAGTCAAACTCAAACATCATTTCATTTCAGATCCGTTCAAACAGCCGCAAGCTGATGATGCACGACCAAAACCTTCCTGTGTCGAGGTCAGAGCGTGGCAACCAGGACCTGGAGGGTTGTGGTGCTTTGTTTTTGTTTTGTTTTTTTTGTTTTGTTTTTTTACAAATATGAAACATCCAAAATAAAAGAAGGAGCAGTTTAGTCGAGCGTCACCGGACCAGAGAAGAACAGGAACATTCAGTCGTCTCTGCTCCAGTTGCAGCTCGTCACTCAGATCCTGGTGTTTCTGCAGACGTTTGACATTTGGACACTTCACCGCGATGAGAGTGTGTGAGGAAGCAGCGACACTTTAATGCACCTGGTCCTTAGTGACATTTAGAAATAAACATATTTATTCACGTGTGTCCAGGCAACGTTCAGATCCTGACCCAAAATGGAAACATTTCCAACAAGCAAAGTGTTTGAACCAAGTGATTTTTTATGTTTATTTCAACCTCTGTTGAGGCCTGAACGTTGAGTTTAGTTAATATATTATTTCATGCTCATGTTGTTCATTAGAAATCACCTCCAGGTGCATGACATCATCACACTGAGCTCATTTTCAGTCGATTAACGCAGACAATAAATCTCTGTGTCCTTGCTGCGGGGCCGCTGCTAACGTAGAAACCTACAACCCACTGGTTTGTTCACTGCAGCTACTGCTGCTTGTTTGATTCACAAATCATCAGGTTTAATGTAAAATACATAAACAGCACATTCTGCACGACAGATGAGGAAGCAGATGACAACATTTGTAGATAAAACAGTAATAAAACTGCTGGATTTGCTGTTTTAGTTGTAAATTGAACAAACATTGTGCTGGATTCAGTCGATGAAGTGTGAATGTGGTGAGTTGCTGCCTCCCAGAGGTCAGAGACGTGTTGCAGGGATGTAAACCCTGCAGAGGAGAGAAACAGAAATGGTGGATATTTTCAAAACAAAACTGGAAACCAGTGAAACCAGCAGCGACATGAACAAATGTAACACAAGCTCTGTGTTTGACAACATGTTTAAATTTGACTATTGTCACTTTTTTCTCAGATTGATGATGAATCTCTGCAGGACGTCAGACTGACATGTGGACACAGATAGTTCACATTAATCTATCTATCTATCTATCTATCTATCTATCTATCTATCTATCTATCTATCTATCTATCTATCTATCTATCTATCTATCTATCTATCTATCTATCTATCTATCTATCTATCTATCTATCTATCTATCTATCTATCTATCTATCTATCTATCTATCTATCTATCTATCTATCTATCTATCTATCTAACTAACTAACATATGGATGTGGAAACACTACAGACGTTTGCCACCAGGTGTCTCTTTTAGACAAGTTTTATTCAGTTGAACAATCTGATACCTAATTCTGGCAGGTCAGAGGTCAGAGCTGTGCAGAAATCTGTGTCATCAAATATCACAGTTTTGTCTCCTGAATAAGATGTTTAGAAATAACTGTTACATCACATATTTGTCATCCGCTTAACTTGTTTCAAACTTGACCTTTTGCAGAATCGTCTCATGTTTCATAACGACACAAACACATCGTGTGTATAATGACATCATCCAGTGAGTTACAGTAACGAGCAGCTGGACGTGGCAGTGGTGGATCGGGGCGTTTTCTGACTCTATCATTTAAATCTAACGGTCTCTGTCTTATGTTCTTGTGGTGGCGTATTTATTCTGAACACACATCTCTGACATCATGAACATCCAGCGCCGCTGTGGCCTCGAACTGGAAAACACTGTTGTGATTGTAGAGCGTTGACATTTTTAAAGGCTGTGTGTGTATCTTGTAGATGTGTTTGTGTGTGTTTGTGTGTGTGCTGTAGATGGGTGTGTGTGTGTGTGTGTGTGAGTGTGTGTTCTTGTCACTTTGCATTGTGTAGCCCTGAGGGCCGAGCATGCAGGACCCTGCTCTGCAGACTCTCTGGTGTTCAAACACGCCTTTGACTTCACGCATCAATCTTACAAAAGGCAACAAGTAAATTCCAGTAACTGAAATGTGGGAAGAAGAAGAAGAAAAAAGAAACACAAACATCTTGGTGGGAACAAGTTATGATTTGTCATATTCAAAATAAAAGAGCAGCGACTACAGAGTCACAGAGTCTCCAAACAGGCCTCCTTTAGATAAACATGCCACATATTCAGAATCTAAACGGTTATTTTCTACTCAACTTAATGAAGTAGTGTAGTAACAGGCTGTGATTACATCACAAACACTGATTTTCATGTTGAACGTGGAACTCAAAGGCTTCACGAGGAGTCGAGAGAGAAGACGGCGTCTTGTGTTTCGCTGCAGGATGTGATGGTCAAACATGATGTTTTATTTCTGGGAACGTGGACTGTGTCTCCTGCTCCACTGACACCGTCTGCAACATTTCTACAGATGAAACACAAACTTTTCCAAGACAAACCTGAAAAACACGATGAAGCAAAGACATCTTAAACCTCCAAGGTTCAATCACACTTCTTCAATTCTACCAGTTCATGTTTCACTCTCTGAAACTGGATTTAAAAGCTGCTAACATGGACGGACGTTTCACAACCTCATTCTGCTGCAGTGGGGCCCTCTCCTCTTCTTCTCTCAACAAGTCTCAACAGGCGCCTCAGAGATTTATCAGCCTGGAAACATGAACCAGGACTTAGAGGAATAGCTACTGTGCAGAAAAGCTTAAACATACAAAACCTACCTTGACACCTTTGATTTTAACCACTGGTTTCATGTTTTAGGACATGAATCATGTGTAGGTCAATCAAACTTTATTCATATAGCAGTTTTTGTGCAATAATAATGCAGCACAAAATACTTTTCCCACCTAATTGCACACTGCCCCTACTTCTACCACTCCACCCTAATCCTTATCAATAATAAAATGTGTAAAGAAATTATGAGAACAAATAATAACATGGATGGGAACAGAGAAATGCTATCACAGGGTGCCAACTGTATCAGCCCCAGCAGGGAGCAACAACCCAACCTCAGGCTCAGAAAAGGCCAAACACCTCTGTTGTGAGGTGGGTCCCAGGACTCCACCAAAACCAGAAGAGGGTGGACCCACAGCGAGCGCCACAGCTACTAAAATGAGTATAACTACTGCAATGTAAACTAAGTAAAATAGAATAAATAAAATAAAATATTACTTTTTAAAATGTGAGATAAGATAAATGATATAAATGAATAAATAACTTAGAGGAAAAGGCCGGGGTTTCAGACTTTCTAGGGATAATTTCAGATGACAAGAAGTAGGAAACATGAGAACAACTTCAGGTTATTTACTGACTTATAAATAGACCTAGAATGACTGTAACACTGGACTTTTCCTTTAAATTATCATTAAAATTAAGTTGCAGGAAAAGAAATGATTGAAAAACAAATAAAACATTTGAATTTATCAGCAACGTTTCACCGATCTGGTTCATGTCGACTTCTCACGATGAGGAGCATCTAACAAAAAATACATCAGACATATTAAGGAGGAGATTGTTAAGTTTTTGTCATCTTTTCTTAAAAGATATAGAGAGATATTAATATTGACATAAAATACTTTCGGTCTTCTCTTAAACATCATTCAACAGAGGAAATCCTTTATTTTTTATTTTTTTAGAAAAACAACTAATTTGTGTGATTTTATGATCAAAAACTAACCTGGAAATAAAAGTGATTCTTATTCTGGAAGAAAATATTAAAATAAAATTAGCATTTAACTTCATAAAGAATAAAATCATATATTTTAAAACAAAATTTTCTAGCAAATGTTGAGCTGATTGCATGTTTCAACCACTGGGTGGCAGCAGGTTAAACATAAAAACACTGATTTCATTTATCACCAACATGTTGCAGCTTTACATCAAACATCAAACGTCAAGTCCATGATTCTCCTTCTGGTTTGTTTCCAGCTGCTGCTGCTGCTGAAAACATCTGGATGTTAGTTAATCAGCTGCTTCACCGCGTTCTGTGTCTGTTGTGTTGTGAACAGTGAAGTTTATCAAAGTTGTTCTGATGCTGTCACTTGTCATCATTTGTTGAAGCTGCTGGAAACCAGATCAGACGTTTTTTTTTTTTTTTTTAATGGAGACAGAACCAAAGCTGCGGTTTAAAACGATGGAACAACAACATCATTATATGTAGCGACTGGATGGTTACTGGAAATAAATGCAAACATTTGGAAACATGTGGAAATAAAATGATAACATACTGTGAGTTAACTGATTCAGGATGGAGACAGAAAACAAAACCTCATGTTCTTATGAATTAAAAACTGATCATTTATTAGTGTCTTTGTCAACAAAATAAAGATAAAAAAAAAAAAAACACTGAAATGAACAGGTTTCAGGTTTGTTTTGCACCAAAACATGAAAACAAATTAATTTTATGATCAAAAACCATCTGGAAATAAAACTAAATCTGATCCAGAGGGAAAATATCAAAAGAAGAAATAACAAATAACATTATATGTGACATTTTAAATCTTCATATTCAGCTTTTAACGTATTTCTTTTTGAATTATTGTTTGTCTATTCATTTGTAGTATCTGTATGTTCTTTTTAAAAATGTCTAATTATAGAAACAATACATAAATGACTTTAACAATCACTTAAAAAAAGAATTACCTATAATTTAAAAGGGAGTTCCTTCAAAATAAAAGACCCATCCTTCTTTTAATTGTGATAATTAACAACAATAGACAGATGCTTTTGGTACAAATTGTACAGTGAGTCATTTTTTAGTGGATGGATGGATGGATGTATAGATAGATAGATAGATAGATAGATAGATAGATAGATAGATAGATAGATAGATAGATAGATAGATAGATAGATAGATAGATAGATAGATAGATAGATAGATAGATAGATAGATAGATAGATAGATAGATAGATAGATAGATAGATAGATAGATAACTTTGCTTGTTTATAAAATGACTATATAGCTGACAAACGATCAGGTATATTGTATCATTAATAATATTCATATTTAACAGAATTAAAACATCATTTCCATCATAAAATGTCAGTTCCTTAAAGGGAATTAAGTAATAATTTGTTAAAATGTTTTTAAAAAAAAGAGCAGTGAAACAGTTTCTAATGAAGTGATGATGAAGTGAAAGTGTTGTTGTGGCAGTATGTTTGAGTCTGATATGAAAATGAGATTAAAGAGGAGGAGCGTGGAGCAGCGGGGAGGAGGAGTGAAGCTCCGCGGGTTGTTGTGCGCTGCTGCCGGGGACACACGGAGCTGAAGAGGCCGGTGGAAGTAACAGCTTCATCTGCGGCTCCGCTCGAACCGGGACTCCGCTTCTTTCTTTCTTTCTTTTTTTTTTTTTTTTTTTTTTTTGGTCCTCCACAGAAACAAAACAAAAACTTCTCTCAACTGCTTCATCACACATACAAGACACCTACAGGTGAGTTTTTTTATGATTATTTTATTAACTTTAACCAACTTTTTCTTCGTGTTTGTGTAAGTTGTCAAATCAGTGTCTGTCAAACGGCTTCACATGGAGCAAACACCGGGCTAACGCTAGCTAGCTTCAACATCACCCGCTTTTTACAACTTTACATCGCTTCATTTAAACATTTAAAGTTACAACTTTGTGTTAAACAGTTGTATAAATGTGTTAACATGTTTTTTAAACCCATATCTCTCTGAGTGTGTGTGTTTGTTTATGCTAACACCACCTCCAGGTTAACAAGCTAACATGCTAACAAACTTTAGCTTTAGCTACTGCGTTTAAATTTGAATCGTATCGTTTAATTATCGAGGATTTAAACCATCAGCGGTTAGTTTTAACATTTTAGTCTCTTTTTTTTAAAGTGTGAGATGTTGGTTTGTTTTAAAAACAGTTTTAAAACAACTCTTTTACACCGCAATCACTGCGGTTTTTACAGCCGGAGAGAGAGAGCAGGAGACCGGGGATAAACAAGCAGGTGGTTGGGTCATAATCACAGTTTCTGGTTGTTTCTGTTAAAAAATAAACAGAAAAAAAACAGGAAAAACAACAGCTGATTAGACATAAACCTGCACATGTATAACTATGACACTTTACCACACTTGAATAAACCAATTAACAACATAGATTATTAATATATATGTTTTTTATTGTGACTTAGGTGTTTCCAAGAGTTTTTTTTAAAAGTTAATATCATGTTTGAAAAGTTTCCAGTTTGCAGCTCAGATTCAGTTTTTTTCTTTCTGTCTTTTTTCTTTTTTTTTCATCTTTGGTGAGAGGAATGTGTTTTATTGTGGCTGTGTGAGCTGAGATGGCGCTCTTTTGTTGGAGAAGATGAACAGCAACAGCTGCAGCCTCAATAACACACACGTCTGTGTGTGTAACACACATGTCACTGTATGTATGTATATATATGTGTGTGTGTGTGTGTGTGTGTTTGTGTCTCTCGGTACAACGGTATGCCAGGCTGTTATTGCAGTATTTCAGGAATGCTGGTTGAATTTAGTGACTTTTCTTTTAAAAAAAAAAAGAAGAAGAGACAACGAGTGTTGTTGTGGATGAACCTGATCTGTCTCGTTCTCCTTCGTGTCGGACGCTGAAATGTTTTGCATGTTATTTGCATGATCCTAACCATCACCCTGTTCACGCCACACACTCTTTGACACGGTGGGAGACCAGTTACACATGTGGTTTTATATAAAAGCAACATGTCATAAAAATCTTGCACGTTTTGTTCGATAATAATCGAAATAATTTTCTCTGGAGCGTCTCAGTCCCTGCGGATTTGGTTTTGGCGCTAATTACAGACTCCCAACTGTGAGTTTTACTCCTTGTTTATGAGTGTGTAGCTAATGCAGACTGATTAATCGCCTCTTGTCGGGGTTTTTGTCGTCTTTGTGATGCGTGTAAAGGATTCAGACGCTGTGCTGATGCAATGTGTTGCAGGAAAAAAAAAAAAGACATGCCAGACTTTTACAAACGCGTCTTGGCAGCGTTTGAATGCAGCATGTCGGTTTGTCTGTTCCCTCACCAGTCAGTGTGTGTTAGTGTGTAATAGAAAAACAGGATATGGCAAGTCACACATGCACACACACCCTTTAACAGTGGCATTTTCTGTCACATTGTGGTTTTTAACCTGCTGCAGCGTTTAGAGTTAGCCTGAGGCGAACACGTGAGGACGTCTTTGTGTTGAGTTTGTTCATTTTCGTTGCTTTGATGTAAAGAAAAGAAGGAATGTATGAAAACCTGCCGCAGCAGGAACAGATAACAAGATTATTTACGTCAGGTTAGAGCCGCCAGGTGTAAAGTTTTACCTCTGAAACCGAATTTGCATCAAATGTCAACTTGTGCAACACTTCCACCTCTGAGTGTCCACCTCAAACACTGAAAACACTAGTATTGATGCTTCCTCCTCCTGTGTGAAATCTCACAACTGAAGCCATTACAGATAAACTCTCACCAGACCGGATGGGGTAATGTGATATTTGCACTTCAGCTGCTTTCAAACTGCTGCTGCAGCGTTTTTCTTTTTCTTTTCGATTGTTTCAGTCCAGCGTTGAATCATGAATCACAGGTCGCTGCTTTGTGACATTAAAGTGACAGATCCCAGAGGATTTCCTCCGCTGCCAAGTGTAATATCTGAGCTAGAGATTCGCTGAATGTGCAGCAGCGTGAAGTCTCCTCAGCTGCAGCGACGTGAGATTCACTCATTCACGTTTATGTGAATGAAACGTTCCTGCGTATGCACGATGAATGAAGCATTTGTGGTGAACACTTCATTAGCTCATGACCTTTTAGAAAAAGCAGAATGGCTTTGTTACTGTCGGAGTAAATCACAAGTTTGATATCAATATCGAGTCTTTGAACAACGATACGATATTTGCTAATATCACAAAATCTGTAATGATACAATTTCAAGTCGATTCAGGCTGTTTTTAATTAAAAGAATCAAACTAGACATTGTGTTATTAAACCAGCTGTGATACTCTGAGCTCTGTTATGTCTCTTTTCCACTAAACTGTTCTAGCACAACTTGATTCGACTCTACTCAGTCTGACACGTTGTTTTCATCACAGTTTGGTTCCTCCTCCACGTGAATGTGGTGAGTGGAGTCAAACTGCTGCGACGTCACGACACTAAAACATCAGTAAACATTAATGGACATGGAGGAGATGCTGTACTTGTTGCTGGGTTAGCTTACGACCAGGTAGCTACGACGATGGCTATCACTCTTGTCCTGTTTAAAAATGGAGCTTGATTATTTTGTTGACGCTCTCTCAACTCAACTGGCGTCTGGTGGCAGCTTGTGAAGACACTCCCTCTGACCAATCAGTGGCCGGCGTCTGTTCACGTGACGTTTTAGTGTCGACTCAGATCGACTGGTACCTCATCAGAGTAGGAACTAAAAAGAGCAGCAGGTACTAAGTTGTAGCTCAGTTTTAGTAGAAAATAACTGGTCAAAGCTAATGAGCAGGTATCTGACACGTTAACATGGGTCAATGTCCTGCTGCTTCTTCAGGTGCTTGGACAGGTCGGTCTTTGTTTCCTGTGTTTTGTCTGTTGAGTTTTATTTTCTCTGAAATCCCAAAACATAAAAAATCCTTCAACACGTCTGATTTATTCCCAAGAGGCAACTAAATGTCCTCATCTTCTCTTTCTTGGCTACTTGACATAACCTGCCTGGCGCTAGGCTACTAACATTGACTGAATGTTTAGGAAGGAGCAGTAGGAGGTGGAGCTTGGACATTTTTAAATAGGACGATATGGATCAATAATATCGGTTCATTAGTCATTGAATCGAGGTATTTTTACAACTCTAACTGCCACACTTGTGAAAGTAGAAGTCAGTTTCAGTTGCTCTTGTCTCCTGTTATCAATCACTAATCATCCAGTGGATGAGCAGCCACCGAGTGCTGACTCAGCCAAGCGTTGCCATCTGGGCTGGAACAGAAAACACGACAGACTTCACACTGGCTGCTTCAGATGCTCAGCTAACAGACTGTGTGTGTGTGTGTGTGTGTGTGTGTGTGTGTGTGTGTGTGTGTGTGTGTGTGTGTGTGTGTGTTTGGCAGTGGACAAAGTGAAAAGAGAACTTAAAAGAGCAGTAAAGCATCAACACTAATCTGAAGATAAAGACTCAAATATCGTGTGCTTGGTTTGGTTTTAGTTTGTATTTTTAAGAGAAATATCATCACAGCAACAACATCAAATTGTTTCATTTCACTCAGACTTTGACAGAGACACAGTTTGTTGAAAATAAAGTATAAAATAGTGTTTTTTTTTTTTTATTTTATTTTTAACCAAATCAAATCATTAAGGTCCAAACACACAAAACCCATCTATGCTGATAAGTTGATGCACTTGTTATGACCTCAGACAGCGTTATTGATACTAAATAAAATCATTTTACCAATAAAACATGCATTTATTTAAACCATCAACCCTTTTGTCTGCAACATCAGAGTCGCATTATTTCAGGTTAAAACTCGTTTAAAATTTACTTAATTGATAAACTGTTTAACTAACTTCCTGTGACGTAATGAACAGAACCAAGCTGCTCATTATGTTTGTTTTGTTTGTTTTTTGTGTCCAAAACTTACACAAGGAGCCTTTTTGTTTCTTTGCTCAAAATTTGGCAAAGTAGGATTAATAAATTTCAGCAGCTAATATGAAAAGCTCACTGTTCTCACATTAATCCACCGACGTTCAACGTTCACCACGAATCTTTTTGTTGTTGTTTTGTCGATTCCTCCGGTTTTTATTTTGCCGCTAAGAAACCAGTTATTTGTGTTGTCGTCACTCTCCGACCTGTCTTGTGTGTGTGTGTGTGTGTGTGTGGAGCTGCTCTGCTGCCTCATGACCCTGCACACTTCCCGCTCACGTTTCACTTTTCATACTCACATCCTGTCAGCGGGACAACAGCTCTGAGTGTTTCAGTTCACGCCTGCTGTCATATTTATTATCCCTCATATCAGTTTTTCTTTAGTTTTGTCGTAATGATTCTTACTCCTTTGACAACACAGGTTTTGTAACGAATCAAATCCAGTTTAGTTTTGTGATGTTATTTTTTTTAACTAAATCATTCAACTTAAACCAAATTCCTCTCGTGTGTTAAAGTTCGAGGTTGTTTTTTTTTTTTGAACTTTTACTCAACTTTAACCTACTTTACTTGTTGTTGTTGTTTTTTTTTAATGCAATTTGTGTTATGTTCTTCTTAAACCACAGAGGTTTCACATTAACTTATCGTAGCTGTTGTTTTTCAGAGCGGTTTGGTGCAACAAGGGGTCTTTGGAAAAACCACCGCCATCTGTCCAATCGATTTTAGCACAAGCTACTTTTTTTTTTTTTTTTTTTTTTTTGGCAGTTTATTTATGTACAAACGCCCAAAGCGTTGTTGTTTTTAGGCCAGTGGAAAATTAGAAAAAAAAAACTTGGATGATGCATAATGTTGATGAAAAGTTGGGTTGAAATCAATCAAACTAAAAGATTTAACCAGTTTTATCTCTTTAGTCTTCGCTAGTCTTTGTCGTATTTGTTCCACCTGTTTTTTTTTTTTTTTTTTTTTTCGTATTTTTTTTCTCTGCGTTTCCTCAGCTGGTTCAGGATTTCGGCCTCAACGTTTTACGGCTTCAGCAGCAGAGTCACTGATCTCAGCAGGTGCAGGAGTCCAGGGTTTTACAGCTGTTTATTATTCGTGACGAGGGGCAGAAATATACGAGTGTTTAAGACGACGGATCTTGAAGGTTTTTTTTTTTTCGGCGGCGGCTCAGACTGAACAGGTCACTGACTGCGTCTAAACTGATTTACGACACAATAACGACTTATAAACTCTGATCCTGATCGCTGCGATTAACGCTGATTAATAATCTTTATAATTTAATTAGGCAATCAATTCAAGCTGCAGCTTCACCAGAACAACGTTACACCATCTTGCATGATTTATGAAGGATTCACTTCAAACAGTCTCTGAATGACGTCATCAAATAATTCAACAGGTTATACACCAGCATCTCTGTGTTAGCACTAAGCTAACGTTAGCCTCCTCCGCTGTAACAACCTTATCCTCTGCTGTCTCCACCGTTGTTTAAACACTACTTCTTCTTCCAGAGATTGGTCACCTGACCTACCCAAGGCTTCTCATTGGTTCTCTTGTTTTGTGGCGTCAGCAACTTAAAGTGATGGTCCAGAGTAATTTGAACCCAGAGTCTATTTCACCATGAATATGAGTCAAACTCCCCCTCAGGGGATATTTTACGTTGGTTGAACTAGGAGGGTTTATTTGTGGTGCAGCACGTGAGGAAAAAAAAACAATAAAACAAAACAAAAGAACTGTTGTTATTTAGAAATGAGATCGTAATTACGAGTGAATCAAAATCACGATTTTTTTTTTTTTTAACGGTTTATCGTGCAGCTCTACGCTAAACCCAACATCTTTTCATAACAACTGAACAACAGGCCGATGTGTCTGTGAACAGCGAGAAAAATGTTGAATCTGCTGATGTGGAACAACCTTCACCACCAGTTGTTATAAAACCAGACGTTGGGTAAGTCTTGTAAAACAGTGTTTTTAATAAACTCTGGGTTCACTTACTAAGTTATCAGTACTTCAGTTTATGTGTAGGGACCCTATTCATGCTACTGCTGAAGTGAAGTGATATTTTGAGCTTTATTAGTGGTTAAAAAATGACAGTTTAGATACGTTTGGCTGACTGCCCCATTTACTTTCATTGTTAACTATTTGGTTGTGAAAACAAAAGACGGTCAAACTGGATATTACTTCAACCAACGTAAAATCTCTTGAGGGGAAGTTTGACTCGTATTCATGGTGAAATAGACTCTGGTTCATGTTGCTCTGAACCGTCACTTTATAAAATTTTACTTCTGTGTTTCAGTGTAGACACAACTAATCCGTTATTAAAATAGTTAGAAAGTCACTGACTTTGATTGATCAGTCGTTGCATCTCTAGTCTAAATTATAAACGATCACTTCCTGAAACTAATTATATTCTCTATTTCTAAATGACTGTGCAGAGAGTTAGATGCATGAGGATAAAACAACACAGAGACACTCGATCTCCTGCTCGCTCGACAGTCAGAAAGTCTTCACGCTCTGAAAAAGGTCAAGTATCGTCCTCTCGGTTTTTTCACAAGTGATTAACTCTGAACCGTTGCAGCAGAGCCGCCGCTTATGGAAAAAAAAAAACACAAATAGGTTTGTTTTCATAAGGAAACCCCCTCAGTGCTCCACCCGCTGTGTTTGTAGAGACTGTTTTCACTGAAATTAGCCACAGACCATCGCTCTCTCACTCTCAACAACAAACTCAGCACTTTGTGTGATGTAGGAGGATTAACAACTAAATATCTAAAGATATTAAGGTAGAATTGACCATTTAAGGCATAAAATAAACAGATAGACAACAATCATATGGTAAAATGACTACGAAAGAGTCAATAATCTTTTGTTTTTTTTTTTAATCCTGCCATGGAGGAGAAATAAACACTCGGCTCTGGTTTGTTTACATTTTCTTTTTTTAAACCAAAAACAGTTGTGTTTAGTGGCACTAAATAAATCCAGGATGTAGCGACGGGAACGTTTTTATGTGCAGAAACGATTTGATTTTTTTTTTTTGTCATAAAAAAGATAAAAGATGAACGTTAATGATGCGACTGAACGACCTGAAATAGCAGGTGTTGAACTCGGTCGTGCAGGGATTTTGGCAACTTCTCATCTGTTGTAAATAATATTTTAATAACCAAGATGCTAAATAAGTAGCTTAAAAATGTGACTTTTGTCTTGAAACATCAAAGAGACTTTAACTGTAACTTTGTGGCAACAAGTCGTAGTGTTTGTTGATGTTGTTGATCTCCAACAGTAGCACATGTGTCTGTTTGATTTCTCTGTTTGTAATAATCCTGCCTCCACCTCCACCCAGTAGAGAACAGGAGGAGGCTGCAGCAGTGAAGTCGCTTGATGCTTTTCACACACACACACACACACACACACACTCGGAGGCTAACAGTAGTTTCACACACACACTCAGACATGGTTCTCTTTGTATCTGCTGCTGCTGCTGACATGCAGGACTTTTCTGCAGAACAGAAGTGTCATTGAGTCGAGACGTTGGAGGAATTTCTACGCCACTTCTGTGCAGCCATGACTGCGAGTACCCAGGCGGCCACTCTTCCTCCTTCTCCTCCTCTTCCTCCTCCTCCTCCTCCTCTTCTCCAAATACCAAACGCCCTCCTTTACTTTCCTACTTGTTTTTTTTTCCTCCTATTGTTCTCCTCATGGACTCTTATGAGCCTTGGCAGCCTCTCACTCTCTCTATCCCACTGTCTCTGACTCTGCGTTGACAGAAACCTCAGAGTTGTTTACTACGTCCACCGATCGACCCCCACCCTACTCCCTCCCTCCTCCTTCCTCGACTGCCCCTCCTCCTCCTCATGAGCAGGAAAAAAAACAAAAAGTGACCACTGTGAGTTTTTGTCGTCCGTCTGCGTCTGTCTGTGCAGATGTGGAGAGTTTATAAAGAACAAGTGTAAAGTCGACGAGGACTGAGCTTCACTGTCACTGACTCGAGTGTGTGTGTGATGTACTTTAAAATGAACTGAGCTCGACGTCCGAGTCTGAGCTCTGTGCAGCGTTTAGAGAACAGTTACTGGACCGAAACGTTTCCGTCTGGTATGTGCAGCCGCCTGTGAGAAGGCGAAGGATAAAGGGCATCAGTGATGCAGCAGAAGGGAAGCAAGGCGGCCATTGTGGTGGTAGGTTTTACCCTTCTCCACCCAGCGGCCCCCCTCCCCTCCAGGCCTGTGTCCATATTAGGGCAAAACACAGCCAACCTCCCCTCGAGCTGAGCTCCAACCTTCCCACCACCACCTCAACACGCCCTGCTGTCACATCCAGCAGCCTGAGGCAGACGCAGATCCCCCTAACCCAATTCATAGGCCTGTTTTCCTGCCCAGTCAAAACAGCAGAGGGCTTTTAAAAATGGATGTGGAAAGTCAAGGCCAGGCGTGTTGTTTTAGTGGAAGTGGCAGACATGTTTTTTTTTTTTGGAGGGTCTGTCCCTAATAAGGCTGCAAGTAATGATTATTTTTTTGATAAATCTGAAAAAAGTTCTGTTTATTTATAAAATAACTTGCATATCTGCACATTAAGGTGTAAAAAAAATAAATAAAGTCAAACTAATTTAATATCAGGTCTTTCACAGAATCACAGTCAGAAACATCTGTTGTCTGTAAGTGAATAACTACTGATGTAAAACTCAGACGATGATAAATGACAGTAAATAAATAGACGTTGGGTGATGCAGCCTTGTGCTGAGAATAAACAGGAAATTATTATAATTAAACACGTTATAATCCAGCGTCTCTACGACCTCGTTTCAGATAATTATCCTCAAATATTTCTACAATGTTTCCACCAGGTTTGTGTCTGTTTTGACGAATTTAAAACCGATTAAAAAACCAAAGTAACAAACAGGAAAAACCTTCTGTTCTTTGAAGCTTCAGTAGAAAGTTTCTCTGTTAGCGCTAAGCTAATGTTAGCCTCCTCCGCTATAGCAAGAGATTGGTCATGTGACCCACACAAGGCTTCTCATTGGTTCCCTTCTCCTTCTACTTTTTCCTTTATTATTAAAATAGCTGGAAACTAATTTAATAATCAGTTTTAATTGATAAATCTGTTAGTTGCTGCAGCTCTTGTCGTCACTTAAAACCACTTGTTCATCGCTAATCGTGTCGTACTGTAGTCGAAGTGATGTTAATAAAAAACAGAAGCAGCCCCGTCTGTCGTCGTGTTGCTGTGAAGCCTCTTCAGTTTAAATAACACTGGACGCCAGTTAAACAATTCATTTGTGCTCGTCGGTCATTTTCCTAGAGATTCCCCAAACACAGAGTTATTTTGGGTCGTCGGTGTTGATTTTGGTTTCCTCTAGTTTAAACAGAGTTCCTCTCTGAGGAAAACGGAGTTTGAACTGAGCGTGGGACGTTAAACTGGTTTGAATGTGAACTTATGTGTCTAACTCTGGGGTTTTTACACATCGAGACTTCATGCAGAATATTTAGACTATGTCGGTTTGTGCTATCAAACTAAATGTAAGCACAATATCTGTTTGACCTGAGCTGGTCGGACTAGTTTTAACCAATAATCAACGTCTTACTCGCTGCCAGACTTCAACTTTTGTTTTTCATCCTCTCCACATGCCACAGTGTAACCTCTAATTAGGCCGCGTTAGCAGATTAATGTGTAATTATTAGTTTTAATAAGGTTTTAAACAACAATACAGGATGTTCTCTATTTAAGAGGAGACAGGAAAAAACAAAATTTAATACAAATAAGTAGAGGCGTGTGTTTTTTAGTCGTCTCTTTTCTTTTCAGAGATTTAAACAAGCTCTAAATCCCAAATCCAGGTTTTATCTTGAAACTTTATCTTCTTCTTTAAGCGATTAAAATCACTTCTAAATGCTGCCAAACTGAACTGTCACAAGTTTCCTCATCTGATTTCTGGCCAAGTTAAGGTAAATAAACGTCTAGTTTGGCTGCTTCTCCGCTCATCTTTTCATTTCATTGGCAATTTATGTCTCGAGATACAGGAAAACATTTTGTTTGATAGTGAAAATATAATAATCACCTGAGTATGAGGAACTGAAGCAGAAACTACAGATCAGGTTTATCCAGCTCAGCTCCCAGTTTCCTCTCGTGGAAGGAAAAACTAAATATAATTTCTTGCTGCAGCAGCTGTAATTGTTTTATGATTAAATTGTTATTTAACCTGAATTATTTACTGTTGTTTGGGTTTATTATTTTAGAGAATAAAACGCCTGAACTGCTTCAGCTTTAGTAGAGTGTGTAAATGTAAAGTAAAGAGGAACTGAGCTGTTTACAGGAGCAGTGATAGTGACGATCGTACTGTTTTTTACCTGCATGAGGAAAAAAAAAGGAACTAAACGCTTCCACAGTCAGTCTGGGTTTTTTTTTTTTTTTTTTTTAGGCTGATGCATTTCCTGTTTAACACGTAACTTTCTGTTTTTGTTTTGTTGTTCTTTTGAGGATTTAAAATGACTAAAGTTTTTATAGAATAACGCCACATTTCATGGTTTAAAATCTCCTCCACCTCAGAAACTCCCCCGAGAGTCCGAGTTCACTGGGCTGTTATGAATCCATCATCCATTCATCAGCTGTTGCCAGGCAGAACGGATGAAACACAGGACACACACACACACACACACACTCTTCCAGGCTTCCAGCTCATTGAATCTCCACTGTGAATTAACCCTCGTCTGAACCCGGAGAGTCTGCAGAGGAGGAATCCTCCTGAGCCAGATGTGACACACACACACACACACACACACACACACACACACACACTGTGGGGTACAGACACATGCCCGCACACACACACACACATACATATATGTGGCTAGTTTATCTCTTGTCTCTTTTCCTGTTGCGTGACCTGGAGCCAAATGTCGGAAGCGTTGAGTATTTTTTTTTCTTCCTCTGGTAAAGTTGAAGCTCATCGACGTAAATAATTGATTTGTAGCTTCAGTCCTGAAATGTCTGCGAACATTAGCGACTGTCACGCTATTCAGTCGATACCGAGGCCGCACGTTGTCGTCACCAGGTTAATGGAGAATTTAACGCAGCTTAACGATTGTAACATTTGGTCATTTTTAACACAGATTAATATCATGACTAATGTTCACTCTTTAGCATCACTCTTAAGCATTAAGCCATAATGCTGCTCCTTGTTTCAGTGGCAGGGACTGTTATTTATTTTAACTTTTATTCTATTAATTTAAGGAGCCGTTCATTTATTTGATGTATCAATCATCTCATTGTTTCTGTTTCGTTCATTCAGAAACATTCAGGAGTTGGAAACGTTTTCACCAGTTAAAATATTTTAAGTTCATAAGGTCATAACGTTTGCTTTGTAATCATCAAACTGCGGCTTAGTGGTTGTGAAAATGCGGCACCTTATCTGTTAAGTTACCATCTTGATGAACCAACAGGAAATTATGTTTTTCCCTCAAACCTTCTGCTCTAAATCAGGTTTATCGTTTCTCTGAATTTGAATTGAAAGTCTCGGTTCGTTCACTGTGACGTTAAACAAGTGGATCGTCTCTTGTTTCACCCTCAGGACTAGAAATGTTTTGACTTAAACTTAGGAGCTATTGTTGTTTCGTCTGTTACTTTTTCAAGGAAGTTTCTCTGTTTCCAGTTGCGACGTCACGTCCTTGAGTTGGTTTTTATTGGAGTAAAGTTGTCGGGACGGATTCACCGTCGTCGTTGACCTTGACATGAATCCTCTTTGACTCTTTGTGTCTCATATTCTCACGTTTAAAAAAAAAAAAAAAAAACACAGGATGTCACATCACTCGTTGTTGTTGTTGTTGTTGTTGTTTTGTCATTTTCAGATCAAGGTCATAGTTTTGTCTCCAGCACATTAAAACACATTAAACTATCAAGGTGTCAGCGTTTGCTGCAGCGTCGCTGTAATCACAGTTTGCCAATTCAGTTTCCTGTGTTTGTACTTTCCACCCGTCACGTTTCATCATGTTCATGACTCAGTCAGCGGCGCTTGTTGTTATCGTAGCGGTCACATTAAATCACAGCCGCAAAGGTAAGTTGGTTTTTTTACTTTTTAAAGAAAGTTAAACACTTGAAACTGTTGTTGAACTAATTTGCTTTAGATTAAAATATGTGCTCAGTGGTTTCTGGAGTCTGAAGCGGACTGAGGTTAATGTTGGTCGTGTAAACACACACAGATATGAGTTGGAGATAAAAATGACTCGTGAAAGTTTTCTGTCATGGATCATTATACTCTGGACTGTGAGATTTAGAGACTTAAGTCGTCCTCTGTAAACTGGTTTAGAAGAAGTTGTGCCTTGAAAAAATATAATTATAAAACTTTTCTTTTCTTTCCTTTCTTTCTTTTCCATAGCGACATCGAGAGCTGTCGAATGTTTACATAATTACTATTAATCACGATTAGAGGGTGAAGTTTAACATTAACTTGACTTTATTGAACAACAACTAACTCAATTGACACAAAAGAGACAAAAACTTCCAAGTTAATTCCACAAATTAACCTGTTAATATGCTAAATTTGACCCTAGTTTTTTTACGTTTTATTTTCTTGTCGTCGCCGTCGTCTGAACTCGGTTGATTTTTTTTTTTTTTTTTGTTTGTTTTGGCTTCGTCCTCGTCGATGGTTCAACCAGAAGTGACAGCAGTTTTCATCACTCACCTTCCTCTTTTTTATAAACAGTCAAACAGTCAGTCGTGTGTGTGTGTGTGTGTGTGTGTGTTAGTGTGTGTGTGTGTTAGTGTGTGTCCCCTCCGGGTTCCCTCTCTGTCATATTCATTCACTTCCCCCTTGATTTTTAATGGACATCTCTGCTGTCACCATGGCAACAGATGGCTTTTTCAGACAAAGCCTGGCAGACGGTGTGTGTGTGTGTGTGTGTGTGTGGCTGTTAATGGTTTTTATGATGGTGATGTTTTATATCGCGGCGGCAGCGGTGGTTGTTCGAGGGCTCGTAAAAAGATGACGACACGCGATTCATCACAAACTGACGTCGATGCGTCTCCGAGCTGCTCGCCGTGTGTAGAAACAGATTAATACAGAATCACACAATAATTTCTATTTTAAACAAAGATAAATTCATCTCGAGCACTAATGGTTTGTGTTTGTGCAAATAGTTTCTAAATCTGATGAAAGATGCAAGTTCATCCTGGTTAAAATGAACAAACTCAACCAATCTCTGCAAATTTTGTGCAACTAATCATCAGTTTTCAGGGAAACATTGATCCAGACGTCGGTGAACTCACTTCCTTGTTTCTTTTGCAAGACGCAGGAAACATGTGAGATAAAAAAGTCTCACATTTACCTTCTAATGTCTCATTTTCACGACGTGGTTGTGTCTCTACTCTACTGGACTCTACTCAGTCTGGTAGCAGACACGTTGTTTCCATCACAGTTTGGTTCCTCCTCCACGTGAATGTGGTGAGTGGAGTCAAACTGCTGCGACGTCACGACACTAAAACATCAGTAAACATTAATGGACATGGAGGAGATGCTGTACTTGTTGCTGGGTTAGCTTACGACCAGGTAGCTACGACGATGGCTATCACTCTTGTCCTGTTTAAAAATGGAGCTTGATTATTTTGTTGACGCTCTCTCAACTCAACTGGCGTCTGGTGGCAGCTTGTGAAGACACTCCCTCTGACCAATCAGTGGCCGGCGTCTGTTCACGTCACGTTTTAGTAACAGCCAAGTAGGAATTAAAAAAAAAGTAGCTGGTACCAGGAACTAGCACTAAGAGGAAAACCCTTTAAATCAAGTAGAGTCAAGTAGGTGCTAAGGACCAAGAGAAACAGTATCTGGAAAGAGAAACAACTTTGTCACTGAGAAAAACTGAAAAAAGTATAATTATAAAGTCTTAATATATCTAAATATACTGTTATAACTTTGACTTGATCCTGTAATTGTATCGTCTAAAAACACAGCAAAAAATGCCCGAAATCCTGTTAATTAGTTAATAAACAACAGCAGCTAAATGTTTAGATTTTCTTTGTTTTCCTCAACGACTTAAAAACATCTCACGTCATCGTCCAAGATGCATCTGTTTCACAACGTTTTTTTTTGTCTCTATTACAGTTTTACCAAATGTCAAATTAAGTCTCAACAATACATTTTATGATTAAATCTTCCTCCCTGCAGTCGTATTGTTTAATAACTCGCTGCGGGTCATGTTTTATTATGCTCCCTCTTCTTCCTGTCAGGTCTCTGGAAATTTCCACTTCTGCTTCACATTTGATGTTTCCTGAAAAACATGTTTGTATTTTTTAACCGTCTGCGTCTCATCTCCCTCGTCGTCGTTGGGCTCCACCACCTGCCGAGTCAATCGACAGGTTTGCTGACTGATTTACTGACTGATACGACTGACTCATGTTGACCCAGTGAGCGGTTATCTGCGTGGCCGTGATTTTAATAAACGGACTTCCTGGCTAATTAAATGACTCATGTTCAGTGTCATCATGTAAATGAGAGCGTGTTGCAGAGAAACTCCAGCTCTGTTTTTACAGAAATGGGAAGCGGAGGCGTAAGAGAGGAAAAGAAAGAAAAAGTAAAGAGAAAGAGAATATGAAGATGAAGAAGTTAAAGTTCAGACAAAGAGAGAAGTTGGACTGATGACGAGCGAAGTGTCAGGTCGTCTGTTTGTCCACATGGCGTTTTGGCAGCCGGTTGTGTTTCCGACGTCCAGACGGACTCATTGTGTGTGTGAAGTGAGCGTGAAGTTGAGGTGAAGTCTGACCACAGGGAGGCGCCGCACGCTGATGTGACCTTATAAGGAAAGAGTCTAGCCGTCCCCGTGTGACCTCCGTCCGTCCTTTTTCCCTCCTTTTTTCACTCGGTCGCTGATTAAGTTTCACACGAGGTCAAACGGACGACAACTATAAACTCTGACACATGGATCGACGATGAACTGACGGTTTTAGATTAAAACTGCACAAAATATATAGAAAATATCACAATATTAACAACAATAACTGTTAAATCTCCATCAGTATCAGTGTCCAATCAGATGAAGCCAAGTGAGACGACGTGTCAGACACATTCTGGTTCACACGATCGACCTGAGCTGAAGTATAAAGACTAAACTTTGTTATATTGTGACAATAGTTTGACCAGTGTGTGTGTGTGTGTGTGTGTGTGTGTGTGTGTGTTTACAGTTAACACAACTTCCTGTCACGCCACAAGTTCAGTACTTTACTGTCACGTTTATTCTGTGACTTTGTTTGTGTGTTTTAAGTTTCAAGGACGATATTAAACATCTAAACCGATCTTATTTTTCTTATTTTCTTATTTTTTTCTTATTTTTTTTGCATGTTTGTCACTTAAATGTTTCAGATCATCAAACAAATTTAAATATTAGGGAAAGACAACACAAGTAAACACAAAATGAAGTTTTTAAATGAAGGTTTTTATTATTAAGGGAGAAAAAAAAAACAATTTCTGTCTCTATAACAATTCATTTCAGTTTCTCTGGCCACATCCAGGCCTGATTACTGCTGTTACACCTGTTCTCAATCAAGAAATCACTTGAATAGAACCTGTCTGACCAAGTGTAGGAGACCAAAAGATCCTCAAAACCTTGGCGTCATGCCGAGATGTAAAGAAATTCAGGAACAAATAGAAAGAAAGAAAGTAATTGAGATCTATTAGTCTGGAAAACGTTATAAAGTCATTTCTAAAGCTTTGGGCCTCCAGCGAAACACAGTGAGAGCCATTATCCACAAATGGTGAAAACATGGAACAGTGGTGAATGTTCACGCTTGAAAACGCTCCAATGTGGCTGACAAAATTCCTCCACAGCGATGAAAGAGACTCATTGCAAGTTATTGCAAACGCTTGATTGCAGTGGTTGCTGCTAACGGTGGCCCAAAGTTATCCACAGCGATGGAGATAATCTGAGTTTCATTGACAAATTATTGATAAAAGAAAATTAAATTGTATCAGTTTTTGCAATTTGTGCATCTTTGAAATATTAAACAGTGTTTCAGTTTCTTCTTCGGTACACTAATAATCTTATTTAGCCGTTTGTTTTCTTCCATGATAAACAAACATCTTGAACAAAAATGTTACATTTTTTGTTTATTTAAAATATTTAATCTCATTTTAAAAAGTTAATGTATCACTGGATGTGAACGACCTGTTTTTTTTGACAGAATATGACAGAGTCATCTATTTATTTACCCCCTCCTCCCCCCTCCTCACCCCCTCCTCACTCCTCCCCCCGGCAGTTTCATCACAGTGACCATTAGCAGCTGCAGCTTGTCACAGGACATTTAATCCTCCAGTGAACACACAGACACAGACAGAAGCTTAATCAGCTTCATTTTGGACACAACAGTCAAAAGGTGTCGGTTTCACTATTTGAATAATTCAGCGAGGAGGTTGTGTGTTCGTTTTACTGGATCATGAAAAGGTCGGTCAGAGGGGAAAGTTATTAAAATATTTAAACATTGACTTTGTTTTAACACTTTTCCTTTGTTGTGTCTTTTTCAGAGACACAGAGAAAGCGGATGATATAAAACAGAATCGCAGACGATCCTCCACCAGAGAAGGTAAATGACTCACACACACACTCACTGACACACACACTTAGACAAACTAGTGTCGTCATGTTTGGATAAAACCACAGCAGCTCTGGAACGACAACAATGACAACGAAGCTGCGGTCTATATAATTACTACAGGATTAGTCTGCACTTGTTGCATTAAGACCAAAACTTTCTCTCTTCAGCTGCAGAGAGAAAATCTCAGGATGTAGAGGAGATAAATCGAATTATTTCACTTTTTATTGTCAGTATATCTGTAAATATTCAGAATTTTCAGACATATTGATGCAAATATAAACAGAAGCAAGGTTTTACAAGTTATAAAACTGTAAAATGCTGCTTGAAGTTCAGAGAAATCAGTGTTAAAGTGACGGTTCAGAGCAACATGAACCAGAGTCTATTTCACCATGAATACGAGTCAAACTCCCCCTCAACAGATATTTTACGTTGGTTGAAGTAATATCCAGTTTGACCATCTTTTGTTTTCACAACCAAATAGTTAAAATGAAAGTAAATGGGGCAGTCAGCCAAACGTATCTAAATTGTAAATTAAAAACACTGTTTTACAAGACGTACCCAACGTCTGGTTTTATAACAACTGGGGATGAAGGATGTTCCACATCAGCAGATTCATCATTTTCAGGTCGATGTGTCCGTGAAGAGCGAGAAAAATGATGAATCTGCTGATCTGAAACAGCCTTTATGTTGTTATTCATGCTACTGCTGAAGTGAAGTGATATTTTGAGCTTTATTAGTGGTTAAAAAATGAAACTTTAGATACGTTTGGCTGACTGCCCCATTTACTTTCATTGTTAACTATTTGGTTGTGAAAACAAAAGACGGTCAAACTGGATATTACTTCAGTTTTGGCGTCTTCATCTGCTTCTTTGTTTTGTTAATTGACTTTGTCCTGCAGCGTTTTTTCCTACAAACAAACGAACGTTGTGTTTACGTCGTCTGTGTCCTTCAGGTCTAATAAACATGTTGAGTTCATTTTCTCTCCTCATTAGTTGTTTTTTAAAACAATTCAAACTGTGATTTGTTTACATCCTCGTTCACCGTCTCGTCGTCTCTTTACAGTCGTTTTGTTGCCGTTTCTTTTGTTTACGTGTTTATTTATTTTTACAAGCGGCTAGAAACTAAATCAGAGAAATGGGTTTTTTATCTCTCTGATTGAGAGAAAATCCAAACATTGTGAAGCGTCTTGATTTATTTCAGACTCTCAGACTGAGGGAACGAGCCGGTTTAAAAGTGCCACTTTAAATTCACAGACTTTGCTTTAATTATAAAGTGCAAATCGTCCTTGAGACGACTCCTTGGTTTCTCACTCACTACTTTTTTCTCTTTTTTTTTCTGCCATGAAACGAAGGGATTGTTTAAACTGAGGTTAAATGAGGACGATTGAGTTTCTGTCTGGATGGAAACAACCAACATGTTGACTGAAAACGAACACGTCCTGAAGTTTCAGTCGTTTTTTTTTTTTTTTTTTTTTTGTCTGAAGAGATGCGAAACTTACATGAAGGGAAAATCCCTTTTATCCCCGTCTCTGAGTCAATTCAAAATACAAACAGAAGTTTTAATATACAGTTTACTACACGTATCATTTCAGCCGTTTGACTCAAATTGAACCTGATGATTAAAAACTGCGGAGACGGTCGAGTTTTGTGAAACAGGAACCGAGCGAACGGAGAAAAATTCCCGTCGCGATTTTATTTTTTCTTCCTCATTTTGTGTTGAGATTTAAAAGTGAAGATGTGAGAAAAATCAGTTTATGTTTCAGTGAAACCAAAAGTTACATGATCTCATTATAAACTGATGATTCAACAACATTAGAGTCATGTAGATTTTTCTATTTAAAGATTTTTACTCTTCACTTTAAAGTCAAACCATCAAATTACACTCAATCACATTACTTCAGCAGCAAATGAAGTTAAGTGTCATTTCTTTCTCTGTGCAGCTTCAGGTCTCGTGTTCTCTCACTTGTTTTTTTTTTTTTTTTGTCCATTCAGTATTTGTAAGTTGTTAAATTAGATTTTCACCTCATCTCTTCTGACCTGTGATCAACTCGGGTCAAGACGAAGAGTTTTAGAGGTTTTTAAAGTCGAGTCAGGTGATGAAGTGTCAGTGTTGTTGTTGTGTCAGTGAAGTGTCAGTTGTTGGAGAAAAGGTCCAAGCTACAGCTCAGGTTTCAAACTGTAAATAAATATTTCATAGATTCAGAAACGTTTCACATCTTCATGTGACATTTTGAATTTTCCATCAGCGCTGCTCCGACTTCCTGACTGTTTTATATCTTCATCACCATCACAAACGAGCTGAGTCCTGATATCCTGTGTGATTTCTAACGAGAAACAGCTTTAATCTGTGTGTTTGTTTTTATTACTTGTCCAGTTTGTTTTGGACCAGAAGAGACTTCAGTTTATGGTAAAAACATGACGATGAATCTAGAAACAAGATGAGCTAATGTTAGTTGTTGTCCTGCTAACTGCTCCTGACGTCCTGTACTAAGAAAAATGGCGTGTAAACATCACCGTGGCAACATGCTGGTTTTCACGGTGGAGCTGAAATCAGCAGCAGACCTCCCCGGTACCGGGTAACATCTGGACTGGCGCGAGGAGTTTGTAGAAAGTGAAAATGAAAGAAAAAGCGTTAAAACGTCAGACTTTTAAACGTGGTTGTGAGTGAATGTTCGTGTTCTGTTTGTTTTGGACCAGATGAGACTTTATTTACTTGTAAAAATCTGATGGTGAATCTAGAAGCAAACTGAGCAAACGTCAGCTGCAGCTTAGCATCTGAAAAAAGACGGTAAAGTTTGCATATTTTATATTTTTATCTCGCCTGTTGTAAACTGATGAACTTTAAACGCTCTATTGCCTCAAGTAAATAAACAGCAGAGCAGATGTAAAGTGGATATTTCTATTTATAAACATGGAGAGTTTTCTCCGCAGTATGTTTGTTTCTGTTGTTTAATGATCATAAATGAGCTGAGGAGAGTTTCTCCGCGTCTCATTATGTTGTCTGCTGATCTCTAAGGTTACAGTCCTCCGACCGTCGTACGTTATATTTTATTTTCAGCTTCGAGCTTCTTGTTTGTCTCATTCACACCTCAGGTTTTCACCTCAGAGTCCAGAAATAGAAACGGAAGCAGTTGGATCTGGTTTGTTCAGTTCAGAGACGATGTAACGTCACAGTTTATCTCTGAGGTTTGGATTTGCATAGAAACCGTCATCATTATGTGTAGATTAAGTTTGACTTATCGTCTGTTTTGTTTCTCACAGTTTGAACACCACAGAAGTTCATTTTACATGTCGCCCACTCTTTTAACGACACAGATGTCACACATGTTTTGGTGTTTGACTCTGAATCGCTGCTTTCATAGTGAACAGTAGCTGAAACATACCAGAGAGAAACGCAGCTACATTTCCACTGACATCACCACAATCACACACATTCCTCCTCTGTGTTCACAAACCAGCTGCTTCTCCAGCTACACACACACACACTCATATGACTCAAAGACATGAATCTGATGTCTGGACATTTGTGAAAGTGAATCTGGTGTCATTTTAGTAAACAACACATTCATAGACATGAAGATCAGCTTAAATCTTCTTTTAAAAACTTAAACTCGTGAGATTTTTTTTTCTTAAACTGTTTAGAAAATGAAAAAATCCTGAAAATGTCAAACTAAGAACTGAGTTTATTGTACTTCAGTCTGTGTCTGATGGGCTGTAAATCACAAGTTACATGATCATATGATATTATATCAATTCTCTGGACAACAAAACGATACGTTACGACGCAGTTTTGATTAGATTCAGAGGCTTTGATCTATTGGAGACGATACATCAGTTTGTGTATATGGACAAATAATCTGTTATTTTTAATAAAAAAAAGACTAAAACTAGACAATCTGTTGTTCAATTAAAGTGATGGTCAAACCTCATCCAGAGATATTTTACGTTGGTTGAAGTAATATCCAGTTTGACCGTCTTTTGTTTTCACAACCAAATAGTTAACAATGAAAGTAAATGGGGCAGTCAGCCAAACGTATCTAAATTTCATTTTTTAACCACTAATAAAGCTCAAAATATCAAGACGGTCAAACTGGATATTACTTCAACCAACGTAAAATATTTCTTGAGGGAGTTTGACTCGTATTCATGGTGAAATAGACTCTGGTTCATGTTACTCTGGACCAGAATCAATCAGGATTTTAAATTCATATTCAGTGACTCAAATATGATGATGATATGGATTCATGTTTTTACTTTGTATCAATAATATTAGATCTTTAATCACTAAATCAATGTATTAATCTGTATGTGTGGATCATTACACTCTTATACTCTCAGTTTTAGTTCAGTATTTACACTCATTTTTTCATTTAAAGTGTTTTTAAAGAAAATGTCAAAGAACTCTGTTTATTCAGCTTCAGTCTTTGTCTTCTCAGGAAAATAAACTGTTAGTTTTAATGTTTTAATATTAAACCTGAGGGGATTAAATCCATCAAGTGGTTGAGATTAAAGTTAATAAAACTGTTGAGGAACTTGTTGTAGCCTCGGGTCAGGATTTGATTAAGAGAAAAACAGGCTCCTGCGACACATGTATCAACATGTTACTGCGACAAATCAACTTTTAAAAACTCGTCATTAAGATGGAAAATTAACCCGGCGCTGCCCCCTGCTGGTGGAGCAGAGTGAATCACATCTGCATTAAAATCACAATCAGACACGTTATGAGATGTGTATATGTGTAGACAGTTAGTGTGGGATTCTCTAAACATACGTGACACATACGTGTGAATTTACTGATAGTTTTTTTTTTTTTTTTTTATTTTATGAAAAATGTTGCCGCGTCGCCGCCGGCCGTTTCAGAAACACGCGGTGTGATGATCATGTGCGGCCGCAGCACAGTGTCTCTTTTGTTGTCGCTTCACACCGTGACTGAAGTGGAAGTTGTGTTAGTGTTTATTCTGATAGTGTTGAATCTGCAGATGAGGAAACATGTTTTTTTTTAAATATATATAAAGTCTGAATCACTTTAACAGACAAATAAAACAACTTTTTAAATTCGCATCAAAACGTGACTGAAACATCTGGTTTGAACCATTTTTTTTTTTTATTGTGACGTTCTCAGTTTTACCGTAACCTTGGCCTCGTATCTTTTATAAATTTAAGGCGTGCTGTGATTACAGAGTGTGCGACCTCCATCGGAGGCCGGGGAGGTAAATTACTACCTACCTTCAGCTTGTTGCCTCCAATAAAACATTTATGGAGTGAAACTAAACATTTTGGACGACAACTGTGTTTTTGGTCCCGTTTTTGGGAAAAAAAAAAAAAAAAACCTGAGGAGTCCAGAGGAGAAAAGAGACCGTCAGGAGGACTCAGCCTGTTTTACCGACCACACACACACACACACACACACACACACACACACACACACACACACACACACACACACACACACACACACACAGCTGCATAGTTTTAGTCTTTAAATTCCTGTCATGTGTTCACACTCTGATCAGGTTTGTTTGTGTAAATAAAGTGAATTAGTTGAGTCGTTTTATAAAAGTAAAAACCAAAAATATCTTGTTGTTTGTCTTTGTTACATTGTTACAATCTTCATGTTCTAATCAGTTTGTTACTTTGTTACGTTAAATGTTCGTAATGAATCAGTTTGAACAGAACGAGGTCGTAACTGAGTTAATGTGTCAGTTTAACACTGTGGCTTGTGGTTTGTTGTAAACATCTACACACACACACACACACACACACACACCCTGAATCTACAGCGATGAATTTATTACTGCAGCTTTTTAAAAATCTAATTAAGACCAAAGTGATTAAAACATTCAGGATGTTTGTTTCTGCTGCTCTTGTTGCGTCAGACATTAAGTTACGAGTAAAGTGACTGATTGAAGCAGCTTTAGATCAATAATTTCTATGTCCTGTAACAATATAACTGATGTGTCTGGTCGGACTCTGAAACAAACAGTCTGTTTCTGTAGAAATCAGATCTATAATGTTGCCAGACTTTTCTTTTCTTTGATTCAGAGCCATGAAATCATTATAAGTTTATATTATTTAGATAATTAACCCAATGGATTCATATCAACTCACAAAAAGAGCAACTGAATTATGATTTGACTGTTTTATTTCTGAGCTCTTCCAAAAAAATGATCAGTTCATGTTGCTCACTTGTCGCTCACAAACTATAAACATCAATATAAAATTGGATCATTAACCAGTGAATCAGTGTGTTGATTGATCATTATAATATGAAGCTGCAAAATAAAATAGAATCAGTTCATCTGTTATATAATGTGTGTTTCTGTTGTTTCAGGTTCATCTTCATCTGTGTTAAATGTTCATGTTTTTGTGTTTTCATTTTTTTTTTTTTTTTTTTTTTAACCGTTGTATTTTGACCATCAGGTTTGCTGGGATGGGTAACCTGCTAAAAGTCCTAACAAGGGAAATAGAGAACTATCCACACTTTTTCCTGGACTTTGAAAGTAAGTGTGTCTGAGGAGCGACGCCACAGAAGGATGGAGACACTTGTGGTGGTTTTAGTGGCTGTTTTCTTTTCTGTCAGCAGGTTTCTGATGATCCACCTGATGAACGACTGTTTCACCTCTTTCCTCTGTTTTTTTTTTTCCCATTTTCCCTCCTATTTCTTTTTTTTTCCTGCAGCTGTTTCAGCTCCGATCTCGTCTCTGATTAAATAACTTGATCGATGACTTTCTAACATCACACATCCTTCTGTTTCTTCCTTTCTCTTCTTTCTCTCTTTGTTCCTGTTTGTTTGTCTTTCTCTCTCTTGCAGAAACCAAATGGGGAATCTATTAAAAGTGCTCACTTGCACTGAGCTTGAACAGGGGCCAAACTTTTTCCTTGACTTTGAAAGTGAGAACAGCTTCTGTCTGTTTCTTTCTGCTTCCTTTTTCCTCGTCTTTAAATTCATTTCTTTCCTTTTTTGCTGTCAGGGGTCAGCCCATTCAGCCGTTGTTATCGATCTCTGATTGATTGATTTCAGTTTGGGTTTAAAACATTTTGTCCACGCGACAAGTTGAAGAAGAATGGAGCTGACCTCTAGACCTCTCGTCTTTACTAACTCGCCTGCATGAACGACCCCGTAGCTTCACGTTCAATAAGATAAATGTCATAATTTAATCACTAACATTAAGAACTTGAGTCTCTGCACCGTCCAATCTGTTAATTCACTGTTTAAATACTGTTGCAACACACGAAATCGAACGTTTAGCTCATTTTAAATACAGTGAAAATAATAACTTTACGCCTCCGCTGCAGCGTTTCAGCTGCTCTCACAGTGTCGCTGACCTCCAGCTTAGTTTATTCAGCAGAGTGGAAGTGATGGGAGTCGAAGAGTTTTAAAAGCAAAATACTGACTTTTTTAATGTCAGTGATGTTTCTATATTTAGAGCCGCTGTGTGAGTTTCAAGATAAATCAGAAAAAATAGGACTTTTCAGTTATAGAAATGCTTCTTATCTTGGACTAAACTGCTGAAAATGATATTTTACTTAAAAACATTAACAGTTTTTTAACACGTACCAGCATCTAAACACTGTTTCTGCTTCAGTCGTATCGTATTTTTTCCATCTTTGTTCCCAGGAAATGAGTCTTTTCTTTTTAAAGCTTGAAGCAGGAAGCAGTAATTTTATTACAGAGATGTAGATACATATTAGAGACTGATGTGGAGCCTTAAAGTCTGAAGACGAGCTCCGTTATCGTCATGTAGACGGCTCCAGTTTTAATCCATCACAGTTATGATGAGTGTTCGATTAAAGGCGTCGCTGCAGGTCGTCGTCGAAGTGAAATAAAAGTTTTTAGTTTTAATTCATTATGGTTTAACTGTGCTCAATGTTTTTGTTCTAGAAATAAAATAAATGCATCAACTTTTAGCAGCAAAAACATTGAGCACACACTTCACGTCTGTGTTTTATTATGATTTAATTTAAAAATGTTGTTTAATTATTTTAATTAAAGCTGTTTCACATCAAGGATATTAAAAAATGTGGTTTTATAATATAAAGTTGGTAAAATAATAAAAATAATATCAAAACACTGACGTGATTCTTGATGTGAAAAGGCAACAATTAATCCAGCTTAGCTAACCGCTGCCATCGTGTATATACATTTTATGTTTGTGTTTATGAGTTTGTTTGTTTTTTTTCATGTTTGTTAACGTTTTTGTCCGACAGATGCACAACCGACAGACGGAGAACGAGAGGTTTGGAACGAGGTGAACGAGGTTCTCCAGGACTCTGAGAACATCTTGTCGGGTCTACAGGCTTATAAAGGAGCCGGGCAGGAGATCAGAGATGTGAGGAACACACACACACACACACACACACACACACACACACACTATGCGTTTACAACATGTTGTCAATAAGAAACTCTATTCTGTAGCTGCAGCAACATGTTGTCAATAAACCTCGGTAGTTGGATAACTTTCGGAACCTCGAGTTATCAACTCGGAGCCGAGTCAGTACAAAATCGGAAAAGTTGCCAATCCGCTGGTCCAGAGCACAGTGGATGTGGCTACACAGCTGTAGCAGTGTGTGTGTGTTTGTCTTTTATAACGGCAAAACAAACAAAACAAACAACAACATCGTCGATCATCCTCTGTCAGGTTGACGATCGGCACCGATCTACCAGGCTGTTGTTATAGTTCATATATACAACATAGAAATCTAAATTACACTATTGCAGCATTTCCATTTATATACAGCGAACGACACTATGTGTACGAGTAATCTAGCGCGACAAAAACTAGTCAGAATAGTACAGGTGCTTCTACTACTGTTTACACTCGGCAGCCATGTTTGATTCAACTCGGAGGTGGTCAGGATTCTCTGACTTTCCAAGCCGTAGGGGCGTTCCAGTTGAAATATCCGACTTGGAAATTCCAACTGAGTAACATCAGTAACTATAAGGCTGAATCAATGTAACTGTATTAATTTCAACTTCATGTGAATACGTTTACTTCTCATACACTTCCACCTGCCGGAGCCACGTTTAGCTGCTGCTAAGAGGAAAAAAAAATACTGTAAATCTTTTTTTACTGCAGATAAAATGTAATGAAATAAATTCTTCCTACTACTGTGGTCATGTGACCTTTAGCTTTAACTGCACATCCACATCACAAACGTCACCTTCGCTGCAATTAATCTTGAGATATGTTGGACTGTGAAGGATCCAACCGTTGCAGCTTCATGTGTCAGGAAAAGCTGAATTTGTTGAAATGAGACAAAATAGATTGATATTATTATATATCTTACTAGCTACTGATGCTAACTTCCCTTCGTTAGTTCACGGTAATTTAGCAACTTCAGCTAACTTAGGTTGTACTTCCTGTGACATATACAGCTGATGAAGGATGTAGCTTCAAAAAAAGTTTTAATATCCCCACACACACATGGACACACTCAGAACAGTTTCTCAGGTGATTGTAGTTTAGTACGAGCTTCGTTGTTGCGTCTCTCACTCGTTCCTGCCGTCAGACCTGAGCTTTCAGGAGATTTAAGGAGAATTAAAGTGGATATTTCTTTATACAAACGTCCTTTTACATCAGAGGAACAGTTGAAACATGAAGCAGCAGCAGGCGATGGACGGACTGACTCTTTATAAATATCAAAATATTTTGTTTTTATTTTGTTTTCAACAAAATATTTTGGCACCAGTGGGCACTGCTAAGAGCTAAATAGTATATAAGATATTTGTGTTATAGACACTAATCCTGGATGTTTTCTGTTGTTTTTTTTTTTCTTTGTTTCAGGCAATTCAAAACCCCAACGACATGCGTCTGCAGGAGCAGGCGTGGAACTCCGTCTGTCCTCTCGTCATCAAACTCAAGAAGTTTTACAATTTCTCTCTCAGACTCGGTACGATGCAGCTGTGTCGTGGGATTTAACTTCTCTGTGTAAAATGTCTGACGCCTTCGCAGCAGCTTACGTCTGGTCTCTGTGTCTCTGTCTCTCTGTGTATCTGGGTGTGGTTGTGTGTGTGTGTGTGTGTGTGTGTGTGTGTGTGTGTGTCTACAGAGGAGGCGCTGCAGAGTTTGTTGGAGTCGCTGACGTGTCCACCCTTCACACCCACTCAGCACCTGGAGCGAGAGCAGGCGCTCGCCAAACAGTTTGCTGAGATCCTTCACTTCACTCTGCGCTTCGACGAGCTCAAGGTTTATTTTAACAGAGTTTTAACGATCCATCAATCCAGATTTATACATCAATTTGATGATCAATGATCCAATATTGTTGATACACGGTGAAAATTTGAGTTTCTTTATAGTTTATGTCACTTGAAATGGTATGAAGGGCTTGACAAGTGGCACTTGATGACTATTGTTATTCATTTTTTAATAAAAGAATAGATTAATTCTCATTTATATATCTGGAAAAACTCAGAAATAGAATAATTTTGGTGATTAATGATCCAATATTATTGATTCCAAGTGAAAACATGATTATATCATCATACCTGTGTCACTTAATATGACTGAAAGTTTACAACAATCCTGCTTTAACATTAACAACAAATATATTACTTGAAAGGTTATAAAATACTCTTCGAGTTATCTTGCTAAGATAAAGAAACACTTGCACTTAAAAAAATAACATTTAGATGTTTGGAAATCTCAGAAATAAAACTGTCAGATCATATTTTAGTGAGTTGATATTGATCTCAAGCTCCTGAATCAAATCAAACCACAATAATTATAATATCTTATGATGTATCATCATTGTGTCCTGTTTCCTTCAGATGAGGATTCCTGCCATTCAAAACGACTTCAGCTACTACAGACGAACCATCAGTCGAAACCGAATAAACAACATGAATGTGAGTTTTACAGATGTATTTATAGAGACATCTCTTTTGTTTTCTTTTGTGTCGCATCTGAAATGTATCTTATTCCTCCGGGATTTTTATTTTCTGCTCCTTAAAGTTGGACATTGAGAACGAAGTCAACAACGAGATGGCCAATAGGATGTCTCTGTTCTACGCCGAGGCCACGCCCATGTTGAAGACGCTCAGCAACGCAACCACAAACTTTGTGACAGAGGTGCGAAAGACCGCGATGTAAAGTAGGACGAGATAGAGTTCTGTGATGTAAACAAACAGGACAGCTGTTCACGTTATTGATCTGCTGCCTCCGTCAATTAGTTTGTGTTGTGTGACTTTAAATGACGAGTGAAGTCCAGATCCTAGCATGTTACCATGTTAGCAGGCATGTTCTCTACATTAGCATCACATTGTCACATGAGGAAAAGACTCTCGGCTGCGGTCGTGAACACGTAAGATCACGTTAGCTCATTTAGCCATGTTAGCTAACTTAGCTAATACAGACACTTTAGCAAACTTCGATACTTGTTGATGCTAAGTAAGAGCTGATTCACATTTATTTCAGCCTCTCTACAGTTTGATTCATATAAAACCTCACACATTGTGTCGCCAACATTACACACAGCTGCTAGCTAACGTTAGCGTCACTGAGCTAATGGCTGCTAACATCATGGCCGACTTCAGCTCGGTAACGGTTGTTTTAGTTTCACTGAAATGTCACCACACTGTCCGTCTTGCGTTTGTTCTTCTTCTTCGTTGGTTCAGATTCAGATGCAGTCGGTGTCGACAGTTGAGCTACTGCCCCCTACACTTCCTGTAGTGAACTGCAGTTATGTGAACGTTAGCGTCGTGCAAACAGAGACGCTGTTTTATGTAATACAGTTTGGTAGAAAGACGAAAGGTTAACAAAGTCCTTTGAGGTCGACGGAAAGAAATTCATGCTAATTCCAATTCAAATTTGTATGAAGCAACAATAACAAAGCAATTTAATTGTTAATAATAATAACAACATGTTTGTTTTGTGTGTTTGTTTAGAACAAGACTCTTCCACTGGAGAACACGACAGACTGTCTGAGCACGATGGCCAGCGTCTGTAAAGTCATGTTGGAGACGCCGTGAGTCACAGGCTTCGTTTAAAACCTTGAAAAGTCTGAGAAGTTTGTGAATTATAAGTAGAAAAGTCAAGATTATGTTTTAAATCGAGATGTCGTCTGTTTACAGGGAATATTCGAGTCGTTTCAGCAGCGAGGACACGCTCCTGTTCTGCATGAGGGTGATGGTTGGAGTCATTATTCTCTACGACCACGTTCACCCAAACGGCGCCTTCAACAAGTCGTCCAAGATCGACGTAAGAAACGTGTGAACGTATAAAATAGTACGACAGCTCCACAGATCCTGGATCTGGTTCTGATTCTGACTGTTTGTTTCCTCTCAGATGAAAGGCTGCATAAAAGTCCTGAAGGATCAGCCGGCAGACAACGTAGAAGGACTCCTCAACGCCCTCAAGTACGTCTCAGTCACTGTCATTAACCTGCGGCTAAGCCCCGCCTCTAAAATGCAAATGTTAGCATTAAGTTGTACCATGTTTTTTTTTTTTGCTAACATGCTAATGTCAGCTAGGTCTAAACATTTAATGCTAATGATAACACTAAGTTTGATTCTACTTTTTAGTTAAAACTGTAATTTTATCTAGTTAACAAGCTAAACAAGCTAACATTGGTATCAAGCTGGATCCCTGGTTTTTTTTTTGCTAATGTTAGCATAAAATTGGATCCCATTATTTTTGCTAAAATGCTAATATTAGCATTAAATTAGTAAGCTAAGTGAAGCTAACGTTAACTACCAGCAGACGTCTGAGGTGCATTTATAGGGCGGAGCTTAGAGATCAATTAACCACAGACACCAACTCGTCTTTATTTCTGACTAACTTTATTTATTTATCGTCGCCTTCAGATTCACCACAAAACACCTGAACGACGAGTCGACTCCGAAGAACATCAGGACGATGCTCCAGTAATATTTCCTCCTCCTCCTTCTCCTCCTTTTGTTTTAATTTTAAATATAAATAGATATGAAGAGGATCAATGCTCTGACCTCAAATAAGATGTATATGTTTACATTATTTAAAAAAAAGATTCGATGTTAATACTTGTGTGTATTTGCATAGTCATTCCCTCCAAGTTATAAAAACATGCAGAACCTTTTGCTCTTTACTGTTGATAAAAGCTGTCGAAGCACAAAAACACGAAAAAAAACAAACTTTTCAGCCTTAAACTCACTGAGCTTTGCAGCAGCAGCACAACCAGACAACAACAACAACAACAACAATAATAATAATAATAATAATAATAAATAAATCATTAATTGAAATTTTGTCATACGGAAAGATTTTATTCAGATTCAACTGTGTTTTTGAAGCAAAATAAATCTGTTTTTAATAAATGAAATTAAATTCTGGTCCATGTCACAAAAAAAAAACAAAGGAAAATCAACATAAGATTTAAAAATGATACGAAATCAGTAAAAAGAGTAAGGGATTGATTTGGATTGTTTTGGTGTCTTTGTTTATTTGTTTGTTTTTCAAACTCCAACATAAATAAAAATCCACTGTGAACATGAAACATGATCCAGTTACGTCCACGTTTTTGCTTTAAAACTTCAAGTTTTTTTTTGTGGTGATTGTAAAAAAAAAAAAAAAAGCTCCGATAACAAATCAAATGAAACAAAAACCAAATGTTTTATTAAATTTTTGTTTGTTTGTTTGTTGTTGTGGAAAATGCTTTGAATGGAAAAAGTTGTTTTGATGTTTTAAGTGTCAGAAAATCTAAACTAAATAAATATGCTTCTTATTTTGAAAAGATTTTTTTTTCTTTAAAATTCTCAGACAGTTAATAGAATAATTCACTTCGTCTCCACTAGAGGGAGCAGGTTAAATTTCATATTATTTGATGTTTGAGTTTTTTAAACGTTAATAAGCTCATTTGTTTCGTGTCTTTTTTTCGACCTGCTGCCCGTTTAAAAAAAAAAAAAAAAAAAAAAAAGACTATATCACAGACGACACTTTTCATCGTAAACTTTCCTTTAGCTAACGTTCCTCCGCACACAGCAAACCTCCGCTAACGTGGTCGGACAATCTCATAATCGCTGTTTGACGTCGAATACGATCGTCACTTCTCTGTGTCTTTGGACAAAAAGACAACGAGGGTTCAGCTCATAAAAAGTTTCAAATCAGTCGATAAAACTTTTTATTTTTTGGTGAAAATTTTCGGAAAATCTTTCATTTTACCATTAGATAATAAAAAAACAAAAACTATAAGTGAATCACAGATCATAAACTGATAAATATGAAGATTTAATCTTAATCTGTGATTCCTGTAAATCCACATTTAATCCACACACGCACTGTACCACACACACTCCTGCCATTTAATTAACACGTCAACATTCAGTTAATTAACTTTAAATTAATGTCGAATATTTACGTTCATTTAAATCGTTTACTTTCGATCCTCTTGTATTTAGTAATATATATGTGTGTGTGTGTGTGTGTGTGTGTGTGTGTGTACATGTTTTTATGCGATAAGTGACCCTGTACCTGGATGAGACGGTGACGTGTACATATGATACTGATGTTTCATATCTGACATGTTTGACGTACACGAAGCTTCTTGTTGCCTGATATTTGCTACTGTTTTGAATGAAAAGATCAGTTTGTTCTTTTGTCTTAAACTGACCGTTATTGTTTAATATTTTTGGAGTTCAGACTCACTGTTTATATAATTTTTTTTTTTTTTTTTTGTGCTTTCTATTGCATTTTGAATGGGATGTGTGGATTGGATAATAAAGGTGGTACATTTCTTAAACAGCTCATGTTCCTGTTAGTTTTATTGGCTTGAATTTAAAGAAATGTGGTCTGTTGTATAGAAAAATTAATGGTGCAATGCTTGTTAGCATGCTAACAAGCTAGCTCCTTTAAATTTTATTAGTCCACGCAACAAAGTTGTTTTTCTAGAGATTTTTAATTTTTTTCTTCTTAACTAAAAGTTCCTGCCCAAGACAAACTGCGACGACAACAGGCACCAAACCTGGTACCTTGGGAGGATTTATTATACATTAAAATAAAAACAAACAAACTGAGTGTAATGTATAAACTAATGAATCCAAATAAATAAAATCATTGATGTAATAATGTAATCCTGCTATTAATAGCTGTAATCCCATCCAGAGCCATTACTGGTATAAAACTGTAAAAATCCAATAAAGAAAAGTTATCAAATGTAAATTTTAGACATCTTTATTTAACAGACAATAAAATACACTTGTAATAAAATTAACAGTTAAAACTTTGTGCAAAAATACTGTCCTGTGGCCAAGAGTCGAGTCCTGATCCTGACGTCGTCCTGAACGACCTTCACTCTTCATCATTGTGTGTGTGAAGGAGACGATCTGAACGGTTGAACTTTAAAAAGCGACGCGCCTGTAAAATGATAATGATTTATCATTAAAACTGCGCGATGTCATTTCAAGCTGCGTTGACAAGGAGTCGATATAAACGCTGCCCTCTAGTGGGAAGTTTGATGTTTTCAGAGAATGTAAAGTTAATATATTGTCATGTGGAATGTTTTTGTTACATTGTTACGTTACTAGCTCTGAGAATGACAAGTGTTTGTTTGTTTTTTGGCGTCCATGTTTTTACTCTGTAACTCTTTGTCAGTCTGTGTCCTAGTTCGAAGTCGTCGTCCGTCAGTCGTAACCATCCAGGTGGAGACTCGTCTGTTTCATTTCAACTAAACCAGCTTCTTTTCCTGAGACGTGAAGACAACAGCGGCTGGACCCTCAGACCAACATATCCCAAGATTCACTGCAGCAGCAGGAACATGCTAATTAAAGCTAGAACTGAAATTAACAAAAATGAATGAAATAATAATGTTTTATCTGCGAAACGATTTTCTCAAACTTTCAGGCAGTGTTGTTTCAGTACGTAACGTACATACGCTAGTGACGTGAACACTGTAATAGGAAATAGGAACAGAAACATTTTGTGGAAAAATAATTATTCAACATCTACTTGTTTTAGTTTCAGATCAGGTTCAGATCAACCCAACATTTATTATTTATTTATACTATGTTCAACCACCAGGGGGCGTTGAAACATTTTAGCTTCACTCATAGTGAAGTAGCTGTGATGTTGTACGCATCGTTATATGTTATTACATAAACTAAATAAATACTTTGCTTTAAAAAGACATACAACAGTAAAACATTGACTTCTTGCAGACTCTGTCTTTTTTGTTTTTAACTGTTAATTCTCTTGCTGTGCAGTTTCATCATTTTCCAGCCTGGAGCAGCGTAGCAGCAGTGATAACTTACTTGGAGAGCTGCGACAGGAACGTTGTGACGCCCTGAGCGCCTCCACGCTCAACCAAGGAACCGCAGACCTCACGGGCCTCGGCCGGATCCCAGCATTGGACCGGGTCTGACGCAGCAGGGTCATGATGGTTTCATCTGTGATGAGGAGGTCGCTGCTGTGAGACGCCCACTGAGGTCGAGTCTGAGGAGGAAGAGGAGGAGGAGGAGGAGGTGGTCTGGAGTTGGAGCTGAGGAACATCTGAGGGAGGAAGAGGAGAAAGAAATGTAAGGTGATTTCACCACAACCTGAATGTTTAATGCAACATTGTCCGCTGTCTCACCCTCTCCTCCCTCTTCTTTAAACCCCTTCATCAGCATGATTTCCCTCCTCTTCCTCCTCCTCTCTGAGCATCCTCATCATTAACATTCATCATTTCTGTGTAAACGTTCCTCCATAATTCATGACGCCGCCGGTGTCGCGGCCCCCAGAGACTCCTGCACGTTTATCTCCTCCTTTTGATTAAAGACGAGGAGGTCACAGTCACAGTGGGGGTGACGGCAGCAGCGGCGGCCATGATGGATGTGGCAGCGACTCAACTTACCAGAGATTTGGCTTTACGCAGTTTGTAATTCATCTCCGACAGTGTTTTCTTGCTGCTGCCGTCGTCTGGTGTTGACGTATTGTGTTTCATCTGCCTGTAGAAGAAACACGCGGAGCTGAGGTAACATTATGAACCCAATCTAATTACTGATCAGGTCAAACTTTAGGCCAAATCTTTGAAGCCTCCAAACCATTAAATCCTGTACGATACTAGGTGACAACATATTGTTAATGTTTGTATTTTTCAGTCAAAATTGCCTTTTGTAGTTTCTAGTTGGAAATCAGAACATCAACAGCCTCTAAAGTCAGTTTTCCAACTAAGAAAGTCGTTGCAAACCCTGATATTCAACGTGGCTGCACTTGCATCAATAATTAAAACTTTTTTTTCACAGTTTATAGCAGTTCAATCATATTTGTTTCACATTGAATTAGTTGCACTGTTCAGTGTTTTTACTGCTGCTACATTTATTTGTGCAAAATTTCACATAGACCATGGTTATCAAAGGCCATTGGTCTGAAATGTTTTATTCTAAACTAGAACAGCATCAACTCGGCGACATCACCTCCACATCTTTCAACACGTGTCTGAACGACTCACAGGAAGGTCAGTGAGGTTAACGACCCATGTGAGGATGTCTGATGAGGAAAAGAGACTGGACTCGAACAGGTTTCACCTCTCGTCTAAAAGTCTTCTTCAGTTCTGTCTGACTTGTAGCAGGTGGCAGGTTTTTATCCTCTCGTGGATTAAAGACTGGGGAGAAATGTGGGTCGCTGAGTTTCTCTGAGTCGTTGAAACCAGTTGAGTCTCGGTGTAAACGTGGATTGAAATGTCCTCAGGTCTTAGACCACTTCTTGGTGGTTGAAGAAACTTCCTTTACTCTTTTTTTCAAACCACCAGTCTTCTCTGGATGTGAAATGTGAACATTACAGTCCTGGAGCAAGTTTTCTTGTTGTTGAGATGTAGATAAACTGCAGAGAAACTGTTTTTGTTTCTAAACGTTCAGATCTGTGGTTTTTTCACTAAGTTCACTTGAGGATAAAAACCTGCAACTTGGAAGAAGATTTTCAGATAAATTGAGTTTTTTCTTCAGCTCTTACAGATTTTGACCTGGTCAACAAACTGAACTTTTCAGCAGTTTGAGATTCAGCTGCTCTTCATCCTCGACTGTCTCTGACCCTTTTTCTTTCCTCTGACACATCAGCGTCGTCAGTGATCATGATGTTGTAACTGATCAGTATATTCAGGATCAATGCTCATCTCATCTTGATCCCACAGGAGACAGAGAATATTAGATTCATCAAAACATGTCTGAATGTGATGTTTTATCATAATCCTCATGTAAAACACTTGATTTTATTGTCCAGTTTCAGATCAGTTTCACAGTAAAACTTTTAAAAATAAGATGACTGTTTTCTTACGCTCTGAGTGTCTGTTCGATTGGCTCCATGTTGTCCAGGTAGTTAAATCTCATCGTATCTTTAGGACGTAAGTCAGAGTTTCTCCACGGAGGACGCGCCATCGGCTGCTTCTCCTTCATCGCTCCCGTCCTGAAGCGTCCAGCAGCAGATTTCTGGATGGACGAGGAAGGTCGCTGATCTGAGATCAGAGCTGGTTCTGACAGATCCACATCTGTGCTGTTTGTTATCGTCACATCTGGAATCATAAACTGCCGCTGGGAGGAGGAGCTCTGTAAGAGTGTAGAGTTACAACAACATTGTTAATAAAACAATAAGAAACACATTGAACTGATCCTGGATCTGATCTTTGACCTGTAGAGGAGTCAGTCTCAGATCCTGCACAGTCTGGATGTAGTGTCTCTTCCAGACTCCCTGTTCAAACGGCGTTGGAGAGAAACTGATGCACCAGCCGAGTTTCACACACTTTGGCATCCAGAGCTGGTCGAGCTCCACGATGCTCTTCCAGCGCCAACTCACCTGCAAAAGAGACGGAAAAGACAGGAAATAAATGACCTTCTGAGGTTTAGTTTTAACCTGTTTGTCAACATCACATTTCCGCACCTGAGCACATCGACAGAGGCTGCGAGGGTCCAGGAAGGAGAAGAGGTAGAGGCTGAGGGCTCTGGGCAGGAGGCAGGTGAAGTCTGCGGCCTGCAGGGGGAGCCGTCTGCTCACGGCGACGCTCAGGAACCGGAGCTGCTCCAGAGAACAACTCTGAACAAAGTCCTGCAGCACTGCCCTCCTCTGACTGTCCGACCACCTGGAAAACTGAACAAACAATACATCAGCATCTTTAAAGGAGCTGGAGCCAAAATGGCCGCCACCGAGAGACAGTTTCTTATGATATAAACTCACCCACTTTGCCAAAAGGCTTCGTCTTTCTTCAAACACCTGAAGGATGAAGAGAAAACAGAGAAAACTGAAACACTTTCTAATTATTTCCAGAAACTTGAAACTATAAAACAATAAAAAGCAGCAGTAAAACTGCGCTGAAGTGTTTTCATGTGATGCTGATGATTCATAAAAGGGAAACGATTAAAGCTGAATGTGTTGATCTGACCTTGATGTTTGTGTCAGCGTGGTTCAGCGGCGTCCAGGCGCTCAGCTTTGTCTGCATCTTGCTGCAGTTTGAAGGCATCTTTGGCTGAAACATTACAGATAAAATTAAACATTATTCATGTGGAGTTTTTTTGCACATTTTAGTGCATGTACAAATAAAACTGCTAACATCTTATAAATAAATGAATCCAGATGACTGTTTGCTTCCTGTTGCCTGTTTTCTTTTGTATAAATTCCCAGATTTTCTCTCTGATGTTCCTCATAAATAAATATTTCAGTTTGTGTGAGTTGGAAAAAACATATAAACACACACAAAAACACAAACACATTAGTCATGTGAACAGGTCAGAAATGAACGTTTTGGAGGTTGAATGACGTCACTTGTATCAGATTAAAGACGAGGTTCTTAGTAAAAATGAGTAATTTCATTGATGCTTATTTCAACCATGATGCTGCTACAGCTGCTAAACAATGACTGACAGGAGATGGTTGGAATAAAAACCTTTTATAGAAAATGTTGAAAATGTTACAGATGTGTAAGTTAGTGGAAGATCAACATGTATCTGTCATCATAACACACATTAACACACAGTGTTTCATGTTTGTTGTTTCTTTAAGAGTCAAACATCTTCCTGTTGTTGATGTGGATCAGCAGCTGCTTGTTTCATTCACATGTTTATTATCACAATATGTTGTTGAAGAAACTTCCTCTAACATCAGGATCCACCACTGACACTGATCTTCATTTAGCATCAGTAATGACGCCTTGTTGTTCTTAGTTAAACCACAGGAAGATGATTTAGTGTCGACATGTGACATAAACTTATATAGATGTAGATTTAGTTTTTAATTCTTCAATCTTACTGCTACAACCTGAGGTAACAATGTAACAATGACACTATTTGTCTCTGACATCAGATGGTGAATTATGTGATATAGTTGGAGAAGTTTAATGTGTTGATATTTGTAGTCGACACGAGGAAACTTTGTGTCAAAATGTTTAGTTAAAGGAGTCTAAAGCTGCAGTGTTTTGTGTGTGTGTGTGTGTGTGTGTGTGTGTGTGTATCCTCTGGTATTTAACTCACCATCACTTCTCTTCTTCGTCTGACGTTAAGAAATAAATCCAACTCTTTCTGTTTGTGTCCTGCTCCTCGTCTTCTTCTCTTCGTCCCTGTGTAGAGTTTACTGGTTGCTACAGTAACAGTGTGTGTGTGTGTGTGTGTGTGTGTGTGTTTACTCTCCTTACAGAGTGTGTGTCCGTCACAGCCTGTCACACACAGACGCTGCTGCTGCTGCTGTAATGGAAAAGCAATGTAGGAGTGAAGAGTGTGTTGAGGCCTCAGTGTCTCTAATGATGATAAATGTGGTGCAGGAGTCCTGACTCTGCACAATCTGAAACACACTGATACTGCAACAAAAAACAGCTTTAACACTCATGTTTATATCATTTAAAACAAATATTTTATATACTTTTATTATGCAAAGTTGTACTTTGAAACAAAACCTGCACATATGCATTAAAAACAACATTTTATTGTGATTTAAACGTTAAAATGTTCAAATATAATAACTTTTCTTTATCATTATTGTTATATTTTCTCTTTTTTTTAACAACATTAGTGGAGGTTGAGTGTTAAATTTCCTCTGTAGGCGTTGGCTCAGGTTTTCTGTGCATTAAAACGTCTATTGTAACAATGAGAGTGAATGTTGCGCAAACAAAAGCAGTTTTTTTTGCCCTATTTCCGCAGCTTTAGCACATTCCTCCTCCACAAGTTTTTCATTCAAAAGAAACAGAAAAGATCTGCTCGTGCTCGGATGATCGACCACGCGCAATAAAACAGCGAAGACCTACTGTGAAGAAAAGAGCGTGAGCTGCTGGGAAGTTAGAGGCACGAGGGCACAACCAGACCGGAAACACACCGCTCTGGACTTCAAAATAAAACTAAAATCTGTTATATTTTTTCATTTATCATGTGACATTTATTTACAACCTTCACAGCATCACTAATATACTCCAACACCAAAGTTTTAGTTAAGTTTTGGCCTTTATACGATATGTTATTGTATATTTTATGACAAGATTAGAGTAAATGTTATCAGTATAATATAAAACACGTCATTTAAAAATATATATCTTGTAATTATAGGTGATTAAAAAAGAAAGAGTAATTCAGGCTCTGTTTTTTATTATTTTATTTTTATTATTATTTTTTTTAAACATACAAGGAATTTGATGTGGTGTTTTGATGTAAAACAGCCATAATTATATAAACACTAGGAGACTAACGGGTTAAATAGTAAAAATAGTAGACAAGTAGTAATAGTAGTATTGAAGTAGTATGAAAGGTGCAAAAGATGCAGAATTACCTCTGAAGTTTATATATATTGGTTATATATATTATCATTATTATTAATAATAATAATAATAATAATAATAATAATAATAATAATAGCTTGTACTGTTTCTTATTTTTGTCAGGAAAGAATTATATTGATATAGAATAGACTAAAACAGAGTAATAAAACAGCTGCCCTAGATGTTGAATTTCCTGTTATTTTGCTATTACTATCTTTTTTTCATTGTTTATAACAAGAGTCTCCAAACTCCTCCTCAAAGAGCCGTGTGGCTGCAGGTTTTTATTCCCACCAAGCAGCAGCAGCAGCAGCAGCAGCAGCAGCAGCAGCAGCAGCAGCAGCAGCAGCAGCAGCAGCAGAGACTTGACTCGTTCAATTAACTGATCTCAGTCTTCAGACTATTGATTGGTTAAACTGTGTGATATTGACTGGTTGGAACAAAAAAACCTGCGTTAAAATTGATGAGTGTATAAAGATTAAATAAAACATTATATGTTATATACATATATATATATATATAAAGTACACAATACAACAATTAAACTGTTTGAATATATGTTTAATCATTTTTTTTGATAATTAATTACATTTAATAATTTACTTATTTACTATTGTTTTCTTAAAGATAAAATGTGATTGTGATTGTTTTTCTGCAGGAATTCTGGTTTGTTGATGAGGAGACTTTTATTTTGAAGGATTCGGTTGGAAGCCATTTTGAAACAGTCGCGAGCTTGACCCTCGAGGAGGAGGAGGAGGAGGAGGAGGAGGAGGAGGAGAGAGACTCAGTCATTGTTAGAGGAGCAGCACCGGAGGAGACCTCGTCGATACACGTGAATTAACGGCTCAGAAACGTTCAGGTAAAGTTTCCGTTAATTTTAACCGGTTTATCTTAAATCTTTTACAACATTGTCTCGCGAGCAACCTTGCGTCCGTTACCGCCCGTTCCGACTTCGGCTCAGCTCGGCTGGACTCGGCTCAGCTCGGCTCGGCTCGGAGCGGTAACACCGGCGACTCGTAGCGGAGCAGCGTTACATCTGCTCCGGTTACCGTCCGTCAGGATGATGAAGTAACCGTCATCTATTGTCTCCGTTGCGCTGTTTGACACATCGGTGTGTCCGGTAACTCAACGGCTTCTTTACCGACCGTTACCGAGAGGTTTATGCGAACCGGACGAACCGTGACGAGCCTCCCGGTGACGTTAGTTCACATTTTTTTAAACGGTGATTTAAACGGGAAGCTAACGGCTACAGGAGGAGCCCGGTAACGGTGACGCTCAGGTAACGGACACAAAATGTCGCATTAGGAAGAAATATGTGCAAAAGAAACGCAGGATATTTGCATCAATTTGACCCGTTTGTTAATTAAAATCAGGTTTTGTGTTTTAACATTTACGGTTTTAAATATTTACGGTTTAACGTGTAGTTATGGGTGTGGACTGACATGTACTATTAGAAGCTAAAATTAAAAATAAATACACAGTTTTTAATAATAAAATAAAACAATTAATAATATTAACTTTAATTAAATACCATAAAAAACAGTAACTATATATTTAGATATATGTATTTCTTGTCAAAAACTGTAATTATACGTTTAAAAATACACATTTTCCGTCAAAAACTGTGATAAATTGCTGTAAATTCACTAGAAACGACAGATAATAACATTAATTTCAAATACCGACCACAAAAACTGTTAAATATCAGTATTTTCTGTCTCAAACTGTGATAAATTGCTGTAAATTCACCACAAATTACAGATAATAATATTTGTTTTCCATTAACCATCACAAAAACTGTAAAATATCATTATTTTCTGCCTCTAATAGTAATAAATTGCTGTAAATTAATGCTACTAATGTTAATATAACCCCCATCATCATTATTAGGGACCTAAAAACAATTAACAAACCTCCTGACACAGTCATTCATGTGTATTTCCACTGGGAGATGTAATTAGTGTAATTTAACTCTTTTTAAAAAAAGAGCAAAAATGATCATAAGCTGTTAATATTGAGTTTAAATAACATGATTTTTGTTTGTTTGTTTGTTTTTTTATTTCTCCAGGTTGGACGTTGAGGATCGGAGCATCTTCTCCGTCCGTTTGTCATTGATATTTCCGAGCAGCATCATCATCATCTTCGTCCCTGGAGGCAGCGGAGGAGGTGGAGGAGGAGGAGGATCTTAAAGGAGCACGCCGTCTAACAGCGTCTCTCAGGTGATGGAGGTCGTGTGAGGCTCGAGGCGTCTCAGTGATGGATGCAGCCGGTTTAAACCATGGCTGTGTTGGATGGCGCCGCCTCGTTCTCGCTGTTTCTCTGTGATCTGAAGAGGAGGAAGAGACGACCCGGCGCTCCCTAACGCCTTCGTAACGCCTCCATAACGCTCCACCCCGCTGCTGAACGAAGGTTAAACCCTTCGTCCTCCATCTCTCTCCTTTCGTACGAACCGACCGACTCGTCATGGATCTACTGTGGGCGCTGTCGGTGTCCATGTTGACGGCGTGCGTCGCCATCCCCATGGACGCGGCGGCGGGAAGCCACAGCCTGTTCACCTGTGAACCCATCACCCTGAGGATGTGTCAGGGACTCAGCTACAACTCCACCTTCATGCCCAACATCCTGAACCACTACGACCAGCAGACCGCCGCCCTCGCCATGGAGGTACAGTTCACGCTTTTATTCATTCGTGCTTCTGTCAGGTTGTGATGGGTAGAGCAGACATTTTTAAGGTTTTAGGGACAATTTAATACACTAATGTACAAAAAAAACCAAAAACAGTTTGAGGTGAAATGTGGAAAAAATCAAAGACAATAAAATATTAAATCTAAAATATCATGGAGGATTAATGGTCACAGATAAACCTTTAATCTGAAGTGAAGAAGATGAAGTTAAACCTTGTTATATTTATTATTTAGTAGAGATATTATACAACTATTGATAAGTATTAACAATTTTAGATCGAAGACACAAATGGAAAATATTTCATTTATTATTACATTATTTTATTTTTATGTATTAAAATAGTTTATCATTCAGTTTGTTTAGTAAATAGACTTAGTAAACAACTTTAGTAGTAGTTTTAATCTTTTTTTTTATTCTGGTCATTGATTTTTCTATTGATCAGATGGAAATCCACCTCATCACAACAAATCTAGTGTTATTCTATATAGAAATAATAAGTTTTAAAAGTGAAATAATGATATTTTTCATCTATTAAAATAGTTTATTATTCAGTTTGTTCAGTAAATAGACAAGAAATTAGTTGGAAACAAGTAGTTTTAGTTATTTTCAAGCAAAAGACTTGAATCCAACAAACGGCAAAAAATAATTTAACTGTTATAAATCGTATTTATACCAGATGTAGTTGAATGTTTGGGTCAAATCTTCGTAGTTGATCTGTGCAGTTTGTTGTTTCTGTTCAGTCCGTCGGTCAGACTCTTTACTTTAAATCAAACCGTCTCATTCAGTCGGTTTTTAAACAGTCTGATCGTTCGTTTTTCAGCCTCTTCCTGTGTTTGACCTTTACTTTCATTCCTTCTCTCTGTTGTAATGTTGCTGCTGTAGCTGCAGACTCACATGTGTGGAAGTAGAGTAACATATTGCTCCGATCAGGACGGTGGTTTGTGAAGTCATTCTTCCTCCTCACATGTTGAATGGTTGCCTCAGTGTGTGTGTGTGTGTGTGTGTGTGTGTGTTGCCCTGTGGACGTCAGTAGCCCAGATATCAGTCACCCTGACTAAACCGTCTGTGTTAAAACAGAGCGTTAACCTACTTTTCATGTGGCTCGTCTCGCTCCAGGGTCTGTTGAGTGTGTTATCAAAACATTAAGCAGAAAATTAAGTTTTAATATTTGTCCCTCGAGGCTGTGAGATTAATCTCTTCCAGTTTAACCAGTTGTTGTCTCTAAAACTGATCTGGACAAGCGTCTGGTGAGTTGATTTTCCACATAATAACATATATCGACTCTATGAACCAAACTCATTTTATAAAACGAGTTAAAGTTTGATGGATTAAAGTGTTTATTCTGTGTTTTTCCTGTGTTGTGGCTGCGTTTATCCTCTTTGAAACGTCGACATTAAAAACACAATCACGGAGCAGATGCATCACTTCGTTAAGTTAATCCCGTCTTTAATGTCGGATGATCTGTGTGGACGCTGCATCTATCGAGCAATTACCGAGCAGACCGCACCACAACATGACACACGTTAGCAGAGTGGACGTCCACATTCATCTCACTTTATCCTGACGTCTCGCTCCCATTGGCTGCTCCAGCCTGCATCGTTTTAACCTTCCCGCCCGCCGCCGCCGCCGCCATGATGCGGATGTGCAGCGTCCTGGCGACCATCTGTGCCTCCTGCACTTTATACTCAGCATCGGTGAGAGATGTGGCATGGAAATCCAGGGTTATGTAACCTGGACAAATGCCCCACAACACGCAGCAGCAGAGATTCAAAGATGCAAAGATGCAGACAAAATGTGTGTTCTCATCTCCATTATTCAGATCATGTCCATGTGGTTGTTTAGAGCTGATTTGCATGTAAAAACTTATATGTCTGCACATTAAGATGCAAAAAATAAAGTCAAATTAATTTAGTATCAGGTCTTTAACACAGAAACAGTCAAAAACATACGTTGTAACATACAACTGATCTAAAACGACAGTAAATAAATGGACGTTGGGTGAAGCAGCCATGAGCTGAGAATAAACAGGAAGTGACTAATATCTGTTTATTTCTGAAGAAATGAAGGATTCACAGATAATTATCCTCAAATATTTCTACGACCGTTTCCACCAGTTTGTGTCCGTTTTGACGAATTTAAAAACCAAAGTAACAAACAGAAAAACCTTCTGTTCTTTGAAGCTTCAATGGAAAGTTTCTCCGTTAGCGCTAAGCTAACGTTAGCCTCCTTATCCTCTGCTGTCTCCACCGCCATGTTGAAACACTTCTTCTTCTTCTTCAGAGACTGGTCATGTGACCAACACAAGGCTTCTCATTGGTTCTCTTCTCCTTCCACTTCTCTTCTTAATGCTGCTCTACACATTAAGAAACGTTGACGCAACTAATCCATTATTAAAATAGTTGGAAACTCATTTAATAATCGATTTAATCGATTAGTTGTCGCAGCTCTAGAGACGTTATTAACTCATCTCGTCGTGGTGTGTGGGTTTCAGCGAACAGAGCGAGAGGCTCCTCTGGTTTTAGACGGTGTTCACTTTGATTGGTCATGGACCCACAATTAAGTCTCTGTTAGCTCAGAAAACCTCGTCGAAAAAAAAACAACGCAAAAACACACCAGCACCAGATAACGTAGAGACGACGTCTACGTCTGTTCGTCTCTTGTTTTCCAGATAAATCGCTCCACATCCAGTTCATGGGAGAATTCAAAGCCTATAAGATGCTGGGGAGGTGGGGGGGGTGAAACCAAATGAGAATTGACAGTTGATTTTAAAGGGAATTAGCTCCAGTGGATAACCATGATAATGATGATGAATGCCGGGCACCATGGAGAAACTGGGAGTTGGACGAGGACCAGCTCCTGCAGCTCTTCTCTAAACTGCCCTGAAGTCGTTTCAAGGTCTTTTCAAGGTTTCTGGTTTGTCGGAGGGAAAAAAAAAACAGGACAATTTAGTGTCAGATGATGTTTGTTTTCGTGTTAAACATCAACACATCATCACACAAGGTTGTATTTAGGAAACAGGTTTGTTTTCAGAAGTGTCAGCTCATTATTACAGATGTTGACGGATATATTATTATTACACATTATTGTCCTGATTTTCCTGATTTTCCAGCACCTTTTCTAAACGGTTGCAGCGTTTTTATATGAGTTTGCGTTAATAGTTGTGATCACATCATCGTTGGATCCTGGAGGATCTGATCTTTCGGCTCAAACCAGGATTTTACGTTTATGTTTTTTTTTTTTTCATCCTCATCGCTCAGCGAGTTGAGTCGCCGCTGACCGTCGTATGACCTCGGTGCTGAAGTGGGACAGCGGCCCTCAGGGCTGAGAAATCTGTTTTTTTTTTTTTTTAACGAGCCACAATGATCCTGTTCCTCGTGAGATGAGATAAATGGGAGCGTAGCGGATTCGACTGGCGTCGCAAAAAAAGAGGTTTTTTTAAAAAACGCTAAAAGGGCTAAAAATTCTTTAGAGATTGAAACACAATGTGGTTAAACAGCGTGGGTTCATCACTGTACATGAACTGTGAGAGGCCTCACACACACACACACACACAGATGACATGTCCAGTCTGTTTAATGAAGCATTTGTAGACAAAAATCTGAGATTAAAGTGTTAAAAATGTCTAAAACATACGTTGCATGTTTTTATTGTCAGTTGCACAGAAAGTAACGAACGGGTCAGTCAAACTCAACATGTTCATTTAATTAAATTGTTAACGAGGGCTTGTTTACATGAAATCGAAGCCAAGTCAGTAAATTATTTTTAACGGTTGCAGGAATAAAAACGCTCCGAGTAGAAATTTATTTCCCCCTTTTTATTCTGTCTCCGTTGTGGAAGTTTTAAAGTCGATCGTTTCTCCGACCGTGCAGGTTTTTTTTTTTTTTTTCTTCGGTCCGTCTTGGTTTCAGGATTTCGTGACATCTTGTCACGCTCTGGTTTGTTGTTAGTTGTTTGTTGTTTAGAAGCTGCTCAGTGACACAAAGACTTTTAATCAACCGTCTGGTTTTAATCGGCTCAGACTCACTTCAACTCACTTCCTGCTGCTTTCAGCTCGTCTCAGGTTCACAGCAACGTCCAGATAAAACTGTGTCATGTTACAGCTGCTGTTCACAATAACCCAGATCCTCCACCCAAGCTGTGTGAATGGATCTGTAACGGAGAGGTGTGTGTGTGTGTGTGTGTGTGTGTGTGTGTGTGTAAAATGCTGATAAAGTCTGTTAAAACCTGCTGCAGTGAACTAAAAACTAAAAGAGAGCAACATTTCACATTTAACATGCATGCTGTGTTGGCTAGTAAAGATGTAACCTCAACACACACACACACACACAAAAAAACACAACACACACACACACACAGATAGACACACACACATGTGGATACAACATGGTCTGATAAATCCAACCCAGCGTGACCTCGTCTATAAAAGAGCCTCTTGTTTTATTTAATGTCCAACATCGTGTTTATTGGCTGTGGACACAACAACCTTTCTGTGTGTGTGTGTGTGTGCTTGTGTGTGTGTGTGTGTGTGTGTGTGTGTGTGTGTGTGTGTGTGTGTGTTGAGGTTTTTCAAACACTTTCTTTAGCAGTGAATGACATGGCCGACTCTGTCGACCCATCCCTCTTCTCCTCTCTCCTTCCTCTCTCTCTCCTCGACTCAACCACCCAACCACCACCTCCTCCTCCTCCCCCTACCTCACCCATCTCTTTTGTCCTCCCCCCTCCCCCCCTTTACACAGGACTCACCCGTTGCCTGGGAAACAGTCCCAATTGTGCTGTTAACAAAGGGGCGCGGAGGCTTTTTCTCGCCTCCCGGGAGGTGGTCCCCTCCGCCCCGCACCCTGACCTTCTCCAACCCTGATCTCCTCCCTCTTCCTCCCCCCATCCTCCTCCTCCTTCTCCTCACGGGTGATGCATCACTCGTCTCCATGGTGCTGAGCTTGGAAATTTAGAGAATTGGAAAAAAGGAGGATAAAGGAGGGAGAGAAAATGGAGAAGGGTTAGTAAGAGCAAGAGCAGCCGGTCGTCTTTGTCATGAGCTGAGTCAGAGTTTTTTTTTTTTTTTTTTTTTTTTATTAAAAACTAATCACTAATCACTAATCACTGCAACATTAAGACTAAACACACACACGCTTGGATCCACTTCACTGCACCAACCTCTTTTTTAATTATTAATTATTAATGTCACAGCATCAAGTTTCAGTTCAGAACATGATGATTAATGGAGGTGAAACTAAGGTCACAGCTCCATTAAAACAGAAATGTATAAAATCACCCAGTAAATAAACACAACAAGTCCCATTTTATCATAGTATTTTCCTCTGGTGTCAAATTTACATCTTTAAAATGTCATAGTAGGAAAATTAGAAGTAAAAATTGAAACAAACGTCTGTTTATTGTTTTGTTTATGTTGACTCACTGGGATATTTACATAAAACTGAGCTTTTTTTAAGAATTTTTATACTTTTCCTGCTTTAACAAGGAAAAGTTTCTGCTGTAAAAACGACCTGGTGACGTCGATTTAAATTAAATTAACAGATGATGTCATAATAAATGGATTAGTTGATGATTTTTTTAAAAAACAATGCAAATTTTTGGCCCAGAATCCTTTGCTTTGCTTTTCTAAATTTCCGTGTCGGACTGTGTGTGTGTGTGTGTGTGTGTGTGTGTGTGTGTGTGTGTGTGTGTGTGTGTGTGTGTGTGTGTGTGTGTGTGTGTGTGTGTGTGTGTGTGTGTGTGTGTGTGAGCCTCATTATTCCACATTTTCAAAACATCACAAATCCCCGAACAAACTTCCATGAATATGTAACGACTGTTGCAGGCAGATTGAAGCTGAAATTACATTAACATACCACACCAGAGCCCCACGCGCCGCCGCCCGCCGCCTGAGGCCGACGGAGCTCAGACACAGAAATGTGTCGTACAAGCTTCGACGTGTGCGGCGCGGAAACGTCACAACAAACTTCTGGTAGTTTCATCATCAGGCCCAGAGGTTCAGCAGCTGTTTCCTGTGTGGTTCGTCTTGTTAATATGGCGGCGGCGGCGCCAACGGGGCCTCCACATGTTGTTGGTGTTTGGGCTGAAACGGAGCAAAACCAAATCACCATATATCCCCAACCAACAGCTGCTCAGTCAGGACCGGACGGCCGCCATAAAATGGCTGAATGGGGACGCTGAAGAGGTGGAGGAGGGGCAGAGAGAGGTGGATGATGGGAGGAGAGTAAAAATAGAAGAAGTGACATGAAAAGAGGCTGAGAGTCTCTTCTTCTTCTTCTTCTTCTTTCAGCCTTTATATTTATTCAACCGTTTCCATCAGAGTTTCAGTCGCCTGAAGGAATCGCTGCATCAGATCAAGCGAGAGGTTCAACCATCGCTGACACAGTTCACACACACGAAGCCTCAACGTTGAGCTTCTTTCTCCAGAGACTCTGTAACATCATCCTCCCGTTTCTTTGACCTCGTTGCACCTGTAACGTTATAAATCTGAGAGCGTGTGAAGTCGTCGTCGTCGGACCCGGAGATGGTCGACGGTCACACGGTGACGTCTGTTTGTTGACATGAAGTTTGAGCTGCAGATGTTTGAGTCTGTTTGGTCACGGTGACTCTCTGCTTACAGCGTGAGGAGGAAGAAACGCTGCTTTTACTGATGTTTAATAGTTTCTGCAACATAAAATGTTCCTTCCAACATCACTGCTAAGGACCACGAGAAAGAAACAGTATCCGGGCAGAGTTGAGGGAAGAAAGAGCAGGAAAACTATTGTTGAGGAGCAACAAGAGGAAGTCGTCTTTGTCACCGAGAAACACAGTCAGACCAGTCACATCGCTCCAACACACTGGTTTATACCTTCACTGTCTTGCTCCTGCAACCTTATGGCAACAAAACTCCACAACTTTCATCGCAATTTTCTTTCAGAAAAGCTGCAACGAATTCAGGTAAATCAGACGTCAACCGTCTGAAAAATCTGCCCCCATTTTGTCAGATTTGATCATGTTGTTTTTGTCTTTTTCTGTGAATTTAATCTCCGCGTCTCGATGTGATCACTTCAGTAATAAACCAACATCAAAGGCGACTCCAGTTGTTTCTGCTTCACAGTTAATCGTGTCTTCGTGCCGTCGTGTTGTCGTACGGCGGCGCTGCCCACTCAAACGTGATGATTCACATTTGTAGAGAAATTACACGACTGAATAGTTGATTGATCTCAGTTGTGACAGGATGTAACGGAGGAGATGAAGTGTGATGATGAACCTTCGTCTTCATCGACGTGATGATGTTTGAACAAAGACGCCTCGAGCTTCACGCTCGTTATAATCCTCCTATAATCTACATGAAGTCGTCACACGTGTTGAAGGAGGAAACACGCCGGCGTCTCAGACGTGTTGAGAGTCTGTTCACGTCTCAGTAAAACTGATAAAACGTTAGAGTAAAAAAATCCTGCGTCTCTGGTTTCACTTCAGATGATTTATCGCAGCGTTCGGAGCCGGAAAATGTTCCCAAGACGACGAAGACGCTGCAGGCATTTTTCATTTTCTGAGGATGAAGCTGAAGCAGCGTGAACAAACGGTGAACGTGGGATTAAAGGAACAAACCGTGTTTTATTTGGTGCTGATCCAAACAACAACAGCATTCAATCATCTTTATAATCCAATCTGGAAATTTTTCGCTGCGTTCACGCTCAAATCTGTGTAAAACTGAGCTTTGTACGTTCTTATATATATAAACTAACAACAGCGTCGCAGCAGAAACAGCCTCATTATCTCTTTAATATTTAATTGTTTCTTTATTAAACTTCACACTCACTGATCATGTGACGTGTTTTTATTTCAGTTCAGTTAATGTGAAGCAGCAGAACTAAACGTTTCACGTATTTAAACCTCTGACTTCTCACTGCCCTCTTTAATAACCCCAACCCACCCCCCTCCAACAAATACAGAGACAAATTGCCCCCTGCCTGTCCTCTCTCTCTGTCTCTCTCCCTCCCCCATCCTCCCATCCTCCCCCATCCTACCCCCCCTGTCCTTGTCTGTCATACAGACCTCTGTCTTTAAATTTTGGGGGAGGGAGAGAAACGTTTGTCTGACTGATCAGGGTGTGGCTGCAGGCCTGAAACACACACATTCACAATAACACACACACAACACAGAGGTACTGTATGTTACATGGACACACACACACACACACACACACACACACACACACACACACCCTGTTTGCATATTAACAACTTGTCCCATCGCTGCCTCCTGCATCGTTCTGCCTCTTGGCTCAGTTAATGTGTGTGAGATCATGTGTGTGGGTGTGTTAGTGTGTAAATAATATACTTCCAACTTCCGTCCGTAGTTTGGCTCATGCGTGTGTTTGCAAGTGTGTGTGTGTGTGTATGTGTGTGTGTGTGTGTGTGCGTGCACGTTACTACAGAGTGTCAGTCAGACTCAGCATGGTCCTCGCTGTTACACAAAGACCCTGTCAGCAGAGGCAGAGCTGTGTGTGTGTGTGTGTGTGTGTGTGTGTGTGTGTGGGATTATTAGAAAAGAGGCCACAGTTGTTTTTATGGACTCATCTGCAGGAACCGTCGGCGACATGCTCCACTGATCTCTTTGTGCTTCTCTTGACTCACGTTGTGTCGAACTCTGTTTGAGTTTTTGTCGTCGTCTTCAGATAAAAATAAAACATAAAATAAAAAGATGCTCATAGTAACAAAGTACTAATACTTCAGTATCTGTACTTTACTTTAACTTCATTACATTTCCTAACTTAATGACACTTTTACTCCATTTTCAACGTTGAGTGACTCAGTAAATGTGGTGTTTTCACTCTAAGTCGACCTGTGACTGTTTAGACCATCAACACCATGTCTGAGGGTTGATGGAGGCTCCATCTTAAAGGTGGATGATGGAGAAACTTTAACAATATCAAGTAGAAATTTAGTGAAAAAAGAACAACTTTAGTTCAGACTCATTCATTGTCTATGAAGATTGTTGTAGCTCCATGTTTTAAAGTGCTGGATAAACTTCATAATATTCTTCTGTTTTATTAACATGTACTTGTACTTTTACTTTCTACACTTAACTACATTTACTTATAGATTACTGTCATACTGAAGTACAGTAAATACTAGATACTTTAAGACTTTTACTGGAGAATCAGTCTAGTGACGACTTGAACTTCTACCAAAGTTATTTTATTCTACTCTAGTGTCTCTATTCTACTCTAGTGTCTCTACTTCTACTCCAGTGAGACTTTCAGATACTTTATAAAACACAGATTGTCACAAACTAAACTGTTTCGCTTTGTGTTTGTTTCTGCAGCCGTTTCATCCCATGGTGAACCTCCAGTGTTCGTCAGAGTTGAGGATGTTTCTCTGTGCTCTCTACGCTCCCGTGTGCACAGAGTACGGTCGGATGACGCTGCCCTGCCGCCGCCTCTGTCTGCAGGCGAAGAGCGACTGCTACAAACTCATGGACATGTTTGGCGTCAGCTGGCCGGAGGAGATGGACTGCAACAGGTTGTTACAGCAGCTATCGCTCTTCTGCCTGGATTTAACTTTGGCTGCTGCAGTAATTTAAGCAGGAGTGATAATCCATCACAAAAAAAAAAAACATTTCCTTCTCATGACCAGAACAGAAGAAGTTTCTATTATTAGTGTTGGTGAGAAAGTCATGAGTCAAACCAGTAAAACAAGTAAAAACTGAAACATGTTTTTGATGAAATGGTTGGAATGTAACTGAGGTTTGATCTGTGAGAAACTGGCAACTAAACAACAACATTTTAGTCAAAACGTCTTTGTCCCAGAAACAAAATTAGTTTTCTGGCCAGAAAATTGAATGAGATCAAATTAGAAACATCAGCAGAGACTCAGTGTCCAGGAGAGAAGAAAATCTGGTCTGTAGAAACAGAAAATACTTTTATTTATACAAGACGGCAGCGAACTGTTGGAAATCACATATATTATTATTATTATTACTAATTTCCATCAGCTTCAGGACGAAGCCACGTTCAACAGAAACAAGAATGTCTGTTTTATTTGTTAGTTACAAAGTTGAGAAAGTTTAGTAGAAAAGGTCGAAGCTTTAACTTAATATAAAGTTGATAATCGTCTACACAAGAAAACAGGAGATAAAATATTAAACCACAGTAAAAATATTAATTTGTCTGATCCTGGAGGCAGAAACTGTTTCTACAATCAACGATGATGAACTTCACGTCTCCACATGTTTAATTATTTCTGTTATCTGATCTGATCTGATCTGATCTGCTGCCTCGAAGGTAGAAACGTATCTAAAAACCATTTTGGCAGAAACGTGATGTTGTGAAATTTCCTCTCGGTCTCCTGCAGGTTCCCAGACTGCGACGAGTCGTACCCTCGTCCCGTCGACCTCATGTCCAGCTCCGACTCCACCGAGTCTCCGGTCTCCGTCCAGAGAGACTATGGCTTCTGGTGTCCTCGCGAGCTGAAGATCGACCCGGAGCTCGGCTACTCGTTCATGGGCGTCCGCGACTGTTCGCCGCCGTGTCCCAACATGTACTTCACCCGAGAGGAGCTGACGTTCGCTCGCTACTTCATCGGCGTCGTGTCCATCGTCTGCCTGTCGGCGACGCTCTTCACCTTCCTGACGTTTCTCATCGACGTGTCCCGGTTCCGTTACCCGGAGCGTCCCATCATCTTCTACGCCGTCTGCTACATGATGGTGTCGCTCGTCTTCTTCCTCGGTTTCCTGCTGGAGGACAAAGTTTCCTGCAACGCAGCGAGTCCAGGGAGGTTCAGAGCGTCGACCGTCACTCAGGGGTCACACAACAAGGTCAGAAACGTCGAAACGTTACGTTCTCTCCTGGTTTTACAGCATCAATGTTACGATGATGATGATGATGACCTACTTCCTGTCCCTCCAGGCGTGCACGCTGCTCTTCATGGTTCTGTATTTCTTCACGATGGCCGGCAGCGTCTGGTGGGTCATCCTCACCATCACCTGGTTCCTCGCCGCCGTTCCTAAGTGGGGCAGCGAAGCCATCGAGAAGAAGGCGCTGCTGTTCCACGCCTGCGCCTGGGGTGTCCCTGGCGTCCTCACCGTCACGCTGCTCGCCATGAACAAGATCGAGGGCGACAGCGTCAGTGGCGTTTGTTTCGTTGGACTCTACAACCTGACGGCGTTGCGCTGGTTCCTGTTGGTCCCACTGGGACTGGACGTCGTGGTGAGTTCAACTGAAGTACTAATACTTCACTACTGTGCCTCAGTATGTTTTTGGAGTATCTGTACTTTAATTAAGTTTTTAAAGTCCTGTCAACTTTTACTCTGACTTCCTGTCTTCATTACATACTTTTACTCGTCGCAGGTGGGCGTGGCGTTGCTTCTAGCAGGAATAGCGGCGCTAAACCGCGTCCGTATGGAAATCCCTCTGGAGAAGGAAAACCAGGAGAAACTAGTGAAGTTCATGATTCGTATCGGCGTCTTCTCGGTTCTGTACCTGGTGCCGCTGCTCACGGTGTTGGCCTGTTACCTGTACGAGAACAGCTACAGAGAAGAGTGGGAGACGACGTGGGTCCAGGAGCGCTGCAGAGATTATCACATCCCCTGTCCCTATCAGGTGTGTAGACAGACATGTAGCCTGGACTCTGATCTCTGAGGTCATTAAAAGTTCAACCAGGATGTTTACAGTGAGAACGGAGACGTGAAGATTTAGAAACATCAGTGTGAAGCTGAGACGTCGTTAAAGACAAAGATCCACTCAGAGTTGAACAGGTTAAGTTTGTTTCTGTGACATCAGAGGTGAAGAACAGGTAATAAAACTTAAAAAAACGTTGCAAAATGTAATAAAATGTAACAAAACTTAGAAAAAAGTTGCAATATTTTACATTTTGCAACGTTTTTCAAAAAGTAACAACACATGACAAAATGTTGTAAGAAACATTGCAAAATGTAACTAAACAGCAAAATGTAACAGTGTAGCAAAATGTTGCAAAATGTAACATAACACGACAGTAAAAACATAACAAAACACTGAGCTGCTGAACTTTAATTGTGGCTTCATCTTCGTAGCTGCAGATCTGATCTCTACCAGGTGTGTTTGTGTTTGTAGCAGTGAAGTTAAAGACCAAACACTCGACCAGATACACACACACACACACACTCTGCAGCCCATGTGATGGAGCTGTTAATAATTCAGACATCAGCTCTGTTCTCTGCTCCAGCTCAGTGACACTAGAGTATGAAGGTAGAAGTGACATCAGAGTCACAGTGGAGACGTTAATCTACCGAAACTCTGAAGATCAGAGAAAAAATCCAGTGTTTTATACTGAGAGAGGACGAGGTCGTTGGGGTCGAGCTGCTCCACATCACAGTCACATCTGAGCAAAGTGGAGGAGGAAGATGCTTCTAGGTGTAAAGCAACACAAAGACACACACACACACACACACAGAGCATCAACAGCCTCAAAGTGCTGCTCTATATTTATCTTAAAAGCCTTGAGGCTCAGACCTGATCTGAGATCTGAGGCTTCAGAGCAACAAACGACACAAACCTCCAGAGATCAGCTTTGTTTCCGTCTCTGATGTGGGAGCAGTTCGCTGACGTCCAGTCTGTAACGAGGACGTCGGTCGCAGTCGTTCAGTCTCATCTCAGATCTGTAACGAGCCTCAGGCCTCGACTCGTAATGAGGCCAACGTGACGACATCAGGCTGCAGCGAGAGAACGAAGCAGCAGCAGAGAAGGAGGTTACAGAGACTGAGTAAATACTCAGTGTTCAGGTCTAGTTTAGAAGCGACGTTGATGCATTTTTAAAAAAAAATGTTTTAGTCCTTAAAATAAAACGTTTCACTGTTATTTGCAGCAGCTTCAGTTTCCCGTCGTCAGGTCGATGAAAAGAGTCGACGTGAAAGTTAAAAAAAACAGAAACAGACGGAGTCAGAGGTGATGATGAGGATGATGAAGACGAGGGAATAAAAACAGTGTGAAGATGTTTACACACACGACGACAACAGACGACAAAACAACACTGAGTCTGATGTTACACTGATGATTGTTGAGATAAAATCTGACACACACACACACACACCTTCCTTCAGGCTGTGTGTGTGTGTGTGTGTGTGTGTGTGTGTGTGTTTTCCTCCCACATCAGACTCAGACTCTTGATTTGTTGTTGTTTGTTTCAGTTTTAGTTCTGCCCACATCAACACAATCATAACATGTCTCTCTCTCTTTCTTTCTGTGTGTGTGTGTGTGTGTGTGTGTGTGTGTGTGTGTGTGTGTGTGTGTGTGTGTGTGTGTGTGTGTGTGTGTGTGTGTGTGTGTGTGTGTGTGTGTGTGTGTGTGTGTGTGTGTGTGTGTCCAGGTCCAGAGCACCAGTCGTCCTGACTTGGCCTTGTTCCTCATCAAATACCTGATGATGCTCATCGTCGGGATCCCGTCTGTTTTCTGGGTCGGCAGCAAGAAAACCTGCTTCGAGTGGGCGAGTTTCTTCCACGGCAAGAGACGCAAAGAGTACGCACACACACACACACACACACACACACACACACACACACACACACATACTGTGAGTGTGTCTGATAGGACCTGGTGTAAATCAGTTACTGTGTTTAAAGGTTAAATCAGAAACATGAAAATAAAAACGTTGAGTCTCAGTGTGATGAACCACAGCCTCCACCAGGGGGCGACGCTGTCATCACATCACCTTTATTTACGAAGAGATGAAGATCAACAACGTTTATATCATGAACATATATATTATGAATGAAAAGGTTTTCATGTTTTTGTAGAGAATCATGTGATGTAGATGTGGTGTAGGTGTTGCTCACGTGGAGATTTAAATCTGTGTGTGTGTATATGAGTGTGTGTGTGTGTGTGTGTGTGTGTGTGTGTGTGTGTGTGTGTGTGTGTGTGTAGTTGTAGAAGTGTGTTTCTTGTTCATCTTCCTCTCTTCTTCCTCTTCTTCCTCATCCAAACTCAGAACATTAACCTCGTCTCCCGTCTCCTCCTCCCTCCTCTTCTCTCACCCTTTCCTCCCCACCACCTTCCCTCTCTCCCTCCCCTCCCTCATTCGTCTCTCCCTCCCATCCCTCCCTCCTGTCCCCCTCTCCTCCACCTCCCCCTCCTCCCCCATCAGTGGGATGGTGAACGACAGCCGTCAGGTTCTCCAGGAGCCCGACTTCTCTCAGCTGTTGCTCCGCGACCCGAACGCTCCCATCGTCAGAAAGTCTCGCGGGACGTCGACGCAGGGCACCTCCACCCACGCCTCCTCCACCCACCTCGCCATGTTGGACGAGCCTCCCAGCGCCAGCACGAGTCGCGCCGGCTCCGTCCGCAGCGCTCGCTCTAAGATGAGCAGCTACCACGGCAGCCTGCATCGCTCCAGAGACGGAAGGTGAGTGACGTCATCGTCGTCATCATCGCCACGTTCTCCATCATCAGATCGGGTCCTGATCGTCGTGACGTTGTCGTTACAGATACACGGCGTCCAGCTTCAGAGCGACGGACGACCGGCTCCCGTACGGCAGCATGCCGCGCCTCAACGACCAATCCCAGTCCAGACACTGCAGCACCAACCGTCTGGACAGCCTATCGCGGCACGGCTCCACCCAGCGACTGGAGAGCCAATCACGACACAGCAGCATCAGAGACCTGAGCGGCGTCGGCGCCATCCTCGGCGTCCCCGGCAACGGGATCCACCGCGTCCTGGAGGAGGACGGAGCCACGGCGTGAATCTGTCATCTTCCCGTCGGGGTCTGATGATGTCATCAGCGAGCGGCGATGCCTTAAAACCACAAAATGACTTTTCCTCCCGTTTACAAACTCACCGTCGAACACGAAGCAGAACAGAAACTGGTCGTTTGTATAAAAGACGTTTACGATTCTTCTGCTCTGATCTCAGAGCAGCTGACGCAGGGTATGTTTTTTTTTTTTTTTTTAAGTTTTGAACTTTCACCTGTTTTGATGTCACAGTTACAGAAACTTCACCTGTTTCAAATCTGAGTGGATCTTTGCCTTAAAACGACCTCTCAGCTTCACACTGATCCTCAAGTTTTTTCCGTCTTTTATATCGTTTTTTTATTATTATTATTATTTTAAAGTCTAGTTCAACCTTAGTCGACTTCATCTCCAGTGGTGGTGTCTGGTGGACTTGGTCCTCTGATGGTTGGTGAATCATCAGTTAATGATCATAATGTGTGAACAGCCCTAACGACTCCATCAGAGGCCGTCGGGACCTGGTCTGAGACCGGGACTGGATCTGTCATGTTAGAAAACTGGAGGAGTCTGAAGAGACTGACAAAGAGCGACAGCCAATCAGAGGAGGGATGTGAGATAAATGCTGCTGCCGTCTCACTGATTCACTCACAACCACGTTTAAAAGTCTGACGTTTTAACGCTTTTTCTTTCATTTTCACTTTCTACAAACTCCCCGCGTCTGATCCAGATGTTACCCGGTACCGGGGAGGTCTGCCGCTGATTTCAGCTCCACCATGAAAACCAGCGTGTTGCCATGGTGATGTTTACACGCCGGTTTAGCGGTTTAGTCTGTGTCGGAGGCAGCGTCTTCACCGGTGCTCGTCAACAATAAACGGCTGTAAATCACGGTGAGAAGCAGCGGCTACATCCTGTCTAGTTCACGTGACCAGACGTAGAGTTTGGTGACGTCACGGTGTGATCGGGAGTCAATCACTGACAAGTCTTGTAGTGTGAACACTACAGGTCTCAGACCAGTTGTTGAGACTCCAGATCAATGATCATGATCAAGTCGACCAGTGTGAACTAGACTTTAAAACATCTGAGGGAAAAAGAAAAAAAAAAAAAAAGGGCTGAAACAGGAAATGAGCTGAATCCAAACTGAATCCTGCCTTATTCTATAAAACAAACCTTCATCACTTCGCCCTGAAATAAATTAGTGAAACTTAGTGTCTCCTGCTGAAACGTGTCTTTATGTAGCTGCTGTAAATGTTAGTTTCCTGTTCATAGTTGTACAAACTGAACTTGTTGTTTTATTTGTAATAAAGTTGTTTTGTTTTTTTTTTTAAAACGTGTGAACAGATTAAATGAAAACAAACAAACACACACACACACACACACGGCTGTGTATTTGTAACAGCCCTCCGCTTTATTGAAATACATCGGAGTCAGGTTAATATAATGAGTTTCTCCACAATAGTGTGGCAGCCAGTTCCATACATTATTTATTTATTTTTTTTATTGTTTTTTTTTTTTTTTTTTTTTTTTGACCTTACACCTTAAATATTTTTTTTTGTGCAAAAAAGAATCTACATCACCTGTAGTGGGTTATCCTCAGTAAAACGCCCAAACCGTTCAAAAAAAAAAAAAAGCAAAAACAACAAACCGAAAACAAAATGATTACATCTATAACATGCAAAACTGTACAAATTATTACAAAGCAATCCTAGAAAAAAACAAACAAAACAAAAACAAACAAAAAAAAGTGTAATATGATATGAAAGAGCAAAATAATATGGAAGGTACTGTGGATAAGACCTCACTGAAATGCAAAGGCGTTTGAATTTTTTTTTGTTTATTTTTATTTTTATTGTTTTTTTGTTTGTTTTTTCTTTACTTCCTGTTAAATGTCACCACCGCCGCCACTTTAAACCCCGCCCCCCTCCCTCCCCCCTTCTTGTTTTTTTTTCCGAAACACGTCAGCGGTTTCTGTCTGAGTCACCACCACCAGGTCGTCTCTCTCTTACCTCCTCCAACAAACAAACAAACAAACAAACAAAACAAAACAAACAAACAAAACTGACGATTCTCATCAAACAAATGAAAATGATTCATTGGTTTCTGACGTTTCCTGAGTTTCTCTCCTTTAAACGATTTCAGGGATCAGATTTTTTTTATTTTGTTTTTATTTTTATTTATGTACAATAATCTGATAATAAAACACTCCTCACCCCTCCTGTCTCACCCTCCTCACCCCCTCAACACAACAAATACATTCTCCAGAGAAACTCCAGCAGGAAGTGAAACAGTCGCAGTCTTAAAACAAACAAACAAACAAACAAAAACAAAATTAAAGGAACTTTTGTGTTTGTTTTGAATCAAACCAGCTAAATAAAACACGTGGAATGAGTTGTTTTGTTTACTTTGTTTACAGTTGACGGTGTTAGTGAGGAATGGAACGTGTTCGTGTTTGTTTTCTTTCTTTATTCAGAAACTGAAGGTGATTCTGACCCGGGATGTTTCCCATAATGCACCTCTCTCTCTCATCGAGTTAGTGACGTTAACGTGAAGCCACAGAAACCGAGCGCTGACTTTCTTTTTTTTTTTTAAAGTTTTACATTCTTGAATCAAAACGTAGCTTTTTTATTTTTGTTTAAAACATTCGTCAGAAGAGAAAAAAAAAAGGCCGAGAGAAACAAACAAACGTTACAGAAACTTTAGCTCATCGTGTCGAAACAAGTGGGAGAAGAAATTAAAAACCACAACGAACAAACGATTTAAAAAAAAAAAAATAATAATAATAATAACCAGAAAGTTTAAAATGGCTTTTTTTTGCGTGTGTGAATAAACAACCTCAAATCGTTCGAAAAAAAAACAAATTATAATAATAAAAAAAAAAAATTAAAATTAAAAATAAAAACCCAAAGAGCGTCGTTTGTTTTTTCTTTCCCCGTGTTTCTCTACAGTATTTATCATATATTACTCTCTACTTTTTGAACCTATGTACATCGTGGTGGTGGTGATGGAGTCTTGTCATTGGTCAGTTTGGTTGCACAGCGAAAAAAAAAAAAAATCAAAGAATTAAATAAAATAAAATAAAAAAAGGTGAACATCTACGCTCCGAGTCATTGGACCGATGTGGAAGAGAGTAAGTAAGTCGGCGCCGTGATGATGTCATACAAGCTGCTGTTGTTATTACTGTTATTATCTTTATTATTATTATCGTTATTATTATTAACGCTGCTGCTTTTTTTTTTTTTTTAAAGTTTAAATTTTTTTAACTGATGGTGAAAATAAAAAATATATAAAGTCACTGCACTTTAGTATCATGAGCAAAAACAAAAAAGAAAAAAAAAAGAAAAATTGATTCTTTCTGTTTCTGTTTCTCTCTCAGTGTTTTTTTTTTATTTTTGTTATTTTTGAATTTTTTTTTTGTTTTGTTTTTTTTTTTTTTTTTTTTATTTTAATTTTGCAGCACCCGAAGAGGAAAAAAAAAAAAGCGACTGAAGGAAGTGACGGAGGTTCAAACTTCGGCTGTTTCCTCCTCGTTCCGTTTTCCTCGTCTAAAGATCGATAAATAAATTAAAATATTGTCCCCTAAAACCCGAAGGGTCCTATGTACAAGTACAAATCATTTTCTCTCAGTAATAATAATCTTCTCTTCTTCTTTCTTTTTTTTTTTTTGTCTTTTTGTTTTTTTTTTTTTGCATCGTGAGGTTTTTGTGAGTCTTGGATGAACGTCATCAGGGGGCGCTGTGGGGGAGGGGGAGGCAGAGCGCTGCTTTTTTTTTTTCATTCCTATATCGTTTGCCCTTTCTGAATAAACACACACACTCTCGCTCACACACACTCACACACACACTCTGACACACACTCTACTGCCGGCGCCTCCTCTCACGGAGACGACAGACTCTTAGTGTTTCTGTTTGTTGGAAGTACGATGAGATAATGTGGGACAATGTTCATCAGGAGGTGGTGTAGGTGGAGGTGGGGGGAGGGAAGGAGGAGGAGGAGGAGGAGGGGCAGGAGGTGCAGTTCTCTGGGCAGTGAGGAGGCGGGGTCAAAGAGGGAGGCAGGAAGCCGCAGTGGAGGAAGAAGAAGAAGAAGAAGAGGAGGAGGTGGAGGAGGTTGAGTCCTGTGCAGTCGCTCAGGTGGAGGAGGTGGTGGTGGTGTTGGTGGGCGGGGTCAGGCGTAGCCAGGCTGCAGCAGGGTGGTGATAGGTGGTGGAGGAGGTTGAGGGGCTCATGTGTCCCAGCCCATCCGGTCTGTGCTCTCCAGGGACAGAGACTTGGTCTTGTGAGGCGACGCGGGGCTGGGGGGGCTGCTGAAGGTGGAGCTGTTGGAGGCTGTGGAGTGACGGGGCGAGTCCGAGTCCTGGAGGAGGAAGAGGAGGAGGAGGAAGATGAGGTTCGGTCTCATGACATCACAATCACTTTAATAAATATATGAATAAAATAAATAAACAACAGATTTTAATCTGAAACTTGACGTTTAGTTTTTTTTTTTTAGATGTGAAGCCCCGGCCCCTCCTCTTCATCATCATCATCATCAATCGATCAGAAACGATCAGTGTTGGGTAAATTACTTCCTAAACGTAATAAATTATAAATCACCAGTTACTGTTATTTTAAAGTCATTTGTTACATTGTAACAAGTTACTTGACTTTATCTTCTAAAACACAAACATGTGTTTTACTGCAGTTCGTTCTACGTCCAGTGGAGGGCGATGTGGTGCAGAACAATGACTGTAGCGACATTAAAGTGACTAATAAATATATCACTTATATAATTAATATACAAATAACAATCACAGCCTGAATCACAAAGAATCAAAGTCTGATAAAATGACGATTGTTTCTCTTCTTTCTTTAAACGTCTCGTGTTATTTCAGGAAGTAGAAGTTATTTCCTTCTGTTATGTTCTTGTTCTTTTCTCTGAACAAATAAAAATATGTAACAAGTTTACGACCCAACGCTGTTGATGATCAGCTGAGGGGAAATGAACATGCAGGTGGATGAAGAGGATGAGGAGGAGGAGGAAGGTGAAGGTCGAACAAACATGTTTTATTTTTTATTTTATATTTAAATCCTGTGATAAAATCTGAGTTTCTGTGTCGTCGTTTTGAGTCTGAACTTTTATTTTTTTACATCTCGTTTGGATCCAAAACGAACAAACATCTGAAGCAGAAACGATAAAACACACGCGCACGCGCACACACACACACACACACACACACACACAAGCCTGTAACGAGTCGATGTAGTCGGGCAGCTGTGTGTTTTATGTTTGTTGTGTTTGTGTTTTCGTCGTCATCCGTCTGATCGGCTGCCCGCCTACATCGTCTGAACATCTGTGAGTCTCTTGGCTCTGATTGGTCGGAGGTTGGAGCCAGATGTGCGTCCATGCAGCTGTTGTGATGTTTCCAACTTATCATCATCATCATCATCATCATCATCGGTGAGGAAGCAGACATGCTGTGACATGGAGCCGCCGTCGATCCATCAGCGAACGATGAATCAACAGACGGGCGGTGGCGGCGGCGAGGGGGCGGAGCTGAGGTGATGTGGCGAAGGAGGGGGAGGGGCGGGGAGTTTCTGTGTGTGTGTGTTGTGAATGCACCATGCTGCTGAGGTGTTGGCGTGTGCGTGTGCAGCGTGACGTGTGTGTTGCACACGCTGTGACACGTGACAGGGACTTTACCTTCATCTTACTAAGCAGGGTCCTTAAAGCCCTTTTCAGATCGGGGGTCTTCTCCGACGGTGAGACTGCCTGCCACTGCAGAGGAGAGTTCACACTCAGCGCCCCGCCCACAGACAACATGCTGGGGGGGAGGGGGAATGGGAGGAAGGAAGGGAGAGAGGGAGGATGGGGGAGGAGGGACACGAGGAATAATGGGGCAGAATGAGGCGCGATGGAGCCGACAGCGTCCAGGGATGAGGAGGCGGAGCCGTTTATACAAATATATGGAGAGAGTTTAACGTGACTCTTGGACGCCATGTTGTAACCCCACATACATCTGATACATCTAACTACTGGAGGTGACAGGTGAAGAAAATGTCCTGAGGTTCAGCAAAAAGCTGCAGCACAAAACACGGAGGAACATGTTCTAGTTAATGTAGAACCCAGTGGTTTCTCTTATTAGTCCCATAGTGTGGTTGAGTTTCAGTTTTAAACTAATCCTGGGGAGTTAGAAGTGATGGTCTGGAACGAATGGTTCACCAGGAACAGTCAAACTCCCCTCAACAGATATGTTACGTCAGTTGAAGTAATATCCAGTTTGACCGTCTGTTGTTTTCACAACCAAATAGTTAACAATAAAAGTAAATGGGGCAGTCAGCCAAACGTATCTAAACTGTCATTTTTTAACCACTAATAAAGCTCAAAATATCACTTCACTTCAGCAGCAGCATGAATAGGGTCCCTACACATAAACTGAAGTACTGATAACTTAGTAAGTGAACCCAGAGTTTATTAAAAACACTGTTTTACAAGACTTACCCAACGTCTGGTTTTATATTATATTATTTTGGTTACACTTAACCAAAACGTTGGTTAAGTGTATTTAGAGGTGATTTGATACGTTTGCTTGACTGGCCCATTTACTTTCATTGTTAACTATTTGGCTGCTTCGACAAACCTCGTATTCGTGGTGAAACTGACCCTGGGTTCAAATTATTCCGGACCATCACTTTAATATGTAACATATTTATAATATATATAATATTTATAATGAACATTTACTGACACACTCGCCTACTTGCTAGATTTAGATGTGGAATAGTAGTTAAGATTAGTTTTAAATCATTTATTAGCTAATGTTTCATGTTTCCTCGTCTTTCTGATAATGACATCCTCTGACTAAAGGGTTACAACATGGCGCCCTGTTGTTGAGTTGGACTAACTATACATACATATATATATGCGGCTCTGGTTTGAGGAGGAGGGGTGGGGGGTGGAGGGGGGGTGGAGGGCAAAGCTAATGTTTGACGCCAGAGATTGAAGTTTTTAAATCTGCAAAAACGACTCCAGTTCAAACATTAGTGTCACAGAGTTTCCTTCACTAATCTGAAGCGACAACAACGACAACGTAAACCTACAGTTTTTAACGGGGGAGGAGGGAGGAGGAGGAGGAGGAGGAGGAGGAGGGGGGGGGGGGGGTCTTTACTATGAAGCGCTGACATCACAGATATCAACCAATCGGAGACGTGGGATGAGGTGAGCGACCTGCACGCGAAGGTCAGGTGTTGGTGTTGATGGGAGGGGGAGGAGCTTGGTGTTTTCTTTTTTTTTTTTTTTTTTTTTTGGAGGGGAAATAAATGTGATTTTTTTTTTTTTATAAACTTTGTTTCTAACGTCTACAGTCACATGACACAGGGGACATCATGGTGGACGTGTCCATACAGAGCTGATGTTGGGTTGACGTGAACAAACTGTTTTGATTTAATGTTTCAGATCCATCGTTTTTGTTTTGTTTTGTTGTTTTTGTTAGTCTGGTTTTAAGAGTCAACCGCACATGAAGCCGTATGTTCAGCTGCTTCACTCACCTCTCTGTCGAACTGAGACAGCGGCGCGTCGCCACAGTCCATCCCTCCGCCCGACGACAGCGAGCTCTCCGACGGCGACGTCATGGTCTGACGCTTCGATCCGTAGCTTCCTCCTGACAGCTCACGACGCAGAGCGCTGCCGTTCTGAGACGACGAGCCTGAAGAGACGGAGACGAACGGAGACGAACGAAAAAGTACGTCAGTGACATGTTTGAGTTGCGGCGATGAATCAGAGACAATCAATCGTTTCCTGTTACTCACGTATTCCCAGTCCGCTGCTGGCGCTCATGGAGCGACCCGGCTCTGCCCGGTTCTTGGTGATGGAGGGGATGCTGACGGAACCACTGAAGCCGGCGCGACTCTCCTGAACACGGATGTTCTGGTTTAAACACACATTGAACACACACACACGGAGGACACACACACACAAACAGTGCAGGGACGAGGAGTGAGGACAGATTCATGCTTCAGCATCTGAACAGACGTGATCGGTGACGTTTAGACAAACAGGGACAACAAACTAGTGCTGGTTGGTATAAATTTCTCAATTTAAATGTGTCGCAGCAGGAAACTGTTCGAGGGGGGAGACATCAGTCCACTGCTGCGCCACATGAAGGTGTTGAGGTGAAAATGACAGAGAAAAGTTCCCAAACTGAAGCTGTAGCAGACGTTGAACATGACGACACAGAAGAAGTTTCGTGTCTGTTGTCTGGAGATGCTCTAGTTTTAAAAGGTCGAACGTAGAACAAACAACTATTAAGTGTAAATTTGTTCTCAGCTCTACAACAAACACAAGCTTCGTTCTGATTCAGGCTGCAGCTTCCTGTTTAGTTGTGATGTCACATGCTGCACATGAGGAAGTGATGCGGGTCGACACAGACACTTGGACGTAAACACATATAAACGAACCATGGGCAGGTCTTTGAGGATCTGGATCCCGTCTCCTGGTCCCATATGGGCCACGTGGTTGAAGTTAGTTGGGTTGGAGATCAACTTGTTCCTCATCTCAGGGTCTCGCAGCATCTCTCTGAAACACACGACGTCACAAATCACGTCAGACGTCGTCACGTTTCAATAAAACACAAGAATCGACGCAGCCGTGCAGCAGGAGACAAACCTCCTCTGCTGCAGTCGCTCCTCCTCCGGGACTCTGAAGGAGAAGCGTCTCTTGTTGTTCATGCTGCGAACCATCTGCTTCCTGCTGTTGTCTGACGTCTCGGGGACGACCAGCTCGTCTCCTTCTGCAGGACGGAGACAAAACCACAGGATGTGATGAGATCATCTTTACTCTGAGTGTCTGCAACCGTGTGATCTATGAACACGACTCTTACCTGCCATCTTGTTCCTGAAGTAGATGAGTCGAACCGTCTCCAGACCCAACAGGTTCAAGGATCCGTCGATGTTCAGAGGTCGAACCTGAAGAAGAATCAGACGAATCTATTGTTATTCTAATGTTTTAATGAATTAATTTAAATCTAAAATGTGAGTTTCTATTAATCTCCTCAACAGAAGAATAAAACATGTAGTTATCAGGTTTAAACAGCAGGTGGAGCCAGAGACGCCTCAGACTCATCAGGTCACACTGACCTTCTTCAGAGGAATCGTCTGGATCCACTCCATCGTGTTGACGTCAAACACGTCGACGGCGTTCTCACTGTACACTGACAGGTAGGGGGCGTTGTAGCCTGGAGAGAATCATACATGGTTTATATATAGTTTTATACATATACACATATAGGAAGGTAAAATGCTGATTTATTTCAGATGAACAGTGGTTCAGTGACTCACAGGCGGCGTTGGGAACGGCCGGCCACATCAGCTCCTGCTGCCGCGACCTGCGACCCTGCGAGTCCACGTAGACGCCGATGGCGCTGAAACACAACAGCAGCTCTTTGCTGGAGATCTCCACGGCGCAGAGAGCTTCCAGGTTCTGCTGAGGGATGAAGGCCAGGGTGTGGTCCTCAGGATGGAGCAGGGTGACTGGAGACATGTCTCCATGGACGCTGTCGGGATTTAACAGCAGATATAAACGTTAGAGGTAAATTGTTTTTAGATCAGCTGATGAACAGGAGGTGGAGGCGGTGAAGCACCTGTAGCGGGTGAATCCAGACTGATATCCAACGTAGAGACGTTCACTGAGCAGACCCATCCACTGGACGTTACCCGGCGCCTGCAGCTCTCGCAACCGACGATGACGCATCTTACTCTTATTGACCTGAAGGACACGATGAGAACAGACTTTATGATCACAGAAGAGACTGAGGATGGTTGTGACAGCATCATTTTCACCAATAAGTGATAACATTAGAGTCACGTGATCAGTGTCATGTGTAACTACTCCCTCTCTGATCCTACATGTGGATTTACACGTCTGTGTGAAGACGTGTTCAGGTTTTACAGACAAAGAAATGAATGTTTTGGACCAAATCTCTATGTTGATTAGTTGTGATGTTGTTGAAGGTTGAATGACGTCACTTGTATCAGATTAAAGACGAGGTTCTTAGTAAAAATGAGTCATTTCATCGATGCTAATTTAAACCATGATGCTGCTACAGCTGCTAAACAATGACTGACAGAGGTGGAGACGGTTTTAATAAAAACCTTTTATAGAAAATGTTCTATAAATTCTAGAAGCTGAGACACAAAGTGTTACAATCATCCCTGGTCTCCTCTATAACATGTCTATGTTTCATCGTCATCCTCTGACCTCGTAGCAGATGATCTGTCTCTTCATGGCCACACAGAGGCAGGTGAGCGACCCGTTGCGAACCGGACCCGACACGATCGTCTGGCAGCCTTTGGTCTCGGCCAGTTTGTAGGAGTCGGTCTCGCGTCCGTCCAGCGCCTGCGTCGGGAAGAGGCGGACGTGACGGTTCCTGCCGGAGATGACGGCGAGAAGATGCTCCTGAGGAATCAGGTCGATGTGATGCACCTTCTTGTTGTCGCCAACTCGGATAATTTCTGAGGATGAAGGATGTCGACGTGTTAGAAACGTCGCTGCAGGGAAACAAACAGCAGCTCTGATGTTTTTGATCTTTTACCGTCTTTGGTGACATGGATGACAAACAGGCCTTCCTCGTTGCCGAGGGCGACACGTTCGTGATCTGTGATGGAGGAGACGAAGAGTTTGTCGTGTCAGAGACAGAAAAGAACAATCTGTGCACAGAAGTTTCTGTTTTCATAACAAATTTGACTCAAATCAGACACAGACAGACAGAGAGATAAGTTTATCTGAGAATAAACAAACAGTAAGATAAGTTCAGAGTCTGGAGCTACGACAACATCACAAATGGGAAAAACAGCTGGAACATAGTTTTATAAATTGTGTGAATATTTTAACCTTAATTGGCGTCGACAACTGTTACGTAAAATACAGATTTATAAAAGATAAAAGACGTTTTGGATGAAATGATTCAGTTTTTTTCTGTTTGAAATGAAGTTTGCAAAGAGAAGAAAACTACAAGAAGATTATTTTAATTAAAAAATGTTTTTATCACTGAAAAACAAAAAATGTGAATTGTTTTTATATTGAAATTATTCAATATAATAATATAATATATATAATAAATATAATATTATTATAGGTGTTTATTAAATCTCTAACAAATTAAATAAAAAAATATTAATTTAAATTAATTAAATAAATTAAATTTAATCTAAAACAATGCTATAAAATTTCAATTTTTGTTTATTTATTCGTTTTATTGTATTTTACTTTATTTTATTTTTTCGTTACTGAAAATTTTGTTTTATTAAACCTTGTAACAAATAAAAATAAAAATAATGAATTAATTTAAATAAATTAAAATTCAAAATGTGTTAAATAAATTTTTTTTTATTTATTTATTCTATTATTTTATATTATTATTTATTATTTTATATTACTTTTATTTTATTTTTCCATTACTTTTTTATTTTTCTTATTTATCTTTTCATTTCTTGAAATGCAGTTTAATTTAAAACAGCTTCACTTGTATCACTTGGTTGACATGAATATCTGACATTAATAAATATTATAAGAATAATAAATATTATAAGAATAATAAATATTATAAGAAATGTTTCCATATTCATGTGGTTGTAATGGGAAAATATCGACAACCTAAAAACTTTAACTTCTTGGATTAAATAACGATGCGTTGAGACGTGTTTGACGTGTTGAACTGACCGATGATGGCGGCCGACTGCGTGGTCTTGATGAGCGGCAGCGTGCTGTCGTACGCCTCCTTGGGGATGTAGACAAATCGCTCCTTGAGCTTGTTCTTCTTGAGGATGCGGTGCAGCTCGTTGAGGAGTCCCACCCACTTGTTCCTCTCCTGGTCGCTGTCGGCCAGAATCAGGATGGAGGGTTTGTGGCTGCTGGAGGGAGAGAGCTGCGACGCCGTCACCTGGAGGATGAGACGGCGATCGGACGTTTGAGAATATTTATTGAACGATGATGAAACAGTAAAACAAACATAAGGAGAGTTAACCTACTCTGAATATACAGGGGATGTCTTTGCGGCTGGCGTGGATGACGTCAGACGCCAGAACTGAACTGACTGAAAACTCTTCATCCCTGAAGCAGAAAACATTCGTCAGACCTGAACGTCATCATCTCTGTGACTCTGTAACCGACCGAGCTGCTCGTTTTACCTCATGTCTATGACTTGACTGACGACGACGCTCGGCTGCGTAGCTTTTCCTTCCCCCAGTTCGTAGAGGAAGAGTTTGAAGTCGCAGACGACGGCCATCGCTCTCTGCCAGCCCTTCTTCACCCCCGTCGGTTTGGGAACCTGCAACAAACACAAACGATTATCGATTGGTTCGATTTCTTGGTTAAAAAAAAAAGAAAAAAGAAACAAAAAGAAGTTAGCGAGTCCGACTCACCCTGACGTGTCCTTCATACGCGGTGCCGATTCCCCGCTGAGGGTCGATGCCCAACGGACCTTTGGTTTGATCCTGAGGCACCGGACACACGGCTGGAGCCTTGTCAGCGCACGTGACGTGACAGGAAAAGTTACACACTGAGAGAAGAGAAGAAGGAAACAACGTGGAGAAACATTAGAGTCCTGACTCATCACATTTCAGATCTTTTATCAGATTGTTTCGCTGCGGCTTTTCTTACGAAATGTCAATGAAAGTTGTGGAGTTTTTAGGAGTTTTGTTGCAATAAAGTTGCAGGAGAAGTTTAGATCAACGTCCGTGTTGACGTTTGTGTTTGTGTTCGTACCTTCACAGGTACAACCCTGACGCATGAGTCCCACCATGAGCGAAGTGCACTGGTGACACTTTGTGGGCGTGCTGAACGACTTCACCACAAACTGATGTGCTTTAGGCTGTGGAGAGTTAAAAAAACACACACACAAAAAAACAGACTGAATCAGTGATTCTTATGTAGCGTAAACTGAAGAACGATGATGTTTGAATCGTCCGAACCTTCGGAGACGAGCGTCCGATGCTGCCGTATCCTCCAGACCTCATGGTCGGGGTCTGCACCGTCCGAGGATGATCAATCAGCTGCAGCACAGAACAGAAACGTTTAGAAACATTTCTACAGCCTCAAGTGTTTTTCCACCAATAAATTAACAGACACAGAAAAACAACCACTGAGGCCAAAACGTCCTGAGAGAAACAAGCTCAAACATGAAAGTGTGAGCGATAAGATTTCACAAGTTTTAAATCATCAAAGAGAATTAGAGGATTATTAAACTTATTCATCAACATGAAGATTTAAAAACAATATTCACAAATAATTTATAATAATTTCTGATGTGTTAAATTGTGCAGAAATTAAACTTTAAACTTTCTTCAGCTCTGTGACCGAGGCAGGAGCATGTTGACAGACTGAGAAGCAATAACAACTAAAGTCTCATGTTTCTTGATGTAATTTACTTTGAGTCGGGTCTGAAACTGTTTCAGCAGCAGCTGGAAAACTGATGGAGCCGCTTCAGGTCACGTTTGTCCTCAGGTGAACTGAGATGAAACTGAGCTGGAGACGATGTGTTGAACGTCTGCTGTACTTCAGGATGTTCTGGGAGAATCTCTACTACTCTGGTGAGACTCATTCACAAACTTTATACAACAGCTGGTTCAGTCTGAGCTGAATCAGTGTCCTGCTGCTGTGTCTCACATTTCTCTATAAGTGAGTTACCTCATTAACAGCGTCAGTATCGTGACAGTTTCAGCTGACCCTTCGTTTTAAAACTGAGAATATTTTCTGACATTTTTTTCTCTTTTTGTTCGTTTCTCAACAAACCAGACGGCTCCTGACGCCGAGTTAATCTGGATTATATTTATCTCTCCTGTGTTTCATCTCCACATTAATGTGACGGTCGGTGGTGGTTTCTTGCCTCGATCGGCTCCATGTCACTGGCCATTGAGGGAGAACGTGAGCGAGTCTTCAGGTGAGACTTGGGGTCGTCGTCCCGGGAAGGTGTGTTGGAGGGCGTGAAGTTATCCATCGAGTCCACCTGAGAAGGAGAAGACACGGAGGATTAAATAAGAAAATATATTTGATAAAAAAGGGAGAAGGGAGGATGAAGGTGGAGGAGACAAGAGACAGAAAGAAAAAATAAACAAAATGTTCATGCCCAGAGAGAAAAACAGGCTCCATAACAAATAAAAACAAAAGATGTGGTCGAGATACGAGTCATTTCTGATAAAAATCTGAAGCTACAGAAAAAAAAAAATGATCCTGATGTTTTATAAAAACATGGTCACGTGAGCTTAGTGATCATGTGACCATGTAACATGCAAAAAACCATTCACCGAGGAAACAAACACCAGAGAAAACACCCGACAACAACAACAACAACCCAGGTGTTTAATAACATGTGTCGATTATTTAAAATGAAAACAATCCAACGCAAATATCAAACCCGCAGCCATGCAACCAGACACAGATCAAACACGGTGAAAAGAGGACAAACATCAAACGTATAAGAAGGTTTGAACGACAGCGATCAGAGCAGTGATGGTGCTTACACGTCTGCCTTTGCTAGCTGGGCCGACGGACGGCGAGCGCTTCAGTGGCGAAGAGAAGGAGGAGGAGGAGGAGGAGGAGGAGGAGGAGGAGGAGGAGGAGGAGGAGGAGGAGGAGGAGGAGGAGGAGGAGGAGCAGAGACACAGAGATGATGAATGTCAGAGAAGTTATCAAACACATTTACACTGAGACACAAACGTGAAGAGAATCACATGAACTTTTTATATTTAACCAGCGTTTCCCAACCGATGATCAACAAACTCTATGATGTTAATTTACTAATTTAACAAGATTTTTAATTCAAACCAACAAATATTCAGTTAATCTTTGATATAAACGGTGCAATTTTCCAGCTATTGCCAACTTTTATATTAATAATATTTAATTTATAAGTGCCTTTCAAAACACTCAAGGTCATTTTACAAAACAGGAGATAAAACAATAAAATCATTAAACAATAAAATAAAAGTTAAAAAATAAACAAAAAACCAAAAAGAGCTAAAATCAACAGTTTATCTGTTTATTTATTAACTTCATCAAACTACATCAACACTTTATTCACTATATTTAGTTTAATACTTTAAAACCAGATAACTAATTCATTTACTTATCAATCTAGTTCAGTAAAGTTTGTCTGGTTGGGAATCGCTGCATCCGACTACAGTTCAAGGTTTAACTGAGGACGGAGGAAAAAAATACAATGTGTTGAAGACGAGAAGACTGTTACTGTAACTAGTCAGGTTCTTATTGGCTGGAAAAATAATAATAATAATAATAATAATAATAATAATAATATAGATGGGAGGATTTAATAATGTGGTTTGTGGTTCTGTTTAATCTACGTCTGAACACTAGTGATCTAATGTAGAGACGACGTGGACGAGTGAGACACAATGTAACAAATGTCAGATTTGTTTTTGATCTTAAAGTGATGGTTCAGTCTAATATGAACCAGAGTCTATTTCACCATGAATACGAGTCAAACTCCCCTCAACAGATATGTTACGTTGGTTGAAGTAATATCCAGTTTGACCGTCTTTTGTTTTCACAACCAAATAGTTAACAATGAAAGTAAATGGGGCAGTCAGCCAAACGTATCTAAATTGTCATTTTTTAACCACTAATAAAGCTCAGAATATCACTTCACTTCAGCAGTAGCATGAATAGGGTCCCTACACATAAACTGAAGTACTGATAACTTAGTAAGTGAACCCAGAGTTTATTAAAAACAATGTTTTACAAGACTTACCCAACGTCTGGTTTTATAACAACTGGTGATGAAGGTTGTTCCACATCAGCAGATTCATCATTTTACTTGTTTTTTCACAGACACATCGACCTGTTGTTCAGGAAAATGGTGAATCTGCTGATCTGGAACAACCTTCATGTGTAGGGACCCTATTCATGCTACTGCTGAAGTGAAGTGATATTTTGAACTTTATTAGTGGTTAAAAAATTACAGTTTAGACACGTTTGGCTGACTGCCCCATTTACTTTCATTGTTAACTATTTGGTTGTGAAAACAACAGACGGTCAAATTCGATATTAGTTCTAGTTTGACCTTGAAGGAGGATTTGTGGAGAAACAGACTCTGGGTTCAAATTACTCTGAACTTACTTACTAACTTATAACTGTCACTTTAATGCAAATTATTAAAGAATCTTATTTCTGTTAAAACAAAAACAAAGTGAGACGAACTCACTTTCCTGAAACTAAAACACGACTAACAATCTATTTTGTTTTAAGAGAAATAAGATTATTAACTTGTTGAAATGACGTTTGTTGCAGTGGATCGACTCTTCCTCATCGTTACACACACACACACACACCTACACGATTTACACACACACACGTCTGCTCTGTGTTTCTGCTCTAACACACACACACACAGCTCTACTTCATACAGCTACTGTTACTGTTACACACATTAACCTCCACCTGACTGAGACAAACTTACGTCTTCCCAAAACTCAATTAAAGAAGATGAGGATGAGGAATAAGAGTCCTGATGTAGAAACAGCAGAGAGAGTGAAGCAAAGACACGGAAACATAAAGACGAAGGAAAATTCATGTGGAAAAAAAAAAAAAAAACGTCAAGATGAAAAGTTAGTGAGCGGCAGATTTATGATTTTTATGATTTTCCAACTCCAAATTATTTCACTTCTCAGATGCTGTAAAAAAAAAAAAAAAAAAAAAAAGTTTCTCATTTGTTAAAACATTTCTTACATCGAACTGGTCGAGCGCCGAAGTCGGAGCGTTGAGAAAAGCCAGGAAGGAATTCTGGGAATCCTGGTGTTTGACGCCTAAAGACACAGAACAAGAAACAAAACGTTGGTTTAGTCTGAGATATTAAAAACATCAAAGGGCGATTTAAAACTAAACGAGTCACATGTTTCATATGATCTTTGTAACAACACGTTTCATGTGACGTATGTAACGTAAACGTCTTTTTACTGCGTTAATAAAAGAGAGAATGTGTTCGTGTGTTAATAACATTCACCCCGTCGTAGCCGGAGCTCCTCCGTCTCCTTCTTCAGTCGATCGATCTCGGCCAGAAGTTCCTGGTTTTTCGTCTCCACCTCCTGCAGTTTACTGTCGGATCAGAGACGACGAAGCGTCAAATATCGACCTGATATTTACTGAAAACATTGTACAATAAAACATGAAAACAAACTGTTTGAGCGTCCGTACCATTCTGTAGAGATGTTGTTGGCCTTGACTTTATTCAGCTCGTCCTGGATTCCCTGCTTCGCTCTGATTTCGGCGTCCAGAGCCGACTGCAGCTCCAGACGAGCCGACATGTCCAACTTGGCGAAGCGACGCATCTTCCACGGCATGTCCTGAGGCGGAGAGACGGTGGAGTCAGTAAAGATTCACACACGATCACCTGGACGTACACTACAGCTCATCATCGCTACTGATTAACTCATTTTATTAGAGGACATTTGATATCTGAAAAAGATTGTGAATTCAGAAAAATCAAAGTTGCTCTTAGAAGCCTGTATCATCTATAAACTGTCTGTTATTGTTGTTTCGATTTATTTATCCAACATATTTTCATTCATTAGAGACCATCGACCTGTCTGAGGGAGAAAAGGTGAAAATTAGCAACAATCTTGTATATTAATATATTTTTGAAACTTCAGTATTTTGTTATATTACCTATTTATTTCACTGCTGTTAATACTGTATCTTATGATGCTGTCAGACGTGTAAATTTCCTCTTGGAGGAACAAATAAAGGTAATATTATTCCATTTAATCCTATTAGACGTGCGTCTGTTACAGGAAATTATTTCATTTGTTTTGAATCGTGTCTTTATGTAACCTACTAGTTATCTATGGGTTGAGGGGGTGAAGGTGGGGGGTTGGGTAAGTGTATATTTTATTCCACTTCTTATTCGAGTATGTAAAAGCATCATCTGCACTTTTTTAAATATCATCTTTAATTGTGATTTTGTTTTCAATGAAAATCTAATTTTAAGAATTAGTGTAAAAAACCTGAAGATCATATCTAAAAATGTGTAAATAAAGCAGCAGGGCAGTGATATTATAATGCCGTTGAAGGTAAAGTTGGTACTATTTCCTTAAAACTGTTCATTGTTATTCTCCCTGCGTGTGTTTCGTCCACCAGGTCTCCATCTTAGTCATGTGACCAACAACTATGAACAGAGGAAACATTAAATAAACAGTGTCGGTTTCTCACCGTGGCTCTGGCTCCCAGGCTGGTGTTCCTCAGTCCCTCCAGCTCCTCCGTCATCTTAGTGGCCAGAGCCTGAAGGTAACCACGAGCATCCTTCTCATCGCTCACCCTGCAGCAAACACACACACACACACGTTTGTGTTACTATGCATGAGACAAAACTCACAAAACTCACACTTTGACAGAAAAGGCCTGAGAGATGTTTGACAAACATCCTCCAGGAACACGAGTGAAAACCAAACATTACCTGACTTTTCTGTATGTTCTTTAACTGACCTCAACACACACTTATCATCAGTGGCATGTCACAGAGTGCACGCACACACACACACACACACAGAGTCAGGGTTGTGTGTTTGGTCTGTAGGTAGCAGCTCTGGACAGTAAACTAATCCTCAACACTCAGGCTGAATAAACACTGTCATGGACAAAAGTATCAACTCAAACTGACTCAAACACACACTGACTTTCACTTGAACATAAACACACACACACACACTTTAACAACTGTTCCAGTTAAACCTCAGTTCAACATAAACAGGATTACAAACAAGTATTTCCTGGTTTATTCCCCATGTTTCCACCAGGGGGCAACGAGTCTCACTGGATTCCTTTCTAAACTATAGTCCAGGCAACATTTGTATATACATGTTTCCTGTGTGTGTGTGTGTGTGTGTGTGTGTGTGTGTGTGTGTGTGTGTGGTATGTGTGCTATGTGAGGACTGCAGGCTTGTCCAACAGAGAGAGGCCGAGCAGCTGGCGAGGTGTCAGCTGCGATGGGAAGTGATCTGAGAGGAAGGGAGGGTCACGGCGCTCTGATCCCCAGAGGAATGTGAGAAATGCTGCAGTTAGACTGGATGAAGAAACCCAACACACTAACTCAGCAGCAGCACAGTGTGTGTGAGAGTGAGTGTGTGTGTGTGAGAGAGAGAACAAGAACAGCACACGCCTGAGAAAGGATTGTGTGTGTTGTCGGCGTCTTACCACTGGATGATCTCTGTGATCTGCGCCTCCCAGTGGGCGACGCTCTCCTTCTTGTCGGACAGTTCCCTCATCTCGTCCTCCAGCTGCCGGTTGGAGCTGCTCAGCTTCTCGAACATGGACGTGAGCTGAAAGACACGGAAAAAGACGAAGGTTTTAATCTTGTAAACGTCTCTTTAACCACGATGACATCATCACACGTCTGTCATGTTGTTTGCTTAAATAAACTTGACTGTGTGGGTGCAGTCAAGAGATGTGGGTGTTTGGAAACTGTCATTGCTGTGATGTAATATTATTATTATTATTATTATGATTATGGTTTGGCAATCGTTTTCCAATCACAGAGTTTGTTCCCACTGAGTCAGAGGAGAATCTGTCCATCAATAACCTGACATTGATACACAGCCTTGTTTATCAGTTTTCAGACCTAATTTTCTGTTAAAAAGTTGTAAAAAAAAAAATGCAAAATTTTAGGTGTTTTGTTGCAATAAAGTTGCTCAAACTTCAACAAATTAAAAATGAAAGTAAAAGTGATAAACCAGTGTGTTACTGTGTGTCTCAATTCACATACTTCCATATTTACACTTACTATTCTGAGCATGTAAGTGTGTTCACACTGACCAGTCTGGTAAAATACAGTGTTCTGTTAATACCTGGATGGTTTCACTCATTACTGGTTCACTCTTGGCTATGTGGCGGAGCAGGGGAGCAGTACTAGTACATACTAGTACAGCAGTACTAATACTACATTTGTAGTAGTACTACAGTCTGTCCAGTGGCAATTCACCATTAAAAATGAGAGGAAGACAACGCTACCCTGTCGAAACACTACAGAAGTGAGCACATAGTTCACTAACAGAAGTATCTGAACTGATACACACTACAAGACTTGTTTATCTCACGTTTCCTGCGATCGCAACATGGTGAAATCCTGGAGGATCTGACTTATGTATATAAATCTTAGTTACACTGTAACATTTCAAACATTCCCTTCAAATTCTCTTGACATTTATATAAAAACACCGTTTGTCTTCATGTAAAAAGGCAGCGAGCGTTTAAAATAAACACAATCACGGAGCGTTTTTCTCCACATGTTCATGTTACGTGTGTTTTATTCTATAACAGATCAGAGGATGATTCTCTTCCTATCATGTGACTGTTGCTGCTTCATCAGAAACACATTGAACACGTTGTGTTTGTTAAAATACGTTAAATCATCTCATGCTGACGTTTTTTATCATCAACAACGGAAACGGCGTTCGGCCTGTTTGTGTTTCTGTGTCCTGGTGTTGAAATGATCGTCAGATAATGAGATGATTGAATAAAGTTTCTATTAATCCTTCCTTCCTCTGCAGTGACGCCACAGTCGTGTGATTTCTGTTTAATAGGTCACCTCCAGCTCCGACTTGACTGACGGAGCCACATTTGTTATTTTTATCTCCAGAACTTGACGCTCTTACTTGAGAGTGTGAACTTCTTTTTACTGCTTGATGTGTTTTTTGTTTTTTTTGTGTGTTTTAGTGAATTAAAACTGCTCATGGATGAAGCTATGAACGTTTCACGTTGCCAGTTTATGATAATGATCATGTGGCTCAACCTTTTTTTTTATGAAAAGGTGTCATTGAACCGTCTGAAACAAAGTACGTTTGACAAGTCGGTGCAGTGAACTGATTCCATGAGAATCAGACACAAGATACGAGATGAAACATCAGACAAGTACATTTATCTTGAAGGGGTTGGTTGACTTTATCAGGTAATATTGTGATTTAACAGATAAATCTGCACCTGCATGTGTTACCTAATGTACAAACTCCTCCTATAAACATGTGTGGTCCATCGACAAGTGAAAGAAACAATAAAATAAAAAATCAGATCCATTTATCTCCACTACAGTTGGACCAACAACCTGTAACATCTGACCGTAATAATAATAGTAAAAATATTATTAATAATAATAATAATATCAGTTCAAGTGTTGGAGTTGGAGTTTTTTAAACTAACAAAACCATTTTTCTTTTCCTTTTCTTCTTTTTCTTTTGAAGATTATTGGCTCCTTCTTTATAAACAAAATCAAATAACGTTCAGTTTTCAAACGACTCCTTTAAAGATTTAAAACACGAGAATAAAATGTTTTTTTTATTCACGAATTTAATGGTATCGACAGTGAAAATGAAGCGTCAGATATTCAACCTTTAACTCGTCACCAACAACCTGTAACAACCTGAACAGAATAAATTAAAAAAAAAAAAATCATGGATTTTATTTATTTTACTCCCTGAAATCAGAAGCTCTAGTTTAAAACACAAACTAACGAAACATTTTTCTTATTATTTTTCTTTTGAAGATTATTGGCTCCTTCTTTATAAATAAAGACGAGTAAACTGAGGGATTCCTCTTGAATTTACAGATTTAAAACGCAAATAAAATGTTTTTTTTTAATCTCAGAGTTTTGCTTGTTTCGTTTCTACCAACTGCACTTCTCATTTCTGCGTTGGCCTCTGATTTAATGGTATCGACAGTGAAACGAAGCATCACACATTCGACCTTTAACTCGTCGCTATAGTTGGACCAACAACCTGTAACAACCTGAACAGAATAAATTAAAAAAAAAAAAAAAAATCAACTCACATGTTGATGTTGGATTTTATTTTTTTGTCCTAAAATCAGAAGCTCCAGTTTCAGTCAAACTCAAACACAAAACTAACGAAACATTTTTCTTTTTCTTTTGAAGATTATTGGCTTCTTCTTTATAAATAAAGACGAGTAAACTGGCGACTGATGTGGAGAGTGAATTAAATAACGTTCAGTTTTCAAACCTGAGAAAACACAGACCGACTCTTGACTCCGTCCTGGTGGATTTACAGATTTAAAACACGAGGATTGTTTCTGTTTTCGTTCGTTCGTTCGTTCTTCAGACATTCGACCGTTAACTCTCTCTAAAGTGACAACACACACACCAGAAACCATCAGAGCTGAAGATGGAGACTTGATTTTTTTCACTGTTAAACAAACACTTCTACGATTTAGTGCCTCCTTTAAAAAACAAAACTGGTCAAACAATAATATTTTCAGACACTTTAAAATGTCCTGAAGAACAGGAGAGAGTGAACAGTGAGTTTAATCTTTTATAAATATCATTTCTCAGAAAGTGAAACGACAAAACACGACCGGTCGTCATTCCAGTGGCACCGACGTCTAAAATCTAATCTCTACATTCATCTGGAGATTTGAGGTTTTTTTTAATTTTTATCAGTCACAGACTTTAAAACTGACATTTTATTCCATATGTCAAAAAAGCCTCCACTTTCTGAGACATTGTTTGAGTTGGGAGGCGTTTTTTGAACTTCCATCGTCTGCGTCCAAAGTCAACAGAGCGTAATCCAGAGAGTCATTCCATCTGCCTGTGTAGGAGGCTACGGGCTGTTTTTATGGAGGGATATTGAACAGTGATTTCTTTGGCTTTGTCGAGAGAAAAAAGGGGGTGGAGGGAGGAATGTGATGAAAGAGTTTGGGCCCGACCGCGAGGTTAACCAGGGTTAGGGAACTGTGTTTGTCACAGTGTGTTTGTTAAAAAGCTGAGAAAGTATCAACAATACGATTGAGAAACTGGTTTGTAATTTTTCGTTATGTTTCATTATGCGTTTAAACAGATATCTTACCTTATCAAGTTCACTGGAAAGTTTCTTATTTTCCTCCGTGAGCAGGATTCGTTCCCTCTCGTACTTCTGCTTGTACTCGGTCTCAAACTCTTCACGTTCGCTTTGGCTGAAAGAAAAAAAAAAAAGAGAGAGATTGTTAAACTTGTGACATTATATAAACTTACATTTATTTCCTAACCATAATTTACAGCTGGAAATCCAAGATCCTACTCTTGACTGTGTCATTTCAACACCAACACTAACTCAATCTTTCACAAACAGGATTTTATTCACAGATTTTGGTTTTTGTGGATTGGTTTTTTTTTTCTGCTCTTTGAAATAGTCGCTCTACATTTAAAATAACAGATCAAATCATCTCAAAGCAAGCGGCTTTATAATAACACACAAGAATAAGAACGTATATCTTGGTCCAGACAGTGAAATTAAACGTTCATGGTTTGATTTTTAGAAACTCTCCGTCTGTTCCTGTTTTGGGCCTCGGGCTCGACACGTTTCTTATAAAATAAATTCAGCCCAAACACATTAATGCAGTTAGAATCTGATACAGCGCCATGTTGGAGAAGTAAAAAAAAAGAATTAGGCAGCAGAGAGAATAATATGTCAGTGACTCAGGACAGGAAGGTTAGAAGAACGGCCACAAAAACAAAACTTTCTCCTCAAAAACAAGATTTTATTAAAATTTGATTAAAGCAGCGGTTTTGAACTGGGATCAGGTGCCTGAGCAGCCACCAGGGGTCTGCAGCAGGAAAATAACTTCACTGCTCAGAGTTTAATAATAATAATATATCTGAGTAATAATTTAATATCTGAGCTGGAACATTTTCATAGATCGGAGTGTTTTTGTTTTTGGTTCAATTCAGAAATTTACTGCAGTGGAATCGACTTTTAACACTTAAAGGTACAAGGTCAGATTCATGATAATATAATTAATAGTTATAATATTAATGATACACAGAGTTTATGTGTTGAGGCTCATGAATGTGGAAACTAAAAGACGTATCCTACAGAGAGTGTGTGTAACCTTCAGTCTGAAGGTGAATTCAGTTGGTTTTCTTTGGTTTTGATGTGCTGCTCGTCTTGTCCTTGTAGTGATACAGGTTTTACAGACGCTTGCAGACATTTTTGAGCATCGACAGCGTTTGACGCAACGTCACTGGTACGATGTGACGTTTGTAATTGTGTTACGTCGGTAACACGTAAAGATCATAACACGACGTGACGGGTTGTTGATAGTTTGTATTCACACCTGCACAAAACCTCTGAACCAAGAGAGAAACAAACAAATTCTGGTTTTATATGAGAATATTTGTCTTTCGATATTGTTCATTTTAAACATTTTGATTTGACTCAATCTTACACGTTCCTGAGCTTCTATAAATTCATTAAAAACATTGTAATTCTTCGTCCTGAGGGTTAATGATATAGAAGGTATTTATTTTTATTTTTCATCATTATTTTTTATTTATCATCAGATGTTTCAGAAGAAAAACCAAACATCTCTGAGTTAAGGGGAACTAAGAGGGATGGAAAAATCCTGGAAAAGTCCTGGAAACACCTGGAGAATGGGTCAAGACTAGTTTGTGGTGGGAGGGGGGGCTTAATATATAAAAACTATCACATTCATCTATTTCTAATGTGACTGTAATTATTTACCTCATGGACTCATCACTGAAAAAGACAAAGAAATATTATAAAATGATTTAGATGTTTATGTTGTTAAAAAGGTTAAATGATGATAAATAAAACTGATGTGATACCTCTCACGTCGAGTTTTCTCCAGTTTGTCTTTGAGCATCAGGATTTCTTTCTGCAGAGTGAGTTGTTGACTCTCGGCGTCTCTCAGCTCTTTACGCAGAGTTTTCAGTTCGCTGCCGTGTTGCGCCTCCCGACGAGCCAGTTCCTCCTCGAACAGCAGCGTCTTCTTCTCCAGGTCGGCACGAAGACGTCCCATCTCCTGGGTCTGGTCGCCCGAGCCCAGGGCGGCGGAGGGGCCCGCCTGTTTCAGCTGGGACGGACGGACAATTGGACGGAGGGAGGACGGAGAAAAGAGGAAACAAAGGAGATTAATAATTCATTTTGATGCAGCTACAGATTCATAAGAGGCCACATGCTGCCAGCTACTTTGTGGACGTTAAAAGAAAAGGCGCGATATGCATTCGGCAATCAACGGATTTTCAAGATGGCGTCAACAGGAAAATAAAAATATAGAATCTGTCTGTACATTTACAAAGTTAACAACACTTTGGTTTGTCTGTAGGAACCCTCTCCTCACTACCACACAGTCAAATGTTAATTTGAGTCTTACAGTGGTTTAAAAAATACAGATTTGTCTCCACTCAACTCAAATTTCTATTAGGTTGAAATTACAAAACACAAACTTTCTCTAAACTCATCTGATTGATGTGATTTTGCTACAAACTCATTATCATCTCTAAATTGACTTAGAATGACTCCGTCTTTTTCCTTTAAAGTTCGTCCCTGTTTGTTTTAATATTTTTACCTTCAGTCCCTCCAGCTCCTCCTCCAGCTGGCGGCTGTACTGCTCGTTCCTCTCTCTCAGCTTCCTCTCTTTCTGAGCCTCTCCGGCCTGCTCCTCCGCCTGCGCCTCTATCTGAAGTTCGGACGTAAACAAATCCACGCCATAGAATGAAATTAAACGTCAAATACAGTTTTTCCAGAAGCAGGAACATCCTCACAAACATGTAAAAGCTAAAACATTCAAACAGCTACACGAGAGAAAAGTAAACAATGTCTCAAATACACTGAAAACAAACTACAACACTAGTGTGAAGGGTGAACTATCAACCACAGGGAAACTACTCTACCTCCTTCTTTGCTCTCTCAGCCTTTCGCACCTCGAGGCGAAGAGCCTCAACTTTCTGATTCTGACTCTCGATCTCCTCTTCTTTGTCGCGCAGCTGACGAGCCAAGCGCTGCTTCGCCGACCTGAGTGTCAAAAAAAATCATAAATCAATCAAACAGTTTAGAAACCGTGCGATAATATAAGAAGCGGTGACAGGAGACGCTGTGTTTTATTTATACCTGAGGTCTGTGAGTCTCTCGTTCAGCTCTGAAAACTCCTGCATGGCCAGTTTCCTCTGACTGTGAGCGTCTTTCAGCTCCTTCGACTGAGACTTCAGCTTCTCGTTGGCCTCCAACAGTTCCTGACAACGACAGAGACGATGTTGATCACATCACCCTCTCTCTCTCTCACACACACACCTACACACACTGGATTAAAACACTGGTTTTACCTTGTGTATGTCATCTTTCTCCTGTGTGACGTTCTTCATCTGTTTCTCCAGGGTTTTAATGTGTTTGGATGAATCCTCCAGGTCCCTGCGAGCCAACGTCACGTCCTCCAGCTGCTTCTCCAGTTGACCAGAGTCTGACACACAAACAAATATACACATTTAACAATCAAACATTTCAAAAATAAATCTGATCCTGTTTGAATATTGGATCTTTGGAGAGTCTCTAACCAGCGATCTGCTTCTTCAGGATGTCGATCTCACTCTTCAGACTCCTGATCTCCACCTCTTTGTTGGCGCTGAGCGGACCTTCACCTGACGGATGCTGCAGCGCCTGAACAGCCTGAGTCGACTCTGTGAGATAAAAAGCACTGCAGGTGTCAGGAGAAGATACTTTCAAGAGGATGTTTTTATTCGACTACAATCCGACAGTCAGGGATCTCTGTTCAGCTTAGCTCACCTTGCAGTTTGCGGCTCAGCTCCAGTTTCTCCTGCTCCAGGCGGCGGATCCTCCTCTCGTAGGCCTCGGTGGCGAGGCTGTCCTCCAGGCTGCGCTGAACATCCAAATCCAACTGGTCCTGACCGGCTTTACCCGGCTCCCCACCCAGCTGTCGCAGGCAGCCTCGGTCTGACAGAGTACTGGACGAGACGAGAGCGAGAAGATCAACACCAGTGTCAACGCTACAAGAATTCATCCTATAAAAAAACATTTGTTGAGTTGAGAAAAGACTGTTAATGGTGCTGAACCAGTATCTGAAAGTCCCACTAGAGTAGAAGTACAGACACTAGAGTAGAATAAAATAACTTCAGTAGAAGTTCAAGTCATTACTAGAATGATTCTCCAGTAAAAGTCTTAAAGTATCTAGTATTTACTGTACTTTAGTATGACAGTAATCTATAAGTAAATGTAGTTAAGTGTAGAAAGTAAAAGTACAAGTACATGTTATTAAAAACAGAAGAATATTATGAAGTTTTTCCAGCATTTTTAACATTTAGGTATTTGGGTAAAAGAGCAAAAGAGGTGAGAAGGAAATGAAATAGCAGGAGAGAGGAAACAGGAAAGAGGAGGACGACAGAGACCAGAGATCAGAGGATGTTGAGTCATGGAAGAAGAGGGAGGAGGAGGGTGGAGGAACGACAGAGACGAGGAGACAGAAAAGAGGAAAGACAGAAGTAAAGAAAGAAACGAGTGGGAAGGGCCATTATCACTGAGGCATGAAGAGATAAGAAAGTGTTTGCTTCTCTCTCACAAGTCACTTCAGTGTGCTGACCTACAGCGACTCATGAACATCATGAATTTTGCCTTATTAGGGAGAAAAGCTCATTTGATTCTCCCACGTTTCTTCAGACAGACTGATGGTGAAGATAAAGACGCAGCAACATTTATTCATCTATTAACTATTAATAATTTAACTTGGCTTCAGTCCACAACTGTGACTAAATGAACCTAAATCTTAGTCAGCGGTTAAATAGTAATATTTGATTTAATATATATTGTGATGTTTAAATTCCATGGAGAAAAAGATGAATCATAAACTTTTCTGAGAATCTGTCTGACTGTGACGTGAATCATGTTTCCAGATCCACTGGACATCACATGAGCCATTTTGTCTCACCTGAGATAAACTCTGTCTCAGTTTGATATAATATTGATTTCTTACAACATGTTGATATTTCACATATTAAGTCTCACTTTCATCCGTTTCTTTTGGTTGAACTCACCATTTACTTGTGTAGGTGAAGCCCACAAAGGGCAGGTGGTGTCCAGAGAAGGCAGTGTGAGACGGAGGAGGCATCGTCTCCTAAAAAATCACAACAAACAGCGTCACATCGGAGACAGAAGATCAGAGATCACAGATTACTGTTTTTGTTTTTTAAATCTGTTGATCCTTTATCAAACTTCTCACCGAGTTCTTCAGACAGTCGTCGTCCACGTCGAAGTTGGACGTGTCGGTGGGGCTGCTGACCTCGGGGATGTACGGGGCCTCACATGTACGGATGTTGTCCCAGTCGATGCCTGAACGCACGTAAACAATGTTACAGGTGGATGGACGACAGGAGATGAGGTTTAATTTAATTAATTGATGTATTTTATCTTTAAACAAACAAGTCTCAGTTTGTACCAGTGAAGAACGGATGCTGCTTAAAGTCCTCGATGCCGTTTTGACCCAACCGATGCTCTCGACTGCAGATGAGGCGGCGAATCAGATCCTTGGCGTCTTCGGAGACGTCTGATATCTGCTGCGGGAACTGGAATCGCTCCTGAACACAAGATAAAAAGTTTAACACGGTTAACAGTTTGTGAATCAGATCTGATCTGATCTGATGGTTCTGATATGTGTATTTCTTTTTAAATCGCTCACTTTGTGGTTCATGATCTTCCCGTACGTTTCCACCAGAGACTCGGCGTAGAACGGAGTTTCTCCGTACAACATCTCGTACATGCAGACGCCCAACGACCACCAGTCGCACTCAGGACCGTACTTTCCTTTCCCGTCCTCCATGGCCTGGAGGATTTCTGGGGAGATGTAGTCTGGTGTCCCGACGGCTACGGAGGACTGGACCTGGTGGACAAACAAAATATAAAAATGTTAGTTGGAGTTATGTTATGTTATGTTATGTTAAATCTTATGGAGATAAACCTTTTGTAAAAGAGTAACAACTGATCGATACAGTTTGTGACTTTCAGAGGCAGATGCAGTGTTGTTTAGTATATATATATATATATATATATATATATATATATATATATATATATATACACACACACACTTCACTATTATACTTCAGTATGTTTTGGGAGTATTTGTACTTTCACTTTAACTTCACGACATTTCCTAAATTAATTTCATACTTTTAGTTTGAGTTTAGTCCATTTTCAATGTTGAGTGATTTAAGTAAATGTGCTTTTTTCTGGGTGGATGATGGAGAAACTTCATCAATATCAATATCAAACACAAATTTACATTTAGTGAAAAAAGAACAACTTTAGTTCAGACTCATTCATTGTCTATGAAGATTGTTGTAGCTCCATGTTTTAAAGTGCTGGATAAACTTCATAATATTCTTCTGTTTTATTAACATGTACTTGTACTTTTACTTTCTACACTTAACTACATTTACTTATAGATTACTGTCATACTGAAGTACAGTAAATACTAGATACTTTAAGACTTTTACTGGAGAATCATTCTAGTGACGACTTGAACTTTGGTCAAGTGTCTGTACTTCTACTCTAGTGAGACTTTAACATACTTTATAAAACACTGAGTAGTCATATTCAGATACTTCACTTAAGTAAAAGCACAAGGCAATAATGCATGACAAAGTAACCGCCTGAGGCAGCAGGAGACGAACAGAGTTATTATTTTAGCTCCCGGCACTTTGGTTCTTTCTTCTTAAACAAAAAGGATTTTACTCTTCAACAGAAACTTTGTCTCGGTGGGAATCAAGTCCATAAAATCTCAGTCTCTTAGAACAACAACGTGAACCTGTCAGGGGCCAAAACAAGCACTTTAGTGGACATATCTGACGTGGACAGTAGCCCCTCAGGATTACATCACTTCACATCACATTACATCAGCCGTTTAGCGGATTTTTCATTTTATTTGACTCAATCAATCTTTTAAAACAGGGTCCAGACCTAAAACTCCCAGAGTTTCTCCGTTAAGTATTAAAGTTAAGCAGATGATGATGATGATGAGTTACAGGCTCAAGTCTTGGAAACATGCAGGATAAATAGCAGCAAACATCTTAACAAAGAGCATATTGAACATTTAGACGCCGTCAGCTCCCTCGTCTCCTCTGTTTCTGTTTCACCTTATTCCAATGCATGATGGGAAATGTAAATTTGAAGCTGAATCCAAAAAAATCAAAACAAAAGAGACAATTTCAACATTAAAAAAAAAAGTAAAAATAGATTATTTTCATCCGTGTCTGTGATGATTAAGTTGCACAGTGAAGAGAAAAAGCAGATGCTGGAGTTTGGACCCGTCTCATGTTGGCATCACGTCTGTTATTCACATCGTCCTCTAAGACACATGAAACACCAAAGACGTTCAGTTTTATCATCACTCAAAGCTGCTACGACAAAGCTGCAGCGAGTGTCCAACAACCGCTGGATTTATTTTGTCAAACGGTCGTATAACCTCATCACTACTTCAACAGTGAAGCAACAATCACAGGCACCACTTTGATCATCATTTCATCCTGTCAGTTTTCTTTTATATAAAACCTGAAGGGGAAAAGCTTTTCTCTGCCAGGAGAATCGTCTGAATCATAAAGTGTAGAAACGTCCAAGCAGCTGAACCACAGTCTCCTCCAGGGAGACCCCCGGGGGTTGACAGCGAGGTCAGTAAAGCTCTGGTATGTTTGCTTTGGAGCGAGGGGAGGAGGCATCAGCAGCAGTGTGGTAAAAACTCACCGTCCCGTCCTCCATGAGCTTCAGGCAGGAGCCGAAGTCGGCCAGGCGGATGTGTCCGTTCATATCCAGCAGAATGTTGTCGGGTTTAATGTCCCTGAAAAGAGACGAGAGAAGAAGATTAAGATGAAGAAGGATGAGGTGAAGAGGAGAAAGAAAAAACACAAAACGGAGCGAAGGATTCCTCCGAGAAGATCGGAGGAGATGAAGAAAACAAGACGCTGCTCCAAATAAAACAAAACAATACAATACCTGCACCACGTCCAAAACACACACACACATTCATAGAGCTGCTCAACTCCCCATAAATTATCATCGTATTAAATTACATAACCTGCGGTAACTTCACTGTCTTAACTTGTTTGTAAAAGCAGGCGAGTAATAACTGATATATATCAATCAGGTGTAATTTCCCTCTGAAACATTTATCAGCAGCGTGACAACTTTAAATTGACCCGAAAGAAAAGAGGTAATGCTGGAAATAGTCCGAGCCGTGTGGTGGGAATTAGCCTGAGCACTGTGTGTGTAAACATGCACTGTTTGAGGAAATATGCACAAACACACACACACACACACACCTCCCTCTCCCTCCTACAGTATTTGTGTTTGTGTTTGAGTCTGGCTGGGTGGTGGTGGTGGTGGTGGAGGCTACAGATGTGGTGATTGTCATCAACCTGAATCTGTTTTATGTTAAAACAGCTGCAGATATTGTTTATGTTTCAACAACCAGGTTGTGATTTAAATTAATCTCCTGAGAGACGGTGGGTTTGTGCTGCAACATTAAACTAGCGTAGCTCCACTCTGCCCTTAGCCTAGCTTAGCTGCAACAGAGGCCTAGCTTACCTGTTGTGACATTAGCCTCTTTTAATTGCAAGATTAGCCTAGCTTAACCTCGCTGCAACATTAGCCCGCATAGCTCTGCTGAACACAATCTGAGGGGCTACCTTAGCTTTGCTACGACATTTGCCTCACTTAGCTCTGTTGTGACATTAGCCTAGCGTGGCTAGCTGCAACATTAGCATCGCTTAGCTCTGTCATTTTGCTTCACTCTGCTACTAGCCTAGCTTGGCTTAGCTTAGGTGCAACATTAGCCTTACTTAGCTCTGTTGTGATATTAGCCTAGCTTAACCTCACTGCAGCATTAGCCGTGCATAGCTCTGCTGGACACAATCTGAGAGAATACTTTAGCTTAGCTATGCCATTTAGCTCCACTCTGCCGTTAGCTTAGCTTGGCTGCAACATTAGTCTAGCTTAGCTCTGCTGCTTAGCTTCACTGTGACATTAATCTAGCTAAGTGCAGCTATACTCTATACAATTATAGCCTAGCATAACTCCTCTCTGATGTTAGCCTAACTTGGTTTAGCATATCTTTGCTGCAACATTAGCATGCACCACCTAGTTTTACTGTTTCACCAGTAAACACTTCTCTTAGTGCAACTGATCACCTCACTGACCCCTCAACACAGAGATTATCATTTAAGATCAGTCACTCTGTGCAAGTTTTAGCAAAACAGTAACAAGTATCAGCTAGCTTGCATTAAACTTGTAATAAAATCTAATGTGCAGAAGAGTCTCAGCAGGTTCGACAGGTGGTCACTGACAGGTGGTTCATGTCGGGACACTCCTCTTATTGTCTGACACCGGTCTGTGTCTGTGCTGTCTGGTCTCAGGAACACTGAGTCCTTCACCATCGCATGCAATCCTTTGTTTATATTTTGTTTTTTATCTATGTGTATTTTTGTTATAATAATCACAGAAACACAGTGAGTGACCCCAGTGCCCGTTGGCCTGAGTTGGTACAGAAACAGAAACGTCAGTGTCTCCCACCATTAGAGCTAAATTTAGCTTCTGTCCTTGTCTGACCATTTCAGTGATTTTCCCCCGAGGGCAGAGCTGTGGAGCTCCGTGTCTGAGGCCCTCGGATGAACACATGAACCTCGACATGCTTCAGTACACACGGCACATAAAAACCCCCTTTGTATCAGCCTTAAAAAAACACACACTCACACACACGCATACGCAGCAGCATTGAAACACACTGGCTTCAGGGGCTGATGTGTAACAGGTCGTCGATGTAACAGGTTGCAGAACAGAGCTGCTGCTATTTCTGTCCACTGATGTGAACGCAGCGCTGCTTAAACTAATAAACCTGATGTTCAACACGAGCACACACACACACACACACGCACACACTCCTGACACACTAACACACCGACAGGATGAAGGCAACATGGTCTTAAAAAAAAAAAAAAAAAGATTTAACCTTTACGCTGCCAGAGCGTTTATCTCCTAAAGTTACATCGAGGTCACATTAATTCTAGAATAATCGATGTGATATCGTAGCTGTAGCAAAACAATCAATTATTCCCAGATATCAAAAGTTCAGGAAATCAGAGTTAATCGGTTAAAGCTGCAGAAATCCCCACATTCCTCTCACCATTTTTCTTAAATTCTTTTAAAACCACTTAATAAAGACATGAGACTTCTGCCCGAGCCTGGAGTTTTAGTTTTTTTTCTCTTCTATTCAGAGTGAACAGACATAAATTGGCATTGAGGAAGCCTTTGAGGTTTGTGTATGTGTGTGTGTGTGTGTGTGTGTGTGTGTGTGTGTGTGTGTGTGTGTGTGTGTGTGTGTTCAAAGCCAGATGTGAAGCCCCTGTCATTTTCCAGTAGTGTTAATAGTCGTATCTGGTGGGCTAGATATCATCCGCTTCAGAGACGCCACTAAATCACCAACCTATAAAACCACTGATTTAAGTTAATACACACACATGTGACTTGTATAGACACGTAAAAAAGTTGGGCCCCTGAGTGAATGTATATATATATATATATATATATATATATATATATATATATATATATATATATATATATATATATATATATATATATATATGTATGCATGTATATAAATTGACACTTACGTTGACCAAATCACTGTTTTTATCGTGGGTTACTCTGAAGTCTTTTTAAAGAGCTCGTCTCTTGGTTGATGAGTTCCAGATTGGACATCACTTTCCACAGTGGAGACCGTTTATAGCAAACCACACACTGTACCGAGCACATACATTCACGCAACCAACGTGGGGTAACATGAACTTGGCCGGCACAAACACACATAAACAACTGACATGATGTATACTCAAGGTCAGACTATCAAAGAGAGCGTAAAACCCTCAGAGACAAGACGAGACGAGACGAGAGAGATGAGAGGGAGGGGGTTTCGATGGTTCAGATAAAAGTTTAAAGTCTCTAAAAGGACGTTTGTCTTGGACTCTGCTCGGCTCTGTTATGAGCTTTGACACTAACTCTAACAACTCAGACGTAGATATAATATGAGGCTTCAAACCAGGACACAAACTTGGGCATAATCTCTGGAAAAAAAAAATTGTGGCTTTTGGCTTGTAATTGTAAAATGTTATAAACAGAACTGGTGAAATCTTTTTAACCTTTAGATTTAAACTGTTTCACTACATGGAAACACGCAAGTCTGTAGTTGTAGTTTGTGTCATTTTAATGGTGTTTAACCTCAAATAAGGAAACTTTATAAATAAACAGTCAAGTCTATTCAGACCCTCCAGGATGCAATTTTTACAGATCATCATTATCGTCGTTTCCAGTGAAACACTGATCTAACATCACTGCTAAAGACCAAGAGAAACAGTAACAAGTTATTGTCAATGTTTATTGTGAGTGTCAATGTTTTATTTTTTATTATGTGATGGCTGAGACATTCATAATGTTGTCTTTAACTAATAAACAATAAATCATATTTTATTACATTTTCTGTAATCCTTTAAATCCTTTGTTTTCTCTTTTTTGGTAAAGTTACTGCTTTGTGGTTTTCATTTCCTTCGTTTTTAATTAATCAATAAAATTAAGTGAATTATAAAAGGGAAAGAATCGGAACTTTGACTCCTCAACTCCTGCTACTTTATTGCAACAGAACGGCTAAAAATTAGGCCTCAACAATATGAAAAAAAGGCCTGAAATCTTGGAGGGACCGACAAACTACATGATGACTAATATTTTAAATAATGTATGATGACAGTAATGTTATATTTTTCAGCCGGTTGACCTCAGGTTGAAAACATTTGTCTCCGTTTCACAGAGAAACGTGTGATCGGCTCCGACAGGATCACGACCTCGACAGGAAGTGGAGGCCTCGCAAATCATGAATGACGCCCGAAACGCTAGGACTAGACCTGGCACACGTGGACCTGGAGTGTGTGTGTGTGTGTGTGTGTGTGTGTACATATGTAGGTGCCTCACTTGCTAAAGGCCTTAATCTGCTCTGGAGACTTCTGGTCTGCCAAAGAGCAGACAGCGTGAGTTGGCCGTCGCTTCGCCCTGTGTGGGTGTTAATGTGTGTGAGGCAGACAAACAGAAACACTGAGGTGGGGGTGAACAGGAGGAGGAGGAGGAATAGGGGAGGGGGTGGTGGTGATAAACCATAAACCATTTAGTGCTCAGTAAAGCCCCCCGTCTGCCCACTCCTCTCTCTTCATGTGTCTGTAACACTTTACCAAACTCTTCCTGCTCTCACACACTGGAACTGCAGGATAACACCACAGGAGGCTAACAACATCAAGAGCTGACTCATATTTACCTCTAAAACACTTAAACAAACCCAGACATGCTAAGCTAATGCTAATGCTAAGCTAGGCTAGTTAGTGGAGCTAATTGGGCTACTGTGTCACAGGGCTCCTGTGGTGTTAAGGAGCAGCGCAGAGACGAGAATAGAGAGGAGAGGTAATCTCCTCTAAGACCACAGCATCCATCTGTGACGGCCATCTGGACACACACACACGTACACACAACACACACACACACAAAATGCAGCCTGCAGCAACACTGGAAACTGTACAGACAAGAAGTGTCCGTGTGGATCGGCCAAGTGTTTGTTAACTAATGGTTCAAAGAGATGCTGCCTGTGTGACTGCTGGCATCACATGGTACCGACACACACACACACACGTTGACACACACATTTATATAGACACACACACAGAAACACAAACACTCTCTGTTAAAAGATTTTCATTGAGTGTCAATATCAGTCAAGATGGAAACATCAGAAATAAAGTTAATAAAGGAAATGAAGCCTTTGATTAACAATGGGTTCGTGTGTGTGTGTGTGTGTGCCCTGTTCTGCCTCAGATCACTGGGCTGTGAAAAGACACATGGCCCTGATCAATAATAAAAAACACACAAAGGCTGTAATCAATAGGAAAACACTCATCGTAACACACACACACACACACACACACACACACACACACACACACACACACACACACACACACAGGACAGACCCATTCATCACAGATGTGAAGTGCCACACCCTCACATCTCATTTCATTTGAGTGTTTGTTCTTATCTGTCTTCCTCTATGATGCAAACACACACACTCTCTGTCCCTCTGTACTGACCCCCACCACTGCCACACACACACACACACACACACACACACACACAGTCCCATGGTGGACAGATGTGGTGCTAGGCAGCACAAAGCCACGCTGAGTTGGTCTATTGAAACGTTTGTCCAGCCCCTTTGGGAGGCTACGCAGATCACTGACCACTGAATAAATGAACACACACACACACACTCAGACACACACACAGCTATACACACACACACACAGCTACACACACACACACACAGAAAGAGAGGCTCCCTGTGCGTCTGACTCTGACACACTCTACGTCTCCTGGGACTCTGCTGAAGGAGACAGAAGGTCGACCTCTTCGCTCTTCATTTCTTTCATCTCGGCTCTTTTCAACTTCATCAGCGTCAACATGAGTTTAGACTCTAGTTTTAATGAGGGAGGGGGTCAACTGCTTCACAAAACAATAAGAATAACAAATTTAACTGCTGGGTGAAGTGAGGTGACATCATTAAGACCTCAGGTTAAACTTATTTGTGCAGGTCACGACGAATATGTTGGTTGGACAATTTGATGATTTATAGATGTTTTTTTTTCCAATTCTACGTTAATGGGAAATTACCATAAAGATGAACACACACACAGTATTAACACTGCTGGTTAAATCCTGCTGGTCTGTATAAAAACGTGAGTGTTTGGACGTTTAAGTGTGATGTAGAAGTTAAGTTCTCTGATTAAATATCATTATTACTTCTTTTCTTTAAGTCTCCATTAAGTGACCCAAGAGTGTAATTACAGTTCTCCACCAGCAGGAGCCAAACAAACATAAACTAATGATGCTAACTATGCTAATGTTGCTACATCTGATGAATACAATGAACCATGATCGTTAGATTTAATAGAGCGCGTTCCTGTTGTAATTTAAGGCGTAAACATGTCGTCCCATGCTGCTCGTGTTACACCAACATGTCGTACTATTCTCTACGCTACTAAGCTTCCTCCTGTCTATTAATACTGAGTCTAATTATTAGAGTCACTCAGTTTAACTCGGAGGAGTTTCCTGTGACGCTGCCTCTGTAACAGCAGAGACACTTCGGGGATAAAATGATGAGAAGAATCTGAGAAACATGACAAGGACGAACCGGCGTCAGACGTCCAGCTGCAGTTAATTAGCATGTGAATTCTTCACTTCTGGCACAAAAATGTGTTTTTGAGAGGTCGCAGCGATCTTGACCTTTGACCTGTGACCAAAATCTAATCAGTTCAGCCCTCGAGTCAAAGTGAACATTTATAACAAATCTGAAGAAATCCCCCTCAGGCGTTAGAGAGAGAACGAGACAAACGGACAGATGGACGGAAGAAAAAAGGCAAAGACATAAAAAATAATCATTATAATCAAATCATCTTTCATGAACGAGGGCGTGAATATAATGATGAACATCTGTTGGAAGCAATTTGATAAATATTGGATTTATACTGATAATTTTATTCTGGGACTCGAGTCGAGCAGCACAATGTGTTTTCTTTTAAAACTAAAAAAAAACATAGTTAATATTAATAAAATAGATATGGAGATGTATATTTGTTGAGTTACTTTATTTTAAATTGTGTTTCTTGGTCTTATATTTGTGCCGATGTTATATTTCTAATCGCATTTTAAAGAAACTATTTTACCACCTTAACATAAGACATGGACATCAAAGAAAATGTGGCATCAGAGGTTATTAAAGAAATCTAACGAGAAATGGGAAAATAAATCAGCATATCGTGTCGGAATTATTGTTGTTCATTACAAATGAAAGTGACGTTTGAATAAAGTGTCTGAGTTTGTGTTTAAAGAACATTAAAGTCTTTAAATTACAGGGTTAATACATTGTCCTTTAAGAATAGAGAACACACACACACACACACACACACACACACACATTTCATCACTAAGATAAACACACACAAACATGCACACACACACACTCATCAGACAGGACCAGCCAGCGACACACCCTCCTCAGGGGACCTGCCCGGCCGCCTCCACCCTGAACATAGCAGAGCTGCAAGCTCCCACGAGTGAGTGTGTGTGTGTGTGTGTGTGTGTGTGTAAGTGAGAGCTAAAGGAGGAGTTGGGGGTTGGGTGGGGGGGTTGGTAAAAGGGGCGAAGTAACAGCACCACACCCCCACCCACACACCTCCCATACCCCATCATTACTGTCCCAAAGCCTCCACCAGGGACTTCAAGAGAAACAGTCTCCTCCTCTTCATCCTCCTCCTCTTCATCCTTGTCCTGCCTCCATCCGCTGCCAACCCCCACCCACACCCCCCCAGATAACACCATACAATTAGTGGCTCCCCACTCTCTTCTCATTCACTGCCTTTCTTTACTTATACATTTAAACCTACATCTCTCTGTGAGTCTGTCATCGTCTCTGAGTTAGTTTCTTTTCCGTCAGACACACCCGGAGCGTCATCCTGTCGTTTCTCTCTTTATCACCCACCCTTGTTTTCTGTTTTCCCATCTCTCCCTTTAACTCTGTGTCTGTCTCTATCTTTTTTTCTTCTCCAACTCCTTATGTGACGATCCTCTGGCCCAAAGCGACACTGTAATTACAGTGAACAGGCCGATGTGACCACTTCCTGTCTGCTTCCTGTCTTATTTCCTGCTCCCAGGGGGAATCGAATTAGAAGCAAATTATTTCATCATCTATGGTACATCGGAGGCGATAAAGGTTTCTGAGGTTGCTTGTTTTTAATCCAGATAAAAAAAACAGCTGACGTGACGACTGCACTGAAATGTTACACAACACTTACAGTTATTTTCTAAAGGACTGAATCCTGCTGTAGACACACACACACACACGAAATGCAGCCTGCAACAACACTGGAAACTGTACAGACAAGAAGTGTCCGTGTGGATCGGACACTGACCTCAAATGTAAATTTTCAAGAGTGAAATAATAACGCACACAGGAAAACACACTAATATGCTCTATAATTAGTCAGCAGTATTGACTGAAGACAAATCTGCACACACACATACACACTGATGTTTTCATTTATTTCCATTTAGCTGCATCGTCTCACCACAGCTGGAAAACTGCCCACACAGTAAGAATATAATAATAATTTAAATACACGTATCGTCCATCATCAGGACGTCACTGCATGTTTTCCTCTCAGAATATAATTAGACATATTTGCTCCTTTTTTTTCTCTCCCATCATCCCTTACTCACCTGTGGACGTAGTGAAGCTGATGAACGGAGTCGATGGCGAGAACCATCTCAGCCAGGTAGAACTTGGCCATCTCCTCCGGCAGCCGGTCCTCGAACTTACTGAGCAGAGTCAGCAGGTCGCCGCCCACGTAGTAGTCCATGACCAGATACTGGAGACAAGGACACGGGGAGGAAGGTTTTGTTAGCGTAGCATATTTTCTACAACTTAGCATAAAACAAGAAAGAGAAGCAGGAGAAAAAAAAAGAAGAAGTGTTTAAAGGATCAGGAGGCTAAAGTTAGCTTAGCACTAATGGAGAAACTTTCCATTGAAGCTTCAAAGAACAGAAGATTTTTCTGTTTGTTACTTCGGTTTTTAAATTGGACACAAACTGGTGGAAACGGTCGTAAAATATTTGAGGATAATTATCTGAAACGAGGTCGGAGACGCTGGAGTAGAAGGTGTTGAATTATTTGATGACGTCATTCAGAGACTGTTTGGTGAATCCTTCATTTCTTCAGAAATAAACAGATATTAGTCACTTCCTGTTTATTCTCAGCTCATGGCTGCTTCACCCAACGTCCATTTATTTACTGTCGTTTTAGATCAGTAGCAATTCACTTAAAAAGACAACAGATGTCTCTGAATACCTGATACTAAATTAGTTTCACTTCTTTTTTTTTTTTTTTACACCTTAATGTGTAAATATTATATATTACATAGATATTTAAGTTTTTATGTTGGTTATTAAATAAAACACTGGAAACAAATTTTTCCTACAATTAATTACCGATTAATCGAAAAATATAATCCACAGATGAATCAATTTGAACATTGTCTAAAACAAATCACAGATTCATGAACTATGCCGCCACCCTCTCTTGTTTCTCACAGTGTCATTACTGAAGGGGCAGCGAGGCCCCGAGTCTAAATGCTCCTTAACTTTTGAGGGTTTTTTTTTTTTTTTTTACTAAAAATAGGCGTCTGGACGGGCAGTGGTGTGTATTTTTAAAGCCTTGGGGAGTGTCCAGGGTGAAGCATTTGTTGTGAGAATGTGGGAAATGGAATGACAAGCAGTCCTGGCATTTAGCTCAGGGTCATGGTGAGAGGGCAGACTGTCAGGTTAGAGAGCCAACGTTGCCTCCAGCAGCTTGAGGACACAACGATGAGCTTTTAACCTCATTCTTCTTCTTCTACTCTCTTCTGTATAAATGTTTTTTTTGTTGTTGGCCTTGTTCGCTTCTGTTGCCCAATTTCCTACAATTCTCAAGTCATGTTTGTGTTTCTGCGGTGAGGAGTGAATGTGCTGGTCAGTGTCTGGCAGGTCACCAGGCGTCAGGCAGCAGAGCCACTGTTTTCTGTGAAAGTGGCAGGTGGAGCGACTCAGAAAAACTGAAAAAACTGTAGCCGTCATTTCTCGAAAAGAACCAAAATTAGAATGTGCTGAAATGTTTGAATTAAGGTTCGGTGATGCAGCTGATAAAGTTTATAGTTTCCTGTTAAGTTCATTTAAAAAAAAAAAAAAAAAACTGGTGGGATATTTATGGAGAGAGAAAAAAGGTCTGGTGGTGGGTGGAAAAAAAAAGAAGAAATAAAATGCTGTGTTACCAGATTATTGTCGTCCTGAAAGGCGTAGTGCAGCGTGGTGATCCACTGACAATCCCCGTTCACCAACACATCACGCTCCTCCCGAAAACACGCCGTCTAAAGAAAGACACAATAAACACAAAGACGTGCCGATCATAGTTCGTCAGACATGTTACGACCACTTTATATTTATGTGACATCAACTATTTTCATAAAAGAACAACAGTTAAAATAAAGTGAAATGATTCTCTTGTACGTGTTACACAATCCTGGCTCTGACATCCTGAGTGTGTGTGTGTGTGTGTGTGTGTGTTGTGTCGTATTATACAACACGACAGGTCAACGGTCAAATTGTTTGGAATTCAGCAGATTCAGCGTTTTAGCTCAAGGGCGTTTCAACTAAAAGAAACTTTGAAGTGAATTACATTTGTTTAAGTCGCCTCAAAATAAACTGGAATGGAACTTAAATGAAACCGGTTTGAAACAGAAGTTTGATTTTTCTTTCAAAAAGAAGAAAGTTTTGTGACGTCTCATTGCTCTCTGTCATAATTTGTCGACCACAAACAAACAAACAAACAAACAAACAAACAAACAAACAAAAAGCTGCAACATCTCTTAACCCTTTAGTTGAAAAACACAGAATAAATCTGATTTCAGATCAGCTTTAAGGGTTTGTGTTTAAATCAAATATTAAAACATGAGTCAACACTTATTTTTGGACTCTGACATAAATAAATAAATAAATATTTTAGTGTGTAAACATCCCTGTACTTTGTATGATGTTGTGTGTCTACAGTGGCAGCTCCGCGTGTTCGTCGTGTGTTTACAGTCCATCTGTTGCTCTACATTGTTTCCCATGTCCAGGCGTCTGCACACACACAGACAGCAGGGACTACTTTTGGCCTGTGACGTATGAGGCATGAAGATTGAAGACCCAGGGGAGCGACAGGAATGTCAGACTGTCAGGAAGAGGTCGATGAGAAAAACATGCATCGACAGCTCGTTGCAGCTCAGGCAGCGACATGTTCTGCAAAACGAACGCCTCGTCTGAAGGCGGATAATCGACGGGTGGAGGTTTCTGACGACTAAAATAAATCATGACAGCTTTTAATTATTTACTTTAAATATCTGTGATGATGATGCTGCTGCTGCTGCGGTAACACTCACCTCCGCTCGCTTCAGCATCTCCCACTTGTTGAGGATCTTCATAGCGAAGACCTTGTCAGTGTTTTTCACTTTTACGACTGCAACCTGCACCATGGAAAGAAGAAAAGAAGAAACAAAACATTTTAATAATTTGTGTGACAGCGAATCTGGTCAAAGAATGTGAAGCACGTTTAAAAACACATTTAATACCTGATCCTTCAGGCAAAAAGATCATTCATGTGTGATCATATTTCAATATATTCACAAACAATCGTATAATTCACAGAGACAGTGTGGTGGAAAATATTTCGCATATTCATATTTTAGCTACAATTTTCCTTCGTCATAGAGGAAAAACAATAAAAAAGAAAGAAGAGCTGTGAATTTCACCATCTTCTAAATGATGATGTGAAAACAAACCATGTGAGATAAGGAGGAAATCTGTATCTATACAAAAATGAAAGAGATAGAAAGATGAGCTGAGAGATGAAACAGGATGGGTTTGGTGGGAATAAGGAAGGGATGAAAAAGGAGGAGAAAGAGGAAATGAGGCAGGAGGAGGAGGAGGAGAAGGGGAGGTGAAAGATGGAAGGTGGAGGGAGGAAATAGCAAGGACAGGAAGTTACCACAGATACTAAAACGCTGACCTTAAAGGCCACAGACACACACCACCTGGATCTAAACACACACACAGACGGACTGACACAGCTGGACGCCTACATATGATTCATGCTTCCCACTAACGACGGCTGCGTTTCGAGAAAAAGAAAGAAAAGAAAAAATCCAGTGAAACGCTGCGTACGATGATTTGTAAACGAGTGGAAAACAATAGAGGGAGGACAGATGTTGATGCAGATGTCGGATGAGATGAGATTATCGATGTTTAACACACTAAACGATCGAAACCTAAATTAGAAAATGTATCTTTTTCATCATCCTATAACGCAAATATAAATGTGAATCACATCTCAAACATAAAGAAGCTGTAATCATCAATCAATCAGATCTGAGGAACTAGAAATACTTTGATTAATGACTTTTAAACTCTGGATAATGAGGCGCAGCTTTGTTCAACCTTTCCACTCAAAACTGTAGCAACATTTAAACCAAACCAGCCGCTGAGTCGACGCTATTTCTGCGTCAGTGTCAGTTACAGTTTCTTCATCTTTAGCAGCTCTATCTTTTTTTTTTTTATTCACTCTCTCATTGTGCTTCTCACACCCTCTTGTAACCGTATTAACAACAACTGCCAACTTTCCCTCCGATGATAATTGCTGGACGTTCGCGATGATAAACTTCCTCCGGCTCTGGCTGCACATTTGGCCAAAAAAGGAGCTGCACAAAGTCGCTGTGACAAACCAGAGCGAAGCTGCCAGCCGGAGCACATGTTGGTGCAAACGTATGAGTCGTCTGAGTTCATCTAAAGAGTCTGAAACATTTAAATAATCCACAACTTTTAAATTTGACCCTTTCTTGTTAACTTGCAGACAGAATTATGTGTAAAAAAAACGTAGAGAAACTGTTGGAAACACAGAAAATGCACACGAGTAAAAAGACAGAGAGGAATTTGTAAGTGAAACACACACACACACAGATGAGTAGTGAAACAAACACAGGCGCCCTGTGCAACCGAGGGGTCTGTAGTCTATTAAATGAGCTGGGGAATGCTGCTAATGCAATACAATGATAACATTCCTGCAGTGTTTGGATTTCCCCTAGTGATCCCTCACCAGAGGAGGAGGAGGAGGGGGGGGAGGGGGAGGAAGAGGAGGATGAAGGGGGAGCACACTGTTCTTGGCAAAGCCTGGCTGTTTTTGTCCTCTGCTCCATCTCTCCTTTCTTAATCTTGTCCTCCCTCTTGGACCTGGTGTCAAATACAGAGCCCACGCAGAAGAAGACGGAGCAGAATTTAACTCCTGGTTTCTGGTTTCTGTCTGTACTCGGGGATAAATATATGCTGGAGGTGCTTTTTATTTTTTTTATTTATTCCTTGCAACTGAAAATAATTCATTAACAGAAATCATCACCTACCAGCTGCTTAGTGACAAGATGCAACAAATTGAAGTCACTGATGTGATTATATCAGTAAGTCTGTTATGATACGATTTGGACAACTATTTTATTTCTCAGTTCTTCCAGATCTTTCCAATCTTTAGTTTTCAATAAAAAGAGTCAAACTAGACGTTGTGTTGTTGATCAGCTGTGATACTCAGAGTCTTTTAGTTTTAGTGTAAAATAACTGTTCAAAGCAAAGTTTTGCCTGTCGACTCGTCTTTTCTCTCATTTATTCCTGAGAGGAAACTAAACGTCCTCATCATCTTTTTCTTGGCTACTTGCCGTGGCTCTAGGCTACTAATATTATTTGAATGTTTAGGAAGAAGCAGTAGGAGATGGAGCTTGGACGGAAACAATATTTATTTTAAATATGACGATATGGATCAATAATTTTGGATCGTTAATCATTGAATTGATGGATCGCTACACCTCTGACTGTTACGATGGATGAATCCATCTCACACGGCCTCATTCATCAGATAAACTCAGCATCTCACAGCCGTCACGTTTCTCTGCTGCCGCTGACAACGGGAGGATGAAATCAAAACATCCTGCACTCAGACTCTCGCCTCCTGTTCTGACTCTCAAGTATTTTCTTTTTCCTTCACTTTGTTTTTCTCCATCTCTTTCTTTACTTCGCTTTTCTTTAAAATCTCAAACCCGTATCAGTTTTCACGAGGCCATCCTAAAATACACATGGAGTGAGCTAGATGTGACCTCAGATGACTATTATTACTGTCATCCAACTGGATCAGAGTGAGATGACCTACCTTTGTGTTGCCATAAAGACAAACTGTGCTGTTTGAACCATATGTCTGTAGATTATTTAATGAGGCCAGATGGAGGAAATGATTCAGATATTAACTATCTGACATCAACACAAGGGAAAGTTTATCTCAGTTTCAGTTTGACTAAATCTTTAAAATGTGCAGAGTGAAGAAAAAGAAAGAAACTGTAATTATTTAGTCTACAAAGAGAGTTAGTTAACAGAGGGATAATCTGCTGGTTATCTAAGAGACGTTGCACAATTTCAACTGATGGATAAAGTGTGTAGTTGCTTCGGTAACGTCCATGTTGCAACATAATGTACCAAGTAGTACGTCTCATCATGTGATTTAAAAGTGAAGCCGTGGGAGTTTAAATCCCCTAAACAACGATGGGAACATGAAGCAGCAGGACACTGTTTGTTGGGACCATTATCACTGCTGCACCACGAAACACACATGTAACAGAGCAGCTGTGTTGAAACTGAAGCTATAGCAGACGAAGACGTTGAACATGACGACACAGAAGAACCTTAGTGTTTGTTGTTTGGAGATACTTTGATTCTAAAAGGTCGAATGTGGAACAAACAACCATTTACTGCAACGGATGTCCAGATAAAGTTGTCGAAACCAGTAATTTGCTGCATCACCTTAGTCACATATACTTTTCCACTACACCGTTCTAACTCTACTCGACTTGACTCAACGCTACTCATTTCTTTTATTACAGGAATTTAACTTGGTACCTGCTGCCCTTTTTAGTTCCTACTGTGTCGAGGAACCAAGCGAGTCGACACTAAAACGTGACGTGAACAGACGCCGGCCACTGATTGGTCAGAGGGAGTGTCTTCACAAGCTGCCACCAGATGCCAGTTGAGTTGAGAGAGCGTCAACAAAATAATTTTTTTTTTTTAAACACCTGCAACATGTACCTACCTCGTCATAAACTACCCGAGCAACAAGTACAGCATCTCCTCCATGTCCTCCATAAATGTTTACTGATGTTTCTGTGTCGTGACGTCACAGTATTTTCAACCCCATTCACGTTGAGGAGGAACCAGAGTGTGAGGGAAAAAAACGTGACTGGTACCAAAGTGAGTATAGTTGAGCAGCTCTAGAAGGTTTTAGTTGAAAAGAGACATCACACACACTGTGGTTCTACCAGCAGCCTTTTCAGCAGCACGCTGTGGCTGTTGCTACACGCAGGCAGGTGTGTCTAATCTCTCTCCATCCATCCATCACCTTCCTCACTTATCTTCGTCTCTCTCCTCCTATTAGAGACTTTTAAAAGGAATTCACTAACTTGTTTGTGCAGATGCTGGATAACAATTTCAGAGATTAAGTGTTTGGGGGTGGTGTGTGTGTGTGTGTGTGTGTGTGTCACAGCTTGAGACGATGTTGTAACTTTTAAAATCTATTAAAGAAGTTCAGCTGAAACATTTGGTCGTCTTTCTGGATCCTGTCAGCAGATTGATAAAGAGTTAGTGCAGGACGGTGACGTTATGTAAGCGTGTGATACCTGTCCCTCCAACATTCCCCAGCTTTGACATCATCACCTGAAACCCGGCGACAAATGTATTTCACCCTCCCTACAGGCATGTTAAAGAGAATAACTGAGCTACACAAACATGTGAACACACACGGAGAGAGAGAGAGAACGTGGTTTCGCCGATGCTGAACTCGCTGCGACGTGTGTAACAAGATTTTTGAAGTTTTGTTCTCGCTGCGTGTAGAGTCATGCTCTCGTGTGGCAGAGCAATACGACGCAGCGCTGCAGGAATGCAGCAGAAAGTAATCCACTATTAAACACAACAACACTCTCTTCTTTTATAAAGCAGCTACGAAGGTGTAAAGATACAAGAGAAGAGATTTTCACTTCACACGATCATTGAACAAAATCTTTGGCCTGAAGGAAGAAGTTCCAGAGTCTGAGACGTCAAAGACTCGACAAGTTCACAAAGAAACTCGACGGATCATGTAGCTGTAAGAAAAAAAAAGGCTTAAACTAACTATTCACCCTGAGCAGGAGGAGGAAACTACATGTTCTCTGTGTGTAAACGATAATGAGGTGATGTTACCTCTCCGAAGGCCCCTCGTCCGATCACTTTGAGGATCTCGAAGTCTTCTTTATGGAGACGCATCTGCTTCACTTTGGACGTGAAAGGTTTGGCTGAGGAGGAGAAGAAGAAGACAGAGATTAGGTCAAATAAAATTATAAATAATCAGAATTGTTCACGTTATCCAGCACAGGAGCTTGAGTTTTTTACATTGATCCATACGTCAGTAAACTCACTTCCTTGTTTACTTTTGGAAGAAAAATCTCACATTTTACATCACTGATAAGGACCAAGAGAAACAGTATCCGGGCAGATTTCACAAAAGAGGAGGAAAACTATTTTATAAGTCGTCTATTGAGAAACAACTTTGTCACCGAGAAACAGCGAATGTTAGAAACACGGAGGAGACGTTAGACCAGACACGTTATTAACACACTGGTTCATACCTTCACTAGACCTGTTATCTTTTGACACCTAAAAACACCACAACACCTCAACAATATGAAAAAAGACCAAAAATCCTGGAAGAACTGATTACAGAAAGAGGAAACTGTGTTTTGGTATAAAAATATAATAATTCAGGTTCTACAGCTTCTAACTCTCCATTTCTACTGGAAGTTAATTTAAAATTCGTATTGACGAGCTGCACGTCAGTGGCTGTGATCGTGTGTGGGGGAGGGAGGAGAGTCTCTGACTCTGCTGATCATTTACATTTTCCTTTTGTCAGCGAAAAAACACCAAACGTTTAAATTAAAACTGTGTCATGGTCAGACGGGAGCGTTCAGGTATTTTCAGAGTAAAGGAAAAGTCTCAACTGAGACTTGATCTGAAGGAAACAACATCTTCATGTGTTTATTCATGTGTTAACTCATGAAAGACGACCATCTTTTCTTTTCTAAACCGAGCCTTATCAACATGTTGGTGACCACCTGGACCTTTTATATATCACATGACACCGGACGTAGAGAGGCCGAATGATAAAGCAGACTATTGTTGCTGCTGCAGTTATGGTTCCTGGTGGAAAAAAGGAGTTGGGAGGGATCATTGAGGGTCGGCGGCGTTTGCTCACAAAGCTCCACAGATTCCATCTACGGCTCACAAAGTCAGCATTTCCCTCATTTGTGGCGAGCTATTCAACCACTTCCTGGTTTACATGACTCCGGCGTGCCAAGGATAACCTGGATTGGCTGCCAGTTCACCGAGGTCAGCGTATTGGTTTTCACTGAAACACTGATGATCTGATAAGATGCAGAAACAACAACTTTACTATTTTGAAAAACCTATTTGCTGCCTGTTTGAGTTCAGGCAGCGTCTCGGTGCTTTTCAACACCAGGATTAGCACAAATTAGCTTCATTAGCATAGAGACAAGCGTTCACACACAAATACACCTCAGTGTTTGGCTTTAACACACAGTAGCTCCTTTAGTTAACAAAAGACGCAACCTTCAACCTTACAAACAGCTTCTGTGTGTGTGTGACGCTCTGACACTCTTGGCCCGTCTGACTCTGCGTTCCCAAACATCATGCTAACCTCATCTGGTCGCCGTGACTTTACAGAAGCTGCAGTGTCGAGGGAAAGGACACAGAGAAACATAGAAACAGGGAAATGCCTGTCGAATAAAACAACGAGCCACTCAGAGCTCAACAACCTCTCACACACACACAGCACCACCAGCACCACCACTACTGCCCCTCCACCCCTCCTGAGGCGTCTGACAGCTGGCCTGGCTCACTGCGACAGGAGGGTGGAGGGAAAGTGGAGGCCGCTGCAGCGTGCCATGTCCTGGCACCGCAGACCAAAACCACTGAGCACGGCTGGGAAACACCTGACCAGGGAAAATTATAAGTCAGAACATTAATTTTCCCTGAAGAGGAAAAAAAAAAAGAGCATAAACTAAGTTTAGTCCAGTAGCCGTTTGAGCATCTCACCATGATTCTAGAGCTGTAACAACTAATCGATTAAACTGATTATTAAATTTTGATTAGTTTAATGTGGGGGGAGAGAGCCAATCCAAGGTCAGATGACCAATCTCTGGAAGAAGAAGAAGTGTTTAAACATGGCGGTGGAGACAGCAGTGGATCAGGAGGCTAACGTTAGCTTAGCGCTAATGGAGAAACTTTCCATTGATGCTTCAAAGAACAGAAGGTTTTTCTGTTCGCTACTTTGGTTTTTAAATTGGTTTTAACGGATACAAACCTGGTGGAAATGATCGTAGAAATATTTGAGAATAATTATCTGAAACGATGTCGGAGACGCTGGAGTAAAACGTGTTGAACGTGTCATTTCCTGTTTATTCTCAGCACATGGCTGCATCACGCAACGTCCATTTATTTACTGTCATTTTAGATCAGTAGTTATTCATTTAAAAAACAACACGCTTCTGACTGTGCCTGTGTGTCTAAAGATCTGATACTAGTTGTTTGAAACAAATTTATTTTAATAAAAAGCTGGAAATAAAGTTTTGCTTTCTGAAGCGTTCTGAACTAGAAAGACCTGAGATCTGCAGCTAGAAAACGGCGAGTTTCATCCAAACAGTCGGTCGGTTGGAATTAGTTTCTGTCTGAGACGGATCGAAGTTGGACGTGAGCGTCACCTCGTGTCTTTCATTCAGGACGAGTTCACTACAAACAAACTAGTCATATTAACCACATTCTTGTTTTCCACTGAACATCCATCCATCCGACTCCTGACCAGACGTGGCATGTTTTCCAGATATTATCTGGAAACCAAATCCCCTGGGATTCGTATTAATTCGTGTATCAAAGCCACACGATTGTGCTGCAGCAGCCAGCGATCTGCCGACAGATTAAATCTATTCAATGTGGACGGTTTTCAGTGTTTCAGAGCTCAGAAGAACAACAACAACTTCAGACTCAAGAATCAAACTTTTCATTCAAAGATCTGATCATGAAATAATTGTTTATAAGTGGATTCTTACATTTTATTTCTGCTACAGTACATTTATAAACACTTTCATCGAGTTTATGACAAGTATGTAGGAAAATTGTTGAAATGTTTAACGATTAAAACTCGCTAAGCTAACTGCATAACAAGATTACAAGAACTATATTCCTTCAGGTCGTATTTATCGACAGAGATATCAATAAATACTATTATCTTCAGATGAGTGGAACATTAATTCAGACTATACAGTGTTATAGCCTCCTCAGTACCAGGACAAAGAGTATTAACCTGCCTGATTAAAAAAAAACCTAAAACCCTCCGAAACCTCTAGGCACCTTTTACTAACAGGCTGTGAAAGTTCAGTCATAAAAAATGAAACTAATGATTTTATATCGTTGTTCAGGGACAATGTAAGAGTTTGTGTGAGAAGTGACTGTCGCACAGTTCATATTAGTCAAAGATGTGATCATTGACCTGTGTACAAACACAACATGACAATTATGTGTTTTGTATGATTTTTACTCTGTGTGATGTTGATATTGTTGTTGTTGTCTTATTTGTGTTAATAGTAGAGTTTTTTTTGTCCTTTTAGCTCCTAGCTAGCTCCCCAGGGACCACAGATGTAAATCAGCAGCATAGCTACTTGTGGCCTCTGTTAAACAAATTAATAAACTGCTGGTGTTTGTCTTTCAGTTGTCGTCCAAGTTCAACAGAGACTTTAGACCATCTCTAACATTTTCATCTAAAATGATCTGATAAGGTAGAAAAAAAAAAAAAAAACACAAACAGCATCCGGTTCACCGTATACAACAAGTCAGGCTGCAGAGTGAGATGGGGGTGTGAGGGTGGGGGGTGGGGGGTTCACGCAGAGTCAGGCTCTGAGGGAGAAAACACTGATTAGTAGCTGCTCGCTGACTCAGGAGCTGCACTAAACCAACCACATGAGAAATGTCTTTCATCTCTGAGCCAGGAACCCACAGGCCTCGTCCACAACAAAGACACACACAACACATACAAACACACACACACACACACAAAGTTAGATCTGCTTCCCTACATCTACATCTGTCACATAATTGGTGACTATGCATCCAAGAGACACCACACACAAACATGTTATAGACACAAAAAAAATAAAAATAAATAAAAATCATCAGACATCTTCAACAGCAGGTGGTTCAGTTCTTTAACCTGTTACTGTGGCCTGTAATTTGTAAGTGGAATTCAATTCTGTGTGTGTGTGTGTGTGTGTGTGTCTGTGTTGCAGTGTTTTGGAAATAGGCCCGTATTTATACGTCTAAACTGAGCTCGTCTACATTCATCATGAATCGTAGCGGAGCTGAAATGATCACTGGAGTAATCTGAGGTATTCCACAGGTCCACCTGGTCTACACAGATCCACCTGGTGGTCTACACAGGTCCACCTGGTCTACACAGGTCCACCTGGTCTACACAAGTCCACCTGGTCTACACGGGTCCACCAAGCAACTAGTTAATCTAATTTCTGTCAAACTTCAGGAACATTCAGGAATAAAAGCTGATTGGTTGTTCATTTTCAGACATGTTTGTTATTGTTATTTAATTAGCCAAAATAATTGATCCGATTACTCGATCAGTTTAGCAGCTACCTGTTAATCGCTAGCTGCAGCCGTGCAGACGTGTTACATCTATGTTTCTAAGACGGAGAACAAAATACCTGACGTCTTGGTCATAGATCTGTACACGCTGGAAAACACACAGGTAGGTGTAAACATAGCAACGGCTGCTATGACAAGGTGTGGCGGGAACGCATAGCAATGCTTAGGAAGTCGTCGATCTGAGCCGTAACATGACTGAAGCTCTTTGTTTTCAGAGGGTTTTGTAATGTGTTGGGCGAGTGAGCCAAGATTGGAAAAAGATGACATGTCAGTCACATTAATCTGCTGCGTGCTTTGTGGGGAGGACGTCCATCCGCAGGCAAATACACACACACACACACTAAAAAAAACACTAAGAGATTCACAGTGAAGAGTAAAAACACACACATGTTGGGTCGTACGGCCTTAGGATGTAGTGAAACTGGAAAAACACGAGTGACGCCAGCTAATCCACACAGCCAGACTGGTTTAACCCAAAACGCTCCGCACTCATCGGCACTTTTCTTTCTTTTCCTTTAATTCTTTCTTTCTTGCTGTGAACTCAACAGTCACGGCCATTTTTTGTGTGTATGTGTGTGTGAAACTCATGAAACTACAGTCGAGTGCGTTCGCTTCACCACCGCGCCACAAATGATACGCTGCGTGCTCACGACAGGCCTCGACCTCGGCCTCGGGGCTGCAACTACAGGGTGTGTTCATGTGAAATCTGTCAGTGTGTGTGTGTGTGTGTGTGTGTTACATGCATGTCGTCTATGTGTGCATATGTGTGTGTGACTCAGTGCTGCTGGGTGTAGCTGCATTTTTCTTAAAATATAAAAGTAACTACATTAAAGAGAAACGTCTTATTGGTAAAAGTCTATTTTCAGAAACAGATACTTTGTTACTTCCTCTTGTTTCGTTTGGTTATTTGAATGGTGAAAACACAAGAAAACTATTTAAAGAGCTGCTCTATAACACTGGCACTGTGCTGTCTGTGGGTGTGTTACGTACTCTTGTGTTGTTCAGCACAAAATGAGCACACACCCACCACTTCAGTCAATATCACAGGAAAACAAACATAAAGTCACCTGACGGAGATGAAACGCCCTTCACAGACAGTAACACTGGAAAGTTACAGAGTATCGTCCAACATGAATCTTTAATTCTACATTTAATCCAATGTTCTGACTCTTGTCTGTTTGTGAAAACGTCCTGTCACTTCCAGTCCTATGGTTCATCTATCAAGACCCAGATCCAGACTCTTATTACCATTTTTTTCCCTTGAAAAAAAAAAGCAAAAATATAAAAAATATAACTTTGACTTTAACAACTTTGACAAACAACGAAAGGTGTCATGAAACCAGGCAAACAAGGCCTCGACAATCTCAAAAAAGGCTCTGTCTATAGGATGAACCTCCACCCATCACATATGTGATCCTACATGTCCTACCGTGAATTTATTGATACTTAACATACTCAGCTACTTCCTGAAGTGCAGCATTGTCTTTATAATGAATCACTGGGTTTAGTAAACACACACCTGTAGAAACTGTTTACATTAACGCTGATGGCTTCGTTTTACTTCCACTGCTGCAGGAAAGATGTTAATTAACCAGGTTAATGTTTATTTATGGACCATTGGAGGTTAAATACTAGACTTCAGCTTTAAAAAAAAAAAGTGCTTTTTTTTTTTAAAGAGATAATCAATTCAAGCCTCAACGTTTCCCGACACTGCAGCGGTTTGGTTTGTGTATATTACAAACTGTTTGTGTGCGGTTTGAAGCTAATTGGTGCATGTTACATGTGAGTCATGTATCTACACTGAGACGCTATATTTTCTGCACCAGCAGAGGGAAATGTACATAACATATATATATATATATATATATATATATATATATTTTATAGAGAGAGAGAGAGCTGTGGACAGCTGATCTCTGAATGGATGAATGTTTCCATCGAGCCTCTGGTCTGAATTATAAAATGACTGTGGGATAAAAAACAACGAGAAGAGGAAAAGTTATCAAGTTCAGTTCAACTCGTGGGAGAAAGTGAAAAGATTGAGACACTAAGGGAGTGAGAGAGACAGAGAGAGAAAGCATCACATAGTCATGGTCAGACCCAGTGAGCAGCTGCAGCTGAGCCAGTTACAGTAAGTGTCCAACCCTCACGCCCCCACCACGCTCCAACCCCCATAACCCCATCTCCAACATCCAGACTGGGACGCTGCGACATCTGGAAGCCATAACGGGGATTATTTACAACCACAGTGAGGTAACGACACAAAAATGCTGCTCGCTGGGAAGACGCTGGAGAGAGAGATGGAGAGATGGAGGGAGAGAGGAGAAGAGCTTTCCAGGATGTGACACGAAGAGACCTCGGGACGTCCTCTCTTCCATCTGACCGTTGCTGCGTCACCGGACGAGGTGAACTCATCACACCTCATAAGCTGTCTGGGAGTTTTTCTCTACACTGTGTAAACCTTTGCCGAGGAAATACTCTGCGTCATAAAGAGAAAAAAAGAACAAACGATCTGTGCCAGAGGGTCATAAATGGCCGACAATCATGACTGAGGTATGTTCGAAAAAAAAAAAAAAAAGCTGGAGTTTCTAAGAATCTCATATTTAATGATGACTAAATATGTTCCCCGTTATTTTTCTGCAAAAGTCATATAAATAGAAACGCTCCGATGTCTGTTACATCACCGCCTGATTCCAAAATGGCTACGTATGTGACATTTCAGTGCCACTGTGTCAGCACAAAAACGCTGAAACCAGCTCCAGCAGAAACCCGGCGGCTCCGGGATCATTTTCCTGCTGCAGAGAGAAATCGTCCCATCATCCGTCATCTCATCATCAGGCAGCTGAGATTATAAACAACTGAGAGGTTCAGCATTTGTTTGCTTTTAAATACAAAAAAGAAAAAAATTAAAACCTGTTCCAGTCCACCACGTCCTCTTTTTTTTTTTTTTTTTTTATAAATCTAGAAATAGCAAACTCAAAGAAACTTCCTGGTTAAACCAAGGCCAAATAAATACAACAAACAGCAACGCCAAGGTCATCGGAGGAGAAATCAAAGCGTGTGGGTTTCTATTAACAAAGACCTTAAAAGGGAAAGTGACTGGCTGCCAGAGGCCTCGCTTTGAGGCGATTCGACTGCAAGTAGCATAAAAACCATCCAGTAAATTACCTAAATTACAGATGAAAAATGAACTGAGCCTCTTCATGTCACAGCCAGAGGGTCTAACAGCAGATGTGAGGAGGCGGCACCAATAACTACAATGAAAAATGAATTAGAAAAAAAAAAAAAAAAAAACTTTTATATGTTTCATGTTTCTCATGTGACACGTGCACAGCTGGAGCTGTAACACGTCGGATATCAGAGAGGTGAGGTTACACCATGACATCACCGATCACATGAAGGATATTTATGATTCACGAGGGACGTTTATGAAGGACAAACTGTGTAAAATGCCTCAGAGCATTCAATTGAATGTATTTAATGCTCGACTGCACCGGTAACACCAGAGCTCCCAGTGCTATCATACCGACGTCTAGTTGCCCTGAGGGCTATTTTTTTCCTTCATTTCACAATCATCTCTATCCAGCTCCTCCAGGATTTCAGGCATTGTCTGTATGTGCCTGATTTCACGGCAGCTATTGATGAAAGTTGTAGTGTTTTGAGTTTTTTAAAGCGTTTTTAAAGAGAAAAACCTGCAACAAATGTATATCTATAAAGGCAAAGTGTTTAATAGTTAGAATCCTGGAGGATCTAATTATCTTTTTCTCTCTCCATCCTTCACCTACATCTCCTCCTCTTCAGTTCTTCAGTTGATCCGTCACTAACTGGAGGGTAGCAGTCGGTCAGAGGTCATTAAACTAAACAATATCTGCCCTCAGGCCTTCAATCAAAAACAGGATGTTCCCAAAATATTAAGAAACCACAAACACCAAAGAAAAGCAGGGAGGCAGGGCCTTGACAAAACAATAGATGAGATCTTGTGTGTTACAGCAGCAGCAGCAGCAGCGAGGAAACACCCAGGACGACGACGTGAGAAACTGAGAGGCTCTGACCAGGAAGAGTTCACACTACATCAAAGACGTCTCCGAGCCCACATGTTCAACCCATATCGCAAACAAGTTGATTTACACAAATCTGTGTCAACACAGGCTCCTGATAGTATCTGAGGAGATAAAAGAGGAAAAATGAAAAAGAGGCTGCCAGACCACGTTACCAGGCTGGGAGCTGAAGCTGGAGCCACCAGGTGTTGCTTTGTTCATCCGCTGAGTTTCATAGTAACAACGACGGTGGTGGTAAGGTCACACAGCCAATCTTCATTATATTAAATCAAATTTTCTGTTTATTACTTTGGTTTTTAAATTGGTTTTAATTTGTGAAAACAGACACAAACTTGGTGGAAACGGTCGTAGAAATATTTGAGGATAATTATCTGAAACGAGGTCAGAGACGCTGGAGTAGAACATGTTGAATTATTTGATGGCGAAGTTCAGAGACTGTTTAAAGTGAATCCTTCATTTCTTCAGAAATAAATACAACGTATGTTTCTGTCTCTCTGCCTCATGTGTCTAAACACTTCCTTTTTTCTACACCTTAATGTGCAGGAATTTAAGTTTTTATGTTGTTTGTTAAATAAAATCCTGGAAATAAATTTTTTTTTTTGTTTTTTCTTCCTTTTTATCCGATTAATAATCAACAAATTCATCAATTATCATAATAAGTTAATCGTCAATTGCAGCCCTACAGATGGACAATCACACACGATGTAAAACTGCTGCAGCAGCAGATATTAAACCTGGTGCTGTTGTTCCCATAGCAACCTGACTGTTTGTCTGACTCCATCTCCACGTCGGACGGAGACGGGGGCCACCGGAGAAACACACACTGACAGCTGTATGAATCTGCTGTTGTTAACTGCCAGCACAAACACAAATGAGTTTATGGCAGATCTCCCACATCGACGTGAGGAGGGAAAAGAAGCAGCGCTATAGAGCGGTTACAGTGATGAACACCGGGCAGGAGCTGTGGGAAATGTTCATTGGCCTTGATGATATTTTCCAATACGAAGCGAGTAAAAGTGCGAGCTGGCACAGAGGTCGGACAGGAATGTATCAGAGCTGTGGCACCTCGTCAAGCTCAAGCAAAACCTTATAAATATCAGGATCAGTCATATTAAAGTCACCAATCAGTTAAACAAAAGCAGGACTTTACTGCCCGAGCAGCTCCAGCACCAACATGTCACAACATCCTGACAGATACTTTCCTTTTCTGGGCTCATCCTCAGCTCACTCGCTCTGAGTTTTTTTTTTTTTTCCTCTCTGGATGTCGGCAGCTTGTGGAAAATGAGGGGGGTTGTTACCATGTTACAACCCTCTGTGGCTCCACTGGTACAGCCCAGCACTGACACTGCACCATTTAAGGGTTTGATTCCCATTGGGACCACCCAAACTATAAACGGATCCACCCAGACGGATGAAAGCATCCGCGCTGTGGCGTTCAACGTTACAGTGATGTAGACGAAGATAATAAAGAAATGTAGATGGAACGAGCAAAGATGAAAACTTCAGGAAACTAAATAAGATAAAGAAAGAAAGGGAGGAGAACGGAGAAGTTGTGAGGAGAGAAAATAAAAGGTCAGGGAGGAGCAGGAGAAGATATTTTAGAAAACACTGGGATGTGTGTGAGAGTAAAACTACACTGTCTAGTTACAGACACACGGAAGGTAAACTATTCTCACACACACACCTCCCCCCTCGCTGCTGTCACTGGAGAAAACAACCAGAGACTCATTGACTCTCAGATGATCCAGGTCTTTTTTCTATTCAACGTTCAGATGTTCGTCTCCCTGTGGCCATATGTGTCATGTTGGACGTAACTCGAGATCCTTTTCATTCTCTGGAAACCTGCCCGTGTTGAGGTGTGTTGATCCGCGGCCGACAGGAAGGACCTGCAGCGACGGCTAAACATGGCGGCGACAAGAAAAACAAACAAAAAAGACCAGGCCGAAGTTGCAGACGCTTTTACAGTGGAAACTTAAAGTCACAACCTGTTGATATTGTGATTTTAAGTAGAAATGATCATTTTTTTTAAATAAATATTTGATATAATCCTTAACTTTAACATTTAAATTAAAATAATCTAAAAATCCTGAATGATATTGCATCAAATCTACTTTAAATCAGATTATATTTGATGTTTTCTTGTATTAGATCACTGGAGACATTTTGTTTTAAGCAAAAACTGGTCTCTTCCTGTTTATGTAGCGAGTAAATACTGGAAACTTAATCAAATTATAGTCAAGTTATGTTAGAATAAGAACTTTAAATACATGTATCTCTTATAAACACGGCTGTTCTGAATAATTAAATAAAAACACACATAGTAAATGTGATCAAACAACTTAAAATTGAAGTTCATTTTAATTAAAACTGTCCTGAATTTGCACACCGACTGTGAGTAAATTAAAGTGAACACACAGGTGCCTCAGGTGTAAATGAGCTGAGGAGAAATCATCAGTCTGAAGAACAAACCAGCTGAGCTCACGTCTTCACGTCGTTTGTTGATATAGAAAATAGTTTTGTTGCTTTAAAGCTGCTTCGTTCGTACAACATTCACACAGGCAAGGAAACTTTAGCATTAGCAGCTAATGCTAACATCAGCGTTAACGCACGTCCGCGCACCTGATATATTTTCAGTCCATAAGTGTGTTTACATGTTAAGATACACGGTGGATAGAGGAGAGACCACCCACATGAAAAGATGTCAAATTTGTCAAAATGGCGACAAAAGACAGAGAACGGCAGCAACCGCAGCATAATTTCCATGTTCGTTTTCTAGTGTAGACAACAGATATTTATGTAGCAGACAATCATGGTTTCATGTTGAAACTGTTATTTCCGGTATAAGCACACACACACACACACACACACACACACATGGTGCTAAATTTCGAACAAAACAACACTGAACGCAGTGTTCGACATGCAAGTAACTCAAGACAAAATGTCTATAAAAACACAGAAAGTTTAACAAATTCAGACAGGAAAAGAAATGAACATGACCCAGATATTTAAAATATCAGTGTGATATTAACTGTGTATTCAGATAAGAATTGAGTGAATAATTGAAGTGAATAATTTTGTTTGTTTCAAGGGGTTGAAACAAAACCCAGTGTCCTCCTGTTTCCTGTCATACACAGCGATGACATCAGAGACAAACAACAAACAAAAATACAAGTCAAGTCAAGAGAAACTGAAAACCTTTACAAGTTACGTAACATAAAATAATTTAAAAAAGTAACTCCAGGCTGATCTGGTGCAGGTGGTCGTTACAAAACAATAATGGACCTAGACACTGTGACGTTAACCGACACTGAAATCTGGAGAAAACCACTAAATGACCATGTTCAGCTCCCAAAATAAATGGAGGGGACTCAAGTGTTCCTCTATATATATATACACACACACACACACACACACACACACACACACACACACACACACACACACACACACACACTTCCCTCTGAGCTGCAGTTCAGTGCACAACACACACTTTCTAGGCCACAACGAGGAGAACGAGCTCGGCTACTAATTATAAGCTCTAGAAGAAAAAGGTGTCAGTGCTGGGACTTGTAACCAAAAGCATCCTGAAAATATGCATCTGGCAACAGCTGGGCGTGTTGAGACGTGCTGCCTGTTCGCAGCAGGAGAAAGGTAGAAACATGACTTATGTTTCACACACACATCATGTTTATATCATAAATACCAGAGGATGAAGCGTCTCCTGCAGTTTCCTCCAAAAACTAAAACTGACTAATAATCATCTAAAAATCACAAACGTACAAACCAGACAACTCTGCTGGCGTTCATTCATAAATTAACACGACGCACTATAGATTTTAATTAATTCAATTAACTTGAGGACAATTTAAAGAGTTAACTTCAACCAGACGGGAGTGGAAACTCCAGCCTTATCCAGTTAGGACTGATCCTGATGGTGTAAAGCTGCGAGAACAAACAGTAGCAGACAGACACCGAGATAACACATACGAGACTAATGACCTCACTGATAAGCAGATTGAGTTGTGCGTGGGAGGAGGCAGCAGGAGGACGGACGACTTGTTTTGACGAGGACACGAGACATCCAGGTGATCGCACACACACTGACGCCCTCATCACGCTGAGAAACCACAGACTGGAGCTGGATCTGGTCCTAAACCTAGACCGCTTCGGCATGTGGGTCATCACATGTCTGCAACTTCTCACAACTCATTTATCTATTAACTACACATTTGATTAAACAATTAAACATCTAATTATCAGGATAGACTTTGTAACAGTTGTTGAAATCAATAAATCTGTCAACATTGGTTTCTTGATTGATTATTGACAGGTTATAAACATGGTGAACAGGTTTAACTTTCCTCCACCTCCTGCTGTGATACAACAACAACAACTGCTCCACCTAAACTCTGTAATGTGCTAAATTCACACCAGCGACAGTATCAGCTGAGAAAATCCTCAGTGCTCTGATAACAGATCTGCTCTGCTTCCTCGTCTTCTTCTGTGGTGGAGGACGATACACACCCAGACTAATAAGTTCCCTGAGCTAAATCATTCCCTCGACCTTGGGAATATCATTAGAATAATAAAAAGGGAAACGCCTCATTTACCGCGTTTCCTTATCAGGGGAGGTTTAAGACTGGAGGTAGGAGGAGGAACAGATATGTACAAATAAGTCATTTTTAGAAATGTGATGTGAATCCAACAGAGCAATTAAAGGTCAACATCTGCCCCGAGGGGGAAGTTACAGCATCTACAGCGAATGTGAAGCGAATATCAGCTACTTGGACAGAAAACTTCAAGCTCAGGTTCAACATCAACAACAACTGAAGCACCACTCAACTCTACTGTCTGTTAATGAATAAAACAACAAGGTTATTGAGCTGCTGATGCCATAAAACAAGAGAGAAGAGAACCAATGAGAAGCCTTGTGTAGGTCACATGACCAGTCTCTGGAAGAAGATGTATTTAAACATGGCGGTGGATAATGGAGACAGCAGAGGAAAAGGTTGTTACAGTGGAGGAGGCTAACGTTAGCTTAGTGCTAATGGAAAAAAAACTTTCCATTGAAACTTCAAAGAACAGAAGGTTTTTCTGTTTGCTGTTTTTAAATTGGTTGGAGTAGAAGGTGTTGAATTATTTGATGACGTCATTCAGAGACTGTTTGAATCTGTTGAATCCTTAATTTCTTCAGAAATAAATAGATATTACTGTAACTTCCCGTTTATTCTCAGCACATGGCTGCTTCACCCAGGGTCCATTTATTTACTGTAATTTATCCTCGTCGGAGGGTCTTATTTTTTAAGATTCAAGCTTTAATGTTGTTTGAAACAACCGCTGGAAATAATTTTTGTTTTTGGTTTTTGTTTGTTTTATATCTGATGAAAAATCAATTAATCTAGAAAGAAATATCCAAATAATCATTAGCTGCAGCCCTATTAACCACTATAAAACATAATAAATCAATTATCAGGAGGATGTTTATCTGTGGTTCTTATTGGTCTTGTTTCAGATGACTGATGTGATGAGATTTACTCAGCAGGATGGTGTCACATTGTTGTGTCTGTATCATGACCTTCAGCTCAGAGAGGAAACAGTGTGAGCGAGCGCTCTATATATAGGAGGTGAACAGTGGAGGACAATTGAGATGACAATCGGAGCGACCACAGGATTTCCCCCCAGCCAGAGGACGGAGGAGGAGGAGGGGTGTGGGTTCTTCAAAAACCACATATAAAAAAAATTCACTGAATATATAGAGGAGCTTTCAAAACACCCATTTATAGTCGCACACACAAACAGGTCGTCGGCGTTCAAGTCTTTCACTTCTCGCTCTCACAAAGACCCACAAGCCACAAAACCCTATTTTCAAAACCGACGCCACAAAACCACGGAGGCTGAGTGTGTGAATGTGATAGCAGCGAGGAGGAAACATGGTTGCAGGAAGGAGCGAGTGTGTCAACAGGCTGCCAGGTGCTTTATCACCGAGAATCTGCTCAGACAAACACCGTGATTCAGACTCACAGAGGAAGGAATCAGATCAGTTGCATGTGAGAGCCACTCGGCGTGAATGACCACCATTCAGGTCCAAGACGGATGAGCAGCGCTGACGAACCGTCTGACTTTATTCGAGTCATGTGTTTACGTTATAAAGACGAGGAGGTCGGAGCAGTGAGACGTGCAGCAGTAGCAGCAGTAGTGGTGGTGATGGAGGTAGACGGGCATAAAAATGGATCAGGTCACCGTCAAATGTGCCACAACACCATGAACCAAGGTCACAGCTTCATCATCATCATCGATCTGTGGCCTCTTCTTCTACTTATTTATCCCAAATGTTTCTCTGTGTCCACATATTCCTCTCTCACACTCTCTCAGCCTAATTTCTCACATCTCCTCTCTCATTATCTCATTAAGAAGATTGAGCAGAAATACCACAAAATACGAGTTTGACTGCTGATGTGTCCAGACAAGTTTTGACTTAAGTGAACAGGCGTTTTTAATTCAAAGATAATTTGCTCAAAAGCCCAATTACACAGTTGGACCGGTTCAGCCAAACAACACTCGCTCCCCCACCGAGCAAGAAGCTACTGCTCAGTGGATGGACGGTTAAAAAAAGCTGAATCAATGTTGGAGAATAATTAGAAATGTTTAATTGGTCGTCCATGTGCTTGTGTTAGTTTATGGTTAGCTGTTAGCTCACTATCTAAATATCTAGACTACTAGCTGTTATCTCAACCGTTGGCAAATTATCTAAACTGTTAGTTAAGTAGCTAAACTGTTAGTTAGGTAGCTAATCTGTTAGCTCGCTGTCTTAACTGTTAGCTAACTATCTCATCTGTTAGTGTACGATCTAAACTCTTAGGTAGCTAAACCGTTAGTTAAGGACCTAAACTGTTAGCTTGCTGTCTAAACTGTTTGCTCACTGGCTAAACTGTTAGGTCACCATGTAAACCATTAGCTAGTTATGTAAAAAGCTAACTAGCTCATCTATTAGTAACTAAAATGTTAGCTCACTATCTAAATTGTTAGCTCACTACATAAACTGTTAGCTCACTAGGTAAACTGTTAGCAAACTAGCTTATCATCTAAACTGTTAGCAAAACAGTTTTTATCCAAACTAAACCACTACACACGTTGTTTTACTTCAGATTCAACCAGAGACAATTGATTTTCATAAACCCTGAAATAACCAAGACAGATGTAATTAGATTTGTTATCTGACTGTTTCATATGTGTAAATACAAGTTCATCTGGATGTTAAACACATTATTGGACAATGCCTGTCTCACTGTGGACTTGATTAGCTTCTATCAGCTGATGCTAGTTTTGTCAAACTGGATCTGTAGCTGATTAAAACGCTGCATCAGTGCAACACTACAGACGAGACGTGAGGACAAATGAGGCTGCACACATTTCCCTGCTGCTCTAAGAATTAAAAAAAGGAAAAAGAGAGAAAGAGAGCGAGAGACTGCTGGTGTGAGTTTGTCGTCTGCCGCAGCCCCATTTCAACTCGTCATGCGAAGCAGCTGAATTAGCCACTGAAGTGTGCGGTCCTTATTTAGCCTGAAGAGTAAATATCTCTGTTTAATTTGGCATGAAGTGAAGTTTACAAGTATGACAGTGTGAGATGGAGGAGGGTGATGGACTGTGAATGCAGCGGAGGAAGCTTTGTTTTGTTAGCGATGCTGCTCGAGCTCTGAACACGACGTCCAGTCCAGTCCGGTCCGGTCCGGTGCAGTTGTGTCGACTCAGCCTCTTCATGCGTGTTCTCTTTCGGTCACACGCTAAAGCTAACGCATGCAAATGTAACCTCAAAGGGACAAGTATGTGCACAACATGCAGGACTACCAGCACAAACCCTGCACAGTCACACACACGCATACACACACACACACACACACCAACCATGAGCTGTATATAGAGAGAGTTTGTCCAACTGGGTTTCACATGACTCGTGGGCACCACGTTGCAACCCCACGTACATCTAAATTCTCAATTACAGCCATTGAAGGTGACAGGTCTGGTGTTATAAATTATTAAAAAATAAATAATTTATTATCTAATATTTAGGCTTTGTCTACCACATTCAGTAGCGAGGTGTAATAGTGTTTGAAACAGCTGATCCCGTAACAGGAAACTCCTTCACTGTCTCATTCAAAAGACCAATTGTGAGACATATTTTATAATAAGAATAACATGTGTCTCCTGTAGCAAAAAGCTACAAACACCAGTGTTTTATCAGAGAACTACAACTGACTACCAATGGGCATTTTAGAGTTTCTTTACAATTTGTGTGGTGAATACACAGAGATATTTTTTGTAAGAATGCTTTCCATGTTGTCAGACAATGATAATCACATTTATGAGCCTGTCAGTGGAGAAAATAAATATTTTACAGAATCGCCGAACTAAGGGTTACAACATGGCAGAGCCGTATATATATATACAAACATACACGGCTCTGCACCAAGCGAAGCTGCTCTGTCACTAGGCAAAGCTGGGATACAGCAGTCTGAGAGGGAGGGAGGGGGCAGAGGAGACAGGAAGGGGAGGGAGAGAGCAAACAAAGGAGATAAAAGAGGGAAAGAGACAGAGTTAGAGGAGAAGAGGTGATATTGAGATAAAAAGCGATAAATAACCGACAACAGGAAGTGTGTATCGCTATGAACGAAGACCGAGCGAACGCAGGAGACGGTAAATTAACATATCAACATATTGACAAGAGTCAGACGGAGACACAGTGAATGATGTGGGTGGTGGTAGTGATGGTGGAGACAAAAGAGGACGAGGCAGCGCCGACCGGCCGACCGGCCTTCGTCCAAACAGCTGCTGTTCTCACAAACATTGCACCTCAGCTCCAAATTCCACAGGCAGCTCGAGCTCGGAGGGGCTGGGACCTGAGTCAGCGCTTTCTGCAAACACACACACACATATACATACACACACACACACACACAGCTGAGCCCTGCACTGAGAGCAGGCTGGGGATGCACCGCTACGGCAGGAGAAAAGGGACAAAAAGAAGTGGGAGCTTCAATATTTTTTCCTCTTGTTTTTAACTATAAAACATGTTCACTTCAACACAGATGTGGGTTTGCTGTGTTTGTCCAGCTACTATTTGTAGTAGTTGTGATCAGTTTTACCAAACAACGACGTCCCAAAGAATTAAAAAAAAAAATAAAAATAACAGAAGCACTGATCACGGTTGACTAAACGCTTGGAATGAGTGGCTAACCCGGATGCTAATGGCTTCATGCTAACGCTGTTGGGAAGTTACGTTACATTCACCACATAACAACAACAACAGCAGCAGGAACAGATTCCCGACCGCAACCACAACAACCTTAAGTCCAAAAAAAAAAAAAAAACTTGATTTACTAAATAAATTAAATACATATAATTTCCCAGCATTCCTTTAGTATCATCCTCATACAACCACTACAACTACAAGTACAACAGCCGGGAGGTTTCACAGAAACATCCTGTGAGATAAAAGAGGAGGAGGAGAAAGAACTACAGGGGGAGGAGGAGGAACTGCAGAGAGGAGAGAAGAAGAGGAGAAGAACTACAGGAGGACTAAGAAGAGAGAGGAAATGTATAGAAGGAGGAACAAGAGGAGAAGAGGAGAGAGGAAGAACTATAGGAGGATGAAAAAGAGGAGGTGCAGAGAGGACTACATCCCATGCTGCAGTTTTTCCTCCTCGTTATTTATGAACCTGCTCCCCGACGAGGCTCCTGAGGATCTGGGTTTAAGAGCAGCTAATAGGTTTTATCCCGAGGTCTGAGGGGGAGGAGGTGGTCGGGCTGCAGCCACGCTCCTTCTCTGATAGATTTACAGATTTATAGATTCACACGAGAAACAATGCAGCTGAACACACAATGTGTTTTAAACTCAAAGTTATTTGCCTGAATCTCTTCGTCTCTGCTTTGAAGGAGCAGAATAACAAAAGAAAATCAATTCATTTAAGAGATTGTACACAATAATATAATATAGTGTTTGAACAGCAGCTGGAGGAAAGTGATCAGAGGCCAAATTGTATCTGTGGCTTCAATCCAAAAAAAAAAAAACTTAGATGGACTAATCCATGGATTTACCAGCGGTTACGCTTTGAAGAATCTGAATTTTATGAAGCTTCTTTCTCCATTAAACATGTAGCATAATGCAAACAACATGAAACTTAAAGCTGGTGAGCAGTTTGAGTTAAGACACTGACATCAATCAGGATTTATTATCTTAAAGGCTGAAGAGAGATAAATGATCATGTTTATTCCTTTCAGCTGCTGTGATCAATCTATGGATCCTGTACAGTTTTATGAATGAATAAGACGGGAATGTCTGTGCTAACACGCTAACACGCTAACACATCCTCCACAGCTCTGTGAGTTTGGGAAGAGACTAAACTATGTGAGCGAGCTTCTTCGCCAGTTGGCTGCGAGACAGTTTGAGTTGAACGGGGCAGAAAACTCTTTGACAACATATGAAAAAAAAAAAAAAAAAAAAAAAAAATCTTGTGAGAACACAATGTTGCTCTGTCTGTGACGCTGGTGTGTGGGTCGCTGGTGTAGACTTAGAAAAAGAAAAGACTTGATAATTGCTCCTCTGGAGCTGCAGAGTCGTTACAAACCAGAGCAGACCAATAATTTTCCTTCAGTATGAACAAAATACCACATTTACAAATGATTGAACGTGTTAAAAGCAAAGCGGTGCTCGATGGAGAATCAACGCAACTTCCCAGAAATCAAATTCATATTACGAGTCGGTGCCAGGAGCCTGATACAGGATCTGCAGCAAATTACTGGAGTGAAAGAAACTGGTTGAGGTTGTAGTTTTATTTATATTTTATTCACCAACATCTGCATTGAGAGGTCAGGCTGTTTCCTAAAACAATGAGTGTGTGTGTGTTTCAGGCTAAAAAAGGCTAAGGCTAAACTTTTATTTTGAAAAGCTGCAGTGAGGAAAAGAAACATTATAATATATTTTCATCTGATGTGTAAATGAGGTCAAACCGCAGCGGGGGAAAATAAAAAGAAGCAGAAGAAGAAAGAGAATCGGTGGGAGAAAGATGAAAAGTGAAGGTGGAGAAAAGGGAGAAAAAAGGGGGGAGGATGGGGGAGGGTTGAGGCCATTTGCAGCCAGATCCCGAGGGTCTTGAGCGTCTGGCTAATGACCGGAGCTGCAGCGTGTCCTCAGGGACATGGAGCCACTTTCTGATGACACTTCACAATTAGCAGCAGCAGCGGCGGCAAAAGCTCCAGACAGATTGACTAAGTGTTTTTTAAAGGCCACCTGTGAACACTGAGGCTGGAAATGTCATGCAACACTTCACATATGTCACTCTGGCTCGGGTCCAGTTGATCCTCATCGTGAAGTCTGACTAGACGCCATCGCGGCCTCCAAACGCAAGAAGGACGAAGTCTATACTTTAATTACAACGCAGCTGTCGTGTTGCAAGTTTAGATATAAAAACATTTTCTATTTGTTTCCTGTCAATTAAAACAAACGTGACGGAGCTGACAGACGGAGGTCTGGTGGTCTCGTCAGATTTTCAGTCACTCCACGGACTTGGACCTTTTTTTTTTGAGACAGTTGCTACCTGATTTACCAGATTTCTCAGCAGCTTTTCTAAAAAAGAAAGTGCAATGAAAGTTGAAACATTTTAGGCATTTTGTTGTGATGAAGTTGCAGGAGCAAATCAGTCGCGATTTTCTTTTAAGGGAAAAAAATCCTTGTTTCTGCAACTTTATTGCAACAAACAAAATGTCTAAAAATGGCAACTTTCAACACTGATTTTTTTTAGGGAAGCTGTCGCAAAAATCAGGGATATTTGGCTTCAACAATCTCAGAAAAAGGCCTGAAATCCTGGAGAGACTGATTAATTAAGATATAAATATAAAGCTTTACAAATACGCTTCTCGAAGTGTTTTGCAATAGACAACTTCGACGTATGGATCAATGTTTGATAGTAAATGACAACAATGGTCAGAAATTTCAAGGTTGTGCACAATTCACAATGATTGGTTGAATTTGATTTAATAGTTGCAAACTATTCGTGACAGTGTTAAATCCTGGAGGGTGATTAAATAAAAGCCTCAGCTGGTTTCCTGTCAGTTGGACCAGATGTAAAAGGGACAGTCAGAGGTGTGATGGTTTTTTAGGCGACTCCGTATTTTATCTCATTCACTCTGAGGAATAAATATCATTTTTACTGTTTAGATTTTCTTCGATGTCTGTGTTTATTTGTATATAAAACAAGGAGGAAGTGAGATCTGATTACGAGTCAAGTGGTCACTGGAGACGCCGTCCACTTGTTCAGTTCAGTGCTGGTATCTAACAGCTGTTAGATGTTTTAACGGGGCGCCGCTCCCCCGAGGTCAGAGCTGCAGGATAAAGTGACCGAGTGGGGACTGGGGCTTCAGGTTTATCTGGAGGCTGTAACTTTTAGCAGAAAGCTGCTTCGCAAACTTAAGTGTGTCATTTAAAAGAGGGTCTCCTGAGCGGTCGTATTGATTTGATTTTGTTTATGGGATCGGATGTTTTTAGAGGGTTATACATTAGACTAGAATATTAAACTGCTTCTTTAGCACTAAACTCGATTCATAGCGTGTTTTATAAAATCATGAATAACTGAGTTATGTTTGAAATCTATGTTTCTTTGTGGTTAATGGCTCTGGTCTTGTTGATTTTGCTCAGACTGGAGCAATTAAAGCGAGTCGTTTAAACGACGACCGTGAATGATTTATTGTCCTTTTTTCCGTCCAGCAGGTTTGTTTGGGATGCTGCGGGGGTGGGGGGGTGGGGGGTAATTTAGGCTAAAAGTAAATGAAATGTGAAGGGTTGGAAAAAAAAGGAGCATAATAAAGTGTAAGCGTCTGCTGGCCGTCTCCCCGTGGGACACAGAGGATCTACATGGGCCCCTCTGCTATGTCTGTGATTGTTTGTTCATGCAGGACAATAGAAAAAGCTTTCAGTGTGTGTGTGTTAGTGAGGAAACAAACACGGTGTCGACCTTCAGCGTCTTCCCAACAACTCGGAGAAGTGTCGGAGCGAGACGCACAATGACACAATGCGATCCAGCTGTCCCACTTCCTGGTGTGACATCACAGACCCGTTGGGTCCTCGCGGTTCCTTCCTGTTCCCTGAGTCCGACTGAAAAACCACCGTAGTGGACAGGAAACAGTACAACAACCAGATGTAACCAGGATGTCCGCACTGATCCAACACCACACTGGACTTTTAATGGCTTTTTTTTACTCACTTCACACTTTGTTAATACGATACTCGCTGACATCTGAGCGTCATTTATCCTCTTATTATCATCATCGGTACATTTATATCATCTTAATGGATTTATTATCATTTAAAAGCACAAAGTCCTGAGTCTTGCAGCCAAAACTAAAACTAAAAGCACTAATTTGATAAAATAAGCAGGTCACAGCGTTCAACATCACTGATGTTACTGATACAACACAACTGGAAAAGCAGCTTCATACCCATTAGATTAAACTGGTATAAATATTTGTATTTTTTTAAAGCGGCGTCACAATGGACGAGACGTGAGGTTTGAATTAGAGCTGCAACAACTAGTTGATTAAATCATTTAAAGTCAATGATTAAATGAGTTTCCAACTCAATTTGATAATGGATTAGTTATGTTTAAAACAAGAATAGAACCAATGAGAAGCCTTGTGTTGGTCATGTGACCAATCTCTGGAAGAAGTGTTTCAACATGGCGGTGGAGACAGCAGAGGAAAAGGAGGCTAACGTTAGCTTAGCGCTAACGGAGAAACTTTCCATTTAAGCTTCAAAGAACAGAAGGTTTTTCTGTTTGTTACTTTGGTTTTTAAATTGATTTTAAATTTGTCAAAAACGGTCGTAGAAATATTTGAGGATAATTATCTGAAACGAGGTCGGAGACGCTGGAGAAGAACGTGTTGAATTATTTGATGACGTCGTTCAGACACTGTTTAAAGTGAATCCTTCATTTTTTCAGAAATAAACCAATATTACTGTCACTTCCTGTTTATTCTCACCCAACGTCCATTTATTTACTGTCATTTTAGCTCAGTAGCAATGTGTTTCTGTTCAGACTAAAACTAAACTGTCTCTGTGTCCAATGTGTCTGATACTAAATTAGTTTCAAGTCTGTTTTACATCATAATGTGCAGACAATTAAGCTTTTATGTTGTTTGAAACAATATTTGTAGAAAAACTGTTTTGTTTATTAAATAAAAGGTTGGAAACAAAATGTAGTTTGTTTCCCCTCCTTTTTATCTGATTGAATGATGAAAAAAAATCATTAGCTGCAGCTATAGTTTGCGTATATGAAAGTTGGACTTTACAAAAAAAAAAAAACACTTATCGATGCGATGGCAGATTTTCTGGTGTGTTCAACAACAGGGAGGGACGGCGTCTGTCCGCTGTGAGAAAGACGAGTTTGGCAAAAAAACACAATAATAAGAGTGTGTGTGTGTGTGTCTGGGTCGTGAGTAGTGCGTGAGGCATGCTGCCAATGAAAACCTTGCAGGGTGGAGCTCACATCAGCTGCAGCTGAAACAGCTGGTCATTGGGGGTTAACAAGCTAACAGGCTAACAGGCTAACGTCGAGTTCAGACACTGTTTTCCAATCAACCGACTCAAAACATGGAGAGGATTTAAGATTTAAAAACACCAACGCTGGATGCTAACATGTAGCGTCACAGCCCGGTCGTCTGAGCCGCTGTTGTTGGTGCACGAGGAGTCAGGATTCAATGTACTTCCCCGTGTTTCTGTCCCGTGTGGCTGCGGGTCATGTTGGGGTCTCTATTTCAGCTGAAATGAGGTCAGCGAGGAAGAAAAGAAGCAAACCCAATACAAACGTTTGTCTTCTTCTTCTTCTTCTTCTTCTGACTCGTATACATTCTCAGGAAGAGAACAACAAAAAAAAAAAAAAGAAAAAAGGGGAACATGGCTGCACCTTTGTCATGTTAAAAAAATCTACATGCACCTCATGACCACAGCGCCATGATGTGATGGATCTGATGGATCACTCACTAGTCAGAGACGTCTTCGGTTTCATGAGGCCCCATCTTGAACCATTTTTCCTCTCGCTAGGATTAAACTGTGTTTTGAGTGTGTGTTAACGCTATCTGTCTGATCCAATCTGTTTCTTATAGGACACAGTGGGTCATGTGATCTCTCTGGTATAAATAAAGAGGCTGTGATCATATTATATCACCTCCTCTGCTAATATTTAGCTTGTAATTGTGTTGGATGTGTAACAGGTGTGTGTTTCCCTTTGACCCTTTGGCTCTGCCAAGAAAAAGACAACATGACATGGGAGTGGTGACACGACGAAATAACTTTATAGAGGACGAGACCAGACTTGACCTCTATCATATTGTATGAGTGTTGATGGCTGCTATGTATAGGTGTGGTCTGATATCTTCTGATATCATGTGGACGAGTTGTTGTCACAATATAAAACCACGCCACGGTGAGTCAGATATGGTGTGTTTCTTCTCTAAAAGATGAAAATCTACTCGTCTGCGATGAAACACGTGAACGATTTAAAACCAAAACATCATCATCACGACGTGAATCATCTCATCATCAGCTCATCTCTGATGTAAAAACCTGAGGGAGACTCTACTCCCACTAGATGACCATCAACACACACACACACACACACACTGTGGAGTCATAACTGCTTAATTTGCAGTATTTTAGCTACAGAATAAAAGACAAGCAAACACAGCAGAGCAATCTGAGTCATAAACCTCAACCTGCTGTTTGCTCTTCCTGAAATAACATTTAAATGAGTGAACGTTACTGGTCATTTTTCATAAAGTGACACTTCTGCCTGACAAGAATAATTAATCATTGGTTTTTAAATCTCAAATAAAAACAGAATAAAACTCTTTTTGGAGCCTTAACTGCTCTAAGGAAGAAATCAGGGATGGTTGTAACAGCATCACTTTCACCAATAAAAGATAAAACATTAGAGTCATGTGATCAGTGTCAACCACCCTCTGATCTCACATGTGAATCTACACGTCTGTGTAAAGACGTGTTCAGCTTTTACAGACAAAGAAATTAACGTTTTGGACCAAATCTCTACGTTGATTAGTTTTGATGCTGTTGAAGGTTGAATGACGTCACTTGTATCAGATTAAAGACGAGGTTCTTAGTAAAAATGAGTAATTTCATTGATGCTTATTTCAACCATGATGCTGCTACAGCTGCTAAACAATGACTGACAGAGGCCGGTTGGAATAAAAACCTTTTATAGAAAATGTTGAAAATGTTACAGATGTGTAAGTTAGTGGAAGATCAACATGTATCTGTCATCATAACACCCACATATTAACACACTCCACTTCATGTTTGTTGTTTCTTTAAGAGTCAAACATCTTCCTGTTGTTGATGTGGATCAGCAGCTGCTTGTTTCATTCACATGTTTATTATCACAATATGTTGTTGAAGAAACTTCCTCTAACGTCAGGATCCACCACTGACACTGATCTTCATTTAGCATCAGTGGTGACATCTTTTTGTTCTTAGTTAAACCACAATTAGATATATTGATGCATATTTAGTTTTTAATTCTTCAATCTTACTGTTACAACCTCAACCTGAGAATAGTTGAAGACGTTAAAACTTTGTGTCAAAAACATTCTGCAAGTTAAAGGAACTGAGACAATAAAAAGTGTTACTATCACCCCCGGTCTCCTCTACTATCAGATAATAATAATATGTTTTACATAATTTCAGCTTCATTAACTTCAGCATCAGCAGCTGTAAGACTCAGTGATATGAGTCTGTGTCATGTTGGACACATCTTCATGTTGCGTGTTGTGTCTGGTCTGAGTTCAGTCAGTGAGTTTAATGTCAACACAGTGAAATGTCATGATGAAGTCACCGCTTGGCGCCGGGTGCAGGGCACCTCTCTCTCTCTGTCCTTAAAGGCCAACATCATTGTTGCAGCATCAGCTGCACGGGCAGGTTTACTGCACCCGATCGACTAACAACGGGGACAAAAATAGAGACACTAAAGTAAAACAATACATGTGTAATGAATAAAAACAGACGGGTTTAAGACTTTAAGACAAAAGAGAAAAGTACCTCTTTATCCCTCCATACAAAAAAAATAATCATAATCACCAAATCTGTCTAGTTCAGCTCTGTTTTTATTTAGCTCAGGATGGTTTGTCCAGATGGCGACAACTTAACAACCTCTGCCAAAAATGTACCACTATTGACTGATTTAACTTCCATCCAGTCTGAGTTTAACAGGACAAACAGCAGCCTGGTTAACTATGAAAGCTCAAAGTATTTCCTGTGTATAGTTTTGTGTTGTATTATTAATTCATGTAGATTCAGAGTTGATGATCTGCTGCTGCTGCTGCTGCGTCTCAGGGTTTTAAAGGACGAGCAGGCGAAGGCCAGGCATGCTCCGGCAGCGAGCTGGGCCTCTGCGCCAGATAAAAAAGGTGAGTTGTTCACATTCCTGCTTCATGCACAAACCAAACCCCCGAGACACACACACACACACACACACACACACACCGTCCTGCTGCACAAATGATTGAGTTGTTTGTGTGTGTGTGTGGTCCTCCTGCCTCCTGTGTGTGTTGTTTTTTTTCCTCTAACCTTGCTTAACCAGGGAAAAGTTACCAAACTCCCTGAACCCAAACTCTGCTCTTCATTATAAACTAATCAAACTCTGCAGCAGCTGCTGATGTTAAAATAAATCACCACCATTTCACAGCGAGATGTAGGTTATCAACAAGCTTTCACCTACACACCCATGAACAAAAAAAAACAAACTGACATGCAAAGTAGCTGCTGGTTGGTGCAATGACAGAAAGACGTCGTCTTTATGTAACAGCACATTTTCATCAGGACAAACGGTGACGTCTTTATGAGATCTTTCCTGGATTTGTATCAAAACTTTAAAACAGACACCACCTTTTTATTTTTTTATGTTCAACATAAATCTAGTTTTTTTTAAACACATCTACTGATGTGTTCTTGTAACTGACAAACATATAAGAGGGTTTAATTACATGAGAATAAAGTGTCCTTGCTGTTGTAGGTTTAGTTTTTGTGTTAGGGGAGGGTTTGAGTGAGAGAAGAGAGCAGGCCAACTGAGCCCCACTACTACTATAAAAGGAATGTGATGGTGAAGGGAGGGCCACTGCACCACCAACATTATGAGCCTATCATCTTACCAAAAAGGCTGGAGGCTGGATGCACGAGCAAACCAGCAGGAAACATGCACATATATGATTAAAAAGGAAGCATTAAATACTAATATATATATAATAATGAATGTTTCTTACCCCAGTCCAGGAACTCCAGGATGTTTTTCTCCCTCCTGAGCGGGGAGTTGTTGCACTCATCGTACAGACAAACCAGGATGTCCAGCAGCGTCTCCACACTCAGACACTGTCCATTGGACTGAGCCGGTCCGTCCAGGATCAGCTTCTCCAGCCGCTTCAAACGCACCTCTCCAGACATTATTCCTGCTGTTTGGTGTCTGAACTAATGATGATGATATTGATGATGATGAAGATGGTCCTCAGGCCTGTTAGTTATAGCGCAGAGAGGGAGGGGGCCTGTTGTGGAGAAGTTTCTCACCTTGAATGTATGTCTCAAAAATAATTATTATTGTTATTATAATAATAAAAATAAAAAGGAAAAGGCCAGGGATGGGGGTTACATCCAACCTATAACCGACCTATTCATGATCTCTCTCCCCAGATCCAGGATCTAGGAGGTGGATGAGACGTGGAGTACTTCCCCATTTTTACAATACCTATATATCCCCACAGGGTGCATAAGAAAAAAAAAAAAAAAAGTAGTCACAATTATTTACAGACCCTGGCTGCCCCGAGGCCGGCTGATGATTTATCAATTTCTTTAAAAATATATATATTTATATAATGAAATCTCCCAACGTTTGCTGGAACTTTCCGGCGTTAAAGGAAGAAGAAAAAATAATGGAAAATAACCGAGTGGATGCGGTTTAGTTTTAACAGATCCCCCTGAGTTGTTGTCCTTGTTGTGGTTGTTTGTATTTTAGTGGTAAATATATATGATTCTCCATTATTGCAGCAAAATCTGGAAAGAAAAAAAATCCTTCTTTAAAAAAAAAAAAAAAAATAGCAAGGCAGATCTGCAATGCTACAAAGCCCCAGCGCCCCTCCTCTGCTCCAGGAATATGGAAGGGCGACACAGGCTTAGTTAGCAGTTAGCATTTAGCAGCTTGGCTAAAGGTTAGCTGTTTAGCTAGCCAGCGAGCTAACATTAACGTTAACGCTAAATGCCATCATTCTTCTTTTTTTTCCTTTCAGGGAGTTTGACATTAAATATACACGTCGTTAACAAACATTCAATTGATTTCGACCCGTTTCGTTTCGACGATGTGATTATGTTTTTTTTTTCCTCCTTAAATCCAGCTGGAAAAAAAAAATATCCTTGTTTTCAACAACTCAGAGCTGGAAGAAATGTTCTTTAAATCCAATTCTTCTTCTTCTTCTATTCTTTTTTTCCTTCTTCTTCGTCTCTTTAGTTTCTTCACAGTTCAAAAAAAAGACGACGGTTAGTTTGAGAGTTCCAACAGCCCCCGCGGGTTAAGTTAGCCGTCAAAAAGAAAAAGAAAAAAACATTTTTTAAAAAAGAAAAATACTAATAATTTTAAAGCGGGTCCTGGTTTCACGTCAAGGAGGAAAGCTGTAGTCTGTAGTGTCGCTTATTCCAAATACGGGACGCAGCCTACATTCCCCCCGTCCGTCCCTCCGCCTGCCTCCGCCGCCGGTCGCTTTCCTCTCTCACGTCTTTCCAGAGCTAAGCCAGCAAGCAGCCCCCGCTGCCAGAGATGCTCACAGCCCGCAAAGGGGATAGATGGTCAAATAGACATCGCTATCGGTAACGCCGCGGTGGATTGTGGGTAAAGTTTGGAACTCTGCTCCCTAAAATATGAATGAGTCACAAATGGACGGTTAGCTTAGCGACACAGCTAGCGTTACACGAAAAACACATCTTAATCAAACATTTTTACAAACTTCATCTCAATTTTATACCAACTAATAAACATTATAAGCGATATTAACTCGCTTCGAATTTTAAATTCATCACATTTAGTCCGAAAAATGAAGAATTTTTTTCCACATAAACTTTCACGCATGCGCTAAGCTTCCGAATCCCCAAATCCGCCATCTTTGCTGCCACCCCCACCCCTTCCCCCCTCTCCCGGTGTGAATCAGTCGCTTTTTCTCACAGACAGCAGCACATCTACTCGCCTTACAGCATCTCTGGTGACTTGCTAGCCTGGTTGGTTGGTCGCTGCTGCTGCTGCTGCTGCTGCAGGCAAAATCCCAGATCATCATCATGGCGCCCGTCACAGCATCTGCTGTCCGGGAGGAGGGAGGGAGGGGTGAGGGGGGGTACATGGTGGTGGAGGGAGGAGGGGGCTGTCAATATTGTGAATGGAAACTGCGGGCTGCCTGTCAGTCAGTCAGTGTGCTGGTGGAATAACAATGACTCCTGTCCCTTTAACTGGCTGCAAAACACTGAATATACATTATTATCAGGTTGTGCGTCAATGAAACCTGCTGTTGCGTTGATGCAAACACATAAACACATAAACCTGCAACTTGTGACATCATGAAGCAGGTTTGACTCCAGCTGACTCATGTAACATGATTATTTCTTGTGGTTTTTATTCCTGCACACGTGTCCTCAACACATCTATAAGTCTCTATGGGGGTTAAATTAACCGTAAAGCAGCATGAGAGTTTTTAAGGATCTACTGCTGATTTCCTGCAGCAGGAGTGAGTCACACTTTAACACATGCAGAGATCACAACATGGGAATTAAACACAGATCCACACAGGCCTGAACGTCCTGAATGTCATCACACAACTCTTAATAAAAGTCTAATGTTAGCTGAGTGTGTGTGTGTGTGTGTGTGTGTGTGCAGGCGCCTATCTCTGCACAAAGTACCATCTAGTAATGATTAACAGAGCTGAGTCTCAGAGGAGGTGGGGGTTGGAGGGAGCACATTCAAGCCTGTTGCAAACTGTTTATACACTTTTTTCAGAAACTATTCGTATTAATTCTTGCTGCAATCTTTAGTTGTTTTTTCTTTTATTTTTCCTGCCACGGATGAAATCATGTGATGAAATGATGAGAAAAATGTGTCTTATTAAGTGGATTTTGATGATGACCGACGTTTTATTATTGTTTATGTAACTAATCTGTTGTTTATTAAATGCTTAAATCACAGTTGACCAGTAATTTTTTTTTAATATGTGTGGGTGTTTTAGACATAGACCTGACAAGAGAAATCATTACACATTTAAATATATTTAAATTTGTATGTAGGTGTTACACTTTGATAAAACTGTTAGAGACACAATAACAGTAGTGATTTTACATAAATAAAAAGCCTGATTAAGTATGTAAAGTTTTATAATACCTGATAAATACTGATTATAATTTTTTTTACATGATTTTTCAAATTAAAAATCTTTAAACTTTTGTCATTTTTTGGAATAATGTTGTTCATTTATATTTATACATTTATTCTATTTTTTTTATTATTGTAAAAATATTCATTTTTTTCTGGTTTGTTCATTTTATCTTTATTAGATTTACTTTTAATTTTTTTTTTTTTTTTTGCACTAAAACACCTCAGTAAATATCTTAATAGTTCAAGAAAATAATCAGAAAAACGTTTAAAATATTTTTTTTAAATAAAAATAAAATAACACAGCCTAAAAATTATAAAGGAAATAAAAGTGTAGTGAATTAAATATTAATTAAAATTAAAATATAAGTTTTAAATTGTGCAGTTTAATGAGCCACCATTTACACACTACAGTAGCGCCCTCTAGTGAGATAAACTTCTCTCTACAACAGTTTAAACTCATGTTAATGTGATTCACTGCAGCTGCTTTTTATTTACTGATTTTTCTGTTTTTCCTTTAGTTTTTACAAACTTTATTCATTTAAATTAAATCTAATTTCAACCATTTATAATAATAATAAATAAAATAAATAAAAATAAAAATTCTGAGCCACAGAAATTAATTCCCATCGAACTGTTACTGTTATTTTTTCAGATTCAATCCATATAATCGTATTTATCACAGACTGTTGTTGATTAATTAAGAGTTAATGAAAATATTTATTGTTTAGTTCTATCTAATCATGTCTGATCCCATTTGGTTTAAGTCTCTTTCTGCTGAGATTAAAACCTCAGTGTCTCTGCTCTGATTGCTCTGTCATTAACTGTGTGAAATGCAATTAGACTGTCCTGTACTTTGTATCTTAGATGTGCTTCAGGCCATTGAGCAATAATCGTGTTGTCCTTTGCGCAGGTCTGGCGCTTCCCCCTTTCCGTCTCTGACAGACTGATCAATGATTATTGGCAACCAGCTTCGTGGATCTGATCCAGACTCACAGCGTTGTCAGAAAGAAGAAGAAGACGGAGAAGAAGAAGCCATTAAGGTGCAAAGTAGCGTGTTTCATTTCCCTCAAATATTTGATGTTCAGATAAAGCAGAGAAAGGCAGATCAGGAAGTCGCTGACAATACAACCCATGTGAATAATGAGGAGTTGAGCTCTGCCCACCAACACAAGTTCAATATTGACCCAAGAGCTGCAGCTCCACCTCGTCCTGCAGAGACGTCTGTAATGAGATGCTGTGATATCAGAGTAAAAAAAAAAAAAAAACAAAGTCAACTGAAACTGCAGCCTCCTCCTCCTCCTACAGAGGAAGGAGGGTCCTCTGTAATATCTGTCTCACTATGAGCATTTGGAAGTTGTTTCTCTACAAATAGCAAAGAGAGGATTTCATGCTTCACAAATGGAAGGGAATGACCTATAAATTGGACTGCTTTTGAATGTAAATGGGGCTGGATGTTAATTAACACCTGTGTTGTTGATTCGTAGGAGCTTGTTGGCCTTTGATTGAAAAGAAACGGCACCTCGCAGCATCAGATGTAGCTTTGAACTTAAAACAGCTCAGCTCTGATTGGCAATGGGAAGGAAGAAAGACTGAGAAATATCACACAAAGAGCATCTTAATTTCCCCGAATTAGGGGTTGTAACGTAGAGAGAGGACGACAGAGGACGTTGTGTCTGTTACAAACATCTACAATCTGATCTGAATTTACACATCTGACAACTGGAAACTGTACATATATGTTTGTGTTACAATTTCTGGACATTTAATATATATAATTCTATAAATATATAAATATTTTGATCCTTTTGTCAACATCTGACAGGAGATTACAGATGAAAATGAACTTTTTGAGAGAAAAAAATTACATTTACATCATTTTTCTCTGAGTAAAACTAATAAAAATGAACATATCTTAAACCAGAGAGGATCTGTTTGAGTTTTTATACGACCTGACAAACTCTGAAGGAGAATTTAATAATATATCAGACTTTTCTTGTCTTTAACAACTGTGTAAAATGATTAACTTTAATCTATAGTGAGCGACTATTTCTTTGTAATTTAGATTTTGTTTAATGTGAAAATAATTTCAAATTTTTTGTGTTTTAAAAATGTATAAAATTTAGATGCAGAAACTAGTTTAAATGCTGATATATGATATAATAAGTTTCTATAATGATGTTTAGCAGCTTTAGCTTTAACTTGAATGTGTATAAATATAAATAAATAGATGTTTTATGGACGTGATGATATTTCACATCGCTGCTCAGACTCGTATCATCATATCGTCTCCAGCTTTAATTAATAATTAGTCCTGTGTGTGTGTGTGTGTGTGTGTGTGTGTGTAGATGTAGAGAGGCAGCAGGTCTGGCAGTCATCTGTCAGTTGCTCTTCCTGTGTGTCCCTTCAGTCTGTCTGACATCTCTGAGCAAACACAGCCCAATACACAACCACAGGCCGAGCTGCCCCTCTTCTAATGTTTGTGTGACAAAAAAGGCAAGGCAAATCCTCGCAATGGAATCAGATAATCACCAACCTGTGAAGAGCCTGCCCCAATCCACATCCACACCACCCCCACCCCCCCCACCTCCAAACTCCTCCACTACCACCACCTCGTCCTCCTCCTCCCCGGCCTGGCCCGGCCCTCGGATTAACTGTCTGTTTGGCTAATAATTTTAATCTTCCAGCAAGGGCTGAGAATGGGTGACAGGACTCAGAATAAACATCTAATCCTCCTCATGCGTCCCCCCCCACCACCACCACCACCACCACCACTACCACCTCAACCCCTGCACCACTTCCTCCTCCACATCCATCTCCTCTTATCTCTTATACACTTGTACCAAAGTCAACTTTTAACATCTTTATCTTCAACCCATGTTGGACAAAACTTCTCCACAGTCCACAATGTGTGTGTCACAGACTGATGCCAGACTGAACCCCCCCACCACCACCACCACCTCCATCACCTCCTCCACCTCCCCAGGCCTGACAGCGTCCAGAGGAATGTACACATGATGGTGTGTGAACAGACAACTACTGTTACTGAACATACTGAAGAGAGAGAGGCCACCTGAGGTTCACAGGGTCAGGAGATGTCTGGAGGAAGATGTCCAAAACCTGGAGGAAAAAAGAGTGAAAAATAAAACAAATAAATGAGATAAATGTTGATAAAACGGCTCAGGTTTATTAAATCACACAGGGTTAGTTGGTGTATTGGAGTTGGATATTTAAGTTAATGATCCTTATTTTGACTTTATGACACGTTTTGTCTCTAATTGTGCATTTGATTTGTCTATAAACTCATAAAACCTGAATTTTAAACGTCTTTCAGGTTTAATCTAAATGAGCTGCTTGTTTACAAGATTTTATTTTAATTTTTTTTTTTTTTTTAGATCAAATAAAACAGATGCAACAGTGAAATTACTCCTCCACAATGCTGATGGCACTCGAGTCTAATTGTTGCTGTTTGAAGTATGGTCACTTAGATATCCTGTTCAGGATGGGGCTGTATTGTCGCACCTTTGTTCTGATAAGTTCTCCCCCTGCCCCCATCCACGAAGTGCGAACGACTGGGAGGATCCGCAACAATATAAGGAGGCCGGAGAGGAGTCGGGCAGTATCTCTGCTCTGATCCTGTTGCTGCTGCGTCCTGCTGCTGTTGCTGCTCTACTCATGGATTTCCTCCGTGTTTGTCTCTTGTGCACTGCTCTGCCCGGTCTCTCCAAAGCTTTTACGCATGAGGATATGAAGGACGCGCTGCTGAACAAACTGGGTTTGGATGAAGTTCCCAGGATCCATAAGAGGGATGTTGAGAACCTGGTGATTCCGGCTCACATTAGAAATAAATACATGTCGATGCTGAAGATGCACCACAGCAGGAGACGCAGATCTCTGCCAAGTCTGGCGGGAATCCTGAGGGGAATCCCCGGCAATGCAGGTAAATATCTTGTTAAAATCATTTAAGATTATATATTTAACATATGTTTTTGTATAATGTCGTATAAAAACAGCTCACTTCACTTGATATTTCCGTGCGTAACTGTGACAGCGCGTAAAATTAGTTTTACGCACAAAACTTTCTTGAGAATTTCGTCTAAAATGTGTGAATTGTTGTATCTTTTAGATATTTCTGGGGAGTATGTTTACTCTGACACCACCCGGTACCGCATGGTGTTCGACATGGAAGCGCGGATCCCGGATAACAGCGAGGTGACCATGGCAGAGCTGAAGCTTTACCAGCGGGCGAATCACCACAAGCGCTTCACTGTGGAGAGGAAGAGCCACCGGCCTGTGAGCAACGCACGGGTCAGCATCTACTGGGTGGAGGTGCTGCCTAACGGCTCCAACCGGACGTCGCTCGTCGATTCTCGGTAAGAAAATAGTTTCCTGTTTGTCATTTGAAGCATAATTCAATTCAACTTGTCTCTAGTTTTTTTTTTTTTTTTTTTTAATTAATCGAATCTGTCGCTATTCACAGGTTGATTCCTATTCATGAAACCGGCTGGAAAAGCTTTGATGTGACGCAGGCGGTTCATTATTGGTCCAAGACGCAGCAGAAGACACCTAGTATGCACCTGGAGGTGTGGATCGAGGGCGAGAGACCCGGCAGCTACGCGGCAGAAATGGCCAAGAGTGTCCACTTTACCACCCAGGAGCAGACGGACAACACCTTGGGCAAACCCGAGCTCATCCTCTACACACTCAACCTCGAAGAGTACGGGTAAGAGCTGAGCTTTGATATACAGGATATTGTATCAGAGTGACAATTAGTGACAGAGCAGGGGTGTAACTAACAGATTCAGGCCCCAGAGACGCAATCGTCCCCCCTAAACCCCCCTTCTGCTTTTCTAAATTTCCTCATCTTTTTTTTTTCTCCAGCTCTCGTGGTGACTGTGACGTGAACCAGAACAAAGACACCTGCTGCAGGGAACAGTACTTCATCAACTTCCGTGCTCTGACCTGGACTCAGTACTGGATCATCGAGCCGGCGGGTTACCAGGCCTTCAGGTGCACCGGAGGCTGCAAGCAACCAAAACGTAACTACGGCTATGGCGAACGGCGGTGCACGGTGTCAGAGAGCGCCCCCCTGCCCATCATGTACCTGGTGAAGAAAGGCGACTACACGGAGATCGAAGTGGCCGAGTTCCCCAACATGATCGTGGAGAGGTGCGCGTGTACGATGGACAACGCGTCCGTGGTTTGAACCAAACTACACCGAAGCTGTGTTGAGATATTTAAAGGTTTTAACAACACGTCTAGTACTTTTCTATTTAAATGGACATAAATGTGGAGGTTCACAGACAACAGGCTCCACACACGAGCACTTTTATATATTTTTTTATAAGTTTGATATCGTTTTTTTTCTATCTGAATTTGTGTGAGTTATGTCGAAGCTGCGGCGGTCATTCAAATTCTGTCTGATACGTTATATTTTCACACTGTACATAATATGAATGAGTTTATGTTTGGAAAAAATAAAAAAAGTATTTTGTTTCACTTAAACGTCACATCGTCTTCCTTCTTTCTCCAATTCACATCCTCTTGTTGACGCTCAGAGTGAATCATTTGCCTAATGACTTATAACACGTTGTTGAACTGAAGCTTCGCCATCGTCGACAATGAAGGTCGAACAGTTTATTTACAGAGCGAAGCCGAGCGACACGGCCTCAAGCAGAGAGACAAGTGGATTCGCATTAATGTCGAGGCAGCTGAGTGTTTACATCATGTGTTTACATCAGGCTCAGACCGGGACTCTCGGTGTTAATCACGGCCTCGAGCTAACGCTGTGTTTGCTCTCTGAGCAGGGGGCCTTGTCATTCGCTAATATGCTGCTGATGGAGGTAAACACAGCGTCCTGCAGCAGACACGCAGCTGTCCTGTCTGGAGGGAAGTGGATTCCCATCATGCACCAGCTGCAGGACATGCTGCTCATACAAACTGCTCCATTATTGCCCAAAGATTGTAGAGTTTTTTTTACTACAGCTGAAACTAGAATCATTTGAGACAAGTTAGAAACTAATAAAACGAGCAATAATAACTTTTTTTATTTATCTTAAATACACGATCTTTGTTCCTTATTAGTTGTTTTAGAAACAGTCAAAATCATCCCCCTACTAGGTAACAGTAATGCTCATCTACTGTGTATAACTTCAGATGGGGAACAACTGGTTGTTTTATACAGACACGTTTTTATAAAATGAGCTACAGATTTTGGTGGAATGAGAAGTTAATTAGCAGATGCTACATTCTTTCCTACACACATTCGTTCTCTTCCCTCTGACTCATAGAAATCTATCAGTCACATCCCATTACTTCCCTTTTATGCAGCAACCTTTTCTTATTCAGTTTATGTGACTTTACCCTCTGTGGGACGATTACAGGCTCGTCTTATCTCCTGTGGGATGAATCTGAATGTCCAGAGCAGCTTCAGACACTAAACAATGTAAACAGGATTCCTCAGTTTAATGAGATGTGAGAGATGTTAGCTTAGGAAGTTTGGTTGTTATTCCAACTCAATACTTCAAAGTCAATGGGTCGTTCCTACTATTCGGTGCCTTTTGAGTCTCTTTGTTACAGAATAGGATATATTATCTGTAAAAACTGGTTATTACTTATTTCTAACAGTTTGTGTTACGCAATTAAACATTTTCTATCATTGAGAACAATGATAAATACTAAGAATTGAATAATAATAATAAAAAAATAAAAAGTAAACTAAACTACCACGTCCCCAATCATCTTCACTCAACTTAACTCAGCTTAACTTTTGTTTCATTATATATGTGTAGCTTTATTTATAAAGACATTTTTAAAACACGCTGTGATGACTCAGGAAGTAACAAATATTTATGGAGCAGGTGGCAAATATGTCCCATAATAAATCTTTTTTTTTTTTTTAATGTTTTACAATGATTCATTAATGTGGTAATTTAAAGTGATAAGTGTTGCTACAGAAAGACAAAGTTGTCGTCTTCTGTGGTTTTCATTTGAGATCCTGGTGAGTTGCTGGTTTTGTTAGACAGGATGGCAGCTTGTTTGTGCTTCACGCGTGTTGAGCAAGAATGAGATAAAATAGTTTCAAACACAACACATTCTTGGCGTGTCTTTTTACTTTTCAGAGAAACAGGAGAATCCTGCCTCGGGTTAAATCAGCCTGTATCAGCCAAAGATGGAAAAAAAAGAGACAAACAGAATAATTACCAAAGTGAAGAGGGTGGTGGCAGGAGTTCAGATAGCGGTTAATTTTATCTACAGGTCTCACAATGCACATTAATAACAGGAGGAGGTCAGATAAGCAAGGATTAAGGAAGTTTTCTGAAGTTTACAGACAGAAAAACGACCAAAGTGAATTGAGACATGATTCAGAATGGGTGGCTGCTTCTTCTGAACTAGTTTCCAGTCATGAACATGAGGGTTTTTTTCTACTTCCTGACGTCCAGGAACAATTATTTTTGAGACGTCAGAAAATATGTCACCATCAACTTATATGGAAAGATCAGGACAGAACATGAAGTGTATTTTTTACCTAATCCAAAGAGATGGATGAATCTGAAGCTCCAGATGTTTGGTTTTTTTTTTTTTTTCACAAGGATCACGTCGACTCTGGAGACACCGGATGAAAAGACCAAGATGTTCTTCACACGTCGTCAATTTATCATGTTTTTTTTTTTTTTTAATTTGAACCTAGAAAATCTGCCGACAAACAAAACAAGAAGTTTTAGTTTGAACCAAACGTTTGAAGTTTTAAAAAACAAAAAGATCTAAAAAAAAAAAAAACAACAAAAAAACTTGTAACTGTAACAAATCACACAGTAACTTTAAATCAGCTTCTTTAACTTTAATAAGAGTTGAGACAAATAATAATAATAATAATAAAAATGAAAAAAAAAAAAAAATACAATCCCAAAGTCTTAAAACACAAAATATCAAAAAACTGTCAGATAGAAAAGACAACAAATCTCAAAAAGTCTTCAAAGCTTTTGCACAGTTGGTTTAATAATAAAAGACCTGATTTACAACCTGCAACATAAAGCGATAAAAAATATATAGTGTCTGTAGAGTTTAATGTTACGGCTGTAAAATCTAAAGCGTCTGCGTTTCTGCTAGATTTTTATTATGTTTCCAGTACAAGAAGAAAAAAAAATAAAAACAAAATAAACAAACAAACAAAAAAAAAACATTAAATAATCAACAGTTCATCACACAGCAGTTTCTGTCAAACTAACACTTTTTCTTAATCACAATACATTTATTACTCAAAGTCAATTAATATTAATGAACATTCGTGCATGGCTGAAGTAGTGGTCAAAGTATTTACATGTTTATTAAATATCAACAAGGGCAGTTAAAAAAAAAAAAAAAAAAGAAAAGATATTTGAAATAAAACTGAGTCTTTTATCTGTTAATTAATGTTTTTTTTAAATCTTTGATGTTGAAACAATCTGGGCGTCGTCGCTTCATGAGCTGCCGTTATTGCTGCAGGGCCTCACCTGAAAAACACCCGAACCTTTTATCTTTTTAAAGTTTGAGAAAAGTTACCAACTCTCTGCCTCTTATTTTCCTGTTAAATTAACTGTTTGTTGTTAGTGTGAATGAATGTGTGTGTGTCTGTGTGTGTGTAGCCCTTTTTTTTTTTTTTTGTAGGATTTGCTGGTGAAAATGAGCAACAAACGACCTGAACTCGTTTCATAACGTCGTCTTAAATTTGATCTAAATTGAAATAAGTTTTGTGTTGAATTTGTTGAATCAGTAAAAAATTTAATTTACAAGCAACAAAAGTAAAGAAAAAACAAAAAACAAAGATTTGAAATGTTGTTGTTATGGTTTTTCAGAAGTTTACTGCACAAATAAGAATAAAAATCCTCCTTATGAGGCAGATCAGTGCCCTAATTAAAAAAAACAAACATAAAGTGACTTGTTTTTTCTTTTCTTTTAACTTACGTTCTTTAAAACGACTTGTGAAGACAACGATAACGTTTAAGAGTTAAAAGACAAATCAATCAAAGACGAGACTCTCGGACGGATGCTTCACTAATGAGGTGGAAACGGGGGATCGTAACGGGGTCGATGACCTTTTATTTTTATTTCTTTTTGTTTGTTTGAAGTATCAAACCAGGCCGTCGCCCGTTCAAAGGTCTTTTACACCTTTGAACTGAATCAAAAGTCATAAGCCAGGAAGAATGTAAAAAAGCCAACGAGTTGTTTATTGTAGGTCTATGAAGTTTAGGTTACAGGTTTGTTTTTTTGTTGTTGTTGTTAAAAAAAAAAAGTGGGAACAAAAGACAAAAAAAAAACTTAACTTGTAATTTCTTCTGCTGCTGCTGCTTCAGCGTTTTAACTGTTTGACTCTATGAACAACGCACAGTCTAACAATAAATGAGCTACCATGCTTCCTGCTGCGGAGCCAAACTTCCTGTCAATCATCATCATTACTGCTTTTAACTTCTCATACAAACTATGCAACATAAAAAAAACAAACAAACATATTTACAATTTGTCATAATAATAAAAAGAAGAAGCAAAAAAAAAAAAAAAAAAAAAAAAATTCAATCACAGCACAGATAAAATGCACAACCCTGAAAAAAATCTTTCTGAACATGAGCCGAGCGGCGCCATGTTTCTGGTTCCTGATATTACAAATGTTGTTTTTTTTTCTAAAAGCACGTCATTTAAAAGTGGTGGAAAAAAATCATGAAATATACAACAAAAAAAAAAAACAGAACAGAACAGATGACTGAATGAGACTGAACCCACGTTGTACATGTGTGTGTGTGTGTATATATATATATATATATATATATATATATATATAAAAAAGCTGTAATTATTGAATTATACACTCCGGCTGCCTGGTCTCTGATGTGGAATGTTGTTGCTCCGTGTTGCTTTAGTCTCATTTCAGACGGTGGGTTTTTAGATTAATAAAAGTGGGTTCTAATAAAATAAATGAACTTAAAAAAAACAAAAAAACAAATGAACAAATGAAAGAGCGGGATGGAGGGATGTTCCGTGGCGAGCGGTGGGTTTCTGTCGGCCACCGGCAGTCCGTTAGAACAAGTGTCTTAGTAATAACCAGGCTGGTACTGCTGGCTCCACGGCTTCTGGTTCCAGAACTGGACGAGACACAAAAGACAAAACGGGTTTAGATTGTTTTAAAATGTTACAAAAAAGTTCAAAGAAACAAATAGATACTTTATCCATCCCTTAAAGTCTCTTTAGGTTGAATAAAGTATCTAAAACATCATTTCAAATTTTGTTTGATCAATGATCAAAGATGGAAAAATTTATTTTCATCTTCAACCGACCTACTCTACTTTAACTTCTGTCCCAGTTTAAAAATATTTAATGTGTCAGTACAGTTTGTTTCTGCAGCATCGTTAACACAAATTAACAAACTGTAACATCCTGATGTGTCCAGATGTTGTGACTGACCCCCTGCTGCCAGCTCTGGTTGAAGGCCTGAGCCTTGTCCATCCCGTTCCTGTTGCCACCAAAGTTTCCGCTGTTCCTGTTGTTGCCGAAGTTTCCGTTCTTGTTGCCGAAGTTTCCGCGGTTTCCTCCTCTCTGCTGGAACTGGAGACAAGACGTCATGAAGGTTAAACCTCAGAAGAAAGAGTTAAATCATTAAGAGAGAGAGTGTGTGTGTGTTTCTTACCTGGTTGGGGTGTCCACGGTTCCCGCCGCGGTTCATGTTGGCTCCGCCTCCTCGGCTCATGTTGCCTCTGTTCATTGGTCCTCCTCTGCTCATGGGGCCTCCTCTGGGGCCCATGTTGCCCCTCATGGGGCCGCCACGCGGGGAGCCACCCAGGCTGGGGATGGGGCCGCCACCTCGGCTGAAGTTTCCACGGTTGGGGAATCCTCCTCTGAAGGCTGGGGGGGGCAGGAAGCCACGAGGGGGACGGTTGAAACCGCCACGAGGACCAGGAGCTGCAGAAAGAATCAAACAGAACAAGTTTGATGAGTAAATCTGAATTTTTTTTAAATAAAATCTAATCAACATCATCGTGAAACATGAACTCCACCTCCTCTGAAGTTTCCTCTGTTCTGAAAACCTCCGCGGCCGCCGCCTCTCTGTCCAGGTCCACCGCCGCGACCAAACTGGTTCTTTCCTCCTCGTCCGCCGCCACGCAGACCGCCGCCTCTCTTCGGCGTCGTGCTGCCCTGGTTGGCTTTCTTCTCCGCCGGCAGAGCCGTCTTACTCTCCTCTTTGTACTGCTCCAGCAGCTTGGCGGCTTCTTCTTTCTGCAACTCGGCGTAAACGATCTCATTGAAACTCTCGCCTTCTTCAGGCAGAGAATAGAAACCTGCGAAGAACCAGGACACAATCAGAAACACGACAGAGAAAAACAGTAGTTTATGTTTAAATTTATAACCAAACGTCTTGTTCTACCTTTCATTTTGAGGACGGCGTGTTCTGGCACTTCTTTGCCGTCGGTCTCCACCTTCTTCTGGACTCTCTGCTTGTAGTCGTCGTCCGAGGGGCAGACGACGACGGCTTTACGCTGGAAACCTGCGAACAGACACATCTTCCTCTTCTGACCCGGAGCCGACAGGTTGGTCTGAAACAGAAACAAACGCTCAGTTACGCTCTGATTTATTATATTTTAATTTTACATTCATCATCTGCAACGTCACTCACATGATCCAGGATGTAGTTCCTCTTCTTGCGGGCGGCGATCTCAATGAACTTGCCCAGGAAGAGAGGTGCACGCTGGGAAATGGCGGTGAGTTTGGTGATGTCCTTAGACTGACGCTTCAGGCTGTTGATCTGTTTTAAATTAAAAGGATTAAATGTGTCATTTCTAGAAACAGAAACTCAGAAACAAACGGATCCGTCGTCAACACTGACCATCATCTTGTCCACGATGGTGTCGCTGCCCAGGATGTAATATTTCCCAGGATTCTCCTGGATGTGGTTCTTCACCCATGTGGTTTTTCCTGATCCTGGGAGACCGACCATCACGATGATCTACAGAACAAAGAGAATAAATAAAGATGTAACTCAGGTTAACACTGTTAAGAGTTTTTAGGAGATTAAATCAAACATCTTCCCGTGTTCTCACCTCACAGTCGGCCTTGGTCTGTGGCCCCTTCAGGCCTCGGACTCGATCGCTGACGGGGATCTGCTGCAGGAAGGTGTAGCCTGGAGGCTGAGGGAAATATGGAGTCTCCATCTGACCGAAGTTGAACTCTACGGCGCAGTTGTGGCAGATGACGTGAGGGAAGAGTGCCTGGTCGTTCAGAGAGTCTTTGGCCACTTGGAAAGCGACGACGGGTTCGCCGCCGTTCTTAGAGAAAGACAGAACGACCTCATCACCGTCGCAGTCCTGAGGAGAGAAGAAAACAAAGACGATCAGTTGAGTCGCAGTTTCTTATTTCATAAACAATACTAACATCACACGACGAGTAGTTTCTTACAATAAGGCAGCAGATGACGTCATTCTCTTCGTATGTTTCTCCAAAGTCTTCAGTCACACAGTTGGAGGTTTTCTTTCCTTTGCTGGAGTAAGCGTACGAGTGCTCCTCCTCACCTGAACAACGACAGAATCACATTTATTCACAAATTCACTTCACAGCATCAAGACGACCTTCATCTTCCACGTAGTCTTCATCGAGTCAACCACCATTACTATGATACTGGAGCCATTTTATATGAACATGTAGTTCTCTGTTTAAACCACCAGAGGGACTTGTTGGGTCAGACTCAGATGTTAGAGCTTTAACTTGTCAGACCTTCAAAGGAAACAATTACAAACTGTTTTAATAAAAAGGTCACATCCAATTAATTCATTTCCTTTTAAAAACAGAAATGGTTTCTCAACATTTATTAAGTTTTTTTTAACCATTTGTGTCAGTGTCATCTTTTTAGTTTTAGTCTTTTTTGCACCACGAGGCAGAAATAATCAAAAACTTAAATCCTCAGACACAAGGACAATAATCTATAATAGAAGTTTCTCTGTTAAACACATGAGTTGAGTTGATGAGTTCAACGTGGCCGTGCCGAGTGGAAAGTTCTTGTTGACCGTCTGGTTCCACTGACACTGGATCCCTGAACCACAGCCAACTGTATAATATTCAGAGGTGAAACAGGTTTAAAGAAACGTACCCAGGAGCAGTGTTCCAGTAGACAGGGACCAGCCGACCTGCACGTCGTGGATGTCCATATTCTTGCTGGAAATGTGCTTCACTGGGATTTTCTCTGTGATCTGTAGAAACAGAAACACGTGTCAAACATATGTAGTTGTTTTTACACGTCTACAATCGTTTGACTTGGGAGAAGAAAAAGTCCCGTACTTTCATCTCGAAGCAGGCTTTCCCTTTGTTTACGCCGTACGTCGCTTTGCCTCCAGACCAGAGATAAGCGAAACTCTCCATGGTGAGAGACGAGGCGCTAAAACGATCCCGAGACACCTTAAAGTGCAGGTCGCAGTTGTCTAGAAAAACAAAAACAAAAATAACATCAGACATAAACATGTACGTCCAGATAAACGAGTGTTGGTCTGAACTACAGCTGCATGAAGTAGCTGTAAATCCCAAGTCCTTATGTGTTTACTGTATTTAAGTATGACAAATAATTTATAATTAAATGTAGTTAAGTAATGACAGTAAAAGTATAAGTTCATGTTAATAAAACAGAAGAATATTATGAAGTTTATCCAGCACTTTAAAACATGGAGCTACAACAATCTTCATAGACAATAAATGAGTCTGAACTAAAGTTGTTCTTTTTTCCCTAAACGTCTTGATACTGATATTTTTAAAGTTTCTCCATCATCCACCTTTAAGATGCAGCCTCCATCAACCCTCAAACATGGTGTTGTTGGTCTAAACAGTCACAGGTCGACTTAGAGTGAAAACACCACATCTACTTTGTGAGTAAACGTGTCATTAAGTTAGGAAATGTAGTGAAGTAAACCTCAAGTAAAGTACAGATACTGAAGTACAGAGTGAAGTATTATTACTTTGCTCCTACACAACACTGGTGTGAACTTACAGGTGTCCAGACAGACTTTAGTGTCATCAAACTCCTCATCTTCTTCCTCCAGAGGTGGAACAGGAGACTTAAATGAGGCCCTGAAAAGAGACACCAACCAGTCAGTTAGAGGATTCACGTGTCAGTGCAGCTGTAATGGAACATATAGATGCCTTGGTACCACTTCCTGAAAAATATTATAGGGGGGAGAGAAGTGGAGAGACAGACTAGTGGGAGGAGGTGGGGGTGGAGGGGGTGAACAATACAACAATAGAAAGAATAAATAGAAAGCGAGCCTCCAAACTGTTTGACAGTCAGCTGTGTGGTGGAGCCTTGGCAGACAACACTTACCTTGACGAATCCAGTGAAATCTAAAATGTGAAAGATACATAGGCAAAAAAAAAAGCACCTGGACTGCTCTGACTGGTTATAAAGTGATAAAATCAAATCAGACCTCTCCTATTTCACGATGAGGGTCGCTGTGTGGTTATATTTAACTTCCTATGTGTGGAACTCCAAATGAAAAGGTCACATCTAACTCACGCTGCAGTACATGTTGTCACCACGCTACGATGCTGGAAATACTGAGAACTACAGCAACTTACCAACTCTGTAGCTCGTTACATCATAAACCTCTAAGACACTCGTAAAAAGAAAAATGTTAAAGAGGAGGAACATTTCAATGACAATTTAATAGCTGTTCCAGCTTATTTAATAGAGTAGAAAACAAATGTCCTTTCATGTGCAGCAGAGTTAACGTCTCTCTGAGATCAGAGGCCTCGTCATCATCATGTTTTGTCCTCAAACAACCTTGTGTGTCGTATAAATGGCTGCCGAGGCTATGGAAAATACGCCGCCTCAGTTGGAGCATATGGGCCACATACTGGCTGCTGCTGCTGCTCTGTGGGCATGAGGCGCCCGGGGGTCACTGGTCTCACACAGGGTGGATTAAATAAAGCTCTATACTTTTATTTTATTGTAAACTGGTCTTTCTATTAGGAATAAATGGGCCTTTGTATAAAAAAAAAGCTCAAACACTAACGTACCATTGTGTCGCTACATTTACCAAACTTCTCCCAAAGTTTCCTCAAAAAGTGACTCAATGTTCTTCCCAGTTGATTCTTTTTCTTGTTTTTTTTTTGTTTTTTTTTTTTTACAGTGAGTCAACAGCGCAATGAAAACAAAACACTGACCAAGAAGTAGGTACATGTATGCACAAACACACACTCATACACACACTTACAAACACTCATACACACCATGCATGATGCCACCTGCGTTGGGGTAGAAAAGAGCTTTGCAAAAATACACACACTCATACTCACACCATGATAACACACACACACACACACTCAGAGGACATGAGACAGAAATAGCATTTTGACGTCATACAACCAGTGAAAAAACAAAAATAAATAAAACAAACAAATAAATAAATAAAAATAAAAGGACCATTGCGAGGGAGAACGATGGACGGTCGATAGCGAGCTCCTCCGATGATGATCCAAACACTTTGGATTTATTGTTTTGTTTTTGTGCTACATCCTTGTGTGCTACCTTGCAGCAGTGGACACCCCCTCCTTCCTCCTCCTCCTCCTCCTCCTCCAATACCTCTCAGCTACTCCTCCCTCCCTCCCTCCCATTCCCTCCATACAAAAGTGCACATCTGCTACTTTCCTCTGGGTTTTCTTTGAGCAGGCTCGATTTACCTTAAGGACACAATGGGCTTTCCAAAAACAATAAGTGGCAGAAGGAACAGATGTGAGAATTCACAGAGACTTGATAGATGCACTTCTGCTACAGAATGCAGTCCATTAAAGACACAATGTGAGCGGGCACTGTAAAAGGTAAATGGTAAGGCTCTTTACGTACTCAGGGATGACCCTCATAAAACATGTGTGTGAAAAGTAAGGTTATTAATAAATAGGATAAATACTTAAAGGTGAGGGTTTTCCTCTTACTAGATAATATGTGCATTGGCACTTAAAGCCAATACAGTATAACAAAGCTATGGATGGCGCTTCAGGGATGCTGAAGGCCATTTTTGCTCTGTCCCATCCTTACCAGCTGTATTTGTTTTCTTCAATAAATTCAAAGTAGCCCCTTCCATGTTCCTCCCGGCGTCTCTTAACACCCTTCTTATTCTTCTGATCAGCATTCGTGTCTTTGTCCGCATCCCCTTTGAAAATAGAACAAAGATATAGAATGAGGTGCTCCTTTTGGTGTGAGAGAGAGGTCGGACTGGCAGTGGGGTTCTGGCCCACGAAGCCCGTTCATTATTTTACATTGTGTCGACCATAATCATCAATAATATTAAAATATTATTCAACTAAAGAGGTAACACCTCATGAGAAGTAGTAGTAGTAGTAGTAGTAAGTACACTTAATTAAAACAAATACAATCATATTCCATAAACTGTAACAGCTCTAACGACCAGATAGTAAATTACAATAAAAGCTGGTCCAAAATTAGCATAGTGAACAGATACTTTTTTAGCTGCTGGGGCTGGAAAAGCAAGTCTCTGCAAAGTAAAGGGACATTAACCCTGAAATAAAGGGCTTCATGTTTAATTTACTGTTGATCTGGGACAAATGCATCATGCAAGGAAATGTTGGAAACCTACTTAACCCTGTATCCAACCCCCTCCCCTCCCCCCTACACCTCCTCACCCTGAATTACCTAATCACTGTAAATCTATATTTTCTAAAGTGAGATAACATGTTTCTTTCTATTCAAACCAAGGACAAACTAACCACGTGTTATCTAAGACAAGCAGTCCAGCGCCTGCACCGTCTTCTGCACAGCTTCTTGTTTTTTTTTTTTTTTTTTTAGCTAGTTCAAGTGTTCCCGACATTCAAACACTCTGATTTAATCAGTGTCGCACTCACAACAGAGGAAGAGAGAAAGTTGGGTTTTTGTTTTCGATTTGGAAAGAAACTAAAACCCCAAACTTTCCCTTTTGTGCTATTGAAAGTCAGCACAAGAAGCAAAAATGAGCTACAACCTCTGCAGTAATCTTCCTTTCAATCATTGCTTTAACTCTCATTTAATAAATAAAATCATAAACTTACTAATTCTTTATACAAACATCCAGGTTAATACCCAAATTTCGTAACTAAATCGGGAACGGTTGAACTAGCTAAAGGGTTGACCAGCTAGTTAGCACTGCACCACAGACACAAAGAAAATGACGTTAGCCGACAAGCTAACAGGCTAACCAAGCGAAACGAAAATCCACACTAACCTAAGCTATTAGCTTAAATTTCCCAATCCCTTCTCGTAGTACGCGTAGCTAATAAGTACAATATTATACTTCACTAGCGATATTTAACGTTAAAACATTCTAGCTAACGTTAAAAACGGTTAACGTTAGCTAACTGCAGCTAGCCGATGCTAACGTGAAGTTAGCTAACCCGGCTAACCGTTTGAATCGGCGGCTAACGGCAGGCTAGCATACTGAGGTCACGCTAAGCTAGCTTAACATGGACGCTGTGTTGAATGGGAACGCGTTCAAACCTACTGGTCCCCAGCGGCTCCCTCCCCGCGGCGGCATTAACGCTAACGTTATAGCAGCAAACCGACAACCAGCCACAGTCCATCCAGACAATCACAGTTTCATAACCAATCCGATCCGACTCACCCTCTGCAGCCTGGTCCCCGGGCTCACCATCCTCCGTCTCGATTTTCTCCATATCGTCCACATCTCCCTTGAGCATCGGATCCATATCTCCATCTCCGTCTTCATCTCCTTCCTCCTCTCCCTCGCCCATTTCTTCGTCCTCGGCAACGCCATCGCCGTCGCCCCCGTTCTCAGGCTCCTCTTCTTCCTCCTCCTCCTCCTCGTTGGCCTCCATGCTTTCTTCAACCGGGCCTTCTCCTTCTTCCTCCTCACCCATACCCTCTTGGTCGCCGGCCTGGCCGTAGCCCTCGTCCGCCGGAGCCTCCTGGTCCAGCGGGGAGTCTCCGGCGAGGGCCTCCTCGTCCAGCGCGGCCTGCAGGCGGTCCATCAGGTCGGCCTTCAGCCCCTTGTCGGAAAGATTGCGCTTCTTCAGCTCGTCCTTCAGCTCATTGACTTTCAGCTTTTTTACGTTAATCGAGCTCATTATGAACGTTTGTTTGTTTTTTTCTTTGACGGCGACAAAATGTATTAAATGAAACGAAACGAAACACGACGATAAATAAATTACTGTGAGCTCTTTGATAACGGATGTGGGTCTGTACTGCGCCAAATGGCACCGCTGTCCGACCAATGCTTCACCGGCTAACGAGCTGCGCGGCGCCGCGGAGTGGGGGAGGATGACGTCCTCTACCGTAATGACCCGAAAAGCTGCGCAGCGGAGCCGCGCACCATCTGTCACTGCGGTAACGACAACAGCCGGTGGAGAGGCAGCGAGATGGAAAAACTGGGACAGTTTGAATTAAATTTAAAACACACAATGATGACAAATACATGACGGATTTTGAAAGTTATATTTCTCCCTAAGAAAAAAGAAAAAAAGAAGAAAAGAGAGAGAGAGAGAGAGAGCAACATTATTTACACAAAGGACATTTTCTGACACATTTATTGATTTATTTATTCATTGATATAAAAAGCCAAAAAGGACCAGTTATGTTTATATGCAAACAACATACATGTTCTCGATCTATCTATCTATCTATCTATCTATCTATCTATCTATCTATCTATCTATCTATCTATCTATCTATCTATCTATCTATCTATCTATCTATCTATCTATCTATCTATCTATCTATCTATCTATCTATCTATCCATTCATCCAGAAGTGAATATTACCTCATATATAACCTCACTGTAAATTACTGTAACTAAGTAAGTTTTGGGTTACTTCATATGTCCAGCATTAGAAGAGCAGTACTTAAAATAAAAACTTTCTATGAGGAAAGGTGATAAAGTTGAAGTGATGAAATAAGCCTCCTCTAATAATTTAACAAAACTGGACTCTTTTCAAACCAGAGGACATATTTAATCCTGAAAACAGCATTTTGAAGGAGAAGGTTCATAAAACAAGTGTCTGTTTTGGAGTTGTGGTGATAAAATCTACAAAATGTTTCTATTTCTTTTAGTAAAATGAAAGGGATTCAAGTCATAGTAGATAAAAGTTACTGCAGCAAAGTAGAAAAAGTAAAAATATAGACAATTTAACAATTTAATCAAAACTATGAAAAGTATATATACCATATAAGACGAACCCTTTTTTTTCTTCCCGTCATTATTTGGTGGGAATTTTTGCCTTTAATGATAGAGACAGTGTAGAGGAAAGGAAAGGAGGAGAGCACATACTGGGAAGCTTGTCTGGGTTGGGACATGAACTGGTGAACAGTTTAAATACACCAACGTGGTTCAACATAACCGCTTGGCTAACCAGCCCCCCCAGGTGTTTAACATGTGCTTGAGCGTTACCATTGCGGTTACCAAATACCATAATGAGGACAATTATCACCAGCCTTATTTTGAAACTATGATTAGACTATGGCAGGTTGTCACAGTCTCATCAATGTATGAAAATACTGTCTCCTCTGCTGTTTGTTAACTTGATTAAAAGTATGATCGAATGATTAAAAATGATTAAAAGAGACCCTGAACTAGTTAGATAGATAAATAAAGTATTTATCTATCTGGACTATACCAGTCTATCATGATAAAGTGACATTACACTACTTCTCTACTGCTCTTTGCTCTATCGTGCAGCTGAAAGATATGAAGTTTTCTGTTCCAGAATCATAGAAACTTCAAGTGGAACCAGCAATGTCAGACCAGCGTAGCTTATAATGTCACGTGACGCCACCACAGCCTTCTCAGCAGCTGCCACGGCTCTGAGACAGAGGCACTCCTGCAGCAACACTGTCAAGATGGACTGAGAAATAAACCACAGGTCTCTGTCTCCCTCCATGGTCCTGTCACAACACAGAGGTCATGTCCCCCCATTGTTCATCCACTGTCTGAATGAATGGCCGTGAACAGTCAGGCAGCCCCAATGTCGGAGGTGACATCAAAGCAAGTTTCAAATCTGTGAAGGATTTCTCTGCCTTCAGAGTCCACATAACTCTGTCTGTAGCTGACAAACCACATCCATGGGCAATTGACGCTAGTGGGGCCTTGATCTCAGTATAGTTTTTCAACCCACTGTCTGTAATATCCAGTCATACCTAGAGAAGACTTCCCCTGTTTCTTGGTCACAGACTCTGGAATTTTCTGAATAACTTCGACATGTTTTGGTGAGAGCGTCTTCCCCTCCCGAAATATCAGATGACCTAAAAAGGTGACATTTTCAGATACAAACTGCAACTTAGACTAGCTGGCTTCGTGTCCTTCTTTAGCTGAAATTGCTGCAGCAGAGCAACCGTGTCTTTGACACAGTCTTCTCTTGTTGTGCTTGCAATGAGGATATCATCCACGTACTGCAACAATGCACCCCCTTGGGACAAAACCAGTGTTTCTAAACTGTCCCTCAGAGCCGAATTATATATTGTTGGAGATTCACACTATATATATTTTCAACAATTTTTCAACAAACTCCACTCGGGAAATCTCACCACCGAATAATGAGGACCGCTAACAGTTAGTGTATGACGAGGTAACCTCTTCAGATGACAGAACTGTCATCATTTTTACATATACACTCTCATCCTGATTAGAAATCATGGTGCATGTGTCCGAATTTATGTTTGGTGTGTCAGTGTCAGTGTCAGTGTCGTTATGTGTATGGTGCGTGGTTATCCGTCTCCATCCTCCAGTCAATCTGACCCATCTGCCTCCTGCACTTGTTTAACAAATTTATTTTATATACCCTGAACTCTACGGCAGTTTCTTGCCCAGTGTCCAGTTTGGCCACATTCATAACAACGGTCAGGTCAGCAATCTCTGGTCTCGTCCCGTTGACAAACAACAACTGTATTTGACCGAGGTGCCTGCTGCCCTGTCCTCCTAGTGCCTCCTCCTCAGTTAAGGCCCCATACTGCATCAAAGCCTGCCCCAAGCGATACAGATACTTGGAGACAGGTTCATCCTTCTCCTATCCTTTTAATCTGGTCAAGAGGGTGTCACGGTAGGTGTTATTGTCAGCATGTTCAAAGTCAGGGTGCACCAGTCTGCAGGGGTTAGTAGGAAACACATCAGCAATTTCGTGCCAGTCATTTTTCATGTGATTTGACAACAAACGCCCCAGTTCAGAGCTAGTCGTCCTGTGTTCTTTAATCAGCAGCTCACGACCAAGCTTCTCCCTCCTCTCTTGGCAGAGGAAGAGTCTCCATGATTTCATGCAATTCACGCACGATCCACAGTCTGTACACAAGCTGCATTCTGCCGTCTGCCAGCTGCAACTTCCAACATAGGATATAAATCCCCACCTCCTCCTCTTTTGCTTCTGCTGTCGGAGGACCATACGTGGCTTTAGCCCGCGTTGTCGGGGCAGACGGATCAATATTTGGTGTCAGTTCATATCTTCAACCTCACTTCTTTCGTGCCTTCAGTGGCAGGTCAACATCAGCAGAGATACTGCCATCATAGGCCGGAGGCGGAGTAGAGGTGGAGGCCTCAGCTACAGCTGCCTCTGCTTCCTCTAAGGGAACCATCGGTAAAGGTGCAGAGGCTAGTCCTCATGAACGAGGCGGAGTTGAGTCTAAGTCCGGATCCAGTTTTGCACACTGAACCATGTGCCTGCTTCTAGCCTCTTTCTTCCACATATTAAATGCTTTTCAATCTGGCTTGAAGTCCACACACTTTCTCCATCTACCCTTCACACCATCTCTCTCCAACTCTGTCTCATTTCCAGAAACTCCAGTTGCTTTATACTCATGCTGCCTGTTTTCGGGAAACCACATTTTCTGACGCATAAGTCTAACTGAGCAACACTTGCTTCCCTGTTATTGACAAACATAAATTTTACAATGGGAGCAGAGCCATAATCAGGCTCTTTCTCCCCATTAGATGCTCTGCTTTTTGCAGACCCATCAGAACAAGTTCCAGTCAACATCAAAGTTCAAAACACAACATGAAACATATGAATCACCCACGCGACTCAACCGAAAAACAAAATGACGATCAGCACTTCAATCCCAACCTTACGATCCTTACGAATCCTATTTCCTGAAAGCCTGTTGGCCAACACAGATCTCACACTCTCACTCTTTGACAGAGAGAATACAGGGAAAAACTCAACACACACAGCCTCACTTCAAGGAAGTGTATGAGTAACGCTGTCATGATTATAATATTACAACAATCCAGCCGGTTTTCAGGACCACACCAAGCGCTTCACTTCTCCCCACACTTTAGTTTCCCCCAGGAAAACAGTGTGTGACATGTCTGCCAACCTATTGTAGGTGGGAAAGTCTCAATTTCTTCCTTTCTTTGGACCTCAGCAGCGAGGGGAGACCCGGTTCTCCAGACGTCAGGATCCTCAGTTCTTTACCTTCCTTTGTGGAGGAGTTTTAGGTTCAGAGTCTCCTTCACCTGCAGCCCTGAGACCGAAATCCTCCCGCAGCCGAGGCCCAGCCAGGGACGACAATTTATAGTGGCAATTTTATATGTACAATGAAATAAATTGACCAAAGAGAGTTCACCAGTTCAAATGTTTTTCAAACACTCAGTTCAAACACTCTGTGAGTGAGTGATTCTTCACACCCCAAGTCTTTCTACCCTTCCCAAAACAAAGATCCATGCTTCTCAAAACATTATCTTCTCACCACCTTAGGTAGATCATGGGTTGAACATATATACATCATCATATGCATAAACACACATGGAGCAGTTTGTAGAGGTCAAGCAAAAGGTCAATCAAGGGAATGAAAACACAGCACAAGGGTATAAAATTGTGTTAATGCTTAAAGTACTTATTGTAATTCTGAAAATGAATGAAAAAGCTGCAGAATTTCCATCACACAAATTAGTTTGTGAATTTGTAGCCAGTAAATATTTTCCTTCTGGTTGTTTTAGTACTTTTTTTTTGCTTAATTATATCACTAGATGGAGCCATTGCATTACAATTAACTTAAAAGGTAATTATTTTTGATCATGTCACACTTTTGTGATTACTTTAAATATAAAAACATCTTTATGTATGTATTATGTATTAATTTGTTGTGTTTTAACACTGGTGGAAGTGAAAATTGTAGTATAAATATAAATGAATATAAATATAGAAAACAATATAATGTTAGAAACTAACAATAAGTCGACCCTTTATGTTAGAATGACAATTTAAAAGTTAGTTTACTTTATTATGTGAAATATTGGTTTAAAAAAGCGCTTTAATTTCTGTTTGGGCCCTTTTTGTAGTCTTATACCGGAAGTAGCCTACACGTCCCATCATGCCTTTCACCGTATTGCCATAGCAGCGGGAAGTTCGTTTTTTTTTTTCCCTCCGTCTCCATGATGAACAGTCCCAGTCGGGTATTTGCTGCGGTTTTACCGGCTCCCGGTAACGAAAATGAACAGGGACCGGGAATACGGACAGTTAACAACCGACACAACCCCGGTAACCGTACCAGGGAGATCCAAGTCACCGGGACGGCGGAGGTTTGTTGTCCGGCGGACCGAGCGTCGGTTCGGGTCAGTGTCGGAAACAGCAAAGAGTCGGTCGGTGACGTCACCAGCAGCGTCCAACGGAGACTCGAGTATATTTTACAAACTCTGAGGTGAAAACTTTACTATAATGTTTGCTAACTGCTAACTACTAGCTACCTGCTAACTGTTAGCTGCTAACTGTTAGCATACAGAAGCTAATGTTGTCTATTAGCTGCGGTGTCATAATAAAAGGGCTAATAGCTCCAGATATAGTTTGTAGTTGGTTGTATTAAGCTAAAAATGTATCAAACTGTAGCCTATAATATAACAAGATAAATATATTATTATTATTTATTAACAAAATACAAAATACTGACCATCTTAGTCTTTATAAACACTGAATAGTAAATTATGGAATATTATCTTTTGAAATTTGTTGATTTTTTTTTTTGTATAAATTAGCTTAAAGGTCCAGTGTGTAGCAGAAATGCAAGATAATTATTCACAATTGTTCATCATGATCCCACCAGGTATATTATTGCATCACACACAATGAACACACACAAAGACATTGTGCACCAAAAACTGAATAAATATCATATCACATCTACAAAATAAAAGAGTACAGTACGTGATGAAGAATAAAAGGATGAATGATACAGAAAATGTGCTCGTAGCAACATCAAACAGAAAGTAACAACCTTATTAACTTTTATAACTTTATCAGGTTGTAATTTACAAACATCACCACTAGATGTCACTAAATCCTTCACATTGAACCTTTAATTCAAGGATTTCTGTTAAAATCCCCAGTTCCTCAAAACATCAGAAGTTTTGTACAAAGTCGCTTTCCCCTGAGAAATATGTCACTGAAGCAAGTTTCGAATATCTGATGTATTTTTAGCAGCAGGAGTTGTAGTTATAGTTGACTGAAATACTTCACCGATAGAGGAAATTGTTGAGCTGATAGTTAAAAGATTTAATGTTAATGTTTCTAATATATTCTCACTTCTTATTTTGTATTAAATATATAGATTCTGAGGAGATGAAGCTCATTAAGTTGTAACTGTATCGTTTAATTTTTGTATATTTTCTGCTCAGACAACACAGCGTCAGCGACAAAGACACGTCAGTGAGGAGGTTCCTCCACCGAGAGGCAGATCAGTATCACATGGACGTAGAGGTGAAGTATTTAAACATTAATGATGAAGACGTGTTTTAGTTTTTATCTGACTTGACAGCGAGTGTCAAAATGTTTCCTTTAGGTTCACGTCACTTTCTCAGACTTTGAGAAGATGGAGCAGGTTTGCAGCGTCCTGCTGGAAAAACTGGACAAGAGCGTGTGTGTGGGAACGCCACAGTTTTACCACAGCGGCGAGTGTCTGAGTCAGCTGAGGTAGAAAAACACGGAGCAGGACTGTGATGTCACAGCGATGACGTTGAAGCAGAAGTACTCAGCGTGTATTCGTGTGTGTTTTTAGGAAGCGAGTGTGTGTGTCAGCGGTTGAAAACGCTCAACAAAAAGCCGACGAGGTGAGTCAACTCCTGGGACAGAGTCTGGGACCTCCCCTGCTGGTCAGAGAGGAGGAGACGAGGGAGTGGAGGAGCGAGGAAGAGGAGTCGTCGCCGTCTCATCTTCCTCGTTCGCCTACGATCACTGCCTCGTCACGCGTGTCCGTCTCCTTCAGCCTCAGAGACAGAAGCAGGAAAAAACTCTAGAAGACGTTTGTCATTACCTCATTAAAAACCAAAGAGATGATTGTTAAAGTTTTTAACTTTTTATTTTATCATTGAAGATGATTCAAAGTGCAGATTTAAAGTTTTGTTTTGTCAGCAAACACATGAAAGAGCTACATAGATTTTTTTTTTTTAATTTAAAACCTTCACCATCATCATTTAAACTTCAACACTTCCATCAATCAAGTTACTGTTTTTTTCCTTTAAAAATAAAATTTGTTTTAGACACATAAATTAAAATACTGTATATTTGTACATGTCAGAAAAATAAAGGTTGGATGTTTTATTCCTGAAATTCTTCATTAGAGATTCATTTCAACATTTCATTCAAATGTCTGTGCATCATAAAAACTTCACATTGATGATGATGATGATCCTTGATCTGCGTTAAAGCTCGACAATACGTCAGGAGGAGAATGAGTTAGAAGGAGTCGGTTTGATCGTCGACTTCGTCTTCAGGAAAAAGCTCTTTGAGCCACGGCTGCATGATGAAACGTTCTCCGTCGAAATCTGAGAAGTAATTCTCCAACATGGGAATATCCGGCTGGAAACATCCGACAGTGAGTCTCACACGTTGACTATGTGTTAGTGTGTTTTTTTATTTTAATCCAGTATTTACCTTCATTCCAGTGATTCGATCCAGTTGCGTCTGAGGTAAATATGCGACCATCAGAGAGGAAGGTCCAGGTCCACTGAACAACACTTTATAATGTGGCGTCTTCTCTGCTGTGATGCCCTGAAGACACACACGGTCACAAGACTAAGTTTGAAACACTTAAAACTTACAGAATCTGTGAAACAAACAGTTTTAAACCTCAGGATACATCTGCTTGATCCACTCAGGAGGAGCTCGTAGTTCAGGGTCCCAGCTCACCACCACCCCGACCATGAGACCCTTCCTCTCCAACACCACCTCTCCGACTCGGAGGAAGACGAACGGAGGACGAGGGCTGCGAGCTGTTTTAGACGCTGCAGGAATAAAAAAACAATTAATCTGTGCAAGTTGAGCAAGTTTGACAACAAAGAATCATGTAATTTTGACTAAATAACTTCAGTTTTCATAAATACATGTTTCATTAACAGATGAAACTGGTCATTTTCAATAATTTCATTAAATTTTTTTTAACATTTGAATTTAAGAATTTCATCTATTAAATTAACTATATATTTATGAAATGATGTTAAAGTTTTTCAAGTCTTTTTTTCTCTTATTTTAGACCAGACATGTTAGTTCAGTCTAGTTTTTGTAATTTTACAAGGTTTTTGTAAAATTTACAAGAAATAATCTTTTAAGTTATGGTCCTTTTTTTAAATTGTAGAATTCAAAAAACACTTTATTTTCTATATAAACTGATAATGTATCAATTTTATATGTTTATTTACAGGTTTTGACAAAATAAATTAAAAATAAAGTCCCTTTGTTTTATTTTTTAAACAATACATCACCACCATTTTAAAGCAAAGTTGTTATTACTAAACATTGATATAATTTATTTTTTTCTCATTAATGTTTGAAGCTACTAAAGTGACAGTTTGTCACTGACATATATTTTGTAGTGAAACTAAATTTGCTAGTACTTTCCTTAAATTTCACTCCATCCCAGGAGCAACAAGATAAACTGGCTCAGGGTGGATATTTATTTCCAATCATGTCTACTGATCACAGTTTAAATAATTAATAAATATAGATTCACAAGAGACACGAACCTCCAAAGTATTCATGGTCGTTGTCAAACATCAGGGCCTCTATTGGAGGCGGACCAGGATCCTCTTGGTCTCCTGGTCCCAGTCCAACCAGAGACCTGTGGAGAGCAGAAATATTCAAGGTTATTGGATTTGGTTTTACCAAAAACATCTGAGTTTAAACTACAACTCTTCTTATGACCTGAAACACTCACATAACAGAGGAAACCTGCTGGTTTGCCCACTCGATCCATGCGGTGCCATTCAGGTACGATGATTTCCACTCTTTCCAAATTCTGAGCAAACTGAAGCATCAAGATTTTTAAAATTAGAATTAAATTTATATTCCTGAAGCGACTTAGTCTAAATATGTATGAAAAACATTTTCCAAACATTGTACAGTGACGCTTTAATGATCAGAGAACTATACGCGCCGTGCGTCATGCGTAATTTTACGCATGGTTGGCACCTACCGCGTCGTGGCGTGGTAGCGCTGCGCCGCGGTGGTGCCGGTCCACTTGGTGATAAGATACTGAGCCGGAACGGCGGAGAGAAGCAGCGCGACCTGAAACGCCGCGGCGGCCGTGATCTGAGGCATGTCTCTCCCCCTTCTCCTCACCCCTCCTCCTCCTCCCCCGCTGGGAGCGGAAACGCGCGTCAGGTGGATGTGTCAGGTGCGTGAACCGCTGGAGCTGAATCAGTCCAGCGTGGAAGTGTCAGCCATGTCTTTAAAAATAAATTCATATAAAAAACCCAGACCACACCTTTTAATTTAAAGTTTCACTTCCAGTGTTTAGTGACACGTTAAAGACCCCTCCTCAACTTCTGATGCACTTTTATTTTTTTTAAAAAATGTTTCCATCTCAAGTTTAAGGAAGTTAAATTTTAATAAACAACACGTGCCTATGCGGAAACTTTTCAGGAAACGCAAGTAAAACAACATCAGCGTTAAAGCTTATAAATTTATAACAACTTAAATCTCTTACCTTGAATTAAAATCCGACGTCTTATCTGACAAACATACTGAGTCTGAGTGAATCTGTTTGCGTCTGGAAACTCGAACAAACTGACGCGGTTTCACTTCTGTTGAATTTACATAAAAGACAAGTTCACCCATGTCGCTCCAGCCTGTTGTATTTACATTTTTTTTTTAGGTCAAATTTGCCAAACTGATTTTGTTACCCAATCGTCGCGCCCCACGGTTGAACCCGCGGACCTTTAGCGGCTCGCCACGTCAGGAAAGAGGCGCAGGCCGCGCGCTGCGGGAGGAGGAGGAGGAGGAGGAGGAGGAGGAGAAGATGTAGTTAATGATGCAGTAAAGCTTTAGTGACACAAGATGGCGCAGTAGAAAGAAACAAGAAAGGAAAAAAAACACTTATTGTTATAATTATTTTCAAAAAAGACCCAAATTTAAACTTTTATTTTGAAAAAAACACCTCCCAACTTAAACTTAAACCTTTAATTTGTTGAATAATATGAATCAAGTGCGAACAAGTTGGTTTTTTTTAAAAGTAATAATAAAAATAAACCAGGAAGTAAAAGTGAATATGGAAACACAACTGTTTATTTTTTACTTAAAATATTGGTATTAACTAACAGGACAGCAGTACTCCCCTACACATACATTCTAGCTTTATGCTTCGTTTTTGCATTAATTCCTTTATATATAAAAAAGTATCCAAACTAACAAAGACATCCTCTTCAATCAGTTCACAAGAAACAGAGCGATATTTCCCCCGTCCCTTCCCGTTCTGTTGTTTCCAAACCCAGTGTCCCATTAAAACTTAAAAATCCTCCCACGTCCCCTCCCCCCAAAAACAAACAAACAAAACAAAACAAAACAAAAAAACCCAAAAAACAAAAACAAAAAAGTTTCCCGGCGGCTCACATGCAGCCACTTCACACCCTCACACACACACACACACACACACTCTGCCACGTTTTACACTTTCATCTCATCTTTGTTTCATTTCGTAAAAGTAAAAGAGCTGATCTGATCTGAGGTCAGGACAGATGTGACTGGTGTGTGTGTGTGTTTGTAAAAAAAAGAAAGAAGAAGAATAAATTAATAATAAACCAAATTCTGGTTCAGAACCAGCGACTTCACTTTTTAAGGCCCCGTTTGAAAATGATCAGAGGTTGTGTCCTGGAGGAAAAAAATCAGCTCTTTTACTTAAAAAAATGTAGATAATGTTGATGATTTGGTCGAGTTTGATGATGAAGTTTCATTAAAATTAACAAAAATTCAATATGACTTTATTTCTTAAGGGAAATTAGTGGGTTATATAATATATAATAATATATATTTACCCACAAATCCTGTTAGAAATCAGCAAAGTTTAAATAAAATAAAATAAAAATGATAAACCTGAAAACATTTTTGATTTTTGTTTTTTTAAATCTGGCTCTTGTAAACATTATGTTTAAATCTGAGCCTTTATTTCAGGTTTAATCTCCTATTTATCATAATAATAATAATAATAATCTGTGTGTATAAGTAAATAAGATTAAAATAACTTTTATGTGCAAATAAAGAGTTTATAAAATCATAAAAAAAAACTTTCTAACAATAAAATTTATGTCTTGTTTGGAATAAAACTCTTTATGGACACATGATGAAGTGTGGCAGAGCATAACACACACACACACACACACACACACACACACACACACACACACACACACACACACACACACACACGACACATAATATGTAAAAACTGACACACACACACAAACTGTAGAGACGTTAAAACTAAAAAAAAAGTAAAATAAACACATTCAAAAAGCCATGTTCTAAAACTTCAGTGCCCAAAGACAAATAATTTGGCATTGACTGATCCAAAACAACAACGACAACAATAACAACAAGAAAATAACGACAAACGATGATAAACAGATGAGATATATGTCGGATAATATGTGACGAGGGAAGACCTGTGAAATGAAAGTGTGTGTGTGTGTGTGTGTGTGTGTAAAGATGCTACCGTCCAGTTCAACCCCACAAATGTCAGATTTTTTTTTTTTGGCAGTCACTTGCTCTGTGCGAAGGGGGTAAAAAACAAACAAACAAAAAAACACAAATAAAACTCCAGTCCAGTCTGATAGAGGTGTGTGTGTGTGTGTGTGTGTGTGTGTGTGATTTTGAATTTTCTCTCTTTTTTTAAAAAAAAAATCAGGTCCAAACCACAAAAGAAAAACAAATAAAAACAAAACAAAACAAATCCCCTGGAGTCCATCGACAAGCAACAACAAAACCAAAATAAAACCAAAAGGCCCCAAAAAGGAGAAACAAGAGGATATTTATGCCAAAGTAGCGAAGGCACACAATCAGAAAAGATGAAAGTAAGACTTGTCCCTCTCTCTCTTTACGTTTCGTTTTTTATTTAACTTCCAATCTTCAGTCCAAACTCAAAGTTAAACTTCGTCCCGTGAGAAAGTGCGAGTTCATGCGAGACAGACGTGTGTGTGTGTGTGTGTGGTCACCATTAGAAACATATCAACATTTAAAAAAAAAAAAAGTTCACTTTTATATGTTAACAATTCTTTTTTTTTTCTCCTTAATTATTATTATTATTATTATTAATAATATTATTTAAAATACACAGGGTTACGTTTCCCCCTAACGACTGCATTGATAACCGGTTCTGTGGTAAGTGCATCTCAAAAAGCTAAAAAATAAAATAAAATAAAATAAAAAAATAAAAATCACCCAAAAAGCTCCGTTTGTTGTTGTTGTTGTACCTTCGGTATAAACTGACGACAGGTTGGTTATAGAATAATATCAATCGACGTGGATAATGGTATGTTCATTTTATTTAATTTTTATTTTTTAAACGACAACAGTTAAAATCTTTTTTATTTATTTATTTTTTAACCCAACCCCACCCTCCCAAAAAAAACCCAAAACAAACAAACAAACAAAAAAAAAAAACTGCTATAAATACATTTTTTTTCTTTGAGAGGTTTCACAACGATCAAACTGTATGCCACTGTTTGTACGCTGAAAGTGAACGACACACTCGGTTGTGTTATAAAAAAAACACGCACTCCTTCGATTTATACACACACACACTCGCATAGTTCGTACAAACACACACACACACACACACACCAAAGACACAAAGGCACAAGGTATTGCTAATGTTGAGGACGCATTGAAACATGATCTAAACAAACGTATGAATGTTTTTCTTTCACAACAATCATCCTTGTTTTTCTTCTTCTCCTCACAGTAAAAACAGATGCTTCCTCTTTATAGTTAACATGCAGACACACACACACACATTCACACACCAATAGTAAACAAAACCTTCTGATCTACAGTACCTACAACAGGTACACCATTTGGTATTTTAGCGCAGACAGACAGACAGACACAGACAGACAGACACGCTCCGGTTCAGCCGATGTGTAAGACTTCCAAAAAACAGAGAGACGATCGATCGTTTTACGTACAAATCTTAGAAAAAGCTAAAGAGAGAAGGTTGTATAAAAACAACAAAATAAAACAAAAACAAAAACAAAAAAAACAAACAAAAAAAATTAAAATAAAACGATGGAGAAGGAGAAGATAAAGTGGAGTCAGGGCGACGGTTTGCAAACCTGACCAGACAGAGAGAGAGAGAGAGAGAGAGAACTTGAAAAGTTGTCAGAAATATTAAGAGCTGCTGCTCTGGACTTTTTCAAGTACTGAAACTTTTACTAGACGACCGAGACCGAGGAGCAGGCGGGAGGCGACACAGGAGGAGTCGGCGTCGGCGCCTGTCGGATCCAACATGGACCAATAATGTCAGAGGAGGTGGGACAGGATGAAGGATGCGGTTGCCGTAGTGATGTGCTTAAGGAGGATAAAGACAGACGTCTGTGATGATGATTTATTCCCCCCGTCGCTCCTCAAACGCATAAATTAAGAAGATTCACTCTTAATTCTTCATCCTCCTCCTCCTCTTCACATCCTGTGTGCGTGTCAGTTACCAGCCTATGAGGTTGGCTTTGGCCTTCTCCGTCAGCTTGCGGACTCGTCCTTTCGAGGAGGTGCCAAAGGTGATTGACGAGTCCTCAAACAGCAGCTGCCTCTGCTCCTCCTCCGAGTCCTCCTCCATGTACCAGGCCGACCGTCGGCCCTGGTTCCGCGTTCGCATCGATCCTCCTGCTCCGTCTGCGTCCGTGTCTCCTTCCTCCTCTCCTGTCGTCTCCTCCTGCTGCTGTTGCTGCTGCTGCTGCGTCTCCTTACGACTGGATCGTTGTGGAGCAGCCTGCGGAGGAGGCGTCACCTCCTCGTTGGTTCTCCTGCTGCTCCTCCTGAGCGGCGACGGCTCTGGTGACTCAGGAGGAGGAGGAGGTGGAGGAGCAGGAGGAGGAGGCGTTGATTCGTTAGTTCTTACAACTCGAGGACGACCGCGTCGTCTCGGCGTCTGCGTCGCGCCGGAGTCCGACAGCACTGATGTTTCCTGCGTGGAGGAGGCTCCGCCCTCGTCACCCGTGGATTGGTCGAGGTCGTCGTCGGGGGTGGAGCTCCGGTGGTTGCCGCTCCGTCTCATCTCCTCCAGCTCCTGTTTGCTCTTCCTGCCTCGTTTCTTCCCCGGAGGTCGACCTCGCGGTCTGGAAGGACTCGCTGGAGTCGAGGCCACCTCCTCCGGAGGAGGACTCACCGGCGCCTCCACTCGAGATTTCCGGCCCCTCCTTCCTACGCCCAGAGTCATGTGACTGCTGTGGCCGTTCAGGTGGACTGTGCTCTGAGTTGGCGGGCTGGCAGGAGAACCTGATGGAGACACGGACAGGAAGCGGTAAAATATCAAATCTTTTAATTCATGAGGATCTTTGATGATAAATAAATAAGTGACGTCTTCTTACCCGGCGTGAGTCGAACAGGAGTCCTGAGTTTCCGCCGCGTGCTTCCTCCTCCGCCGCTGCTTTCAACGGCCGGAGACGGCGCCGCCTTTTCAGGAGCCGTGCGTCGACGTCGACACAGAGTTGTGAGCTCTCAGAGAACGAGTCGACTCAGAAGAAGCTGATAAATAAATAAATCAAAAAGAAACGATCACTGATGTGAACTGTAGAGCTGCAACGACTAATCGTTGAAATCTGAAATAGATTATTTTCTACTGAAATCCATGATTAAATTAGACACATGGCTGCGTCACCCTGTCGTTTATCCTCGTCTGTATTTTAGATCAGTAGTAAAGACAACATATGTTTGTTTATTGTGATTCTGTTTTACCCGCCGTGCTTGTCATGCTGCTCGTTGTGTTATGTGAGGAGGAGGACGATGCTGCGGGTGGAGAGTTTGCCGTGTGACGCGCGGCGCTCCGCGTTCTTCCCACCGCCGGCGTCTCCGCCTTCCCGTTGACCATCTGCGGCGGCTGTTTCACGGGGACGCTCTGTCTCAGGGAGGACGGTCTCGACGGAGGCGGTGACGGCTCCTTCTTCGCCGTCACCCTCGACGAGACGCGTCTCTTCCTCTCTGGACTAAACGCAGCGTTGGAGGAGAAAAGACATGAGATCAAACCCGACGCAGCCCGGCGCAAAAAAACACGTCAGCGTCCTTCCTCCCTACCTGGATGCGGTGCTGCTCGCCGGTGACTCGCTCCTCCTCCTCCTCCTCTTCATGGCGTGACGCGTCTGTCTGTCCGTAGTGTGTCTCGTCTGTCTGTCCGTCCCCTGCCTCGTCAGTTTGTCCGTCAGACCGTGGATCGCCTTGTAGTCGGCGAGGATGGAGCTGACGTGCTCCTCGAACAGCGCAGACAACCTCAGACTCATGCTGTAAATCTGGAGACAGGAAAAAAAAAAGGCAGGATTTTATTAATGAATCTATTTTATAATGATTATAATATATTTTAGTTTCGATGTGTGTGTGTGAACGTGTGCATGTCTCACCCGAGACTTCTTACTGGGCGTGTAAGCTTTGGAGTTGCTGAAAATGAGTCGGACATCTTTGCAGAGCTCAATAGGAGACTGATACTTTCCTTCCGTTAACGTGTTGAGGACGGTGCCGAAGTCCATCGGAGAGTCGACTATTTGTAAATAATCCTGAGAGAAGCAGAGCGACATTAGGACGATGATAGTTACAAGCTTTAAAAGACTGATGTGAAGGAGGAGGTTTCAGTCTGACTGAACTGGAAAACTCCTGAACTCGTTTGTTCACATTGTTTCTCCAGCTCTTGGTCAGGGAGCTGTTGGTAGGATTCGGTTCACACAGACTCTCAACTGTTCGGGCCAATCAGTGAACAGAGAGACGGCTGAAGGCGATGACGTCATCAAGCGTTGAAGCTCGAGTTTTGAAGCGAAACGTAAGTTGAAAATATGTGCGTTAACGAGCGTTCACGCACATATTTTCAACTTATTCTCAACTGCTACTTCCCTGGAATGCCGCTAATATCCGGATAGCTCTAGATGTGTTCCGGCATGTTCCTGCTCGTAGCGATTGGTTGAAGCAGAAAGTGTCCGCCACCGTGGAGCGAACGTATGCAAATGGACGGGTTTGGGATGTTTTGCAAAGTTTTGCAAAGTGAAACGATGTGAAAGCGTCTGATGCATCAGGACTAGACTAGAGACTAAAAACAATTCCTACTCTCCTTTATAATTAAATTGAACTGGAGCCACTTATATTGCAGACAGACGCTGTAGAAAGGCTCAAGCATCAGAGAAAGACGAGTTAAAACTAAACAAATCCACCCTGAGAAATCACACGTAAAGAATTATAGTAAATTAAATAATAATGGTTGGTACCGGATACTCCTGCAGGTCCACCGGTTCCCTGAACGGCTCCGAGTCTTCACACTGGAAGATCAGGTCCAGCAGCTCCTTACAGCGCCCCCTCCAGGCGTGAGGGTCGTACGACGGAGGCCGAGTTCGCAGTTGTCGCTGCTTCGGTCGACGACCCTTTATTAAAAAATGAAAATAAAATAAAATCAATCTTATTTTTATTTTAAATTTAATCAGAAATGTCTTTAAAAACGCCGTCAGTTTGAGATTTTACTTTATGGTTTCGTGTCGATGTTCCAGGAGTGTTTGTATCTTCGTCTTCTTCTTCCTCATCCTGCATTAAAAATAAATAAATTAATAAATAAATATAATGTCTATTGTTCTCAAACAAGCTGCTCTGAAACAAAATTTAATTATTTCAAGTTTCCAGTTTGATGCATTATAGAGTCTTTGAACACAGATTAAATTATGTGACCATCCTGCAAAACAACAAAGACAAAAATTTGGTCAAAAGTGATTTAAGACCAGAATGTGACTTTAAACTTCCTGTTTTTTTTACCACATTAAAATGATCATGTTTAACAGCTGAAGGCAGCGAGCGACTAAAACAAGGAGTCAGACCAGAACTAAATCCAGCTCAATTTGATGAATAAACTTCAGTTTTTAAATCACAGAAAATCAACTTGACAGAAGCTCAATTTCACAATAAAGGAAAGAAATAACATCTAAACAGGTTTTATTTGTCAGAATACGGAAAATAAAACTATCTCGACTTAGTTATGTTGCTATAAAATGCAAAAAATAAGGAAATCAGCTGCATCAAACTGTTCATGCTTCATTGTTTTTGCCGTCACCGTCATTTAAAGCAGATTTTTATTTGATACAAATATCACATTAGCAGCTTCTGAAAAGGTGAAAGTGAAAGTTTTTCATACAAATAAATATATAAATGATGTTTTATAACAACAAACGTCTGATAATTTGATCTGCGGTGTCACATTGTGATTTTAAAATGTTTATATGTAAACAAACCTCATCTTCTGAGTCAGAGAAAGTCGTCTTCTTCATAGTCTTATAAAGGGGCATGAGGTCTGTCAGACTTTGGTCCCTGAAGAAGAAAATAATAAAATAAAAGAGCAGAAATAAATCTGAAACTAAAAGCATCAAAGCACAAACACGTCACTCTTTATATCCGATTAACATTCGGTTAATTATTGCCAGGAAGTTGATGTTATCTTCCTCTAAAACAACAACATCATAAAGGCTTTTAAATTAACAACGTTGTACATTTGAAACACTCACTTGATAAATTGCAGCATGAGGTCAGAGACGAACTTGGCGGTGGTGACGATGAACGATCCGGGCTCGTTGAACGTCTGAGCGTTGTGCTCGATGTAACGAACCTCCCACATCAGAGACGACAGTCGTCTGAAAGGAAAAACACACGATCAGATGGTTTGATTTTAACTCAAATGTTACTCAGTTTGCAGCTTCGTGTGTGTGTGTGTGTGTGTGTTTTTACCTGTAGAAACGGTTCACAAGCCTTTGGCGTATCGTGCTGAGGTCAGTGACGTAGGCGACGACGGTGCAGTAGGTGGGATAAGCCTGGAGGTCGACGGGGAAGGCAAACGGTGCTGCTACGTCTGAAGACAAGAGGATTATGTCAGAGAAACACCAGTGTTGTATAGTAACTACATAGCAACACTTCACTACTGTACTTCAGTATGCGCTGGGAGTGTCTGTACTTTAACTTCACTACATTTTCTAACTTAATGACACTTTTCCTCTGATCCATTTTCAGCATTGAGCGACAGTAAATGTGGTGTTTTCACTCTAAGTCGACCTGTGACTGTTTAGACCATCAACACCATGTCTGAGGGTTGATGGAGGCTCCATCTTAAAGGTGGATGATGGAGAAATTTCAACAATATCAATATCAAACACACATTTACATTTAAAGAAAAAAGAACAACTTTAGTTCTTTAGTTCAGACTCATTCATTGTCTATGAAGATTGTTGTAGCTCCATGTTTTAAAGTGCTGGATAAACTTCATAATATTCTTCTGTTTTAATAACATGTACTTGTACTTTTACTTTCTACACTTAACTACATTTACTTATAGATTACTGTCATACTGAAGTACAGTAAATACTAGATACTTTAAGACTTTTACTGGAGAATCATTCTAGTGACGACTTGAACTTCTACCAAAGTTATTTTATTCTACTCTAGTGTCTCTACTTCTCCTCTAGTTGGACTTATATGTACTTTATAAAACACCGGATGAAATCTACGAATTTTCATGTTTAAATATAAATAAATTCACATGATAATAACGTAAAGGATGTGAGGGTTTTTGTCTTTGCTTTTTGTGTGCACATCAGATGTTAACTCGCAAGTTTTCTAATTATTCTGAACTAAATTTAGCACCTAAACAAGTTAATACAAATCCTTTTCTCGTGAGCCAACTGCAGCATGAAGCGTAGGGGTAACATGGGAGAGAGATCTGGAAGGATTAACTGCTGTTTGTTGTCACTTTTTCCTGTGTGTTTTGTCCATAAACTGTCACTAGAGGGAGCTCTCGCATCAGTTTTTTTTGTTCTTTGCCTTCATCGGGTGGATTGCAGTAACACAAAGTCTGTGCTTAATATGACATTACATCACTTGACAGGAATTCAAGCTAACACCTAAATATCTGGCTCAACGTGTTCGCAGCTGATTTCTTTGAACATACGATCGTCGGCTCAGCGGTGACTCACGTCTGCGCAGTCGTGCTGACGCGTCTTTACGAGAAATCTGCCCTCGTGGCTTAAAAGTCACATCCCTGCTTATGTGATGTAATTGAAGAGGAGAAAGGAAGAGGGGAGGGGGGTTGATGATGTCATACCGAGCGTGCAGAGCTGGTCGATGGCTTTGATGATGCGTTCGCATTCGTCTGCGCGCATGCGACAGCCCCATTCGCCGTCTAGAGGAACGTAGAGAAGATCTTTCTGCTCGTCCTCCGTCAGCGGGACGCTCATGCCCAACTCCTCAGGGAACGTGGCTGCACCGAAGAAGAAGAGTTTGAAACTTAACGAAACTAAAAAATAAAGAGAGAAACGAGTGTCGTGATGTGGATGTTTTTGTTTTTAACCCACCATCATCAGGGATGGGCTCCATATCCCAAGGACTCATCTTCTCAGTGTCTCCGTTGTCCCAGCTGCAGAGAAACAAGAGCTGATATGAATCGTCAACATTCATCATCGTCGTCGTCGTCGTTTCACAAGCTTTTCTCAAATAATCTGTGACCATGAAGAACTCGGCACCGAGAGAAAGAAAGAAAGAGAAGGAAAGAGAGTAAATAAAACAAAATAATAACTCAAACAAACAATGAGCTTATTAGTGTTTTGATTTAAGGCTGATTTCACTCAGATGAACTCAGTCCCCTAAAACTGGACCAACACAAAACAGACTCAGTTGTGTTTGTGTTCACATTCTGAGAGAGGACTGGGTTTCTCTTTCTGGTCCACTTAAGCTGTGATGGGGTCTCAGTCCTTCACTGCTCGGCATTCTGGGTAGTTTTCACCCAGGTCATAAAACCAGGGGAGGTCACAGAACCACATCAGACCCGTTTTGTAGAGTTTTTTCCTGTTTTTTTTTCCCCACACAACCCCAGAAAAATTAATTATGGCATTATAGTCTTGGTTTCACAATATTATGAATGAAATGTGTTTTATTTGGAAGCAACTACTGGTGTGATTGACTAAGCCAACTTATGGTATCAGTTGCACTATTAGATGCCTTATAGCTGCTGAATCCGTCTCATCCACTAGTCCCTGCTGCTGCAAATGGGCATTAGAAAACCAATCGGTGCACGTTATAAAAAAATGCCCTGGCTTTTCCCTGCGATGCCGCCGACATCGCCCCCATCAGAAACTGCTCCTGCATAAAACTGTGCAAAAAAAAGGCGAAGAAGACTTTGAGTGCTTTGTGTGTTGTTAAGAGTCTTCACATATGAGAAAAAAAGCTCAATTTATCAATCTGAGTTTGCTTTAAGGGCTGAAGGGGACCATGTGTGAAAACACCCTCAAATGACAGTGGTGTGAACCAAAACAAAAAGGGCGACGTTTAAACAGCGTCATCGTAAATATCAAATCATCCAGGAAAGTTTGGTCAAGTTCCAGTTTCCGGTTAAAAAAAAAGAAATGAATGAATGAAAAGATCATCATTTCTCTCGTGACGTGTCGCAGTTTTGTCATGTTGCATTTTATTTTGTTGAAGTTTCAAACGTTTCTCTTCTTCACTGTTGACTTTGCGGTGCTGCAGCTGTGGTATAAAACTTCAACTACTGTCATTATCACATTTGAAACTGAAAAACATTGTGACACTTCACTTCCTTTTCCTCCTCAGCAGCAGCAACAGCAGCAGCAGTAAAAGAGTTTTTCTTAGTCCTGTTACTATTTCTGCTCCTTGTGTCTCTGCACAGTTTTTGTCATGTGGTCTAATGCAATATTTTCATTTGCTGATGCAACTCGCAGATAAATCAGGTGCAGTTGTTTTTGATGCTGAGGAACTCCTCCTCATTAATGCCAAAAAAAAAAGAAAAAAAAAGAAAAACAGAGTTACCATGTGGAGAGCGACGCTGAAACTGCAGGTTACTTTAAAATGATATTATGTTTTTAAAACCCTGCTGTTAAAAAAAACAAAGAAAGATGTGGTCGTACCAGACGTTGTAACACTGGAACAGACTGTCTGGATACTGAGACTGGTACGGCTCCTGACTCTCGATGGTCCCGAACCACCAGGCGTCATCAATCACTGATCGAAACCTGTCGCCTGCACAGACGTCACAATTAGATATTTTCACAAATTAGACTGTAAAGATTCACGTTGGCGTATCATCGTATTTTATATTTGTGTTGTCGTGGTTGAAAACAGTGAGAAAAGAGGAAAAGCAGCTGACCTATGCTCCACTGCCTCTTTCTGGCGTTGTCAAACTGCTGCCGCAACACCAGGAAGTCGATTACATCAGGCATGTCGTGGTATCTACAACGAAAGAGAAAGAGAGAGACACGTTTACGAATTAATATATACACGACAAACTCGAATCAGCGGCCGTATCTCAGTTTAAACTTCATTATGTAACATTAAGATCACTGGATTAAATGTAGCTATATTTAAAATTAACAGAATAAATTACTTAGTAAGAAAGTTTCACACTCAGCAAATGAAAATCTGCATATTACTCGTTAAAAAAAAAAAAAAAAAGGACATAAACGTGAAAAATGGAAAATTCATATCGGTGCACTTCATCTTAATAGTTGAGATGTGGGAGAACGATGTTGGAGGAATATAATTAGATTCTTTGTTCCACCCAAAATTAACTGAAAACCCTCGTCCTTGTTCAGACATGTTGGAGACAAAGCAAAGAGTTGTGAATTTAGATCATTTATTGTTTTGGAAATTTAGTTTTTTTTTTTTTTTTTTTTTGGTTATCGTTAAAAAAACGAAGCATGAACGACACATTTAAACTGATAAAACAAAAAAAGAGAAAAAGCATCAAGAGACGGGATAAAATGAGCGAGTCACAAGGACGAGGTGTTGTTCCTCTTGTGCGTTTGTTTGTACAGACGTTTTGCAACATAACATAACAAACAAACAAACAAACAAGCATAAATCTTACTTCATAGAAAAGGATCCTCCCGTCAGTTTTCCGGTGTCGGGGTCCAGGAAGGAAAGTTTCAGGCAACACAGCGTAGGAAGACCGACCTCGTACTTTATACCGACGATCTTCATCAACTCCTGCTCCTGAACGTCACAAATAAAGAAACAAATAATGTAAATAATCACAAAACGATACTAATTTACTTCCTACTTGTAGATTTTCCTCTCAGCTTTGTGCACATGTAGTTTGACAAATGTTGGAGCTCCAAGTTTTTTTCTAGACAGGTGCTTTAGCATCGCTGTGCCCGCTTGTTCAAATTACAAAAAAGAGAAGAGCTTCACATGCACTAGATGTACACTGTGTCTGCAATGCATCATGGTCCAGCATCAGACCGCACAGAAAATAGCCACTTCTGTCTCCAAACATGGGGGAAAAGAAAAAAAAAGAAAGAAAAACAGCCTTTTCTCTTTCAGAGCGATGAAACTTTGAACTCAGATAATATTTCTCTTTTAGTGAAGAGACAGTTTTAGGGATTAAAGTCCACATGAGAGTGGAAACAGAAGTAAAGTCTGTTACCAAACTAGTAAGACTGTATTATTTTTCCAACTGCCTTTTTGTTTTTAATCTATTTCTCAGGAAATTCAGCAACTAATTAAAATATTACACAACGATAATGTTGTGTCAGTATCTGGAGTCAAATATTTGTTGCTTATTTATCACAGAAGTTGTGAAACATAGTTTAAAGTTGTAGTTTTTTTATGTTCTTAATGAACATCATTACCAACTGGTCTGTATTGACTTTTGTTGCATGGCTCTGCTGTGATTTTTCTCCTCAGCGGCTGCAGCCTCACAAGCAAAGAGACAATATAAATCTCCAGAAACACAGGACGTAAAGAGCTCTGTCTCTCGTCGGAGAGGTTTAAATCCGTCTTTGTCAGATTGTTCCTCACCCGTAGCTCCATCTTGTGCCACGGCTGCTTCTTAGGATTGATGCTGTAGATCTTTTTCTGTTTGGCCATTTCCACGTAAGCTTCGTGGCCTTGTCTGAAGTAGTAAACCTGCACATGAGAAGACACAACATCCTTTTTAAATGAGGCTTGTATGTTTTTCCTGATACATGTCATGAGCGTTACAGCCCCGCGGGGACGCTAACTTTCACCGCGGAGACACACGTGTCGAACATGTGTCGAAGACGTCGTAACATGAAACAGACGGCGGCGTTTACCTCGTCTCCCATCTGGGGTATGTAAGGACACCTCCTGGGGACCGTGTCCGTGATCCAAGCGGAGGGAAGCCACTCCTCCAGAGTCAGCCCTTGCTCCTGAAACTCCGTCCTCTGATCGACACGTGACACAATAAATCAAAGCGTCACTTCACTTCCTGTCGTTTCACAGTTGTAAATAAAACTTATCTACTTGTTGCTGATCACAAACCTTCCTCTTCTCCTTTGGCTTCTTCTTCTTTGGTAATGCGCCGTCTTTGTCTGGTTTGTCTTTCTTCCTCTCTTTCTTCCCGTCTCTCTTCTTCTCTCCGTCTTCCTCAGAGCCGCTGCTCTTCTTCTTCACTTTAACGCTCTTCTTCGGCGGCTCCAGGTTGATTCCTGCATCGGCCGTCCAGTCGGAGTAGTCGCTGGAGTAGTCGCTGCGAATACAACGCAGGAGTTGAGATTAAACACAAACATGTATCTGCTTGTGATTTACATATAACTGTGGATGCATCTTACCTTGAACTGCTGTGATCATCTGGCCATGGCTCCTTCTCTTCTTCCTCCTTCTCTTCTTCTGACGAATGTCCGTTGATTTGTCGCACTTCAACCTCTCCCTGAAAATAAAACAAGTCAATTTTCTGTTTTTAGACTCAATTTTCCTCCAGGATTTTGTGAAAAATAGGAGGAACAATTTTATAGGAAGTCGTCTTTAGAAACACACGTTGTGTCGCTTCACTTTTAAAGTGAAACTTTTTATCTTTAAAAAGGGAAAAAATTGCAATTTTGACTTTATTGCACCAAGACACCTTAAAACGCCACCTAAATCAGACAAATAAAGCCGCAACATTTTCAAAAAATGCCAGTGAAATCCTGGAGGAACTGACTTGATGACAAAACAAGCCGCAGCAGTGATGCATCTACCTCTGAGGTGCTGTCATCGTCGTCTGCTGCCTCGGCGCTCTGTCGACTCGTCTCCTCCATGGCGGCACGGGTCTGGTAACCGTGGTTACCTTGGCTCCTCCTCCCTTCATCGGTGACACACTCTGATGTGGGATGAACCTGCAACACAAGAGAATAAAACGACTGATATGAAAGACGGAGATGAGAATAGCTCAGATGATGTTACAGCTCAGAGCAGAACGATCATTAGAGACGAGTAGAAACAAAAATGAGAAAATAAATTAAATAAACTGAGGTTATGTATATATGGTTTACATGAATATTTTAGGAGATGGTAAGATGTGAACGTAGGAGTTGGACCAAACGACTATTTACTGTAAATCTACTGCATCACTCTTAAGTCTAATCGACACAAGTTGAGTTTAACAATGATCTCCAGTGGTGGTGTCTGGTGGACTTGGTCCTCTGATGGTTGGTGAATCATCAGTTAATGATCATAATGTGTGAACAGCCCTAACGACTCCATCAGAGGCCGTCGGGACCTGGTCTGAGACCGGGACTGGATCTGTCATGTTAGAAAACTGGAGTCTGAAGAGACTGACAAAGAGCGACAGCCAATCAGAGGAGGGATGTGAGATAAATGCTGCTGCCGTCTCACTGATTCACTCACAACCACGTTTAAAAGTCTGAAGTTTTGACACTTTTTGTTTCATTTTTATCCAGATGTTACCCGGTACCGGGGAGGTCTGTCGCTGATTCCAGCTCCACCATGAAAACCGGCGTGTTGCCATGGTGATGTTTACACGCCGGTTTAGCGGTTTAGTCTGTGTCTGAGGCAGCTTCTTCACCGGTGCTCGTCAACAATAAACGGCTGTAAATCACGGTGAGAAGCAGCGGCTACATCCTGTCTAGTTCACGTGACCAGACGTAGAGTTTGGTGACGTCACGGTGTGATCGGGAGTCAATCACTGACAAGTCTTGTAGTGTGAACACTACAGGTCTCAGACCAGTTGTTGAGACTCCACATCATGGGAACACAAGTTGAAAATGATCACATCAGAGACTGAGACTCACAAACCGTTTGTACAGTCGACTAGTGAGAACGTCAGATCGCAATTGTGACCCAAACCCAAACCCTATTCCCCCCCTGGTATCAATAAAGTATTTCTGTGTTTATTTGTTTGTGATTTTCTTAGGCAGGATTACGAGGTGTAGCCAGAGGGAGTGAGAGCGTCTTCAGTAGTTTGGGGTTCAAAGTTGCTTCACAACGTGTTTCTGTTGGTTTCATCACCACGACTGCAGGGGTTTGCAGCCAAGTGTGAAGCGTCTGGGATCAGAATCAGCACCTCAGAGTCTCAGTCAAAAGGTCAGGAGGTCACTGTTATCTGGTGGAAATGACTTCCTACTGGTTTCTGGCCCTAGTGAAAGGACTTAGGATGGAGGAGGAGGTATTTTACTGGACCATTACTGTAGAAATGAGGTCAATTTTCACATTAATCTCCGGTCTAACCCTCAGATATTGTCACATTTTTTGGTACCGACGGAGAGTATGAGATTGAGTTTGTTCTGCCTGGTGGAGACAATAAGAAGAGCTCAGGGAAAACCCTAAGATACTAAAGAGAAAGAAAATATCTCATCTTGCTGGGATCGCCTCAGGATCCCCCTCAGGAGAAATTGGAAAGGGGGAAACCTGCTCTACTTTGTCTGGCCTGATGCCGCTATGACGTAACTCCAGAAAGAAGTGGATGAAAATGGACGAATGGACAATCAAAAAAAAAAAAAGAAACACAAATACACTTAAGTTTTAAAGTTTAAGAGATAAGAAATTATATGAAATAAAATATCTTTTGTGTTGAATTTGTGTAACGTGTTGATTCTCTTACCCTGCTCTCTTTGGGCAGAGAGTGGATGGTGCGTCTCCTCCGTTCTGATTGATAAATATTAATTTCCTCTTCTCCTTTAGCCTCTCGCCAGTTCACCTGCCTCCTGCACAAGAACACACAGATACATGTATCAGGTGAATTAAAGCCTCCACTTCCATCTGTGTGTGTGTATCTGTGTGTGTGTTTTACCTGACGGAGGCGTCGTCCAGCTCTGGGACCAGCACCCGGCGGCTCCAGGCCACCAGGTCGCCCTCTGTGGCCATCTGACTACGTGGAGCGTTGCTGTGCATCTGACGGACGCCTTCGATCTGACCGCTGCGACGCAGACCGACGTTAGGAGGCGAATGAACCTCGGTGGGCGAACCGACCGAACCTGAGGAGGAACGACGACGCAGAGGAACGGGTTCGAGTCAATGTGTTGTTGTCGTCAAGTGTTTGGGATGTTTAAATAGATTTAACCCTTTAAAGTCTGACACATCAAATAACGGCCAGAAAATTATAAAAAAAAAAAAAGCTGTATCTTTTCATATAAATTATTTTGTGTTTTTTGTTTCTTTATTTTTTATAAAGAAATTTATGTATTTTTAAAATTATTTTATTTATTTATTTTATTATTATTTCTTATTTTAATGTAATATTATACAATTATTTTGTTTGTTTCTATTTTATTATTAATTTTGTTTATTTTATGTTTCTATTTTATTAATTTTATTTCTTATTCAATTCATGTTGATCATATTGATAAAATGGTCACATAGCAAATATGATACAGTTGACAATAAAAGGTTAATAAAGGATTATTATGTTTTTTTTAATTGTTGCACATGATAGTTTTGTAAACTTCATCTCAGAAAGTGAAGACTAGGAGACAGGAAGTAGTCAGAGCTGCATCTAGTCATAATTTTAACTATTAATGAATCATTTTCTCGATATAAAAATCAAGAAAATAGTGACAAATAACCAAGGTTACATCTTCTACTTACTTGTTTTACCAGATCAACAGTTGTAAACTCAAATATATTAAAGTTACAGTCACATGAAATAAAAGCTAGAACCAGAAAATAAAGTCCCGCTGCAGGAAATTAGAGCTTAGATTAACAAGTTATGGACAAAGTCACAATAACCTCTGAACTTTGATCTTTTAGCATTAAATTAAAATCACCAGTTCATCTTCATCTTCAAAGTCAAAGTGATTATTTGGACCAAATGTGAAATGTGGCTGAAACCATCAAACATTAAACAAAACAGTTGTTGATTCTTTTTATGTTTATTGACTTGATCTTTTAATTGATTCATTGTTTCACTAAAAGCGTCTTGATTATATCATATCAACGACTCTAGTTGTAAAAAAACAGGCAGCCATTTAGTTATTTATGTGATGATACACGAGCTGTAAAAATAAAAAACTAATGAAATTTACACGGAGAAGAACAAAGACGCTGATTATCTTTGTCGTTAAGAAGCTGCAGCTTTTTTTTTTTTTTTTTTTTTAAATTAAGTCAGTTCAATGTAATTACTCAACACTGAGTTAGCGAATTACACCACAGACACATGGTGACTTTGATCAACTCAATGTTTTCATCACTAAACTTAAAACTTACTCAACTTGAGACTGAGATGCTCAAAAAGCTCATTTTGCACAAGTGGAGATAATGTATGTTGCATAAAAATGCATATTTAGTTTAATAACAAAGAGTTGGGAAGTAATTATTGTTATTATCATTATGACTAAGATTAATATTTCAACACAACTAATTGTAGAAATTCATCTAATCTGCTTTAAGCAGAAGTGACTGTAACACGCCTACCTCTGCCGGCTCGGACGTTCGCAGCCGTCGACGATAAAACGTCGTTGGTCCCGAGTCTCTGGTCTTGTTCCTGCTGCAGCCTCTGAATCATCGTATCCAGAGGACTGGGACCGTCCACCGCCTGCTCACTCACCACTTGGTTCAGACCTGACAAAGATCGAAACAGAGCAAGAGAAAGACATTTTAAAAACATAAATAAATAAAAAAGGGAAATGGAAAAAAAAACAAGAAGACAGATGGATAAGTTCAGGGTGGCACAATCATAAAGACTGTCACTGCCGAGTATTTCTATTTCTTTTTCTTTAGGGCAAAGAAAAAGAAAAATAATAATAACTACTCTGTGCACATCACAGTGCGCTACCACCCGCTTCAAAGGAGGGAAAAAAAAGGCAGTGGGGTTTTCCCAAAATCCTGCAGAGTCGACTCAATACTGAGGAAACGTTTTAAAAGCTGACAGCAGGGCAGGGTGAGGTAACATTACTTTATACACTCTGAGGTGAAACCTTGAAGATTCCTCTTTCTCTTCTCTTCATTCGTCTCTGCTGTGCTTTTCATTAACTACTGATTGTGTCTGTTTACATCCCTAAGACTTTAAACTTCCTTATTAATCCTGGGTTTAATTGCTGGAGCAGCTGCAGCTTTAGTAAAAAGAAATCTCCTTGTTTTGGTCAATTAATGAGCAGCATGAGTGTGTTTGATCAGCTGATAGACGACCTGCAGCGTGCACGATCCATCGATTAAGTACTTAACCATCCAATACTATTGATCCGTATCGTCTTATTTAAAATCAATTCTCGTGACATATGTGTTACTGTTTCTGTCCAAAGCTCCACCTCCTGCTGCTCCTTCCTAAACATTCAGTCAATGTTAGTAGCCTAGCGCCAGGCAGGTCACGACAAGTAGTCAAGAAAAAGATGATGAGGACGTTTAGTTTCCTCTCAGGAATAAATCAACGGTGTGGAAGGAAGGATTGTTTTAGGATTTCACAGAAATGATGAGCCAACAGACAAAACGCAGTCGGAGGTAAAAAAGTCATGAAACAAGGACCAACGTGTCCGGTTGAAGCACCTGAAGAAGAAGCAGCAGCAGCAGGACATTGACCCGCGTTAATGTGTCAGATTCCTTCTCACCAGCTTTGACCAGTTATTTTACACTAAAACTGAAAACATCTAGTTTGATTCTTTTTCAGTAAAAACTGGAGACTGGTTTTCATTTAGACGTCTGGGGAAGCTCAGAAATAAAATGATCAAATCATATTTTAGTTGTTTTTTTTAACTTATTGTGTTAAATTAAACTGAATTGTGACTTTGTGATATCAACAAACATCGTATTGTCGTCTAAAGAAGTGACATAATATCACATGATAAAACTTGTGATTTACACCTCGATGTACCTGACGATGTGACGCCCATCTGTGGGATCAGCTGCTCGTCCCTGCAGCCCTCTCTGCCTGGCACCAACCGCTGATATCTCGGAGGGTGGGGGTTTCCGTCCACGTCCACCAGGAAGGGAGGAGGCATGAGGTGCGGCGCCTGCTGCGTCTGCTCGTCCAGCACGTAGTTGTTAGCGTCTCGGATCAGCGGCCGGTAGTCGGTGTGGAAGAACATCTGGTCCGCTATCTGATATCACATTCAGTCGTGTTTTAAATTTAAATCTTTTGACACAGGATGTTTTGGATGTTTGTGTTTGCGTGTGTGTGTGATCTTGTCGATTTACTTTGTCGTATTTGCTGCTGGAACCGAAGCCAAAGATGAGCAGGTGTCCGTGAGAGTCTGTGGCTGCGAAGTGTTGCCCATCTGGGCTGCATTTACAGTCGAACAACGCCCCGTGTCCTTGGCCCTCGATCTGTCCACACGAAGAGAAGAAAACAGTCAACGGTGTAAAAATCACCTGAGGGAATTCCCACAGCGGTTTGTACGACAGACGCAGGCAACTCATACAAAAGATCTCATGCACAATTCAATAAGCAACATGACTGACATTTACCAGCGTTGCTCTACGAGATTTACCTTAAATAATAAATCAAAATAATACTTTTATGATCCAGCAAACAGCCAGTTTATGAGGCTGTCTGTGATTTTTTTTTTTGTGTTTGTTTTTTCCATCTCAGGTAAACAGCGTTTCAGGACATCAACAGTGAAATAAACAAACACTAAAAAAAGACGAGTGACAACCAGACGACCAGACATTGTTTCTGGGTTTTTTTTTTTTTTTCTCTTTTCTTTCACTTCCTTAACAGCTTCATTAAAACACACCTCTCGGTCCCTTATTCATCAGAAAGACTCATAATGTGCCAAATCCTCGGCTCTAAACTTTCAATCATCAAGTCGAAGAAGCAACAGTTTATCTCAGCTTAATTTAACAGAAAACTGCAGCTCATCCTTGAGTCTAAGTCGACGTTTGTAGCGATTCCCTCACGTCCGGTTCAAGAAAAATAAACGGGAAGTAGACAGAGCTGCAGCTAACCACAACTTTAATTATTTATGAATCATTTTCTCAATAAAACATCAAGAAATATTGAAAAATATCCATTAACATTTGAAAATTACATCTTGTTCATTCACATTTTTATTGACTAGATCTTTTAATCGATTCGTTGTTTTGCTAAACAGTAATTTGATTTGATTGGATATTTCAATGAATAATTGTAGATAACAGGTTCAGTTATTGATCTGATGCATTTCAAGAAGCAACAGTGTATTAAAGTGGATTAAACAGATAATTAGAGGTGTGTGTGTGTGTTTAGTGTACGATGCAGGAAGTAGTTTAACAGTGTAACAGTTATTTCTTGCATGTTTCGTGTCTGGAAATTAAAACTTCCATTTCCTCTCTCTCTTACTGAGAGTTTCTCTAACGTCTGGAGGGAAACAACAACCATGACCGTTTAAAAGAAGCTCATGAAGCTCAACATGCAAGCGAATAAAAGCTAAGCTAAGCTAAGAAGTTGTTAGCTACATTATCTCATCTTTTCCTTTTAGTTTCAAACTTGCATCTTTTTTTCTTCTTCTTCATTTCACGTCATTAAACAACAACACAGCTCGACATCGCCGTCGTCTTGTGATCCTCACTGAGACATCGGAGGCCGAGCGGCGCTCAGAGTGACTCACTTGTTTTGAGAATGTGATTAATGTGCCATCCTTGGTTGCCATAGAGACGCAAGCAGGAAATACAACAGCGGCCACAAATGATTAAACACGGCGGGTGAATATGTACAGAGGCATATGCACATGCGTGATCACGGACTATTGTACGACACACACACACACACACACACACACACACACAGGGTGTATTAAAGGACTGAAAAAATGTCATAATAGAGGTGAGAGAGAAAGTGAAAGCACACAGGAGGAGGAGGAGGAAGAGGGGGGCAGTTAGTGGGTGAGAGTGAAAGAATGTGAAACAAAGACTGACACTGGGAAACGAGAGGGAAAGAATGTGTGGTGGTGGGAAAGCTTCGAAAACAAGAAGAATTTTTTTTTTCTAATGAAAACCACTCATCTCTGAAGTCCAGAGAAGAAGAGAAAAACTTTTTAAAAAATTCTAACGCATGTATGTTTTTTGTTTGACAACCGTAACATCTGTGAGACAGACGACAGACAGACGAAGAATCAAATACCATGTTGAAGTACGAGCGGATCTTGACGCCTCTGGCCAGGTCCCATACGATGCAGTTCCCATCGTGCCCAGCGGAGAAAAGGATCCTGGGATCAAAAGGATGCGGCTCCAAGACGAACACCTCGTCTTCGTGACCCTGAAACAAACAAACCGTGACCATGAATGTTTTATTTTGATGCAAGAAACAAAATGAAACAAATTCATACAAAAATGTTCACATCTGCTTTTTGTTTTTCTTCTTCTTCTTTTGGCCTTAAAACTATCAAAAGTCCCCTGAATGCATCACAGGGGAGTTTCCAACTGTTCCAGTTGACAGATGCATCACCTCCCAGTAATAATAATAATCAGATCATTTTGAGTAAGAGACCAGGGATGGTGGAGAAGTGTGAAGAAAACAAACACATTTCAGGTCAGAAATGACTCTTGTTGATTAGTTGTGATGCTGCTGAAGGTTGAATGACGTCACTTGTGTCAGATTAAAAACGAGGTTCTTAGTAAAAAACGTGAGTCGTTTCATCGATGCTAATTTCAACCATGATGCTGCTACAGCTGCTAAACAATGACTGACAGGAGACGGTTGTAACATCTTTTATAGAAAATGTTGAAAATGTTACAGATGTGTAAGTTAGTGGAAGACGAACATGTATCTGTCATCATGACACACATTAACACACAGTGTTTCATGTTTGTTGTTTCTAACATCTTCCTGTTGTTGATGTGGATCAGCAGCTGCTTGTTTCATTCACATGTTTATTATCACAATATGTTGTTGAAGAAACTTCTTCTAACGTCAGGATCCACCACTGACACTGATCTTCATTTAGCATCAGTGGTGACGCCTTTTTGTTCTTAGTTAAACCACAGGAAGATGATCTAGTGTTGACACATGTGACATAAACTTATGTAGATGTAGATTTTGTGGTGTGGTTAAACAGTTGCTATTGAGGAAACTTTGTGTCTAAATTTAAAAAAACAAAAAAACAAAAACAAAAACATTCTGCAAGATACAGGAGCTGAGACAACAAGTGTTACAACCATCCCTGGTCTCCTCCAACACAAAATAAAATGTATTCTTGTATTTTATATTTTAAGGTGAAAAATCAATTAAACACAGTTTATCTTTGACTCGGCTGAATTTGAGAGTTTATGTTGAACCAATCAGAATCTGCCAGATTCATAATCAACCAATCACATCTTTGCCATCAAATTATAAATCTACCTCCTTCGTCCTCCTCGTCTCCACTCACTGACAATTTTCATGTCAGCCCAGATAGAAAAATCATTATAAAGTTTCAGAAGGACGTACGGCTCCTATATGACCCAAATTAGAGGGTGCAAAAGAAAACACAAAAGGACGCCAAAAATGATTATTGAAATCCAAAATATAGACATAACTGCCCTAAAAAGAGTCCAAAATCCACCGCAGTCAAGACAAAACCATTTCCCTTGTTTACCTAGTGTGGTTAAACCATAACTATGACGTAGTTCAACCAAAGACCTTCACCTGCTTCCTCTGAGACTAAATGAATCCAACAATGACAAACATCTGACAAACTACAACCACAATCTTCGTTATCTGGGAAAGTTCACTTCCTCATCTACAGAACCAGGATCAGGGTCTAACTAAGAGACTTTCTTGTCTCATTTTGCCCTAAAAGAAACATGAAAAAACTACTACAACTCATCACGTCGATCGCAGGAAGAGTTTACAGTTCGTTAATGAATCATTTGAGTGATGTACTGTTGTATTTTTTTGTCTCCTACCATCAGGATGTGGACCAGGTTTCCAGTCGTCGAGTTCCAAACCTTCAGCGTCAGATTATTCGCCGCCGTGATCACGGTGCCGTCGTGACGATCCCACGCCACCATGGTGACCTTCAGCTTGGTCACTTTGTCCTCTAGCGGAGGAGGGTTGTACTTCCTGTTGAGAAGATTTTTTTTTTTTCATTTTAGAGGTTGAATGTGATCAAACACTTTTTATTTAAATAGAATGAAGAGATTTAGAGATTTGTCTTTGTAAACTATCGATCAGAATGATGCACCTGTTCACTCCTGATAATGACTTTCATTTATTATCCTCCGTCCTTTTATCTTTTTATTTTAACCCCGCTAAATAGGAGCTAGATGATCTGACAGCTACGACCTAATCTCTTTGCAGCTTCTGATAATTATTCACAACCCCAGCTGTTGCATATGTAAACTGTGAAAATCATCACATTCGAAACATTTCAAAATTTTCTCGTTGCAATTAACTGATTATCTACTAGACTTTTCTTTTCTTTTTCTAAAATCATCAACCTGAAGATGTGTATTTTCTATATTATCATTATCATCATTAATAACCAGATTATCTGTATTTAACCTCACTGTTGTCGTCTCGTGCTTGTTGAGCTATAAAGACTTAAATAACCAGCCGGTGTCATCGCCACTCCTTCACTGTCACAGACATCCGCAGTAAATCTATATTCTGTCTGGAGCAGGTAATCAATCACTGTCACACTTCATGCCACAGGTGTGAAAGTGTTATTTGATGTTTTTTTTTTTTACTTTAGCTTAATTACCTGCACCTCACAGGATGCTGAATTAAGAAATTCAGATACTTATAATTGAACGAAAAACATTTTTTTGGCTTGTTTTAGTTTATAGCAGGGATCCTTCACATAAAATGGATCTGGGATATTTTTCTCTTTTTTCTTCCCAAATACAAAAAATGATTGATTTTTGTAAAACACAGTCTGACATTATAACCCGCAGGATCATTGCAGCGCACAGTAGTGAGCTTTAAGCACAACAGCGCTTGGTGGAAAAGCCAGACACACACACACACACACACACACACACACACACTACCGGGTAATTTGGTCTGCATGTCCAGCAGAATGCTTCTCCAGCCCTGAGGCTGCAGCTGCCAGATTCGTGCCGTACCGTCTCTGCTGCCGCTCACAAACCTACCGACAGACACACACATACGCACACGTGCACAGATATGTGATCACATAATCACACAGCAGCTAAAATGCAAATATAACACAAGCGTCTTTTTCATATTTCTACCATGTAACGACTGCTTTCATGTGCACACATCAGTATAAAACTAATTGTACGTGTGCCGCCGCCATCATTGCCGCTGCTTCCCGTTTACATAGACAGTCTACCTCCCTCGCTGCTGAGATTACAGCAGCCCAGGGGAATTACAGCTGAGCTTGTTTTTCTGCAAACTCCACATAGACACACATAATTTTACACTCAGCGAGTGTATATGTGCAGGCGTACGTGCATACACACTCGTGTGTGTGTGTGAGCATGTATCTGACAGTAAGTAACAGTGGTTTTTCTGCTGACACGATCAAGTCACATTACAGCACCCTGAGGTTCCATAAAAACAAACAGCAGAGCACACACAAAAATTAACTACATCAACAATAGAGCTCACCCACACACACACACACACACACACACAACCTGTGCAAACTCACCTGTCACTGCAATGTGAAAATTGGATGCTGTCGACTTTGTCCTAGGTGAGAAAAATACAGGAAAAAAAGTCAAAACAACGCAATGAATAACAAGCGTTTCCTCTGCCACTCTCCTAAAACCTGACACTTACATTGTGTATTACCAATTTGTTTGTATAAAAAAAAAAAAAAAAACAACTTTAACTCAGGGTCCAGTTACAAGATTTCACACCATCTCATTGTCTTCCTCCAACACAAACTTACAAATCTAACGGCTGAGGAAGACTATGAGATTTTTTTTTTTTTTTTTGCGCACGATTAAAACAAAACAAACTCAAACTCACTGTGTGCGACTCGAGCTCAGAGATCTTTTCTGGTTGGCCTGAACCGAAGTAGTACACCCTGATGATGTGATCCGTGCTTCCCGTGGCGAGGAACATACCACCTGGATGCACAGACAGGATGACGGATTATAATTAAAACTCTTTTCTGGCATCACAAGATCTATATATTCCACCTATATAAACCATCAAACTACGGTGAAATGCAAACATTTCTGCACGTGTGAAGAATCAAATCAAGCTGAGTTCACCTGCGCTGAACGAAGAGCAGATCATCTGGACGCCAGGTCTGGAACGCTCCGTGAATTTACTGGGCCTCTGACTGGACGTATGCACACGAATATGAAGAAAAATACAGTGAAACAACCACTAGATCTCCAGTCAACCAACAGTAGAAGTTAAATAATGTGCTGCATATTGTAGATTTTTCATCACAGCTGTGATTGAGAAAAAAAAAAAAAAAAAACGGTGTGAACCGTTCTTTCTGTTTCTCACCCGAACTTGAGCGTGCGAGCGTCCCACTGCCAGAAGCAGATGGTGCCGTCGGCCCCGGTGGACGATAGGTAGCGTTTGGAGCCGCAGCAGAGAGGAGAAAACTGCAAACGCCAACGATTAAGAGGTTACAGCTCATCATCGTAGACACTCAGACAGTTAAAACCCACATCGGAGAGAATGTATACAGGAGATAATAACAATTTAATGCTGATGTTGTTCAGAATTTAACTTGATATCGTATATTAATACCAGCGTTTTATTACATGCTGGAGATCAGCCAGTCGTGTCATCAATCGCCCATATGTTGCACATTTCTGCTTGACCTCATCTATTAACATGCAAAAGCTAAAGTTCAAAGTTTCATTTGGTCATAATCTTAATATTATATAATTCAAGTGGCCGTCTGTTACATAAAGTCGCCACAAAAGCATCAAAACATCAAGACTCAGACGCTCTGCAGGCAGACAGAATGTAAAAATAAACTAAAATAACCAAGGTCTAAAAATATTGTCTGTGTCTGTTTCAGATCCACTTTTCTTTCTTTTTTTTTTAAGCTACAGACAAACACCGTACCTGTAGTGAGGTGATAGAAGCAGCGTGTCCCTCCAGGACGGCCAGAGGAGCGCAGGTCTGTAAACACCAAACTCTGATCGTCTTGTCACAAGAACCGGCCGCGATCATGGTGTTCTCGTAGCTGACCGCCATGTCGGAGATCTCGGCGGCGTGGCCTCGCAACGTGGCCAAGAGACGGCCGTCGTCCGTCCCCCAGATCTTCACCAGGCAGTCGTCTGAACCCTGCGGGAAATATAAGAGATAAAAATAAACAGATAGTTTGAGACAAACACGTCCAGTTAAAAAAAAAAAAAAAAAAACGTCTGCAGCCTTAGCAGGAAAAAAAAAGAGATTATCCTACAGCATGACAAAAAAACAGTCAATCCATTTACATGCTGCCATTAAAGAGAATGACACAGTTTTATCATCTTTGGGTCAAGGACCAAGTGACACTCAGCGTTTCCCAATTAACAACTCGGAGGTTGGAGTCATGTTGTTATCAGGGTGTGATTGAGTCTTAGACGGTGTTAAATTCAGAATGAGACTTCCATTACGCAGCCTAAGAGAAATTCTCCCCCGACAAATTTGTTAAAATAGCCTTTTTCTATATATACTAAACTCGCATTAAACTTGCAGCAACATCACGATTGATTGGTTAATCATGACCAGAGACAGGCAGAGCAAAGCCAAAACCAAGAAAGTTCCCGATGCAAATGGAAACCTGAGACGTGAGTCCTCTCTTGGGAAGGCGCATGAAGAGACAGAGGTCAGTCTGAACACTATATTTACTGAGATAAAAAGTTTCCGACAAGACAACAAGCAACAACTGACAGAAATCAAAGAAGAGATCAGCAAAACAAAACGGCGACTCCATGAGGCCGAAGAACGGATGTTAAACACAGAGGAGAGGATACAAAACGTAGTGAAGGAATTAATAAAACTTCAAACCCACCTGGAAGCTAAACAAACGGACCAGGAAGGAAGATCAAGACGAAACAACGTTAGGTTTTACTCCGTTGCTGAGGGGTGTAAAAATGAGTCGCAATCAATGATAACCTTTGTGGAAGAGCTGCTGAAACACAACTTAACCCTGCCACCTGACATGGACCTCCGCATTGAAAGGACGCACCGCGCACCTGGACCAGCACCGCGAGAAGGGGCTCCCGCTCGATCCATTATTGTCAAGTTTCTAAACTTCAGAACTAAAGAGGAGATTCTCAGAACATTGTGGCAGAAGAAAGGCTTTATCTGGAACAATAAGCAAATTAATCCGGATAATGACTACGCACCAGCTGTACTTAAGAAAAGACAAGAACACTCAGAGGCGAAGAAGATACTGAAAGAGAGGGATATACGTTTCCAGACGCCGTTCCTGGCTAAACTTTTACTGGGTCTTTTACCCAGATGGAACCTGCCTTTACAACACCACAGAAGAAGGAGATGGCTGAGAGGGGGCTGCTGGTCACCGTACTCAAACCACCCGAGTCACTGATGGAGCAGATCCAGAGGCTGACATGGTCGACGGCAGACCAGGACCAGGACGGGAGCGTAAACAAGAGTCGGAGACAAATTAGATTGTAAACAATATCGACTAATCTCTGCTCTTAATGTGGACTATAAGATCTATACCTCAGTATTAGCTAGAAGAATAGAAAAAAAATCCTACCATCTCTTATCCATCTGGACCAAACAGGATTCATCCATCAGAGACAAACTCCAGATAGCATACGGAGGACGCTTCACATTATGTTGGAAATACATCGAAATAAAACAGAAGCAATGTTTATGGGATTGGATGCAGAAAAAGCATTTGATTCAGTCAGATGGACCTTCGTGTATAAAGTGTTGGGGAAATTTGGCTTCCACAGATCGCTTATTGATGCCTTCCAGGCAATATATAACAATCCCATAGCAAGGGTTAAAATTAATGGCAGCCTTTCAAAATCATTTATATTTGAGCGCTCGTGTAGACGGGGCTGTCCCTGCTCCCCACTCCTCTTCACTCTCTTTATAGAACCTCTGAGTCAGTATAATAGACAAACTGAAGGAGTCAGGGGTATAAATATAGCAGAATAACACAAATTATCATTATTTGCAGATGATGAGCTAATATTTTTGACTCAACCTTTAGTATCCCTACCAATATTAATGTCATCTTTGCAGAAATTTGGTCAATTGTGGGTATAAATTAAATGTACAAAAAAAAAACAATTTCTGACCTTTAATTATGTTCCACCAAGGAACCTATTAGAAAAGTATGGTTTAAAATGTGTTAATAAGTCAGTGAAATATGTAGAAATTATTCTTACTGAGGATATCACAAAATTATTTGAAGCTAATTTTATATTTCTTAATTACAAAAGTAAGTCAGATATTCTCAGGTGGAATCACCTGCCCTTCCTCTGTCTCACCTCAATGATTAAATCAATTAAGATGGTTATTTTATATCTTTTCCAATCTCTAACTATTGAAATCTCTTAACAACAGTTCATAGAATGGGACAAGTTAATCTCTTAATATATCTGAATGGGTAAGAAACCAAGAATAAAATATAAAGTAATGCGATTAACAAAAGAGAAAGGAGCCATGGCTTTGCCAAATTTAAAAGACAACTATTATGCAGCCCAGTTAAGACCTTTAAAACGCCTCTGCAATTCACAGCTCATTTGCAAGGTGGAAGGAAACAGAAGAGGAGGAGTTGGTGAGACTGCCAATACAAGTTATGGTTGCAGATAGTAAATTGATAGACACCCTTAGAGTCCAGATCAACCCCTGGACAAACACTGCCCTTAACACCTGGCAGGAAACAGTTAAAGGTGCAGAGGAAATATTGTGATGGTGTGAATAAGACACAGATTTTATCCCAAATAAAACTGTTGTTGTATCTACAGGGGAACATTTAAAAGTTTCGAGACACAGAGTGAATGAAGTTATGAACGAGGGATTGGAGAAAGCAGACAATGGTAAATAAATCAGGGAGTGGAGGTAAGATAATATCTAGATTATACAAAAGTTTCCAGGACTCTTTAGGTACAAACACCTTTCAACTTAGAAATAAATGGGAGAGGAATAGAGGATGTGTGGGGAAATATATGTATATCCCAGCGGACAACTACATATTCACAATGTTGGAGGGAGTTTGGGTGGAAAAATATCATGATTATTATTCTTCATCACCTCTGGCCAGAAGAGATATCAAGGTGTGAGGTTATGTGGGGCAAATGTGGGCAACCACAATCGTGAGTTTTGGGACTGAACAAAAATTATTTCATATTGGCAGGAGATTCATAAATACTTGGAAAAGGTATTTCAAGTCATTAATCCATTTAATGCTCTGACAATGAACATGGGTAACGTAACACATCATATTCAGACTAATAAAATATTAATTATTGGGGGAAAAAAAGCCCTGACTAAGAAATGGTGACGCTGCATCATCAGAGGACTGGTTTATTTATTTTTATTTATGATATCTACATAACGGAAAGGTTAACATTCTCTTTAAAATGAAAACAGAAACATTTAAGAAGATGTGGGAAAAATGGCTGAGGTACATCATCACACAGAGACCTGATTTGCTTTGATGGATCTAGGATCTGGATCTTTGATGGAGACTGATATAACAGACATATTTACAAGAATTAATGAGTTCGTGTGACGTTGTTTTAAAGATAGAGATAAAAGATAAAAATGAGGGTGTAAGTGTATGTATGTGTTATAAAAACCCATGTTTTGAAATTGAATGATAAAAATAAGAATAAAATAATTAAAAAAAAATAAATAAAAAGTTCAGAACGAACACATGTAAGAATCCAAAGTTCAAACACAAAGTCACATTTTCTAGATGCAAAAATCAACTTAATTAAATGCATTAGCTACAATAATTAGGTCCACTGTTTTGTTGTGTTTTTATTTGGCTTAACAGCAACATGCTGATATATTTAAATGATTTAAATAATAAATATATGATTTAAATTTGGTTTAAACAGGAGAATCATGCAAATGTTTCATCAGAGTCGGATCATTATTTGTTTATTTGCAACGACGCCGGTTCGTCATTTAAAAACAAAGAGGAAAAGGAAAACTACAGACAGACTGATTGGCTCGACTGAGGTTTCTCTGCTCGCATCGCTGAGAAGCTGAACTGTGATGTGATTTCACCTCACTCAGACTGAAGCGATGCAGAAGAAGAAGATAAAATCGTCTCAAACTGCAGCGAAACACTAAAGTTCACCGGCTGAGACGTCGAGAAAAAACTTCACCTGACGTCTCATTTTTGAGAAAAGCAGCTAGACAGATAACAAAAGCAACAAGACAGAGGAAGATGAATAAATCCTAATACATGTTACAAGTTAATTCCTCAAACATTTATTAAACCAGATTGAAAATTTCCAGATCGAGACGTTAAAATACTCGGAGAAGAATTTCTGGCGGTGATCCATCCTGCCAGAGGTTAAAATAAAATGTTTGTGATTCAACGCGGTGCTACAACCATCTGTGCCGTGATTAATATCTCAAAAATAAATTCTAAAAAGCTGTGACAGGTAACTATTATCAAGACACTGAAACTCAGTGTGAAGTTTGTTTCACTCAGAGCTGCGTTTTTTTAAAGAAAGAATTTGAACATTTTGCAAAAACTGATCGTCGGTGTTCGACTTGTAATGAAAATCAATCATTTCTGACGAACAGCAGGGTGAGGAGGAGACTCTGACAGTAACATCAGATTAGATTACAGGTAGCCGCTTTACACAACACGCATGAAAACGTTCAGCCCTTTGAAAGCTGCAAAACTTTCTTTAAAAAAAAAAAAGACAAGCATCCCTGTAGATTTTGTTTTTTAAGAGGAAAAGATAACAAACAACCTCCTCTTTTGAATAAATCATCATCATCATTCTCTCCTTCACCAGGAGCATAAAGCCTAAAAACTGGAGCTGTTATTTTCTGTGGACTGATCAAAACACCACACGGTTCCTTAGAGATTTAGAGAAAAAAAAAAAAAAAAACACCAAGGACAAATTAAAGCTGTGGCAAAATAAAGACAAACGATAAAAAAACCGACACAGCCAAAATGAGAAGACTTGGAATAAAGTTTCCTTGTTGCTATAGATGTGAAGTTATTCCACAGACACAAATAATCCATACGGCCGAGTCTAATTTGTCCTTCGCGATGGTCACGATAATGAGCTCGCAGCCATTTCTGAAGCTATATTACGCAAATCAATAAGCCTGTTTGCAGATCAATTGTTAAACAAAACTATGTGCACGTGTGCATCGATCACACATGATCACGGCCGAACGTTTAAGACTAAACAAATGAATCAATTAGTAATCAATCCACTGCAGCAAAGAGGAGACGAAAGGAAAGGAGATCCAAAAATAAAAAATATATAAATAAAAATGATCTTGTGATGAAAGGAGACAGCAAGGAAAAGAAAAAAGCTACAGAGAGAGAGAGAGAAAGAAAAAAAACAAGCTGAGAAGAAGAAAAAAAAAAAAAAAAAAAAGGGAGAAAGTGAGAGACTAAGAATGAATTTTAATTCTGGCACTTAGCCAGCGCCTCAGAGGAAACATTTTCTCCAGTTATGATGAGAAATAGCGAGAAGTGGAGGGAAGGGTGGAGGGGGAGAGGAGAAGAGACACGAGAGGGAGAGAGAGAGAGAGAGAGGGAAAGGAACAAAGGAGGGGCAGTGCAGAAAAAAGAGAAAAGAAAAAGAGAGAGAGAGATAACGGGAAAAGAGAGACAGAGAGTCAATCGAACCCCCACCCCCTCAGCAGACAGCCATTTTTAGAGATTTAAGAAGTGAAAGCTGAAAATGGTGTATAGCAGCAGGCTACGGTTGACTCAAGGATCCAAACAGAGGAGGCGACGAAATCAAATCAACATTATCTCCCTTGTTCGTTCAATATTTACCACATTGCCCGCGTTGTAATGTAAACTAAACCACATGGAAACGGAAGTGAACAAGACGAATTATATACAAGACACATACATAGTTCAAAGGTCAACTTCCTCCTTTTCAGAACATGGGAACTCCTCATTTCCACCTTCACCACCAGCTCCATAAAACAAACAATCAACATCATCTTAAAGGTTTGTATGCGTGTGATTGAGATCTCTCTCCTGCAGGAAGAACAGTGAGTCACTGTGTAACAGCGTCCCACCACGGTGAGGTAAACAATAATTACCTCCTACCACAACTGTTACAACAGGAGAAATACAGAAGCTCGGTCATCTGAACTTGTAACGATCAAACCCGAAAGCAACAAACAAACAAACAAACAAACACAGAAGCACGAGGAAAAAACAGCAGCCGTACCGTGAAGATGCGTCGTCCCGTCCTGTCGAAAGTGACGCAGTAAACGGACGACAAGTGTCCCAGAATCCTCTTGTGCATCTTCATGTGCTGGTAAACGGCGGTGGGAACCAGCTGCCGGAGACGGTAGGAACCGTTGAGCCGACGGCAGAAACTCGTACCCACTGGACGAAAAAAATTTAACAGAAGAAAAACAACTTGGTTTGGGAAAAAAAAAAAAAACCACACACTCACTGTGATTTTGAAGGAAATCAATAGCAACAGCACAGTCAAATGTTGCTGGCAGAAGAGATCTGACTCATGGACTGGAGATCAAAGAAACAAACAAAAAGACTAAAACTAAACCCAAGGTTTTTCTCACACACCGATATTCGGTGGGCTCCCGTAGATAATCGGCGGCTCTGGTGGTCGTCCACAGTGAAGTGCAGCCAGTGCTGAGCCCTTCCACACAACATGTTTGCAACCTAGAGACAAGAAACACAAACATCACTTGACCTCAGCTACTCTTTAATCGGCACATGCATGCAGTTTTGTTTTGTTATGCAAGCATGAACATTAAAAGAAACGTGTGTACTCACTCTTGGCGGTGCGGAGCAGGTTCTGCCTTCCTGCTCCCAACAGGCTGGTGAGTCCGGGAACGCTGGCGGGAACTTCCCTTTCCAGTAGCGGACAAACTCTGGTGCAGACCTGCAGCAGGTGGTCTGGACTGACGTGGCGGTAGAGCTTCACCTGAGCGCAAACACAGACACAGATCTCAAGTTTCTGACGCGACAAATAAAACGACAAACTAACAAAAGAAAGAAAAAGAGAAAATGTGTGTAAGCGTCTCTTTACAGTGACCCTGACTAAAGCAGCGGAGTAAAGAGACATTATTAGAAACTGAATCTTAATTAAAAATAAAACACTGGGTGGTGAATAGAATAAAAGGAATAGTTGAGTATATACAAGAAACTGTGGCCTGTGGACAAAAAGAGTTGTTTTCTGGCTGGAGTCCATTTAGTTTTAAATTCTTACACACACACACAAAAAAAAAAAAAGATATTTTCAGCAACATTAGGACGAAGCAGGAAAAAACAAGGTCACTACCCCCAAGTGCCTTTTTGGTCTGCTGAGTGTTTCAGAATTAAAATAGAGACAAAAAAAAAAGCCATTTTAAGAGCTAAATTATTACCGACTGCTTATTTAAAGTGAGTAAATATAATTGTAATGATTGTATTTTTTTTTTATTTAAATGAAAAGTAGAGAAAATGAGTTTACAGTAACAGTGCAGCAGGAGTAGAGAGGACGAGGGAGGGGGGCGTGGCGTGCGACATAAACATGAAGCAGAATGAAAGTCAGTGTCTGATTCCACTGACACATGTGGACACTAATGTGTGGCCTAGTTCAGAGGAAACACACTCGTATATGAGGCTGAAGCTGAGATGAAGATGAAGATGAAGATGAAGATGAAGATGAAGATGAAGATGAAGCTGAAGATGAAGATGAGATGAGCGACGGCAGCGTCGGTTGTGGATGAGATGGATAAACGTTCAACAGCAACGCAACTCAGACAAGATCTGTGTTTATGTCAGGTCGAAGGATTATTTCATTTTATTTTATATTATTTGTTGTTTTAATTTAAATTAAGAGACATTCAGTAAATCAGCTCAGTAATCAGTTTCAGACACATCTGATTTAAATATCCCAAACTGGGTCAAATAAGCCTGAAATTAAACAATTACTCCTCTGCCACAGACACACACACACACACACACACATATTCTCTCTATCCTTTTATCTGAACACACGCACGCACACACACACACGCACACACATGCAATTAATGACCCCTTAATTGCTTTCAACATCCTTGCTGGTTCAGAGACGTGATCTGTGTTTCTAAGCACATATCAGCGCACAAAGCTCTCTCAGGTACACACAGAGCCATGACAAACACACTTAAACACACACATACACACACACTGGAGTGATCTGTAATAACAATTTGCTCCATTTTACTTGCTTCTGAAGGGTAATGGATAACACTCAGCCAGCCACAGCCACAGCAGCAGCAGCAGCAGCAGCAGCAGCAGCAGCACATGGTCGCGAACACACGTCTGAACACACCTCAAAAACAAATCTATAAATATCTTTTATCTAAAATCTCATTATTATCTTTAAAATAAGCTTATAAGATAAGAAAATCACCATCATGTTGAAATCTGCTCATCAATTATGCCAAAAAACATTTAATCAATAAATTAATGCACATAAATTAATGCTAATAATTATAATTTCTGTCAAAAATAAACACATATTCATATGTGTAATGTGTTCCTGATTAATTCTACATGCAAAAATGCAATAATCACTCATCTAATTAATTCACCTTAATTAATTAGCAGCAATTAATAGCGTTAATTATTAGTAATATCATCAGGAATCAGCCTCGTAAAGCTGCCCAACCCCCTTTTTCTATATCAAGACATTAACATTAAACCTCGCAACAACACTAATCATCCTTCACTTCTGCTTCAAAAATAATCCCTCTTCTTAAATAAAATAATAATTAATTAAAACATTTTTTTAAAAAAATAACCCATCCGCAGTATTTTTAATATTAGAAATTATGCACAAAAGACAGGAGAGTAGAGCTGAAACGACTGGCTGATGGGAGGAGGAGGAGGAGGAGTGAACCGAACAGGAAGAGAAAGAGAAAACACACACGCACACACACTCACGCAGCCAGAAAACACACTGTCAATAATTTCTTAAACCTATAAATTTACATCCAGTTCAAGCTTCAATCGTCAGCGCCTCGTGTGTCGTTTCCTTTTCTGGAAACCATCCGTATTTTTTTTTTTTTAAAAAAGGAAAAAAGTAGGTCTTTACAGCTTTTAAAATAGGCCAGATTTTTTATTATATATTTAAAAACTTATTTCTAAAAAAAAAAAGAAATATAAATACATAATCTTCAGCAAACACAAGCTGAGAAACAAAAATATATATATACGTAAAGCGATGATTAATTCTCTCCACGCCCCCATGCGTAAAAAGGCGCATTTTTTCCCTCCTCAACGACCTCGTGTTTGTTTACATGACAATTAACGCGTCAATTATAACATTTACCTCTCATCTTCACATAATCCCAAGGCTCGGACCTCAATCTGCAACCTCTCACTGTTTCTCCAAGCAAAAATATATATATATATGTATAAAAGACAACCGTAAAAACCTCTGTCTCTCCACCAACCACTTCTCCAAGATGGTGAGCAGCAGCAGCAGCAGCTCAAGCTTTTACTGAATATACTGTTTATATTCTCTAAGTCCTGTTTTCTAACTCTTGCCCCCACTCTCTCTCTCTCGTGTGTGTGTGTTTTTCAAACCCCTCTCATGCACACACACACACACACACACACACACACACAAATCGTGGATCTTTTGCAGGACAAGAGCGCCTCCATCTCTCTCCTCTCCTGGCTTGTGGCGCAGGGAGTCCCTCCTCCGGATCCTGACTGCTCCTACACCACCACAACACTCATGACGTATCAACATTTCTCTCTCTCACACACACACACACACACTTTTTTTTCTTTTTTTTTGCCCTCTCTTCCTCCTTCCTTCACCAACCATTAAAACCTTTAAGACCGTGCACGCATGACTCTAAACACCGCACAACCAGCGGTTGCACATGTGGCCCCTCTCTCTCTCTCTCTCTCTATATGTCTCTCTCTCTCTCTCTCAGACCCGGACCACTTCCAACTACAACTTAAAAAAAAAACACAAAACAAAAAAAAACATACCTCACTTTCTTAACTGTGCAAAAAAAAAAAAAGTACCATTTTCTCCCTTCACCACCTGATTTAAAAATTGCGGGAAATTCAATTTTTATTTTGCTCTTCTAAAAACTTTTTTCCTCAGTTATAGAGGAGAGCTCCCTTACCAAATTTTCGTACGTCCCGGGGTGTTCCTGCCCCGTCCAGTCCAGCCTTTTGGGTAGCAGCTATGATGAGGGGGAAAAAAAATAAAATAAAAAAATAACTGTACGACCATGATCGTGCATTTCATAAATATATCATGTGACGCTTTAAAAATAGTAAATGATAAATCAAAAGAGTAAAAAAAAAAAAAAAAAGAAAAAGAAAAGCAGCAACATTACAAAGTACAAGTGCAGAGAGAAGCATCTCTCTCCCCGTTGCTGCTGACTGCTTACCTCCTTCTCCTCCACCTCCCTTATCAGGGTCTGAAAATAGGATACAAATACAAAATTACACCTCATGACAATTTCGGACGTGTAATATATTAACCTAAAATGCAAAATCACCAACCTCGGCTGCTTTTTGACACGGTCCAGCTTCTAGAAATCGGGCTATTAGGAAGTACAGTTCTGGTATGGTTGGAGGGGGAGAAGAGGACGGGAGCTGCGTTAGAAGAGGGCAACCGAGGAAATTGGTAGAGAGGAGGGGGGGTGGTATTAAAACAACCCGTGACATATTTCCGATCTCCTTTACTCACCAGAAGTCAACTGCGCGATGTGTGTACTGTCTGAAGCCATTTTGGTGTTGTTTGGCAGGGCAGCGCCAGAGCCTGTGTGGTGGGTCTAGGTGGCTGCCCTGTAGCTGTCACTGTTTATCCACCAGGAAGAGGCTGCCTCCATTCAGCTCCGCTCACATAAAGTCCCGGCTGCGTCGACGTATTCATCCGCACGAGCGGCAAATAGACCACATCGTGTTGTTGCATCCTACTAAAAATAACACGTTTTACTCCTACAAAACCAACCATAACCATTAACTATACATAATTTAAACCTATTAAGATTTTTTAATGGTGGTTAATTCTACGTTTAGGCTTGTTTATTTAACCCCCCTCCCCCTTCTTTTAAAAGCGCAAGCCCTAAGCGGAAGCCGAAGGACGTGTTTAACGCACGCCACCGCGCGAGGGGAGGTAGCAATGGCAGCCTGCTAAAAGGAGCGGACACACTGCTGCAGAGTGGCTGTTACTTCGTAGCTTTTAAACGGCATTTATCACGTCTTAACAGCTATAATCTTATACTAACATACATTTAAATTAGCTGCGGTTCGATATAACGTTAATTCTGTTAGAGTTTCCTTCTTCTTCTTTCCTGTCAGACGCGGATGTTAACTAAAACATGGCTACCGTGTTTTGAAATTTATAGCCGTTGAAACCGTTTTAGCTAGCTGTTATCAAATAGCACAGCTAGCTAGAATGCTAATAGTTTATTTTCTTTTTATTTTAAATTTAATCGTTATTATTGTGTAACTAATAGTTTTATCAAGCAATAAACACACCCACTCGTTCCTGATAAACCCCGGTTGGTTTTTAGTCGTGGGGAAGTCGTCCATTTCTCTTCCAAATAAACTGGCAAGGCAGTAAAATGGGGGAAGGGTTGTTGGAAGAAAAAAGACAAGAAAAAACAAGGAGAAGGAAAAAAGATAATAAAATAACAGGGAAAAAATTATCTTAATGAATGAAATGAAACCTCGTGAGTTACAAGAGATTTATTTAATAGCAACAAGACATTTAGAAGAGATCAAGAAATATTATTAAAGAAAACAAGTCACATGACAACACACTTAAGATGGCTGTGTGTTTTTGTTTTTTATACATAAAAGCAACACTAATAAGTTAATTTATGTAGTTATTTTAATTATTAAATAAAATTATACTACTATTTATAAAGGAGGTATATTTAATGTTTATTAAACAACCTCACAAAATGTTTTTTATTTTAATTTAATTGAACCAGGACATAATTGTTCTTAATTACGACTCAATATTAGCAAAGTGTTTATTTTATTTTATTTTTTTTTTTTTTAACTTCCTGGTTAAAGGGTTTGATTATTTATTTATTTTAAATAAAGGCAAAATAGTATAGTCCACCTTATAAGTAAAGGCCACAGAGAAGCAGATATTAAATAATGTTTATTTTGTATTATTATTATTATTATTTATGTCCTCCATCCTTTATGTTTTTCTTTTTTTAGTCCCAATATAAACAGGAATAGTATGAACATTTTTTTAAATAAAAGTTTAATTTCTAAGGACAGAGACTACTGATAAATACACCAGAAAGCAGGTTAGATAATGGTTAAATTAAAAGGTTAAAAAAAAAAAAAAAAAAAAAAAACTTCAATAACAGTCGATCCTGATCAATTCATGACCTCTTGTCTTGACTAAAAAAATATTTTGAAAGAAAATAAACAAAAAATATTCAATCAGCTTTAATGTAGTTTTGATGTTTACATATAAACACACGTAACTTTCTTTAATTTAAATAAAGAAATAAACATTTTTTATCATTTCTGCTCAGTTCAACATGTCGTCACTAACATTGTTAAATAGTTTACTTGCACTCTGACAGACTCTGTAGCGGATGTGTCCTGGAACAGAGGTGGGCGAACCTATTTTTATTTTTTGGGGAGGAAGCAAAAGACATATTCTGTCTTTTTCTGCATCTTTTTACGTCTACTGACCCCCTCTCCACTGGTCTAATTAGATTTGGTTTAGTTAGAGGTGATGTGAGGTCAAACGCTTCATCATTTACATATGACAGCATCTAGGTTGTTTAATTATAATGATTGTTATTTTATTTATTATAAACTCACATTTGAAGCATCTTTTAGATGTGTCAGCTACATTAAACCTCTACATCATCTTTTATAGTTTGCGGAAATAAAATAAGATAAATAGCAATGTTTTATTGTTTTGTTTTTTTTAAAGGCCTCGTCAATCAAGTTTAGTTGTTACTGTGCCGATTGACGCGGCCACAAGGAGGCAACCTCACTCTGTACCACTCAGAAGTCAAAGGTTATGAGAACTGAAGAGAAATTTTAACCAGTTACATTTTATTTTCCTGCAGGAATTCGTTTCATATCAGACAGGTGGCAAATTAAAGAAAAACTTGATTCTGTAAGCGTCTGAACTCTACAGGAGCTATGAAGCACCATGTTTCCAAATGATTTCCTGAGCTTTGTGTTTTATGTTTGATGTCGGTCGTCTGCATGGATAAAAAAATCTCCTATAGATGTTTAAGTTGAGTTGAGTTATCACACTCCTCAAATGACCTATAGAAAGATATTAAACCTACAAGGTTGATAACTTTACTTACACACACTGTGATGTTAAGTTATTGTCTGTATTAATCCTGTTTGTTCTGCCCTTGTAGCTCCACAGAGAGCTACAATGGATTTATCACCATTTTTCACTTTCATCATCATCTTGTAGCCATATAAGTCTGCATGTCTGCACAGGGATTTTAATTATCAATTTTTGTGGCAGTGATGGTGTTAGTGTTATATGATGTACGAGTTAAAAGGTGAGAACAACCTTACAAATGCACTTTTTCCTGCTGCTGTTACATCATATTAAATGAGGTAATTGGCCTCAGCAGCATGTGTGGTATTTAAACATCATCGCTCCACAGCTTAACATGTTCAAAATGGGAACTTGTCATTGATTTATAACTCTGAATGACAAGTTGAAGAGACTGTACACACACAAAAACACACGCACACACTGGCAAATGCTGACCTTTCACTTCCTGACACAGCAGTTGTATTTAACGTGGCCTCACGCCCCCGCCAACCCCTCACACACAGAGATGCACAGCCGTGGCTTTGTGTTGGTTTAAAACACTAAGTCATGAACACGTTAGAAAAGAAGCACACGCTACATGCATACACGTGCAGAGCTTTCCAAGTGACAAAAAATTACACGTGTAAAAGTAAACGATAACTTTTTTTTTTTTTGCACAAATGGAAATTACAAAAAGAGGAAAGACACAGAAAAAAACACTCAAACGTAACATCAACTTTTTCTTTTATTTCAAAATATTTTCCCAACAGGATGAAACTCAAGAAAAGCCCAGAGGGTCCAAAGCCAATAGAGCCGTCTAGAACAGAAGCACCACTCATTATTGCTATGTCACTCTGCTGCAGGACGAAGTAGGGTGGTGTTTAAAGAGGGTTTGGGGGGTGTTTTCAGGGTGGCGGCAGGAACAAAGTCAAACAAAAAGACCCACAAACACATTCGCTCCAGCAAAAAAAAAAAAAAAACACACACACACGTACAAAAAATAAAAATAAGGAGCAATGTGGAACAAAGTGGTAAAGATTTTATAAAAAAAAGCTGCAGATGTTCTCCATCAGTTGTTGTTGTAGCTCTTCATCGACACAAATCATCAACTTAACCATCGATTTAAACGACTAATTAGTCAAAGTGCCCAATAATAATAATAACAATCACCCTTTGTGGAGAAGAGTAACTAAAAATATCGTCAGAGCTATTTTAAAAGTCATAACAGTCCTGTTTAAGCCCTCCCCCTCCCACCTCCTTCAGGCAAAAATGAAGAACATCTGCAGCCCTGTGATTAAACCACATCATTCTGTCTTTTCTGTTTCTGAGGAAAACTGTATCGCAATACAGCAAACGGAGGAGGGAGGAGAATCGAGTAAAGACCACACTGTAGGTGGAGGAGCTGCGAACATATAGTGATGGTGGTGGTGGAGGGGGAATGAATGAACGGGGGGGGAGTAGGGTTGGGAGCTGCTGGTTGTCCGTCTCTACTATCACAAGTCTAAAAAAAATTCAGCATGGTACAAAAATCGTCAGTAAAAAAAGATGTTTTGCTGCCATGGAGTCAGAGGGGGGACGAGTCGGCGGACGCGTCCGTGTCTTTTTTTTTTTTTTTTTTTACGCCTTCTCCTCAGTCGCCTCCTCCGCTGCTTCAGTTACCTGCAGGAAAGAAAAAGTTTAGGTGATTTAAATCTCACAGGAACAGAACACAGTCTTATTCTTTCCGTCGCAGGTAGATTCCTCTGAGAATAACCTCAGAAAAACAAACGGCCGACCCACAACTTTCATCCGCTCTGCCAAAGCTCGGGCTGGCAGGTCCTCGGTGGGCGTAGACCAAATTTATTCTGCATGTAACTAAATCAGCTTTTAACCAGCTGGAGTATGAAAGGTGATCTCTCTCAATAACCTGCTGAATGTGCCACTCACTTGGCTGCACTTGGATTTAACTTGATGAGTCTGTTCCTGGAAGCATCTTTACTGAGTTAACTGTAACTTTATTCAGGTTTTTGATTGGCCGACATGACTTTTACAGTTCAGGTTATACGACCACCTGTTGATTTATAGTGAACTTGACAGCATGTTTTTTTTTTTTCTTGCATTTTCTTACAGAACGAGATGTTGTTTTTTTTTTTTCTTAAAACAACAAACGTTTTTAGTAGGACAAAGCCCATGCTCCAGATTTGAAGTGATTTGAGGTTTCAAATAACTTAGTTAAAGCCTGCTTCTTGGAACAAGAAACGAGTTTTGTTTTCAAGTAAACTGTTCTGTAAGTATTAAATTTTAAATCGTTCGAGGGAGGAAATAGGTCAATGGAGTTTCTGAGGTGTATTTACAACAACATGTTGGTTATTTTGTGATGTGCATTACACAATGTCTGTATGATGCAGCGTGTTAGCTTAGCACAACAAGTAGAGAGAGTGTCAAACAACTACAACAGCAAAAAATATGTTACATGTCACAGTGAACTTTGACCTTGACCACAGAAATCTGAAAGTCTTAAAACTGTGATACTTTTCTTGCATCTTTATGCTAAGCTAAGCTAACTCACAGTGAACCCTAACAATAAAAATATCATATTCTTTAAATTATCCACAGTCGTGACTAACAGTTGCAACTTTTTGCATCAATTATTTACATACATTCATGTGTTGAAGTTGAGTTTTTTGCAGGATTTGTAATTAAACATATCACATATCTAATATTTTTGTTGCAGTCACATATGAATATCTAAAAAAATCTGAGCAAATAAAACCAAAAACTGCATGACAATAGTATATACCACTAGAAAATATGTGATTAAACTGACTTAGAGCAGCTTCAGGTTGGCAGTTAAAAAGATTTTCAGTGTAAAACTGTGTGTTCAGACAGTACGCTTCTCTTTCTTTTGCTGCATTGCTCTAGAAAGATACTCGTTGAAACGCGCAAGTCCCTCTGGTATCAGCAGGAATCAACATTATCTTGACAAGAAGATCAAAATCCTCCTTTCTGTGTGTGTGTGTGATCTACAGTGAAGTGAAATATCTCCCGTTTCCTCTGCTTGGCCACTGGTGGAAGCAGCTGTCTGTGAACACAGTGAACCAATCATCTCCCACGTAACAATCGAATCTTGCTGCTCGAGTGTAAAAAAAAAAAAAAAAAAAAAATCGCCCTTGGCCCAATTCACTGCACACGGCGAGGAAAAAACCACACATCCACTCTTATTCTTCTTCCACTTTTCTCTCACACAACACTGCAAAGCACACTGGGTAAAAAAGAAACAAAAAAAACAACAACAAACAAATAAAAATGTTTGCTGGATTTTGCAGTGAGTGTTAGTGTCTAAAACACACCAGAGATGGATTAGAAACACTCGACTGTACTCGACCGTACCCTTAACTCTGACTGTCTCGCTCTGCCCTCTCACTGACATCAAGGAGGGAGCCGTGCTTCTGATGGATGACACACTGACAGACGGACGAGACACATAGATCTGTGTGTGTGTGTGTTTTGTGTGTTAGCATGCATGTGTGAGAGAAGAAAAGATGTGTTTAATAGTGATAAGAAGCAGATGTGATTATGCAATAGGGTTTTTGTTTTTTTTTGGTTTTTTTGGGAGGAATGTAGGTGTGGTGCATGCAAAACGTATGATCACATTTACAAACAAATTGACAAAATAAGGGAATAAAGATTGTTACTTTCATGAATAATTGTACATTTTCTTTTTCATTCTCAATTTTCCCTCCACGTACCTCACTGGTCTTAGTCTCTCCGTTCTGGGCAGGGCCGTCTTCCTTCTTTCCTTTAGCGCCGCCTTTCTTTGCCTTCGCGCCCTTATCGTCTGCCACCTTCTGAACAGAAAATAATACATTCAATGCATGTGCACTTGACATGTGCACCTTTATCAACTCTATTTTTAACATTTATGTGTAGAAAAAAGTATTTTTTCCTGTAGCTTCCAGCAAAAATATGTAAGTTATGCTTCTGCAAGTTTCCAGACCAATAAAAATAGATCTAATCATATAAATTAAAGTTAGAACTAGAACACAAATTGTAGTTTCATAACATTTTATAAACATCTTCACATTTAGAATAAATACAAGTGAATTCCTAGTTTGTTAGCCGGGGCAGTAATGTGTTTTTATTGTTTATGCACATTAAAAAGCAGTGAGAAGCAACCATCCGCCTCAGACGGTTGTAAATTTCTGGAGATATAAATAAATTATTATAGGGGTAGATGTGTGTGTGCGCTTTACCTTGACGATGGGCTTCTTGGGTTTGACCTCAGGCTTAGGTGGAGCAGGTTTCTGCAAAATTACACAAAAGCCAGTGAGGACTGAGTGTTTGGAGAAATATATTTAATTCCTCCTCCTATCTACACTTACAGACCCATTTGAGGGCTGTTTTAAAATCATATTTCTTTGGCTGCTTAGAGAAATTCATTAGGAGGACTTAGAGGATTGGAATATCTGCACTGGATCCAACTGTAAATGTTAATAACAGTGAAGCATTTGTAGTATATTTCCTGGGAAACAGCCCCCGACAATATCTCTGTGCTAGCAATATCCCCGTGCTGCGAGTAGTTTTAAATATCCGCCTCTTCTAAAAGTGAACTGACCTCAGACCACTGTGCAATGACTATATCAGATGGGAGTTTAAAAATTTCTGGCCAGTCAGTGTGAACAAGTTTGCTGTAGAGGCTTTTTCCAGGCCGCCGAGCCATGGGTCGACGTTACCCTGGAGCCACGAGCTACAGTAACACTGCTGTGACAAAATTAAATCATGTGATTCTTTCTATTCTCAGAATAACCCTGTTTGTTTGTGTTTTTTTTCCTTCAGAAATCACTGACACTCTACACATGAAATGATTCTCTTACACCTTATGAAAAGAGATCATATTCTATATCAAGCAGTCCGGATGGTAGCTGGTTTAATGATTTAAAAAAATTATAATCAGATCTTATTAAAGGAGCATTCAGAGGAAATGTCAAATTAAATCAGGAAACTGGAAGGAGGTCTTTCCTGAAAAGTGTCAAATTAAAAGATTAAAAGAAGTAGGTTGACATTTTGGGGAAATATTGTTATTCTCACGTCTTCTTCTTGCAACTATCATGCGTGTCTATTAGATAATAAAGCTACAGGTAGCTAAGCTTAGCTTAGCATATAAACTGAAAACGAGGTGGCAACAGTTCAGTGACTTACTGGAGTTAAAGTGACAGCAAAACAACTGTTAATTTTTGTACAAAGCTATTTCTGCTGTGTCTCCAAGATTTACACTGTGTGACAGAAATGAAGCTACAGCCAAGAGCTAGTTAGCGTAGCATCGTTTAGCATAAAAACAATAAACAAGGGGAATCTGCTCAGTGACCTCCTGGAGTTTAGTCCAAAGGCAATTTGTAACTTTTTTTGTGTTTTTCTGGAGTTATTGCCCCGTGTCTCCAATATTTACTTTAAGTTAAGTTAAGCTAAGCTTAGCTAATCTAAGCTAACTTTCTGAGCAACTTTCATGTCTGTCTGTCAAACATTGTTAAGCTCAGCTTAGCATAAAAACTGAAAGTAACAGGTCAACTTCATAGAGTCAAAGATAATATTTACTCTCCAATATTTACATTAAGCTGAGCTAACTTTTCTCTTGCAAATTTCATGTCATTAGAAATTAAGCTACAGGCAAGAGCTAGTTGGCATAGCCTAGCTTAGCAAAAATAAACAGAAAACAAGCGGAAACTTCTCATTGACTTCCTGAGGTTTAGTCCAATGTCACCTGTTGCTTTTAGTTTACAATTTGTTGCTTTTACACTTTATTTTTTGTGCAGAGCTATTTCCCTGTGTTTACAATATTTAAGCTAAGCTAATGCTAAGCTTAGCTTTGCATAACAACCAAAAATGTGGCAGAAACATCTCAGTCACTTCCTTGAGTATAATTAATAGTCCATTGGTGTTGATGTCAGTTGACGTTATTTAGTTTTTGTACAAAGGTATTTCTCCTTGTCTCCAATATTAGCCAAGCTAAGCTAACTGGCTGCTAGATAGTAGCACCACCGATCTTGTGCTATACGATACGATATGCAAGCATATTTCCCTGTAGGTAAAACCTGCTCGTTTAAATTGCACATGCAAATGTACAAAAACATGCAAAGACTCAACATATAAAGTACAACACAGATAGAAACACATGGTCTGTGTGGCAGAGCTGCACAACCACATAAATAAATGTTTAAAAAGGCAAACTAATAAATTTGCCGCTATTTATAATCATGTTTACAAGTGTTCATCATTAAGATTTTGCAGAATTTGGGGAAACAAAGCAAGTATTTTTTTTGGATTATTATTCAGTATTTTATGAATAGTGAATTCATAAACGTTTGTTTGAATCATGCAGCGCTACAGGATCAACAAGGTGTTGCGACAGACCAGTTAGATCAGACAAAGACGACAGAGAAAAGACATGCATACCAGACGTAAGGCAGGAAGGAGGGGGGAGGAGGTGGGGGTTTGCATGTTTATGGAGTTTGTAAACTGCAAGTGATCAAATCCATAAACTGGGTGAGGACTTTACACTGACGCTTCAAGAAAACATGACACCAAATACATGAGGCGGGACGAGGAGGAGAGCGAATGAAGAGGAGGAGGAGGAGGACAGAAACAGAGGTGAAGACAGGAACGGGGAGAACGACACTTACCGCTGACAATCTCTCTGACCTTCTGGTGGGCTGAGGGAGAAAAGGATGGTCAACAAGAGAGAGAGAGAGAGAGACGGTGACAGACAGAGAGAGAGAGAGAGAGAGATCAGTGACAGACAGAGAGAGAGAGAGAGAGAGATCAGTTGTACCTTTAGCAGCTGATCTTGATCTGATCTGTTCGGCGACTGCTACAAGTGTCCTAATCATTAACCTGTCATGTGTCTGTTGTCTCACTCACTCTCTCCCAAACACACACACACACACACACACGCTCTCTCTCAGTATAAAACACACCACACGAAAACACACACCTGCACACACACACACACACACACACAAATATTTACCTCTTGCTTTGTGACTTTGGAGGCCTCCTTGCCCTCAGGACCCTCTGGAGACTGTAGTTAATAAAGCAACAAATAAAGTTAAGACTGTTACCAAGGGGGAGACAAACCCACCCACAGTGTGATATTACCCCCCCTCCCTCTACAGCTAAACACTGGTGATTATTAAAAAATGCTTCATTAACAATAATTTCACTCAGATGTTTGTGTTTTCACGTCATAATTTCCATCATGAAGCTGTAAAACTTTTTGAAATGTTGAAAAATAAACAAAAAGACAAAAAGTATAATAAAAAAGTATCATAATCACACTTTTAAATAGTAAACACACATAAAAACAGCAACTGTTTAATAATAAATATAAACATTTACCATATTTTGTAATAGAAACTTAATATATTTGAGGTTTTTAACTGTTTGTCGACATTTTGTGGACAATTAAATCATTAAAAAATGTCAGCAAGAGCTGAAACTTAGTTAAAATGATACAAATAAACCTTATATTACTAATTACTATATTAATATTCTCTAACACATAAGCAGGTAGCATATTTTAAAACATCTAATTATCATTTTCTGGTCTAAAACAATAATTAAAGTCATAAATTGAATCTAAGTTGTAATGTGCCAGGTGCAATTAAATGATCTGATAATAATATTTAATGGAGCTGGAGGTGATTAGCGTGTTTAATGGAGGCATCTTGTTTGCCTCCTCCCTCCTCCACCACCTCCTCCTCCCCCTCCTCCAAAACAATACTGGAATATCAACATGGCACAGTGGAGGTTGTCTGGCTTCATTTACATTAATCCCTTCAGGAACGTGTATATTCAGGCTGCAGGCAGGTGAGGACAGTGAAGGGAGTCCAGCCCCGCACCCCCCTCCACCTCCACCACAATGTTGGTTTAGCCTGCAGGTTGGCAATCGCATCATTTGCATGTGGGCGACCTCCGCCCCTGGAGGCCCCCCATTCTCTGTCCTCACAGGCGAATGTGCGCAGACAATGGCAGTTGTTGGTTTGTAAAAAAAAAAAAAAAAATGCCAGTTTCCATGTACGCGCTGACACAAAGCGCTGGAGTTCGTCGTTGTAACGTTGTTTTGACAGTGTCACGGCCTCTTTTAAAACACAACAATTGTCTCTGATCCTCCTCTTTTCTTTATTCCTTTTTCTCTTCATCCTGATATTTTGTTCCATCGGCTTGGCGCCGACCATTCATCACTACCGGAGAACTCAAATCACACACGGAGCTGAGATTTTAAATTTTTTTTTTTTTTTTTTACTCCTTCCTCCTTCTTAGATTACACATTAATCACAATCTATAAATCTCACATCTGCGTGAAAACGCGCCCAGAAGAAATAATCATCACGCACGTCTCCTTACTGGATTTTACGCATCCATCCATCCGGCGGCTCCGTCAGTGCGCACGGTGGACAGGGAAGTGACAAATAAAAAAAAACGACCACAGGAACGGCCATTGAAATGAACATTGGGCATTTCTAGTGTTAAGATATAAAATAATGTTGCTCAAACATCCTTTTCGTACTCGCAATGTTGTAGTAAACATGCACCTGAAACGGTTACGGACTTAAAAACAGCCGCTTCCTCAAACTTTGGCATCACCTCACCTGCCTCGACGTCGCCACACAAAAATCGCGCACTGCTATTTTTTTCCTCTCTCTCTCTCTCTTTCCTCAAATGCAAAAACAGGAAAAAAAACTACAGTGAAGTGAAGCTGGATGGTAGAAGAAGAAGAAGGAAAAAAAAAAAACGACACTCACCTTTCTCTTCGGCATTTTTTAAGGCGTGATTTTACTCTCCACCGGGAAAAATTTTAAGGTCAAACCCGTAGGTCCAAGAGAGGTGAATTTGAACTACCTCGAAATACAGGATCAATATCTAAGCACCTTCGATAATATGTTGATTATATGCACTCCCCAAAACTCTATACCTCCCACAGCCATTGGGTAAAGGGGTCAAAATCCTCTCCTGTGCTGACTCCTCATTGGTTCATGTCGTCTCTATGTAAATAAGAGACCTGCGCGCATTGGTCGACGTTTATCAGAGACTTTCACCGATTGGCTCCGCGCTCTTTGTGCGCAGATCCCACCAGACTGCTATGGCTGAGAGGGAAAGTGGAAGACAGGCCAATGAAAGAGGGGCCGACTCTCGGTGGATCTGGGTAATGTAGGATGAGTGAAAAAAGAAAAGAGAGACAGAAAGAAAAAGAGAGAGGGAGAATGTTGTAAATAAAAAAACACACACAAAGGACTAGAAAAAAAACTCACAATAGCACAGTGTCTGTAAATAGATGAGCTCCAGAAAAAAAGCTTTGTGTCTAAGTGAGTAGTAATAAAGAAGCGGGGTTACAGCAAAACGCAGCAGCTCCTGCAGGAACATGACACTTTAGTAGAATAATACAATGGATCCAGTTCACTGTTCAACCTGTTAGTACCTCCTAGATACTCTGAGTTTGGATTTCTCTCATGGTTCTGCACTTTTCCCCCTCAAATTACAGTAAAAAAACACATATTTTTATATTTTTATGTCAAATATGTTAAATATATTGTAGATAAGTCACATTTTTCACAAATTAATGTTGGTAAAGAGACGCTGATCCACTAGTTTACATAAGATCCAAGTTTTTCCAACCAAAGGTCACGACCCAGCTGACCTTCACCTTCGCCTCCGATCAGCCAAAAGAAACAGCAGCTTCCTGTATGGAAAACTTGAAACTGCTCTTAAATATGACTCAGATAACTTTATAAGTAATAATAAGTTTATTTATAAATCACCTTTTAACAACATCTACAACAAAGAGCTTCACTTAGAGCGACAATAAAAGAAACAACAAATGAATTAAACACGAACCTGATCCGAATATACCAACATAAATATACTGAATTAACAAGTGACATAAGGTAAACAGAGACTGAGCCTGTGCACTTTGAGAGGATGCAGCTTCTTCATGAGGTGAAGCATCAACCTATAAGCAACAACATCTTCTGCTTCTTCTGCCTGGTTCAGTTTAATATCTGCCGATAAAAAAATATCAGATATAAAGATGAAGAAGCGAGTGATCAGCAGCAGCAGCTCGGCCGAACTTTCCTTCAGATTTCAAGCAGACGGTGACGTTTCTTGTCTGGAAGTTGAACCAGGAAACAGATGTCATGGTCTGGTCTGGAGATCACAAGCTGAAGTCTGGTGGATACTGGTCTAAAAGTTCAGCCAAGGAACGAAGAGTCGAACCACAGTCTCACAGAGGTATGACTTTACTATCAGAGTCTGTAAAGAGCCTGATTTGTTTACAATGAAATATCTTCTCGTCCTGTTTACACTGCGCTGATTGCTTTATGACTGCGACTGTAAAATAGCTGTTTACACTGCAGTTTATTTATAATCTTATAAATTTATTATTTATCACTTCTGGTTTCTCTGAGAGCAACAAAGCCAAGTTACAAAGACAATAAAGTCTCTCTTATCTCTGATCTCTTCATGATTTGATTAAACGTCAATGTTTTGGTATTTTAAAGACTATTTTTGAGAAGCTCGGCCTTCTTGACTCTCTGAAAGCTGCTGTCACTTAATCATAACAATCTAACCACACAAGCAACAACCACCAGTTACAGTTTTATATGTTTATATCAATGTGTATTTATATAGATTGAGCTGTGGATCAACAAGTTGAATAAGTCTGTGTTGATGTAGGATGATGATTAAAGATCTTGATGCACAAAGTTGCACCAGAACTGAACATTGAGGATATAGTTTGAGGATATATGTTTTATTATAATAATATTATGAAAATCTGTGTTCAGATGATGTTGTCACATGTGCTTTGTATTAAATTTTGTATCTTTTCATTCACCAACAATCGTCTTTTACACATCAGCATCTTTCATCATATTCTACACCGTTCAACAAAGATCATAAAACAGATTTTTCCTGCCCAAACTCTTAACAAATAAACAAATAAACACAAAACCTGTGAATACACGACTGTTTCAGACGTGAACCCAGAACACACAGGAGCTTGATAGCTGCTCCACTGTTCCCACACAGATTCACACTGTCAGCAAAACACAATGAGGAACAAGCACAACACATATGCCCATACTGTAAAGTCTATACATTAACCAACACATGAGAACAAAAGAAATATACAATGAAATGATTCAAACAATTTAAATATAAATGCACCGGCTGCTTTTTCAGTTTCGATGTTGAGTCTTTAAACTCGTTCACCTCAGATGGACAAAGAAAGAAAGAAAGAAAGAAAGAAAGAAAGAAAGAAAGAAAGAAAGAAAGAAAGAGAGCAACACACCCAGCGGCTCAATAAAACCTTATAAACTGTGGCATCTGCTTTTATTGACTTTCACCAAGACACAAACAATTTGTATTTAAAAAAACAAACAAACTGCAGCAGTTTTTTTTCTCACAAACAAAAGGTGCAGAATCTCACCTCAGTGTCAATAAGGTGACGTCACATTCACAAAACGTATAAACTCTATAAACCTACACGTCAATATCATTTTGAGGTACTTTGCCTTCATTTTATGCTACTTTATACATCAACTCTGCTATAATTTAGAAGGAAATAATAAATATTATGTTTATTTGACAGTTACTTTTAAGATAAAATGTTACATAAATGATAAAATCTTTAAAAGTCTGTGGGTAGAGAATATTTCAGATTTCTAGGACTTGTTAACAGCTTCATAAAATCATGATTTATCCTTTTAAATGTCTCATATTGTTGTTCAAGTGTGTCGCAACATAAAAGATCAAAGTAAAACTGAAAACAGATCCTCATCAGTTTATCTGATGTTTATTACAGTAACATGCTGGTCACATACTGATGCAATAAATAAAAAAAATGATACTTTACATGGTTATACTGGACTTTTATATGCAACCAGTGAATATTTTTGCTGCGTTAACATAGAAAATTACTCTAAAATACTCTGATCTAAAAGATGTGATGACATCTTCTGTCACCATGTTGTTAGTTTTGCAGGAATCTGTTGGAACAAATCAAAAGTAAATTAAAGATATTGATTATGACCTGATGGTTGCAGCAGGTGAAAGCAGGTGAAAGAGGAATATGAATGTTTAATGTCTTTGAGTCGTCCAGATGTTTTACAGACATTTCAGTCTGAATTAATGTTAGTTTTCAATGTGACTAAAAAAAATATTACACCTTTTATTTATGATCTAGTTTTTCTTGTTTTATCTCATTATTATTTAATGAATAAAGACAATAAAGTATAAACGTCAATAAGCATAAAACCCATTAGTGTTCACGTTCACAACATATCTGAGAACTACTCAGATTTGTTGATATTCAGCTTTTTATACCGACGAACCTGAATCACTTGTGTTTCCATCTCAGTTTATTGTCATTAGAAAGAAATTATTACCACAGGAGACATTTTTATTGTGACATATAAGTATCAGATGTGTAGTTTTATTACACAAACATTAAACATTTAATCAATCAAACTGGTAAATTGAAACAGGCTGAATATAAAATACTGAGTCCGATCTTTGCTCCGAGGCCTTCAGGTGTTTTAGGAGCTTTGGTTTCTTTTTAATTAATTCTGGAAACCTATTTATGTCTTTATTACCCAACTGTTGAACTATAATACCTCTTTTTTTCTTTGCTGACCATCTGGAGAGGTGCTGCTGCTGCTACGTGGAGATTATTAATGCAGGGATTCTCCCTCGAGCCAGAGTTCAAACAAATCACAAACTAGACAAAATAATCTCAATCTAACCGCCTTTAAATGTCTAATAATGTCCTAGAATAGACTTTTAATATTGTTATTAGTGTATTTATTGCTCCTCTTGTTTTGCAGCGTTTGCTTTATAATCCTACATCAAGGTCATAAAAACAATTCTGCTTCTGGAAAAAAAAATCGCAAATGATTTATTGCATTTATTTGAAAATAAAGATAAATATAAAGATGCATTGAAGTGATGAGCCTCAGTAAACTGATCTGTGTCTCTCTGAGTTGTCACAGGGTCAGAAATAGGTTGAGTGTGACTGAGCAGAAACATTATTCAGATGCCATCTTCCTTTTATAAACAGAGTGAAGAAGGAAAGCAGCCAAGTTTTTATCAGGCAGGACTGTGACTGACACCTTGTGGACACTTGTTGTCACTGTTGTTGTTGTTGCAGGTCACATGTATATTTATAAATATATTTAAAAAAAAAAAGAAAGAAATACTGACAGAATCAGAGCAGCTTTGTCTTAGAATAACACTATTTTTATTTTTGTTTTGTGCAAACTCAAGACGCTCAGGATAATTTGTTATTTTATTATTATTATTATTATTAATATTTATATTCTTTATTTGTGCATCTGACGCAATAAAAATATTAAAACCCGAGAGATAAAAAAATATTTAAGACTATTATTGATATTTCTAACACTAATCCCACCCCTCCCTCCGCCTTCCTCACCCTCCTCCTCCTCCATTACGTCATAGGGACTCGTGCACTTGCAGATCGCAGTGAAATTGAGTGATGCGGCTTCTTCATGAGACGAAGCATGAACCTGCAGGAAACCACGTCTCCTTCTGCCTCTTCTGCATGCAGCCTGGTTCGGTTTAATATCTGCAAAAAATAATAGTTTTTAAAAAAAAATCAAGATATAAAGATAAAGATAAAGATAAAGAAAACAGTGTTACAGAGAGAGAGAAGAGGATCAGCAGCAACAACTAGGCCGGACTTTTCCTTCAGGCTTTTAAACGCGTCCTCGCTTGTTTATCTCTTTACGCAGGAATCAGATAACAAGGTGAGCTCGTTGATGTTGCGCTGTTTGTTTGTTTGTTTGGAAATTGTGAATTCATTTTGGGTTTTTAATGTCGTCTCTCGTCTCTCTTTTCATGTGTGTGTGTGTTTTATTGTTGCAGCAGCTGCGTGTTGTAGCTCTTGTTAGCTCTGCACCACTGGAACATGTTTCATCTCTTTAATATCCGACTGTAAAAAGACAAAGCGACATTCATTTATTAGTGATATTATTTATTTATACGTATAAATACGTGGCAGACGTGAAATTATATCATTAGCTTCATTATTAGCTCCAGTCTGCGAAGCATAATCTTGTTATTACCTTGGATTTGATATTTTATTTTAACATTAAAGATGAAATTAATTGACTTTACACTTCATTTATTATTTTCTTCCTCTCATTATCCAACTGTGGCTGCTAATAATGATTATTTATATTAATACTTAGGTTAATGGCTTTTATATGAACAGAAACATTAATTTAACTCAGTAAACTAGAATATGCATTACTAGTTAAACTTATTATAGCTTATTATAACATCAGATAGAAAATTAAAGACAATACTAAGACACTAAGAGCAAAATAAATGAATTGAATAAAGAGTTGAGTGTCTGAACTTGAATGTTTGGATGCTGAAGGTCAGTAATGTTTAGAAATAGGAAATGTTATAATATTATTAATTATTATGTATTTTATTCTGTATTTATCTAACTGTCCATCCTGCAAAAATAGAAGTCATATAATTTGATCAGAAAAATGTTCCTGTCAGCGTCTGACTCCGATGTTGAGGAGAGAGGATGTGAGAGATGTGAGAGTCTGTCAGTTCCTTCAACTGTGATTGGTGATAAAACAAATCCATTGTGGTTCTGCAGACATTAGAAGATTTATCCTTCATCATACAAAGCGTCTGTGTTTGTGTTTGTTGTCTTTGTGGATGCATGGATATTTATTCTCATCTTCAGTGTCACCTTTTGTTATTTTGCAGAGAATAGAAAATGCAGTTGCTTTATGCTGATTAAAAATATCTCTTTGAAAATAAAGTTTTATGTGAAAACCTGAAATTGTCCTTTCTAAATAAATACTCATTTTTGCAGCCAAATGTGCCAAAGATTTATTGAAAATATAATCGTTATATTGAAGATGGTCGGTCTAAAGATTTTATTTGGTCAAAAAATTGAATTAGCTCTTTGTTTTTCAGGCTGTTTGAGTTTCATGATGCTGAGCTGTTCGCTGCGAGGAGGCTGCAGTCCTCTGTTCATCATGTGGACTCTACTGCTGCTGCTGCCTCTGGTTTCCCTCCATCGTCTGAACCATCATGGACGCCGTGACCACACAACGAAGGACCGATCCAAACTGCTGCTCCTCTCCTTCGATGGTTTCCGCTGGGACTACGTGGACCGGGTCCCGATGCCCAACTTTCACACCATCATGAACGAGGGCGTGAAGGTGGATCGGGTGGAGAACGCCTACATCACCAAAACCTTCCCCAACCACTACACCATGGTGACGGGTTTGTACACCGAGAGGCACGGCATCGTAGCCAACGAGATGTACGACCCCGTCCTCAACCGCTCCTTCTCCATGGAGACGGACAGCATCTATGAGTCGCGGTGGTGGGAGGAGGCGGTGCCTCTCTGGGTGACCGTGCAGAAATCTGGAGGACGGAGCGGAGCGGCCATGTGGCCCGGGTCTGATGTGAAGATCCACGGTGTTTACCCGTCTCAGTTCCTCCTCTACAACGCCTCGGTCTCCTTTGAAACCAGAGTGGAGCGGATCATCGAGTGGTTCTCGGCGCCTGGAGAGGAGGCGATGGATTTCGGGGTCCTGTACTGGGAGGAGCCCGACGAGAGCGGACACATCCTGGGACCTCAGAGCTCCCTCATGGACGCTGTCATCGCCGGGATCGACGAGAAGCTCGGCTTCCTCCTCAACGAGCTGAAGAAGGCCGGACTGTACGAGGAGATGAACCTGATCGTTACCAGCGACCACGGCATGACGCAGCTTTACAGCGATAACATTATAGAACTGGACGAGTACGTGAGCAGAGACCTGTACACATGGGTGGACAAGAGCCCGGTGGTGGGAATACTGCCCCAAGAAGGTATCAGTCCGTCTCAAACAACATGTAGCAGCATTTAGGAAAAACATTTATCAGATACTCCAGGATTTTATGCTGTCATGAACTCACTTCCTTGTTTCTTTTAGAAGACGCAGGAAACGTGTGAGATTAAAAAAGTCTCATATTTACCTTCAACATCACTGCTAAGGACCAAGAGAAACCGTATCCGGGCAGAGTTCATGAAAGAAAGAGGAGGAAAACTATTTTATATTGTTGTGGAGCAACAAGTAAAAAATAAAATATTAAGAAACACTTTTTTCCCCCTTTAGCTGCCGCGAAATCAGACGTCAGGCATCAACATTGTCAAAAAAAGCCTGCGAATAAAACTAATGACATATAAAAATCTATTTTGTTTAATTCAAATTAAAAACTGATTTGATTTACTTCCTAAAATTGACAATGGTGCCAAAAATCCAGTTTTAGTCAGGCTTGTGGATAGCAGTTGTTTTTAATGATGTTATTATGAGAATTGGAGAAATTATTTTAATTAAGTAATTCAGTCCATCATTACACTATTTTCGAGTGAGCACGTATTGTGTTTAGATTCATGAAAACAAGTCTGAACAACCAGAACATCGGACACTGACATTGGAGAATTCACAGGTTGAAAATCAACCTGGGCTGATATTTGACTGATGTATTGGTGCATCTTTAATGCTAAGCTAACAAGCTTTTAGTGCTAAAACAAATGTTGTTAAGGATGAATCGAAGAGGGTGCAGGATAAATTCTGTCTGATTTAATCTGTTGTTAAATATCAGCACCATCTCTTTAATCTTTAACGTCTTTCTTCTTTTTATCTTCCAGGGAAGCTCGATGAGGTTTACAGTAAACTAGCGGATGCAAACCCAAACATGGTGGTGTATAAGAAAGAAGAAATCCCTCAACGTCTCCATTATCAACACAACAGCAGGATCATGCCGATCATCATCGAGGCTAAAGAGGGTTGGACCATCATGCAGAACAGGAGCGGGTCCTTCATGTGTACGTTTCACACTCAACACGTTTCCTTTTGTTGTTGTTTTAAACATCAGTTTATTTCTTTTCTCTTTATCAAACCAGTCACCTCCTGTAAAAACCAGCTGTAATGAATTCACAAGATTGACTGTGTTTCTTTTTTTCTCATAGAAGCAGCAGGAGTGTGTGTGTGTGTGTTTGGCTGTTTCTTCCTCTGCAGTTGAAAGATTGTTAATCAGTAAAATGACCCGGTGACTGGAAGAAAAACCTGCTGACTCTTTGTGTTTAGTTTATTTTAGCCATCTGTCTGCTCACAGTCTGTTTACTCTACTCAGTATTTATTAATTACCCACATCAGCGCTGTGAATTGTAAACATGGCACACTTTCTCTCCTTCCTCATAAAACTTTTGCAAAGTCATTGTTTTGAATAATTCAAACGCTGCATTGTTTGCAATCTACGTTGCTTCTTTCTTTGCTGCTTTTGTTTACTCGTTATCGCCTCCATCGATCCGACGGGCGAGATGTAAAAGATCATGAAAATCTTCCTTTAAAACCAGATAAGATCTGAGATATCCTGTCTGATTGGTTGGTTGTTTGATTGATTGAAAATATTGATCGGTACAGCTTGCTAACAGAGCCATATCAGACCGTCAGTAAGGTAATAGCACTGATAAATTTTTAGGAGCAGCAGTTAGCCGATCTAAGCTTTCATCAAAGGTCTTTGTACCAGTGTGTTTTGATTTAATCTTCAGTTGTGCTTGTGAGTTGCTGTGATTGATTCAACTGGAGGAGGAGGAGGAGGAGGTGGAGGAGGAGGAGGAGGAGGAGGTGGAGGTAGTAAATCACGATGGAGAGCAGCAGCAGCACCAGATGCCATAAATCTGTAAACAAAAACTCTTGCCTCTGATTCACAGGAGGCAGAAACTGGAGATCTGTAGATAAACAACACAAGAATAATTAACATCAAAGTACTTTGAATTCTGATATAAATGTGTTTTTTTTTCTTCTGCAGTGGGAAACCACGGTTATGACAACACCCTGCGCAGCATGCAGCCTGTGTTCGTGGCCCGCGGTCCGGCTTTTCGCCAGAATTACGTGAAACACTCGATGCACTCTGTCGATCTTTATCCGCTCATGTGCCACATCTTGTCCGTCCATCCTCTTCCCAACAACGGCTCGCTGCGAAACGTCCAGGATCTTCTGTCCGACGATTTAACTCTGACTGAACCCACCGCTCCTCCTCCTCCTCCTCCTCCTCCTTCCAGAGCCAGCGGCACCATCGTCGATTACTCCTACGCCCCCGTCCTCGGCTCTTTCATCAGCGTGCTCATGGTGCTCGGCTTCCTGGTCGTCTACATCAGGCAAGTGACGCTCAAACAGCTGCCGTCGCTCAAACACAGAAGCAGAGAGATGTCGCAGCCTTTGCTGCAAGAAGACTTGCACCTGTAGCTGAAGAAAGCAGAAAAGGATTACAGATATAAAAGAAGAGGAGGTATTTCTCCCCCACCCAAAAAAAAAAAAAAAAAGGTAGTCCGCTCTGTCCAGAAGCATCTCCCTAACAACTCCCTCACAGCAGTTATTACCACTGTGCTGCCGTTTTATTAGTCGGAGATCAAGAGAATCTAATTTAACCTCGTAATCATGAATTGAGGAGCGTCTCGAGTGTGAGGTGGATGTGTGGGGGTTTTGTTTCTGGTACAAGCTTCATCAAGATAGTAAAAAACCTTTACATGGGCTTTATAGTGGCTTTGCTTTGATTGTGAATTTTACCTAATATCATCTCATCATTTTCATCGTCACTAAAAAAAAAAAAAAAAAAAAAAAAATAATAATAAGAAGAAAAATCAAAGCCGAGGGTGAAATTTGAACTGGAAATCCTGACAAATATGAAGAATTCGGTGCCGTAAATCAGACGATACAAAAGATGTCGGTTTGCTCAAAACGAATCAGTTCATCTGAAAAACTTTGCCATCATAGAAAAGGTCGGAGCAATAATTTTGTCTTTTTAAAATGAGGAAAACTGCGCACAATATAAGACAATCTTTCCTTGATGGCAGTGACGATGTTGCACGAAGAAAACAGGAGCGAAGTTGCCTTTATTTTACAGTAAAGATGATTTTTAGTTGATAAAATATGGAGCGAGGCAGTTTTGTCCAAAGCAAACTGACACCTTTACTTCAGTCTGTTACAGCAATATTAACCGAGAGTAGAACTGATTTATTCGACATTTTCAAATCTATGCAAAACAGATTTGTATGTTGAAAGTTTAAAGTGATGGTCCGGAGTAATTTGAACCCAGGGTCTATTTCACCATGAATACGAGTCAAACTCCCCCTCAAGAGATATTTTACGTTGGTTGAAGTAATATCCAGTTTGAACGTCTTTTGTTTTCACAACCAAATAGTTAACAATGATAGTAAATGGGGCAGTCAACCAAACGTATCTAAATTGTCATTTTTTAACCACTAATAAAGCTCAAAATATCACTTCACTTCAGCAGTAGCATGAATAGGGTCCCTACACATAAACTGAAGTACTGATAACTTAGTAAGTGAACCCAGAGTTTATTAAAACACTGTTTTACAAGACTTACCCAACGTCTGGTTTTATAAAGGCCCATATACACAGGATATGCATGTGGAGACAGACAGAGCCTTTCGTCTGTCATTACATGCGTAATTTGGTCTGTTTTCAGGGAGCTTAGTGATCTGTAGCAGTACACAGTTAACGGAGTAATACCACTGAAAACCGTCGGGACGGTGTTTTGCAGTTTGACAACAGAAATCTCCAACCACAATGTATTTAATGGCCACACAAACCACCACTGTCTACAGTTCTGCCCCTTTTGTTATCGCTTTCTGAGAATGTGTTCTGTGATCTCCTTCACCGACGGCATGTTTGTTATTGTATGAAACTTACGTCAGAGCTTGGATTTCTGCACTCGGCACTGCCCTCTAGTGGATGTGACAACTACAGCAACATGAAATACGCTTGTACCTACTTACGTGCGTAAAGAAACATGCGCAGAGCATAAATGGGCCTTAACTGGTGATGAAGGGTCTTCCAGATCAGCAGATTCACAATTTTTCTCGTTCTTTACAGACACATCGGCCTGTTGTTCAGGAAAATAATGAATCTGCTGATCTGGACAGATACGTGTATATGATCCTATTCATGCTACTGCTGAAGTGAAGTGATATTTTGAGCTTTATTAGTGGTTAAAAAATGACAATTTAGATACGTTTGGCTGACTGCCCCATTTACTTTCATTGTTAACTATTTGGTTGTGAAAACAAAAGATGGTCAAACTCGATGTTACTTCAACTAATGTAAATATCTCTTGAGGGTTTTTTTTTTTTTTTTATTATGGTGAAATAGACTCTGGGTTTAAATTACTTTAAAAAAGATGGAGGCCACACATCAGGAGATCAGATGCACTGTTACTTCTTGAATGTTACTCAAAAGCACGAAAAAAACTCACCCGCTCGCCGTGTCAGGCTACTGCTCCTCATACAGTACGCGCAGGTCATCCCATCACGACCCCCTCGCTCTTTAATCATCTGTTACCATTTGCCTTTTAACTGAACGGAGATCATCTCTGTAACGTGTGCAATCGTCTGTGTGTAAGTTGTTCTGATTTTATTGATTGAATTTTCTCGTAGCGTTTGTGTTTGGGAAGGTATTTTTTTCCGTGTAGATGACTGTGAACACGTCAAATGTCACAAAACATTTGTTGGTGAAATGTGAAATTACAAATTGCTGTTGGTCAGTATTTCGTCGTAGGGATTTTTTTTTTTAAAAAGGGTTTTGTTGTCGCTTGGTTGAGAAGACTATTAAGGCAAGAACTGATCCCCTGATTTGCACTAAAGGAAAGAAATGAAACAGAACGAAGGGGCAGTAGTTGGATGTTTTTCTTTTATTTGTATTTTTAGGTAATGTATTATTTGCACTTCCTTGTTAGTAGTTGCTATTTGAAATAATAAAATAATAATAATAATAAAGTTAGGTGCCTCTTGCCAAAAAGCTTTTTTAATTAGCATAACAGCAGTAAAGTCCAGTAGAATCCAAATCTGCCAGTATAATTATTCTAACATATTTTGTTTTTTTAAAGAAAGAATTGGTTCAGTTTTTCTTTTTAAGCCTTTAGACGCCCAAAAACAAAGACAGACATCACTGTGAGTATTTTACTTTTTACACAAATTTTAAATTTAAATGAATTGAAAACATTTATATGAAAATGGTTGATTTTACTAAAGAAACTGTCTTATTTTATGAAAAAGAAAGAGTGTTGTCTGATATTTTTTCCCCCAGATAAATTAATGAATATATCCACATAATATATTTAAATGAGTCATGTGAAATTGTTCAAATAAATAATATTAATTTATTAATTGATTAATGAATATATTATTGGGGTTATCTTAGTTGATTATTACCTTGGATTTGAACTATGGATATTTAATATGATTTAAAAAAATTAACTATCTTTGCCATGATGATGAAATTAAAAAATAAGTCTTCTGAAAATAAAGGGACTAATGTGAAATGGAAAACATTGTGTTTTTATTATTTGGGATTTTCTCAACTGTTTGTCGGAAGTAACAGGATTAAATGTGTGTTTCTTAACTTGAGGTTTAATATTCAACTCACAAATCTCTTACACCCTGTTCTCACTCTGATTTTATTCTGAAAGTCTCGACCAGAAGTTGTAAAGTTTCTTATCTTTATCTTTTTCCCCCTGATGTCGTCTTCTCTTTATAAATCGCGTCACAGCCAATTAGAGTTTTTTTAGATTTAGTTAAATCTGAAAATCCAGTCGCTGCCGACTGGTTAGCTTTGTCTCATCTCGTCTTGTGTTTTTCTTGTCTATGAAGTCTGTGATCCAGCAGGTGGCGATAGTTAACTTCTGCTCAGGTTCAGTTAGCATGTTAACAGCTAACGGCTAATACAACAGCCAGGTTAGTGACTAATGAACATTTTATCCAGGTGAAAAACTACTACAAAGTATTTTAGGCAACATAGGAATCAAGTCTAGTTGGGACTTAGGGATCGTATGAAAATTATATATCTTCAAACCTCAACATGTAATAAAAAGGTTGTTTTTTTTATAGTTGAGTTTATATTAGTAATGAATATTTAGAACAAGAAATAATGTCACATTGTTACAACACGTACCTGCAAATAATTTTCGTACAGTCCCTTAGAAATGTACCAGCTTCTTACAAAATAGGAAACTTATTTCAAGTCAATGCTGATTAATTAATAGAGAAAAGTTTGTTTTATTAGTTTGACATTTTGAGTTTTTTCAGATTTTTATTTTTATTTTTACAGTTCAAGAACTGTGTGAAAATGCCTGGTTCTCACCTGAAAAACCTTTCAACATGTGATTATATTGTTTTGTTTTTTTATTGATTATTATTTATATTTAAAATACAGCCCCTTAGAAATAAGGATTATTGGCAAATTGTACCAACAAACCAACTATTTTCTCTACTTACAGAGAAAAGATGTCAAAAATGTCTTCTAAGCTTTTATTTTTTACAACCTGTGAATGTGTTAAAAGGTATTTTTTTTTAATTGCATTTTACAAGTCATCACATTTTAACTGCAGTTCTCTTCTTTGTGCAAATGTCCTTGAAGACTCAGTCCTCGAGTTTTGTATGAATCACTCGTTAACTCACAGGATCAAAGGTCTTTTATAAGTTATCGCTGGAATTTGTTCTGGCTCAGTCAGTCAGAGAGTCAGAGTCAGACGGACTCCAGCTACTGCAGCTCCTCTCCTCCACCTTCAACCTCAACCCTGTAAAAGAAAAAAAAAAAGAAACAATAATAAAAACATCATGGAGAGGATCTACGACGCACCAGATGAGGGAAATGCGCACGAAGCGCGTCCTGATGCAGCTGAGAGTCCGGAGCGAGAGGCCAAGAGTGAGGGCGCAGGTGAGGCGCTGTACAGCGAGGTGCAGATCCACGTCTCCGCGGAGGAAGAGCGCAACTCCCCGGAGTACATGGAGATCAAGGAGGGGGAGAGACACAGCTACTCGTCTCCTTCATCCAGCGACGACGACGACGACGGGAAAGCTGAGGAGACAAAAGCAGAAGTGATGACTGAACCGGAGACAAAGCTGGAGCCTGAACCAGAACCAGAGCCACAGTCAGAGCCTGAGCCGGTGCAGGTGCAGGTGGAGGTGAAGATGGAGGAGGTGAACGGTGAAGCGCACGACGGATCCAGACGTTCATCCGCCTCCTCTGCGTCCTCACACCACGATCCATGCGACGACCCACCGATCCAACCCAAGATCCAGGACGAGGATAACGCAGATGATGGGATGATGATGGCGTACACCCACCCCAACACCGACACCAACAACCGGGAGGAGTCTGTCGACTACAGCCTGAAAACTCTGGAAAACGTGACTCTGGATGAAACCAGCGCTGCACCGGCGGATCCGACTCAACCAGATATCTCCTTGTTCGTTAAGGTAAGAAATAAAAACACCAAGTGAAGCAGGTGAAGACTGAGTCTGCAGCTGCAGAGACGTTTTTATAAAAAAGGTGCTGGAAACTTTCTCTACAGAGGAATAAACACAAATGTAAACAAACAGAAGCATCTGGCACCTCCTGCGTCTGGAAATGGATCAATAATAGTTTATTAATTTATTGATTTCACACAGTCAGTGGTTTTATCACCCCCCCACCCTCCACCTGCAAGCTAATGTGCTGCTAATACGATAATAAAATAATTAAGCAAAACCGTCATTTCCTCCATAAAATCTTTAGTTCAGTAACATTACATCATCTGGTTTATTAAAGATTAATGGATATAGAGAGAAACAGTCGATTATATCAGCTTCTGAGGTCATTGTCTCACATTTATGATAGAAAAAAAGTGACTTTCTAATTAAATTTGCAAATAAATGACATTAAAAAATGAATCATAAGAGGCAATAACCTCTAGACTAACGATAATTAGGTGCAAATAAACTATAATCACAAGGTGATTCTATTTATTGTAAAATATCAGTGAGAAATGTCATTTTGTGTGTGTGTGTGTGTGTGTGTGTGTGTCAGAGTCATTGTCAGAGGCTTTAATCTGGAGGCAGCTTCATGTTAATGATTAACTGGTTTACTGTAGGGCCATAGAAACCAGGGGTCAACTCCACGGCTGAGCAAATCTCACTGTGTGTGTGTGTGTGTGTGTGTGTTTTGTTGCTTTTCTGATAGAGCCAGTGTGTATGAGGTTTACTATCAGCACATTCACAAGGGGTCACTTTGCTGATTGGGCAACGGAGATTGTGATTTAGAGTCAGTTTAGTTTAGTCAGTTTTTTTTTTTTAAAACAAGAAAAAAGACTAAAGGTGATTAAAAACATGTTTTATTATAAAAAAGCAACATGTTAAATATCAACTGTTGTGACTTTTACCAAAGAAAAACAAAGAGTTTGCGTCTTTTATTAACTCAAACAGAAACTTTCTGAGTTTCACACTGATTCTTGATGATTAGAGTTTATCTCAGTCGTCACACATGCTACATGATAGGTTATCTTTACGTTGTTACATCGTCCTCCCTCACTCCACATACCACCACCCCTGCCCTGCTCCTTCCTATCTGAGTCCAGGTCGTGGGCAGATTTCCCAACAGTTCAATCTTCAAAAGTCGCTAATAAACCAAAACGAGCGGCTCTATAAAACCAGGGAGGAGGTTTTAAGAGATGATCCGTCGTTGCTCAACGTTTACGTGGCGCCTCGACGTGCTCTCTTCTGATGAAAACGGATCACGACAGAAGCAGCTGTCACTATCACTGCTATAGATTTAATCTCACATTGATCGGATTGTAACTCTGCTACTGCAAGATAAGATTTCACATTTATATACATCATAAAGAAACAATGTAACGAGGTGTGTGTTACCTCCCTTCTTCCTTTTGTTTTAAATTCAGGAAAGTCAGAAAAAGTCTGTTACTGTTTGATGTCGGTGAATGATTAACTCAGTGAGTCAGTGATTAGCGCTTCCTTTTGTCTCAAGAGGACGAAATAGTAATTCTACCCTTTAACTGTTTTTATGACCGTCTTTGTTAAAGAGAAAGTCTTTGAGGAAGTTAAATAAGAAAATTTGAAGGTAAATATAAGACTGTTTTAATTGATGTTTACATTGTGATAACTCATTATTTAAAAGGGAATAATGATATTTATTTTAAATCTAATTAAAAAAGATATATAAAACATGATGATAATATGGGTAATTAAGGGTAATTAGAGCTTAAATTCATGAGTTTTGACCTTTATCCACCAATCCACGATTTCTACGACGTGTTCTTGAGAAATAACCTTGATATCGTTCACAAGAAGGATGAACAGACGACCTCTGACATTTGAGAATATTTTCATTCATTGTTCGACCAAAGGACCAAAAGATATCACTTTTAAACAACCAGATGTTCGCCAATGTCGGAAATAAACTTATTTACCTTCCCAGCAAGCGTTAGAGACCATGCTCATCCCTGAATTATACATTAGATGTTATGTAATAGTATGTTTGCATAACAGTAAGATAGTAAGAAACTGCTAACAACTGCAGATCTCACCAACCAACACATTATATCTGATTTGTTTAATTTATACAAAAATGAAGATGTGTTGAGTGATCTTACACATGGTTTAGTCCTGGCTAAGCTAATTGTTGCCTTCGTAGTTCGTTTCTTCATCAACTTCACACCAAGAAAAAAAAATAAACCAGTTTTCAACACGATTAAATCACATTATAAGAGGAATAAGTTTGTTAGATACATGTTAGTTACAAGATAAGTTAGCTGCTAGCTGCAGCATGTATCAGTCATCTCATCTAAATCTGAGCTAGAAAGCGAATAAATTTTGCTTTTGTTCTAAATATTATAAAATAAGCTCAAATCAAATCTGCTGCAGCTGTAAATGTTGTTGAAAATGTTAATTCTTGCAAGAAACTGGGTCAAACAGCAACAAACACACCTACAATGAATGCAGATCTCACTAAACATCACATTATATGTAATTTGTTTAATTTATACAATTTTACACATGGTTTAATCCTGGCTAAGAAAATTGTTGCTCATGTAGCACGTTTCTTCTTTGACTTCACACCAAGAAAAACAAACTAACACCATTCGCAACACGATTAAATCTGATGACGTAGCTTCATAAGATGAATATGTGTGTTATTTATCAGTAAACTACAAAAAAGATGCAAAAACGCATGTGCTAGCTGCAGCTAGTATCAATCCTCTCATCTAAATCTCAACAACAAAGCCGAAAAGTTTAGCTTTTGCTCTAAATATGCGCTCAAGGGGCTCAAATCAGTGTCTGCTGCAACTGTAAATGTTGCAGAAAATGTTAATTCTTGCAGTAAAATGCAAAAAAACACGTTGTTATCTGCGGTTTCCTGTTTATTGATGCCATATTTAGCAGCTGAACGACTGTAGACAAGGATCTGAGTCTGAACAGACTCATTATCGTGTGTTATTCTCATCACAATCAGGTTGTTGAGACTGTATCTTTGATTAATAAGCTCTCTTCAACCCCCAAAACACCTAAAATAACACATTTAGAAACTAACTCCACATTTCTCCCCCATAAACACTGATAATGAACTCTTCCTCCCTCTGTGGCCCAGTAACCGGCTTATGTGCTGCATGTCGGTGCGTCTGCCAGGAGGGGGGGCTGCTCTATAAATAGAAACACCCCCCACCACCTCCTCCTCTTCATCATCATCATCATCTGCTTTCATCTAACTTTCACAATGACAGATGACGAGACGGTTTTTTGGAAACATCTGAGCGAAACACTGAGTGCCGATGAATTTCCTGCACTGTGTGCTATTATTTTTTTTTTTGCTGCCCTACTTTACAGTATATAGGCCCCTTTCCTAAATATGAAAGCCATATTCATGCCTTAAAACCAAAGCCAAACATTAATAATTCAAAGAGGAATCATCTCCCAAGTCCCCTGCTGGTGATTAAATATAACCTGCTCTGTCCCGTCTTTGTTTCTTCAACCTGAAAAAGGAAGAAGATAAAGGAAACAGAACACATGCAATGTCAGTGGAAATAAAACGTAAGGTGAAGAGTTTGTGGAGATAGAAGTGACAGTGTTTAGGTTTTGATGGTAGTTTAGTTACACTGGTGGTTGGAGGAGAGCGATGTGGGGCTCCACCCCCCCTCCTGGTATAGACTGACACCTGTTTTCTGCTTCGTGTCAGTGAGAGCTATAGCTCTGCTCTCCATCTGTGTCCAAATCAGAGCACGGGGCTTTTTTCTCTACCTGCCACCTGCACCGACTCTCACCAGCATCACCTGACGAACCTAAACAAGAAGAAGAAGAAGAAGAAGAAGAAGAAAAAGCTTTAACTCAGAGCAAAAACAAACAAAAACAAAAAACAAACTTAACACATATAGAAACAAGACAGCTACTTTACAAGAAGATACTTGTTTTTTTTTTTTATTTTATTTTATTTCTCTGGAGGATGTAGACCTCCAAGAGAAGAAAAGGATTTAAATACTTAAAGAAAACAAACTAAAAATACTAAAGAAACAGGGTGAGTCAGGATTGAGCATCATGTCCGCAGACGGTCAAGACAGAGATCCAGATATCGAACTGTTTGTGAAGGTAAGACGGAGACAGAACTGTTATAACATTATTATTTTTAAAGTTTTTGATAGAAACAGTGTGTGAGGATCAGTGTGTGCGTCCGATGTGGAAACGCTCGTGTAACAGTATAGTCCAGGTAGAGTTACAGCAGCTCTGTGCTGCTCGTTGACCCAGGATTGTTATGACACTGATACTGAAGCTGCTTGTTGATGATGTGATGCTGCACTTTTTTTTTATTATAAAAATAACCGAGATGTTTATTTTTTAATGCAGTACATGATGGGATGAACCCTGAGGTGTTCTACCTCCAGTAGTTACAGCTGTTGTTGTTTTGTTTTGATCTTCCTCACCTGTTGCACTCGAGTCCCCCAGAGAAATGAACCGTTAGAGGCAGATGAATGAACCTGATGCAGGTGAAGCGAAGGAAACGCTGATGCAGTGAAGCAATTAGCTTCTTTTAGCCGAACAACAACGAGTCTACAAGGAAACTATGATTCTACAAGACGCTGACAATGCACTCATGTTATTTCTAGAAAAAGATTGTAGCTGTTTGTTTCTGTGTGAACTGTATCACTGGGTCATGTATGTAGATTAGTTTCTATAGCAGCTGCAACACCTGAAGAACTGAAGACGTCTGAGATGTAGATGTGACCCAGATCGGCTCATCGTTAAACAGCTTCTCTATCTATCTATCTATCTATCTATCTATCTATCTATCTATCTATCTATCTATCTATCTATCTATCTATCTATCTATCTATCTATCTATCTATCTATCTATCTATCTATCTATCTATCTATCTATCTATCTATCTATCTATCTATCTATCTATCTAAGGCTTCAATAATAGGCTGTCAGATAATGTTTACAAACAGTTTTCATCAAAGTTTCTGGATAATTTTAAGATTCATACTCTCATTTTATTGTAGCTGCAGCTGCGATGACGATGATGAATTTAGAAAATTGAATTTTTATTGGGACGATTAAACAATTAAATTCTGTTTAATGAAAAGAAAATAATTGTCAGTGGCTGAAACACAAGAGACATAAACTCATGTTTACGCTGCTTTTGTAAATATTTGTTGTCATTTCATCCCCTCCGGTGTCGCTGTGTAGTTGTTGTGTTTGTGATGGAAGAAGTGTTGACACTTCTCATCATCATCATCATCATCATCATCATCAGTCAGCAGCTTCATACGCTCCATGTTCTCTGAGCCTCCAGAGCCTGGCTCAGTGTGTGTGTGTGTGTGTGTGTGTGTGTGTGACAGCTTCTGTCTCCCTCCATCATGTTCTAGATGTTGATTGGCTATTATTACAGGCCTGTGTATTGTGTTACCGCCGTGCTGCTGCTCTCAGTCGTAACAAAGCGCACACAGAAGCGTCACATGCACCGATACAGTCGGCTCAGCTACTTTTACACCGACAGCTCTGTGTTCTGGTCTTTACTGAAACACTGAAAGGCAGAAATGTTTTCCAACTCAGCGCAGGCTCTTTTCTTGTTGAGACTAATTTATTATTATTATTTTTTTTGCAAATCATTGATGCATTAAAACATACGGGGAGAGAAACATCCGCTTGTCAAATCTCTGTGACCTGGAGGTCAATGCTCTTATTTTGAAGCGTCTCTGCGGCCGCGGGCCGACAGGTTTGACCCTTCGTCCCGGAGGCCGATGAACCAGGCGATGGGATCACACTATGTATAATTCAACCAGGCCAGAGGATCAGATGTCACTGCCGGTGCTCTGCGGTGCGTCCAAACGTGCCGACACACGATATGAGACGACCTCAGAGCACCGACAGGAAGTGATTCTATCTTCACCTGCTATCTGCTTCACCTACTTTTATATTTCTTATTTTATAAACACATTTTAAGACACGTGCAAGAATATACGGCCAAATATTCTCTGCAACCAAATACATTTATGCAAATATAAAACTTGTGCATTGATACTATCTGTATTATTATAATTTTATTGCTGTACTTTGATTTTACAGCTTCAGTGAGATTTTACATCCAAGACATATGATGCTATTTTGAATTTTGATGCATCATCATAAATTAAACTTCATGTATTTCAACAAATACATGTAATAGTTCAAATTAACTTCCAGGTTTTCCAACTACAACAGTAAAATATCACTCATAAGTTAATGTTTTAGTAGTGAAAATATATATAATAGAATAAATTATTGCGTTTTTATGTTTTTGAGTTAAAAAAAACATTCGTCCATCCCATTGTTGTGAACATGATATCTCAAGACTGCTACAAGAAAATCTTTTCAAATTTGGCAAAAACATTTATTTGGTCTCAGAGATAAAGTTATTAGAGTTTTGTGATCAAAGGTCAAAGGTTAAGGTCACTGTGACCCTAGAAAGCAAAGCCCATGGACAGAATAGCTTAGAAAAAAATGCTTTCATGCTGTAAACTTGGACAAAAAGATGAACTTATTAGATTTTTCTGGCTAAAGGTTAAAGGTCAGTCATCATTGTGACCTTATGAAACATGTTTTTAGTTGTTTTAATGTGATATCCCAGAGTCTACATTGTTAAAACATTTCATTTTCATGGTCAAAGGTCAAAAGTTAAAGGTCAAGGTCACTGTGACGTCCAGAGTCCTAGTATATGCTTTTATTTTTACTTTGTTAAGAACATTTTGCTGATAACACCAACACTTGTGTGTAGATTTCCCACAGTGCAGCACTGTAAAAGTCTGCGACTGAGGGTTTTAAAGGTGACGTATTTACGCGTCTCTACAGTGTTTGTATTTATTCTTAACTTAACTTCACTGGTTAAATAACAAGATAACAGTCAGCTAAACCAAATATGTGTTTAACTATTAGCAGCAAGGTTGAAACGTCTCAGTTATGAATTTAATTTGTTTTATGACACAAAATATGACTGTGTCAGAGTTGTCATGATTTAATTTAACAGTTATTTTTCTTGTTAGTATTGAATTACATTATATACTCTGAGAACTGTGCTGTATTTCATCTTTCTGAGTTATTTCTGTGTCACGTTGTGTTTGTGTTCAGGCCGGCAGTGACGGCGAAAGCATCGGAAACTGTCCCTTCTCTCAGCGTCTCTTTATGATCCTGTGGCTCAAAGGAGTCGTGTTTAACGTCACCACCGTCGACCTGAAGAGGTAACACCGCCGCGACGCCAACACCACGACGCACCCGCTGGCTTCCGCTTCATCTAACGTATTTTTATTTTATTTCTTTTGCAGAAAGCCGGCAGATCTGCACAACTTGGCCCCGGGGACTCACCCTCCGTTCCTGACCTTCAACGGAGAGGTCAAAACCGATATCAACAAGATCGAGGAGTTCCTCGAGGAAACTCTCTGTCCTCCAAAGTAATTCAACTGGAAGGTTTTACAACATGTAGTTTACAGTATCAGATTATATTACACACACACACACACACACACACTCACACTCATGCTGCTCGCTGCTTTTTGCTTGATTTATTTCACTCCAGGAACATTGTTGAAAGCACAGGAAACACTTTAGTCTTGTAAAAACCTGTTGTATTTGATGGGGACTGATGTTAACTGATATAACTGTTTGTTGTTTATGGCTGTTGTAAATCTTTCTGAAAACAAAAAACCCTCAACATCCACAAATCTAAATATATGTGTTTTGTTGACAACAATTTTTATTTTAGTAAAAGTGAAGCAGGTTTACTATGTTTTGTTATTGTCATTAATAATAATAATAATAATAATAATAATAATAATAAAAAGGAGAGTCAGTGTGTGAGCTGTTACAGAGAGAGAAAAAAAAAGTCAGATTAACTAAATCTTTCTTTTATTGCCTGTAAAGTTTTTTACATTATAAATGGACCTTAGTGTGAGAGAGCCGAGGGGGCGGGCGGCCAACTTGACTTGAGTGTGTAACATGTTTTCAGTCTGAGCTGAGCCTCAGTCCAGGTGTTAATGCTATCCAGATGTTTCTCTGACTGCGTCTCCTGCCTCCGTCCCGTCTGCTCAGGTATCCTAAACTTGCCGCCAAGCAGAGAGAGTCCAACACAGCTGGAAATGACATCTTCGCCAAGTTCTCAGCCTACATCAAGAACACCAAACTGGAGGCCAATGCTGGTGGGCTGCTCATTTTCTGCCATGTACACTCACAGACACACAGAACAAGATGGAAAAAACTAAAATAAGATATGACAGACGTTATTTAACTCCTCCACTAGGTTGTAGCAGAGTCCAGTGTTTTGCAGCTCAAAGTGTTTACTTTGCTGCCACCTAGTGACACGGTCTCACCACACACACTTCATGATGTTTATACTTGTCTCTGTGTGTGTGATTAGTCCTAGAGAAAGGTTTGACCAGAGCCCTGAAGAAGCTGGACGACTACCTGAACAGTCCGCTGCCCGATGAGATCGACGCCAACAGTATGGAGGAGGAGAAAGGCTCCAACCGAAGCTTCCTGGACGGAAACGAACTGACGCTCGCTGACTGTAACCTGCTGCCTAAACTACACATAGTCAAGGTAAAGAAAGAAGAAGTATTAGATTTATATTATTGTCACACTGAGGTGAAATCACACTGCTCTCACCCTAACACACCAACACAAAACACAAGGAAATAAATAACCTACTAAATAAAACCATTAAAACTCTATTTCATCATGAAAAAAAATCAATAAATCTAAATGTAAAAAATAAAATAAAAAAAAAAAAAAATACAATTAACCATAAAAACCATATATATATATATAAATATAGAAAAAAAAAATTTAAAAAAATAAATATGATAATAAAAAATGAATATAAAAATATATAAAAATAATAAAATATAAAATAAAATAAAACTGAGGTAAAATAAAATGTCAAATGTGAAGATATATGATGCATTTATTTAAAACAAACCATTTTAGATAGAAATATGTTCAGTATATACAACTATATACGTATAAAACAGTTAGATAACAGACTATATACATATATATGTATATAGATAAAATATGGTACTTGTCCACATCACTGGCTCTGTAAATGAGTTTCTGTTATATTTATAAAACATAAACATCATAAAAACATCGTCAGGTTTCTTAGAAAAGTTCAAACTTCTTAGAAAAGTTATTATTATTATTATATTAGAATTAAAGTTTGCAGGTTTGTGTACGACTCCATCATCATCTCTTTTAATTATCCCGACAACTATTCTATGGATTTTATTTAATTTTGTTTGCATCTAATGTCTTTATTTCATGGCTGAAGTGAAGAGTGTCAGGAAACGGAGGAGGGAGAGACTCACAACGATGTGTAGTAAACTTTCAAACCGTCTGGGAATCAAACCAGAGACTGCAGCTCGATGCTAACCAGGACCACAGCTGCCACGAAACATGTCGATGCTGGTTCCCAGATGATTTAACTGCAGTAACTTAAATTTGACGTCTCACTTCGTTTGAAGACGTTTTCCAAAACTAATGATGTCCATCGGACTCAGTTGAACTTAATTAGCTCTAATTAGCAAATATTAGCATGCTAACACGCTAAAGAAAGATGGTGTGAGTATTAGAACAGTATTAACATGTTTTTATGATTTTTTTCTTCTTTTATCCTTAAAGAATAGTTTCAATTAAACGTGTTTTCTTCTCTCTCTTCTCACCAAACTGGTGCTGCTTCTCACTTCAACTTGTGTGCGGCACAAAAAAAAAACACCCACGAGGTTGTTTAAAGTAATTTATTCTTACATTTATTAAGTGAAAAAAAGCTGTAAATGAGGCCAGTTGACAGAAAGCAGGATATAAATGGAGCAAACTGAACATAAGAAATTGGGACAAACACAGGTTGACTGTGTAAAAAGTGCCCAGAGGTGGGTTTTAAATGTCTGACATTATAAATCAAGTTTTTTTTTTTTCCTCTTTAGTTCACAGTGTTACAGCTACAACTTTTACCTCCTCTCTCTCTCTTTTTGCCTTTTAGGTTGTCGCTAAGAAATACCGTAACTACGACATCCCCTCGGACATGACGGGCGTGTGGCGGTACCTGAAAAACGCCTACACGCGCGACGAGTTCACCAACACCTGCGCCGACGACTCTGAGATCGAGACGGCCTACAAAGACGTGGCGAGACGACTCGCCAAGTAACTCGACTCGCCAACGGAGCTCAAACAAAATGAATTAGCAACACGACAAACAAACAAACAAACAAAGAAACAAACACACGCAGAGTTAGAGTTTTCTTCAGTGACGTTGCATTGATCAGGCCAGATGTTGCAGATGTTTTTGGCTCATAAAGCATCACAGCTCCAGATGTGACAGATGTGACACACACGAGGAGAATATAAACTTAACTTCAACAAGTTTGACACCAGATTGATATTTTTAGCTGATGTGAAATTTCTCTTTTCTCGCTCATAACGTGATTGTGTCTGTCTCCGTTTCGTTGGTTTTTTTTTTCATTTCTCAACATAACACAAAGCTCTCTTTCATACGAAAACTCCACACGACGACGTCGGTCCACGCGGCCAAACATTTTACAAGCTGCTGATGTCAGGGTTGTTCACTTTTATTTATTCCCCAAGTCCACAGAAGTCCAGTCTGACTCCAGTGTTTATTATCAAGCTGTGGCTCCTGGTGGTGGAGGTGGTTGTAGTCGTGGTCGTAGCGAGGCGACACCTCCACCGTTCGTCTGAGTATCTCGTCATTCATTTCCGCAGATGTTGCTTTAGTTGTTTTGTTTTCTTACCACTCCTGCTTCTTAAAGGTTGATTTTTACGAAAATTTGAATTAAGTCAAAAAAAGAACAAAAAATTAGCTGATGAGGGAGAACAAAGCTTGTTTCTGGATTATTTTGCATAAATCTGTTTTAAATTATGAGCTTCTTTTATAATAAGATATCCTCGATTTATTACGTGCCTTAATTATAGAAGCATCAAAAGTCCACGCCAATGTCACTGATGGACTCGTTGTGAAAAATGTATCACGGCCGGAGCAGAGACATTTGTTTTTGCCTCTAGGTATTGATTTTGTCTTGAGTTACAGATGATATTATTATGAATGGAGAGAGTATTTATTTAGCAGCTCCAATCAGGCCTGATTAGCGTAGAGCCATTAGCGCTGCGATGAAAAGCATCTTCCAGGCCAGGTCCACGATGGTCAGGAGCCCTGCCCTCCAGCTCTTCATCAAACAGACATTCCCTTCTCATTTTGAGGAGTCTATCGAAAAAAAAAGGTCCAGTTCAAAAGTTTCATTGTCCGCACAAAGAAAAAAAAAAGGATGGAAATTTGTCTTGGGGCTTATCGTCTTTGGCTCGATGTCAGGCTGCAACTATAGCGAGACTTCCTTGAAGAACCATAAGGCTCTTGTGTGGTTTTGGACAAACATATGATATGAAATTGGAGCATGATGACTGAAAGGCTTTCTCATTGCAAAGCTCTACAAATAAAATAATATTTTCACAGATCTGCTTCTGCCTTTTCTTTTTCCCCTCTTTTTCCCGGTTAGGTGATCAATCAACACCGATACTTATAGGTTGTCATGGAGGGAGGGAAGGTGAGTGAGTGAGCGGTTTGTGTCGGTGATAGCGAAGGTGCTTGGTGAAGAAGTCTGGAAGTCTCGAGGAGAAGAAGGAGAAGAAAAAAAAGGGTTAAGTGTGTCTGAGTTGAGTTGATCAAATCCAGTGGTGCAGGCCTGTTTCTTCATCTATAACTGAGAAAGAAAGAGAGAGAGACAGAGAGAGAGAGAGAGAGAGAGAGAGTGATGACCGTTGACAGGCTTAAATAGAGGCTTCCATGCCAGGGATCAAACGCCATCCCTCTTCTCCACTCTCTCATTAAGACGGAAAACCCGAGCACCGCCATCCGATCTGTCTCCATTTTTCCTCAAAGGAGTCTAACTTGAAAGATCTGCGCCTGTCGGATTTACAATGGTGGGCGAGCGGTGTTTACTGAGACGCGGCCTTGCCAGAAACAACAGTCAAAGAAAATAAATGGAGCCTGCCTAGTGTTTCCACAGGAGTAAGGAAATATGGAGCGAGACTTGTGCCTTGCTGTTTGGTAATTAGTACCTAAACATCCCTGTCCTTGGATCCCATCGCTCACATCCAACATTTCTGTGAGCTGGATAATATACAGTGGAGCATTAACGTCAAACACGTCTGGTCATGGGGCCTGGCACGCCACATTAATCTGTTATTACACTCCCAGTGGATCTAGCAGTCGCTGGCCTTGGCTCGGCCACCGTAGCACGGGGGAGTCGGTATAGGCTGATGGGGACTCACACACAGTGTACTTTTTATAGCCAGGTTTACTAAACCTTTTCAGCTCGGGCATAAATTGTGTAAATTGAGTCTTGCTTTGAGACCCGAGCTGATTAAAACAAACTGGTGTGTTTGACGTGTGAGGACCTACCAGAAACAGACCTGTGATCCAATTAAGGAGCAGACTCGTAGTTTTTAAGAAATACTGCCATATAGGACCTCAGTGCTCCCCCCCAACCCCTCAACCCCCTTTCCTCCTTCTCACAAGAACAAACCAAAGTTTCGCTGCTGCTTACCATAGATATTGTACCCAGGAGACGGACGCATATGTTTCAGCCTGAGGTGAAGTTTTCTTTTCTGCTCTGCTTTCCATGTGTTTTAGTACAAACCTTGTTTTATCCATGTGTGTTAGCAGCAGGAGCGGTAGAAGAACCAGCGTCTCACTTCTTCACATTAGGCTTTTTTTTAACATAATAACACACAGTTCAACTAAACCAATAAAAGACACAGACATGATCCTTCACCTCAACTAAAGCTGCAAGAAAACATCCAGTTATCCTTCTCTGACTTTGTTATATCGTCTCTAAGTCTGTGCCGCTTTGCACTAAACTACTCGTCCAGGCCTCAACTACTGCAGTAGTAACTGCATGCACCGTGAAACCTCTCTCACGGTTGTGTGTTTTCTCTCTTTTCGTCCATTAAAAAAGGCTCATATCACTCTGCTACTCACTGTTGCACCTACAGAGCAACGTCTGCATCCGTCCATCTACTTGAATTCAGCCGTGGAGGCTGCGTTTCTCCAACAAACATCACCTGGTGTCGACATCTATGCAAGCTCCAGACTGTTGCATGTTATTTTTCTGCATCAAGGGCAAGTTGAGGGTTGATATGTTGAACAACATACCTCAACAAAGTGAACTGAAGGAGCCAGGAATCAAACAATCGACTGTCTGATTTGTGGACGACGACGTCCTGATTCACAGCTCAACATCTTCTCTCCAAACTCCAGTTTTTCTGAAAAATAAATGGTACAAAATGAGTAAAACTACTGAGGTGAGAGTGATAAGTTTGTTAAACTTTCTAAATAATTTTAGCAAGAAACTAAAACCTCCATGTGCAATTTCCAACGTTTGTATGATGAATGACATGTGACATTTAGGCTCATTTAGGAGTCTGACAGCTGAGGTCCAACAGGCCAAGAGAAGGAAGCGTCTAATCAGAGCAGAGGAACCATGTCATAACAGGAGATCGGGTTTACAAGGAGAGACAGAGCTGAGGAAGACGAGTCCCTCGTCTCTTCCACTCGGAGACGGAGAGCATCTCGGAGAGTATCGGGTTCCCGGCAGGTCCCCCGGCCCTCCTCCGCTCGCCTGCCCTCCGAGGTTTGAGTGACTTGTGGTGAGGCTAGATGGGGATTATTGATCTGCCTGGCGCGCGCCTGCGGTTTCGGCGTTAAGACTGACGACCTCACCAGAGAGAGTTCTTGGCGCAGGCCGACCCCTGTCTCAGATCAGAGCCGGAGTCTGAAGTCTGAGTCTGAGAGTCTGAGTCTGGTGATGAGGTCTGTGTTTTGAACGGTTTCTAACTCAGAGCCAGGTGATGAAGACATTTCTACTGTGTATTTAAATAATCAGGGCAGATGATAACAATAAACATATCTGATTGGCCTTTTATAAAAATTGGACAGGAGTTAGCTGAAACGAGGAGCCGTGTGTGTGCAGACAGCAGAGCCTTGGGGTATTTATGCTCTCGGTGAAATTTACTGGTTAAGGTTTCGGTTCCAGTTGTGAACCACATGAAATAATCCACGGTCACTGGAGAAGGATGTGGACACTGTGCTAATTATGTGAGATGATGATGTCAGGTATTGATACTCACCAGTGAGCCAGAACAACCCTCCTCCTCCTCCTCGTCTTCCTCTTCTCTCGATGCTTTTCCAACGTATATATAACCACACTGTTCGACCACACTCGCATCCACATGTCGGACATGTCTGAATCCTCAGCACCCCTCACACATCCTGGGCCCTCACTTTATCATTCATAGTTGTAAATCATCGCTTCGCCTGCAGGAAACACGCAGCATTTTATTTTCCAGTCATAAACCATAAAACCTGCCTCTAACACGAGTTATGATCCTTGGAGACAGAGAGGATGAATGTCTAAAGCAGAACCAGACACGATGGCGGGCATCCTTCATCCCCCTCCTCCTCCTCCTCTTCTGCTTCTATTTTTTTTCTTACCCTGGCATGACTTTGGTCGTGTGGTGAATTTTCCAAACATCCCCCTACATGATCTAAATGTCACCAGGGTTGTATGTCATTCAGGATGTGTGTGTGTCTCTGCTCTGAATTACCACCAGCATTAGTTCTCAATTAACACTCGCCTGATAAAGTTTTAACAGCCGCCTTCATCTTGACAGGAAGAACACATAGAGCTCCCTTCACGCTTGGTTGGATTTTTTTTTTTTTTGAGTGAAGATGAGGCTTCTGTCCAAAAAATGTTTGAAATTTTATTGCCTGGCTGAAAAACCTATGGAAAAGGCCTGTTTTGCATGAATATTTGGCACCGAGCTGAGGTTTATCCTGTCTTATGTTCTGTACACTCAAGTCGCGCTCGCAACAGTTTTGCCGTTTTTTGACAGTTGAGATGGTGTATAATTTGAAACACTGACATGAAGCGAAGACCTTGGACAAAGAGGCCTTTTGTTTGTGTGTTTGGTCGCTGTCCATGGTCCTGACACTTGCATTTTCACAGTAATTCTCTCTTTTTTAAGCAGAAAAAACAAAAAACTTTCAGTCGGTGTGGCCAGTATCAGATTGCATAATCTGAACTGGCAGAAGTCATTAAATGTAGGCATTTTAAGGTTTCATAAGTGCACTTTTCTCTTCAGTTGGGGTTTCACTTAGCAGCAAATGGTTTCATGGAATCAAATGTTTCCAAAGCAAAAAAAAAAGGGTCTAAAGACTGAGGCACGCTTTAATCTAGTGATGAATGGATTCTGGTTCAGGATGTCGGAGCTGCCTTACAACCTACCATGTCTGTGAGGTTCTGGGCTGCTGCCTGGACGTTTCGCTCGCCTGCCAATTGATCATTTCTTTTATTACAGGTCACAAGACAAGTCGTCGCTTACAACCTCTGTCTCGCTCTCTTTTTCTCTCTGTGTGTGAGGAACTTTTCATATCTGTTATTCATTTGCGAGTGTAAAAAAGCTCCCGAGTTAAAATGTGTGGGGTGTTGGAAGTGTAGCAGGGAGCACCGCTAACATAATAAGCGCTAGTTTGGCCACATCCAGTCTTTTTGGCTGCAAGGAGGACCAATATGGGTGGGCCCTCACCTTCCTCTACCCCCCCACACCCCCACCCCCACCCTTGGTCCCTAAGGTTAAATAAAAAAGCCACTAGAGTGCGCCAAAGTACACAGTTATTGTTGACTCAAGTTTGAAATTCACTTGGAAATCGCAGAGAAGTTGCTCAATTACAATCACTTCAAATTAAGATCAGATTTTTTTTGTGTATATATGTGTGTATTTTTTTTATTTTACGGTGGGTACGAGCAGATCTCTGAGACGGTTTCCCTCAGAGACGCTGGAGCCGTCCACCGACAGATGGAGCAGAAGATAAGACGAGTTCAAGAAGGTCGAGACTTGAACGAGTCAAAGGGACTCGATCTCTGTCCTGGTGTGGCCCTGAATGAGAAATCAAGATGCATTGATTCCCACACACACACACACACACACACACACACACACACAGACACTCAGACCTCAGCTCTGTTAATGGAGATGGAAACATATGCAGAGATATACAACTCTGCGAGTGGTATGGGACCCTGGAGGATCACTTCCCGCCCTGAGCTGCTGCTCTGAAACGTTTGTATAGGTCAAGTAAACAGTTTGTATTGGGCTGTCAGTGTGTGCGTGTGTATATGTGTTTGTATGTATGTGTATGTGCGTGCACAGTCATTTGAATGGAGTGGTTTTGTCTCCTCATAAACTCCTGTTTGTATTCCTCTCTGTTGATTACATAACATGAGGAGGAGAGTGCAGTCAGTCTGCTTTGTGCTGCTGCTGCTGCAAAAACACTTATAACCTGGTATAAAAATCAAGCGTGCATCATCTCTGGCATCATGTTCAACCCAAAACCAAATTTAACAGCTGACTAAAACTCTCTATACCAACACCACACACATATATATATATATAAAAATATATGTATCTATATCTGAGAATCCTGCCTCACTACCACCAGCACTGCTGCTGCTGCTGTCTCTAACGTGCATGCAGGACATTATGCTAATTTCTCTGGGTGTCTGGGTCCCGTTGCTCCTCCAGAGTTCATTATTATAATTGCTAGACATGGCTGAGAACGCTGAGAATGTGAACCTGAAACCAGCGGGAGCTTTTTCCACGCAATCTATATTCAGGGAAATCCCGAGAATGTTCCCAATCTGAACCTTAAAAAAACACATGGGGATGGTGGTGGTGTAGCTCTCTAACTCTTTCTCTTCTCGTCTTCGTCTTCTCTCGATTTCAACATGTGTACGTGTGTGTGTGCACACTTAGATTGGCTCTATTATGTCTTGGAATAATGTAAAACAGCTTCTCTTGGTTCTGCCTGTCTCTGTTCCTGTCTCCATGTCTCTCAGTTTCCCAGCGTACCTTTGAAACGAAGCCATGACCAGTGGCAGTGGCAGCAGCAGTAGTAGAAGAAATAGTAAGATCCAAAGACAATGTTGGTGCAGACGAACCGGCAGACAAGAGATGACACAGCTAAAATGTGCTTTGTGCGTCTGATGAGCTCGTTAACCGTTTCAGATGCGATTAAAGCAGCGATGATGCTGTTAAATGTTCTCCGGAGCCAATATGGTGGACACATAAACCCTTTCAAATTGAACAAAAATGTCTCCCTCGCACAGAAAAATTCAAAACATCCATGAATATTCAAAGACAGTCTGAACTACTGAACACAAGACGCTTTCTGCTCCGCTGTGAAACGTCCACTCAGACCTGGAAGTTTTCGAGTTTCCACCTCTGTAAAAAGTTGCACAGTGGATCAGTATCGTCTTCACGTAGTGATGTCGCTTTACATTAAAGAAAAACACTTGTTTTGTTTGAAAAAGGAGATAAAAAGGAAAAAAAAAATAAGTTACAAAATTCCTATTTTATTCTTAAAATAAACAAAATGTACAATCACATGCCAATTTCACTCATTGTTGTCAGGTCTGTTTGTCCCTTTAAAAAAAACAAAAAAACAAAACAAACAAAAAAACAAAAACAAAACAAAAACAAAAATCACTTGATGATCTTTATGAAAACGTACCAGCACAAATTCTAATGGTTTCTCCATTAGTTTCAGTTTCCTGACAAGTGTTCATGAGAGAAGAAGCATTAAACAAATAGACAAATAACGAGTAAACTTTACATAAAGAGCAGGGTAAAGTACGGTTTTCCTGGATATCATACATGTTGATCATTAAATAAAATACAAAGTCTTTTGACGACAGATTTTACGCAACATTAAACCAAAACAAAACAAAACAAAAAATGAACCAAAGAAGAAGAAAGAAAAGAAAAATAAAAAACAAAAAACAACACAAACAAATGCACATGAGGACAGAATGGGATGTCAGTGCTGCGTTGATGTGTAAACAGTTTTTTTTTTAAAAAACCATTTCCTGTTAAAAAAACAAAAACAAAAAAACAAACAACAAAATTTTTGGGGAGAAAAATAAAAAAGAAAGAAAGAGGTTTAAATAAAACTTGCAACAGATGTGTTACAGTTACTATGGAGATGCTGCATGAATTAAAAAAAAAAGAGAAGAGAAGAAGAAAAAAAAAAAGCTATAAAATCACAACAATCTAAAAGCTTTTTATTTGCTTTCTTATGTTACACTGTAACGGCAAAAAAAAAAAAAAAAAAAAAACACTTCTCGTTTTGGGCCGGAGCAGTTGGGGAAATGTAGTGTGACATGTTCAATTCCATTAAGTGAGTTCAGAACATCCTCCACAGACGGAGAAAGAGGCTCCGCGTAAAAAACCTTCAACAATGAAAGACTTGAAGTCTGATCCTTGGACGGGGCCGTGTTTTTCTCAGCTTTTTCAAATTGGGTTATTATATTACCTACATGCACTGAATATCATATTATATGAAAGCAAGTAAAAAAAAAAAAAAAAAAAATAGACGTTTTTTTTTTTTTTTAAACAAATACCAACTGCCTTGTGAGATCAGATTCAACTCCAATGTAAATGGCTTGTTTGGCCAAGTGTTATCCATTCTCTCTCTCTCTCTCTCTCTCTCAGAGTGTGTGTGTGTGTGTGTGTGTGTGTAAGTGTGTGTGACTCCAGTGGCGTTATATCTGCGCTGAGGACCAAAAACCACGAGTCCTGCTGGCAGCCACCCACAAGTGCTGCTAGAAATAAAACAAGAAATAAGTGCTTTATGAAACAAACATACACAAGTCTCCCATATTTTTTGGTTACCAGTTTTTGCTGCCAGCAGCTGCATCCAATCACCTCGTTTTCTTTCTTTCTTTTTTTTTTTTTTCCTTTCCTTATAAAAAAAAATAATAATAATTAAAAAAAAAAAAAAATAAAAAATCAGATTGGAAAATATATCAGACCTCCCACTCATCCTGGTGCAGCAGAAAGATTTTCAATTGTGACACGTTTTTTTTTTTTTTTTGAGGACGAGATACAAACGACTGAAACTGTGTCGACAAAGAAATAAATAAAATAAACATTTAAAGGAATGTCACAGTCTGTTTCTTCTTTAACTGTGATATCTCCTTTTCAATCTTAGAGACTGAAAGAGAAAAAAAAAAGCAAAGAGAAAAGAGAAAAGAGAAAAGTACCAACGTGTGTCTCACACTAAGACAAACTTTTTTAAAGCTATCTTTTTCTTTTTTCTTCTTTTTCTTCTGTTGTTGTTGCACATGATATGAAAGCTATAATAGACTTGGCATGTTTTCCCCTATAATCTTGACAGAACAGAGTGCATAAGAAAAAAAAAAAAAAAGACATGCAGATATAGCAAAAAAAAAAAAAAAAAAAAACTGTGTGGGATGGGATCACCCAAGAATTATTCCAGTCCTGAGGAGTTTCACGTATCACAAAATAACCGAAGCTTAAAAGCAGAGTGTGACCCGTACTGCCAACGTGACGACCACAGAGGGCGCGGCACCGTCACAGCAACACGTCAAGGTCATGTACCGTTTCTTCTTGGAAGTATCTGTATCTGTGTGCACGTCAGATGAGACAATCTAAGGAAATCAAGCTGATTTTTTTTTTTCCCCTCTTGACGGATAATTATTTTTTTTTCCCCTTATTGAAGCTCTATCATGGTATGTTGCCAAGAGGCACAATACGAGTTATTGCTCAATAAATACCGAAGGTTTAATACGAAGCCAAATGTGTGTCAACGCCTAGCGAGGATGCTGAGCTCTCAACGTGTGGAGCAGTTAAAACTAGAAAGTTACACCAGAAAGAAACATGTTGCAATACTCTTTGGAAATTACATTTCATATTCTTAAAAACCATTTAAATCTTTGGGTACTTAAAAAAAAAAAAAAATTAAACCTCTCACGCTCTTAAATTACCTAAAAAAAACAAAGAAACAAAAAAACAAACAAACAAAAAAAAAAATCATTTTAACTTAGTCATATAGATGCATCAAAAATATTCAGATTACACTTCTTTGACTCAAGTTTCAAATACAATACATAATTTATGGCTTTATAAGTTAAAACTAAGAAAACGCCTCAATCTACATCGTTTCACCCACAATATACAAGTTAAATTAATTGATTTAAAGCAAATTTACTGTCCATACCACTTAAGGTAACATATGCGTTACTCTCATCACTTGCTACTCAGTGCTCAATTTGCATCTTGATATTGTCGTAGTACAAAACCATGCTCTGCAAAAAGCCTTATTGAAATACAAACACTATACAAAAAGAGGAGGCAGTCTTTTACAAATATTGTTGAAGCATCCCTTAGCTTGTGGATTATAATAAAACTGAGATAATGTCTCATCCACTTTTTTTTTTTTTTTTTTTTTTTTTTTTTTTTTTGGGCTTTAGTAAACCAAAATTGTCTTTCTCATTATTGCTGTGAGAATGACTCCCTTTGTAGTGTCTTGGTCAAAACACATTCCAGGAAGACAAGTCCGTACAAGTCTGATTTTTTTTTTTTGTTTGTTTCTTTTATCTCAACCTTAATTTCCAAGAAAAAAGGTCGAGATAGGCTGATGAGAGCTCAAAAATCCCCTTTTCATTAACAAAAAAGAAAAAAAAAAAGAAAAGGTTTTGTGCTTTCAAACCATGACATCAGTTGACTTCCATGCTCCGCCCACCACCTCCACCTCCACCTCGCCCTGCTTTTCTTCAATATGGTCTCCAGACAGCTTCATCCATGCGTCCTCCCGGGTTCAGAACCGTTGGGGAGTTACTGTGACTCCCGTCTCCGTCCACCCCTCCTTCTGTCTGGCTTGGCAGGTTGGGGTTGACCAGGGAGGTGCCCGTGGAGGCGCTAGTGCAAGGCGGGATCATCCTGGAGGGCGAGCGATCACCGCCGGGAACCATGGAGAACTGGTAGGAGCCGGATGATGCTCCGTAGTAGAGATAGGGCGTGCTGCTGGTCTGAAAGGGTCCGCTCTGGCTCTGGGTGGAGCCTGGGTACGGAGGGGGAAGGTAGGTGTGGTAGTGGGCGCTGCCCAGCGACATGGCGGAGGTGACGGGCGGAGAGTAGGTGAAGGTGGCTGGGTAGTGCATCCGTGGGCTGGAGAAACGAGTCTCCGTGAGGGAGGAGAGACTCGGGAACTGACGCTCGAACTGACCGGGGAACGGGCTCAAATCAGACGAACCTGGAGACACACACGGATAAAAACACAACACATGATTGTTATTATTGCACTTCTTCTTCCCACTTTGTCAGTTTTCATTATATGAAATGTGGCTTTGGACTCTTAAACTATTTATCACTTTGTCTTGTTGAGTAATTGAATTTAACAAATAAGTCCCTAGAGAAATGAAACGGTAGTAAACTGAATTGTACGTAATCAGACTTTCCGAGCCAGATATGTGTATTAACCAATTTGGATTGTCTAATGGATTTTGTGGGCTCGCTTATGAAATAACATTTATCCATAAATATCGTTATATCCGTCAACTCCTGCGGTGTTTTTTTGGGGCGAGTTTTGATAACGTTGACAAACACATCAGCAGCACAGTCCCACGCGTTCATACGCCTTAACGTGTTTACGCCTCTGCATATTTATATTTCTGTTGGCGCATGTTTATGTGTATCTGTATAACTGTTTATGCATGCAAACACACACTCCACCGTCTGTGTGTGTGTGTGTGTGTGTGTGCGTGTGGGTGGGTGGGTGGGGTGGGGGGGTCAGAGGGGTTGGGGGTGTATGTGTGTGAATACTGTATGCACATAAAAAAGCAGTTGGGATGAATCAGGAGCTGCACATGTGGAAACACTTTGAGCAGAAACAGTTTCCATGAGATCCATAATGAGGCAGGGCTGAGCTCTGATGTGGCTCCTCTCCTCGCCTCCCATCGGCTCCAGCGTGTGTGTGTATGTGTGTGTCCTCGTGTGCACGCGCGACGGCGAGGAGAGAGAGCGAGAGAGTTGAGTTGAGTGGAGTCGAGAAGGAGCTGCTCCATCTCACCCTTCGTTCCTCTCTTCGCTTCATCCCTTAAAAAATACCCAAAAACCACTAACTGGCTGTGGCGAGCTTCGCGCTGGGCGCAGAGTTTAAGGAGAATAGGAGGTCCTCCTCCTCCTCCTCCTCCTCCTCCTCCTCACCCCCTCCTCCTCCCTCACACTCCCCTCCCTCCCCTCCTGTCTCCTCTCAGTGGTTTAGTCCAGCCATGGCGCTCTTATCATAAATCACCAGGCGTCTTCCGTGTCACCATGTCTGCTGTGAGAGGACAGGGAGGGAGAGGAGGGGAGGTGGGGAGGAGGGTGAGGCAAGGAAGAGGAGGAGGTGGGAGAGGGAGGGGGGGGGACGCAGTGTTTATGTGCAAGGGGGAGGAATTGCGAAGCCCGGTTTTGTCGCTAGCGTCAGATAGCATATGCTGCCAATTAAGGCCTTTAAACTTCCTCTTTCCACAAGATCCGTTTGATTCTAACAGAAATAGTAGGTGATTGTCTCCGCTGTTCAATAAACTCCTGACTCCTGATTTTAACATTTGGACCTATTTTAGTGCTCAAAGGAGCCGTGTGAAGACGAGCCAGATCCAACTTTATTAGTTTAAATGAAACTAGACTGGAACATTGTCTAAATATTTGGAAGGATTTTTACAAACTTTGGAGCATCACTTTCAAATTAGGTGTCTGGCCTGACATGATGAACTTTTGCAACTGTAGATCAAGACTCAGTGTGTGTGTGTGTGTGTGTGTGTGTGTGTGTGTGTGTGTATAAGGAGGAGGAGGAGGAGGAGGGAGTGGGTGGGTGCAGTGTTTGCACTGGAGCATCCATATCAGCTTCTGCTTGTACTTGTCGGTATGTTCTGTGGCTGGATACGGTTACAGCGCAGCCTGGCGAGGTGTCAACATGATCTCCAGAGATCTGAGAGCCTTAGTCACATCACTTAGGAGGCATTAAGCGCTTCGAGGTGTGTGAGCGGGTAAAGAAGAGGGGACCGATGAGGCGAGAAGGCGTTTTTTTTTTTTTTGGCTCACGTTTATGCGCGTGCACAAGTTCGCGTCAAACTTTTGAGAACAAAGCTGGAGAGATGAAAGCTGAAGAGGAGGAGGAGGAGGGGGGTGACCGAACTAATCAAAGCTGACAAGGCAGCTGGCTGGATTTTAAACCTTTTCTAATGCAGAGTCACACGGCCGCGTCGCGTAATCACTCACCCTCGCTCGGGGCACACACACACACACACTCTCACACACAGGGGAGGGTGTAGTATGTTAGCACAAGGAAACAGAAGGAAAAAAAAGCAGGGTAGAAAAAAAAACTCACATGGCAGTGAGTCAAACAGGTGTACGGGGGAGAGACTTGTCTGGCGGCATGTAAGGGTTTTAAAGGAGCTTTCACATTGGGGGAAAAACAGAGACAAATTGGAACACAGATGCTGCCGTTACAGCAAACAGACTGGCTAATGCAATTACCCAGAATGCCTTGTGAGAGTGGCGTATCGCTATAAAGACACTTTATTTGTCAGTCACGAGCCTGTTATTATCCCGAGGCCTGTTATTACCCATACTCCTCTGGGATCAAAGACTTGGAGCGAGGAAAAAAGGAAACAATCGTTTTTTATTTCGTTTTTTTTTTTTTTTTCCTCTGGTGTTTAAAAAAACGCCATCCAAACCGCTCTGGAGAGACAGTCGGACTCTGACAACATGTTTCATTCCTCACGTTCATTTCAGAATGAGCTAATAGCAGCTCGTTGTGCTGTATTAGTCTTTAGTAAATAGTAGCACATCATTTTTTTTCTCTCTCCCTGTAGTCCACTGAACAAGTCTTTGTTTATGTTTCTGCTGTCGTCTGAGCGTGAAAATCACGTGTGAACGTCTCGTCTGTCTTCCCTCCCTCTTTTCTTTCTTTCTTCCTTTTGACAAAATGTATGATCTGGATATGTTTTGTTGCACATGATAAAGTGACGCAGAGAAGTGCTTCTACCTGGCAATCGTCTAGGCACGTCACTGATGGCTGGCAGGCCCGTGCCTCGGCTGGAGGAGAGGGGGGTGGTGGAGTGGACTGAGGGGGATGCCATGGGACTCAGGTAGGACGGGTACGTCTGTTCATATGACCAAGGAGGAGAGGACTGGGACTGACGAGGGTCTGATGGGGAAGGGAGGAAGAGGAAGGAAGAAGAAGAAGAAGAAAAAAAAAACAGCCAACAGAAAGACACGAGAAAGAGAAAAAACAGACAAGGAAAAGACAGAAAGAATAATTACCAGTGGCCCATCAGCTGCTTCAAATGTTCTGAGTTTTGTTTCTAAACTCTGGAGCAAATTGACAACAACATACACAACAGCTACAGACATTATTAGTCCCGGTTTTCTCTGTGCTTGTGTTTAGAGGTAAGTATCAGTTGGGCGTGTTATGCAACATCCTCTGTAATGACACATAATGTTTACTTTCCAAGAGAAGATCTTCCTGTTTGCCTTATAAAACATTGTGCTTGCAGCTGAGGCACAGAGAGCCTCGCTGGCACACACCGACGGTGTAAACACACCAGACGACGACCATGAAATCAACTGCTGCTCTCGCTCCATTCAACATTGTATCTCTGTTGCAACACAAGTGCACAGTGTGAAATTTGTAGATGATTTTTTTTTTTAATGATATTTGAGAACAAATTTGTGGTTATTTTATAGTCAGTAAATCAGTGATTCCCAACCAGAGGGGGGTGATGGTACTTCTGTAGTTGCCATTGGGTGTGTGGAAAGGAGAAATGGTTTGCAAATAAAATAGTGGACACAGTTCGCTAACAGTAACAGCGAGCTAGCTCTAGAAGCTAAACATAATAGATAAATGGTGGTGAAAGTTGGCAAAACCTCATGATGTTCAAACTACTAATTAAGATAATGGTGGATGCAGTTTGCTAAAAGCAGTGATAAAGCTAAAGAATAGATAAATTAGTTACCTTAAAGTGATAATGGAAAAATGGTGAAGTTGTTAAAACGGTTAGCTAGCTAGTGTTAATGTGGAAAACAGTGCCCATAGTTCACTCAGAGTGATAGTTAGCTACTGTAGTCGGTTAAAACTACTAATTAAGATAAAAGAAGATAGTTTGTAATGATTAGCTAAGAGTGCTACTGAAGAAAATGATGGAGAGTTTGCTAAAAGCAGTGATGATTAGCTAACCATTAGCTAATTATAGCTAATGGTTAGCTTAAAGGTCTAATGGAAAAGCTGTGTCCATATTAAAAAGTAATGATACAGTTAAAATGGTTAGCTTGCTAGTGCTAATGTGGAAAATGGTGACCATAGTTTACTAAATGTAATGGCTAGCTAGCTATAGTAGCTAAACAAAATGGATAAATGATGGACTTAGTTAACAAAACCTCATTATAAAGTCTGTGAAAATGGTTAAAACTATAAAATTAATGAAGTGGAAGACATAGTTCACTATGAGTAATGATTAGATAAGATAAGACGACTGCTGAAGAAAGTGGTGGATAAAGTTTGAAAGGCAGTGATGAAGGTAATTAATAGCTGAACTAGGTAGTTAATGGTTAGCTTAAAGTACTAATGGATAAATGATGTACACATTGAAAAGTAATGGTACAGTTACTGTTGTTAAAACGGTTAGTTAGCAGTGATAATGTGGAAAATGGTGAACGTAGTTTACTAAATGTTACGACTGGCTAACTGATGAAGCTAAATATGGTGGATAAATGGTAAATACAGTATCAAAAAGTAATGATAAAGTACTAATGGGTCATAAATTGACTAAAAGTAACAACTACTAAATGAAAAAAATGGGTATTATTAGAAGTAATGCTGATGTAACTGAGGTAACTAAACATCACAGATAAATGCAGAAATGTTTCACTGAATAAAATGTTTATAAAAATTAAAGGTAATGGATAATAGCCGTCCATAAACTGTGTCTGTGAAGGAGATATGCCTGAAAAAAAGAACTGAAGTTGGGAACCACCGCTGAGAGTAATAAATCTGGGATGTTGGATCTAAAAATTCAGGCTTTAACTCAGAAAATTTACGCTTGAGAAGCAGTTTGCTCATACTCCACGCTCCACTCGCCACCACACTGCTACACTGTTCAACCATCCCTCAAATGATCCACTAAATTACCGCTCCGAAGCCACGCCAGAGAGTAACTAAGAGCTAAATGACGACCTGTGACGATACGCCTGCGGAGGTGTGGGGCGATCAGGTGGCAGCCATGCCGAACCGTGACAGATGGGGTTACCTTCTTGGATTTAGACCGATACAGTAACGAAGTAGAGAAAGACAGACGATCTTAGAGGGCAGTGTAACTGCACAGGGCGCTCGGTGGCATAAACCTCTGGTCCCGTCAGGATGTGCCCACGGCTCCTGTCCGGGTTTGATATTTCACCTTCTGTACAGTAAACGTTGCTCAGCTTGTGACTCAGACCTGATTGTTTATTCAGTGATACCTTAGTAAAAGTCTTGTTTCTCCCCTCCCGTCTCTCTCCTTCTGATTGAATTATTCAACAACGCTATATTTGGATTTTCTTTGCCGTTTGGGTGTAAAATACAACGTGAAAATACGACTAGAACGCAAACGTGTAACATAAGTCTGGAACAATCTGTTGGAAACCAACTCAATAAATCAATAAAATGACAAGTAATTACATTTGAAATAATCAAATTGATGCGCAAAGTTTGATAAGTAAGATCTGTAAAAACAATAACATGGAATAACATGGAGATCAAATCATAATGACACACTTCTGATAAAAGTAAATATACAATAATACTGAGAGATTGCCCAGCCTTAATTAAATGTTTTGAATTCTTGGACTCGGGCCGTAAAAACATAATATCACATATCAAACATGAAGCACAACAACGCAGCGGTGGAGTCTAATATTATTTGTAGCCTGGATAGAAAGGCTTTCATTGTTCAGTTGAAGCAAATAAAAGTATTTGGTAACATCACACATCTGACAGATGATATATACTTCAAAACATAAACTTCAAACGGCTGCAAACGGATCCTGTGTTTTCAAACTTATGTTGACAAAACAAAAGATGCAACGTTGACCACAACAAGTCAGAGGTCGAGATCAGAATGTAGTTTGAGGATAAAAAGCTGTTGACGCTGGTTTGTTTCTCTCACCTGTTATCTGTGTCTGTCCCTGTGGGTTGAAGGAGTTGGCCGCTGTGTTGAGAGTCGGTCGCGGGCCCTGAGTGGGAACCGTGACCCTGACCCTCATCCTCTCCAGCTCGCTGAGGCGGTCCGAGAACAGACCGGTCTTGGGAGGATCCTCGAGTTTTTGACGATGCCCTGCGGACACACAAAGAAGTTTTTTTTTGTTTTTTTTAAATAAATCATTAGAAACAGAGTCGTTGTTGCGCCGGACGGGCAGATGGGACCCAGGCTGCAATAAAAAACACAATTTTATTAGATATCAGTGGTTATACCGTTACAACTACAGGCAAAACACAATTTCTTTAATAAAAATGAAGCTCGCCGACAGCTCTGTGTGATTAATGACCTTCATTTGTTTGCTGTTTTCTTGGCTCCGTTTGTTAGTTATCATTCATAATGTACATTTAATGACTCATTCTTTCTATGATGAACTCGGTAAACATAGTTTGTGCTGCTGTTTAACAAGCAGCTTTTAGTAATGTGATGCTACAAGTTGCTAATTAATATTAAAAAAAAAAAAACAAAAAAACTCAAATTGCTTTGCATGAGAGGAAAAAAAGAGTAAACTAAAGACACAGAGAGGGAGAGAGAAGTTGCTTGTATATTAAGTGTTAACCTGAGGCTTCTTCCTCAGGTAAACACAAGCTCTCACGCCATTCCCCCATTATCCCCACAGGAGTCGTAACCTAGGCCAAATACACTACACCCGTTCTTTTCCTGCATTCCTCCGCTGATAATTTTACACCCTTTATACTCCTGATCCTATTCTAATCACACTCCTGCAGTTAACAAACACAGCAAAACACTGTGTCAGCTTCAACAAAACCCGTCCAGGTGTGGACCTGTAGAGTTACAAAGGTGGGGTAAAAAAAAAAAAAAAAAAAAACACAAACACACATACATACATGAGGTGCCTTTTAAACACTGACATAAGACTGTGTCAGTGTGTCTGTCTGGTTTCGCACTAGTTCCTTTGTAAAGGCGGTAAAGTAAATATCAAACAGAGGAGAGTAGAAACTCCTGCTGTGCTTGGCTGAGCTCCAGCTGGCTCGGGCAGAAACAACCAGCTACTTCACAATCCTGCCCAACCTGCCCGGGCTGGGAACAAAGGCCTGGCACTGCAGCTACAGTCAGAACTGTGAGTGGGTGAGATCTTAAGGAAAATCATCATTTGTTTTACTGAAACATCATTACAGAGATCAGAGACCACAGAAAACGGCTCACTGGGAGTCTCTGTGGACTAATAGTCTGACATATGCACTAATACCTCCCCCTTCCTCTGCCCCCTCTTTAGTTCAACTGTAGAGTTTTATTTCCTGTCATCTTCAACTTATTTCATCCTCAGAAAACACTTTTATAAACTGTCTGACTCTGCACAACAAATTAAGTTATTCTGGAACAAATGTTTGGTATTTTAATATCAAACGTTGCTCTTATGAAATAAAAAGAGACTTGAGACATGAGGATGGCGGCAGTGACACACTATATGATTTTTATTAGGATGACGTGACCAGATTGGTATTATCCCATTCAAAATAAACAGACACTCTCATCATCATCGTCTGCTTCTTAACACACAGAATAATATCAGCTACTTTAAAAAAAGCCCTTCATCTCATCTTTATAATGTAATATTTCATTAATAATATTTCTCCTAGCAGATAATTTGTGCTTGTCGCTGGCATTTCTCATCTCTCTCTCTCTATTTCTTTCTCTCTGTCTGTCTGTCTGTGCAAGCTGTGCCCAGTCAATCATAGCGTTTCCATTTTCAACAGACCGAATTTCTATTCTAAAAAAGCCTCTGGACACAGTGCGGGCTTTGTGCACAGCCCGTCTCCTAGTGATGGGAATAAATAGCAATGGGAGACCAAGGGCGATGAGGGGGAGACAGAGTGGGGTGGGGGGGCAGACGTGAGAGGGCGGGAGGCACATGGAGAGGAGGAGGAGGAGGAGACCCTGATGACCAGTAAATTAAGAGCTCTGGATGGTTCTGGACCAGTCAGGAGACACACGAGTGAATGAGCGAATGGTGAAACGGTTAGAGACGGTTTGGGATTTTGAGGAAGGATGAGGAGGGATCCCAAAAAATACAGACGTTTATTTACATGTATATTTAAGATGACAAGTCCGATCCGTGTGACAAGCCTGTCATTGGTCGTATAAATTTTATGACACAATTTCACTAAGTCTCTGCTTCCACCCCGGGATTATCATCCTGCCAAAAGAACCTATGGATGCAACCACGTTTAAAGGAAACCGACGTATTTTTTCTCTTTACAGGAATGCAGCATGTCAACCACCACATTAAGGTCCACTTTACACTCCAAACAGCCAGACCTCAAGTCCATTAGTTTAGCAGGCCCTGACAGTAAATACAGTTTTTCATGAGTTAATTACACCTTTTAGACGACAACTGTTGCCAAACACAAGACGTCTCAGCTGTTTTATCGGAACCCTAGCAGGGCGGAGGAATGAGCCGGGGGTATTTAAAGGAGCGGGAAAGGCGGATGATTTCACTGCCGTAGGGAAAGTCCCTGAGATTCCCATCATCCCTGTGAAAACAGCGGAGATTTTCGATAGCGCCTGCCACTTCCCTGCCCAGCCAGCGGCCGGAAACACGGACAGATTCAGACCAGATGTGAGCGACTCTCGTGCACACACACACACACGGAGACGGAGAGACGCGCACATGCAAGAACGGACGTATGCAAACACAAGTCTGCACATGCAATCATGCACATTTGAACACATGCATGTGTGTGAACATATACACACACACATGCAAGCACACACACGGAAGAGGGATTAACAATGATTAGATAACGCCTCTGTAGATAGTATCTCTAATCACACAGTTGCACACTGATCCTAGAATAGTATTATTTCAGCCGTCCAAGAGACATAAGTCTGGATTCAACTCTCCATTGCTTATCTGATAACACTTAGTAAGGAGCAAGAACGCAAACAGAATATAAGTCCTCTGTAATTAATGGCAGCATTAGACTGGATCTGGTCCTGAGCGTAGAGATCTTGCACGGATGGTTAGCTGTTAGCGGTTTCCAATTCGAAAATATTCCTCAACAGTTACTTCAGCTGAGCTACAACTCGAGCTCGACTTTTTTTTTTTTTTTTTGCGAAATATGCAAAATCGCTTAAAGGAGGAGAAGAAAGAGCGAACCTGGCTTTACCTTCAGGTGATAAAGTTAGTTTTGAGACGTACATCTGTCAACAACAAGATGTTTGAGCTATCAGCTGGAAATTCTTCATCCTGACTCATGTGTAACATGTGAGGAAAACGCCAAGCGCCAAAAAATCCTGAATAAATGGGATAATTTATAAATTCAGTGTCACGTCATGCCCTCTACTAAGAGCTTCAGTCTGGTTTATGATCAGCTGGGTGAGCTCGAATGAATGTATCTATGTATCTTTGGGGCTGATTCAGAAAAACCCCCATGAAACCCTCATGGAGCCTGGAGTTGAGTCAGCCAGTCTGTGTTTGTGTGTGTGAGTGTGTGTCAGTCATCTCACGGCTGAGCAGCCAGTAAAGTCGATGAATGAATACGTTGGGTCCATATTTCACTTTTTTATTTGGAGCCCTTCACAGTGGCCATGTTGTTTTTGTAAACGGTCAGAAACAATGAATTATTTCAGGTGGCGATCTGAAACTGGCAGAGCGAAGCTCGGAGGAGGAAAAGAGCTGAGTGGGTGACAGCCAGACGCCCGTCTACCGTCGACCATCTACCATGGGGGTCTGGTATAAAGGGAAAGAGAATGAGGGAGAGAGGAGGGAGAAGAAAGGAAAGGAGGGAGTGGAGGGGGTGAAATAATAGAAAGAGAACTGGAAAGAAGAGTAAAGACGAAAAAAGTGAAAAGAGAAATGAGGAAGGAGGTTTGGGAGATGAAGCAGGAGAGAAGGAGAGAAGGAAAAGGAGAGAAAAGGGGGAGCCAGGCTGTCGTGGAGCGCTGCCAGGCGTCTGTGTGGTCCATGCGTTCCAGCCTGGAGGAAGCAAGCCAGGCAAGGGAAGGGCACACACACTCACACACACACACACACACACACACTCACACTCACACAGAGACGTACACAACGATTCCCCAAAGGCGATACATTTATTGAAAGCAAAAACACTTTATATACACACACTTGCATGATATTGCCCATAGTTTAAAGAGCATCCAAACACACACACACACAAACACACACACATACACACTTTAGTGTGTGTGTGTGTGTGTGTGTGTGGTTTTCAGACTCCATCCCTCCACCTCTCCACTCGCATTAAAGTGTTTTGATTCAGAACAGGGGTGAACAAATCCCTCAGAGATGTTTTTCTTTTTGTTGCAGCCCAGAGCCAAGCCTCTTTCTTAATGCTTATCTCTTTTTATCATTCTGTTTTCGCCTCCCTTTCTCGCTCTTTATTCATCTGTCTTTCTCTCTGTTTCTCCCCTCCCACTGAATGATTTTGTGTTTTGCATTGTAGAGGCTTTGGCACCTCTTCAAGGAACTTCATGAGACATTCAACTGACTGCCTGCCTCTGGAAAAGCCTACGGTCTTTTCTTTTTTTTCTTTCTCTTTCTCTCTTTTTTTTTCTCCCCTCCTCCTCCTCCTCTTTTCATTTCTTTTCCTCCTGATGTTTGGGTGAGTTTTATTTGTCCGGATCCCATTGTTAAAATCTGCTTTGAGTCAAGCAGCAGCAGCAGCAGCAGCAGATAGGTGTGTGTGTGTTTGTCTATGAGGGACAAAAGACTACTGAGTCGTCTAAAATCCTCTTTAATTACCTGAGCTCTGTACAAACGCATACTCTTTTCCTTCTTTTCCTTTCTTTTCTTTGACAGTTTGCTTGAGGCGGTGACTGACAAGGCATGAAAATCCAGAGACGTAAAACGGCTTCATATTACCCTCCATAATTTGAGGAAATTTAATGATCGCTGGCTGACATCATCTAAATATTGTGGTACAATGTAATTAGCATCTGAGAGATCTTTAGCATTTAGCACCGAGCGTAAACGCCAGTTGTAAGAAACAAAGCCGAAGCCTTATAGGAGGGTAATAGTACCCTCAGAGTGCATGTAATGGCATGTGTATGTGATGACAACGTTTGGAGGCCCTTGTGGTGTTGTCATGACAGACTTGTTAATGGAGGCATCTGACTTACTCATACTGTTTCCAGCCTGGCGGTACTGAAGATGGCAGACTTATTTCAGGAGTTTTAATAGGGTGCAGCCTAGCAACCTCTCCAATAAGGTCGTTTAGGTACGTGGGTGTTTTCTAAGTGCATGTGGTGGAAACATGCATCATCCTGTACGGCCCATCGCATTTGCGGTGTGCCACAAGGCTCAAATTTAGATCCACTATTGTTTTCTGTTGACATGATTTCTCTTGGGGACATTATATCCAAATATAGTATTAATTCTTTAAAATAATTCTTTCTTTCTTCCAACGGGATGTTTGGGCTTTTGGAAGGATTCAGATGTTTTTAAAGGCGCCTTTTTACACAGACGACACTAAACTGTATGTATCAATCACACCAGGCAGTAATAGTGGGCTTGTCACTCTCTGTTTTGATGAAGATGAATTTCTCTACAGTTAAAACCAGAGTGCATGTGAAACTTGTGGCTAGAAAGTTGGATGATCCTTCTGTCTTTATAAAAAAAAAAAAAAAAAAAAAAAAAGACTTTGTCCAAAAACGTGGCAGGGAAACTTTAAAACTTCAGCGATTAAGTCTTAAATCACAAATTTATTTATTTCTGAGAAAAAAGAATAAGTCGAGAACATTTCACTTTACAAGACTGGACCAAACTCATTATATCAGATATGTAACAACCAAGAAATAATACACTACTGTACTTCAGTATCTGTACTTTACTTTCACTTTAACTTCACTACATTTCCTAATTTAATGACACTTTTACACTCTAAGTCGACCTGTGACTGTTTAGACCATCAACACCATGTTTGAGGGTTGGTGGAGGCTCCATCTTAAAGGTGGATGATGGAGAAACTTCAACAATATCAATATCAAACACACATTTACATTTAGAGGAAAAAGAACAACTTTAGTTCTTTAGTTCAGACTCATTCATTGTCTATAAAGATTGTTGTAGCTCCATGTTTTAAAGTGCTGGATAAACTTCATAATATTCTTCTGTTTTATTAACATGTACTTGTACTTTCTACACTTAACTACATTTACTTATAGATTACTGTCATACTGAAGTACAGTAAATACTAGACATTTAAGACTTTTACTGGAGAATCATTCTAGCGACGACTTGAACTTCAACAAAGTTATTCTTTGGTTGAGTATCTGTACTTCTACTCTAGTATCTGTACTTCTGCTCTCGTGGGACTTTCAGGTACTTTATTATAAAACACTGCCAATGACTAACGTTGTTACATCTGTCCATTGCGTTGGTATATTGAGACATAAAAGTCGTCACCTTGTCCAAATCAGTGTGAATAGAATCAATTCACTGATGTGTTTCTTCAAAAACCAGATGCTTTATGGTAATATGGTGATTCTGGACGAAAATCACGAGTGTTTCCTTATTTACTAAATCTGATTGCAAAGTATAATTTCATTAGATCATCTTCTGTGGGGAATAATAAACGGTGAACGACAGCGTCTGTGGTGTTTTGAGTTTGATCTAGACTTGCAAAGTGAAGAGATGTGGTTCCTTGTCAAATTTTTTTTTCTCTTTCATGTGAATTTATGTTCTCAAATATACCACCCCAGATTCTCATTACCTACAATGGCCCTCGTGTGGCGTCATACATCACCCCCCTGTGTTAGTCTTCATTCACTACCAGTTAATTTTGGAACTGATTTCAGAGTTTAACTAAATACATTGAAGGTTAAATTAGGTCTAGCCCCAGAATACATCTGTCAACTCCTGACCCCATGTGAGCTGGACCACAGCCTGAGGTCCTCTGGCAAAGACCTCCTGGCCGTCCCCAGCTCCAGGTTAGTAACTAGAGGCGATAGAGCCGTTGCTGTGTGGGCTCCACAGCTTTTAAAATGCCTTGCCGAAGCAACTTAGACCTGCTATTTCTAAGTCAAGTAACTCTGGGTGCATTTTCATGCTCATAATTTCAAGTCTCTTATTAGCTACTGGATTTTCTAGTGTGATTTTACATTTAATTTAACAGCAGATTTATGTTTTTTTTTATGCACAAATGTGCAAATGTGCTGTTACTAATATTATTAAAGCTGTCACAGAGAATGTATAGAGCATAAGTAAGTATTGTGTGTGTGTGTGTCACAGGAAGAGTTTGGCTTGGCAGACAGGTCTCCTGAACCACTAATATTGTCTGCAGGCCTGTAAGTAACCAGGGCCTCTCCACCAGACTTGTTAACACCCTGACCAAAACCGAACCAAAACACGATCCCCGTCCCCGAGCCCAGAAAACCAGAAACCCCCCAGACCCAGCAGCTTCAAACAGCAGAGGGAGCAGAGACGCCTGACCGCTAACCTCCACCGCTGACACACTTATATATATACACACACACACACACACACATGCAGACGTCACGCACACACACACAATAACCACTGCAATATGCCACAGCAAAACACACTAGTGTGTGACGCCACAATGGTTTTTGTCACCTCCTATGTTTATCTGTCGTCAATTAACTATAATTAGAACAGTGGGTTTGGACAGAAAGCCTTGTATATTGCGTTATTACGGCTCAGCTATTATCACTCAGGAAGTTTGTCTCAGCTGGCTGTAGCCACCATCAGGAGCAGCTGAAAGGAGACAGAACCACCTATAAAAGCATATTGGTTTAAACAACCACTCCCTGTCTATTAGCTCGAAATGACATTTAATGAGGCCTATTAGCTCTGCTCCAAATCAGCACTGTGGCTACACTAGACTAATGACACCAATAACACACACACACACGCACATACACACACACACACACACACACACTCTAAAAAACATGTCACGTGGGTGCACACATGCATAAGATGGACGCACGTGCATCTACAATCATATCAACAGGAGCAAAAAAACAAGACGTTCACATGCCATACGTGTACAAACACACTTGTTGAGTTGTTGGTACAGTGGCAAACCACAGGGTAACCAAGAGCTGTCAAGCGATTAAGCACAATGCGAGCCACAGAAACCGAGTTAGCCTCCCGCTAATAACACAGTGGCCAGAGGGACCTGACTAACCACTCACCATACACACAAACACACACGCACACACACACATATGCTATAAACCTCTCAGGAAAATCATACCGCAGATCTTTAAACTAGGCCTCACTGATATTCGTCACTCTAACCACCCAATTAATTAACTGAAGCTCAGCGCCACAGTTCAGAGATATGAGCCCCCCACCACCACCTCCACCTCCTTCACTCATGGGTGGTCCCGCTTTATCCCACCGCTGATATTAGATGAAGAACTGCCAGGGAAATGACATCTCTCAGCAGGACCCATATGGCTGCCATAAGGCTTATCAAACACACTGACACAAAATGTCTTTCCTGAATGAGACACCCACAACCAAGCAAGTCAAGTCATTAACAGGGAGCAAAAAAACTGCCAAAGAAACACCAGGAAAAGTGTAGAAACTCAATAAAAGTATAGAGAACGGTTATTAATTTCAACTTTTTCAGACCAGTCTGCAGCCCATGTGGGAATCTAGTGTTATTGTCAGCTTATTTTCCACAAACAACACAGTGTTTTTACAGAGCTGGGCCACAGAGTGGCCGTGTATGTCAAACTTTAAGACAGCCTACTGTTCTTTCTCTGTGTGGACCGCTCCCTGTAGGGGCCCAGTGTACCACAGGCCTCCTAATTACCCACTCGTTTAACACAAAATAGAGCTGTAATGGCCGACAAAGCCCCCCATGTGTCAATGAAGCGTTCACAGATTGAATCACAGTTTTGGAGACAGCCGGTGCTCTCACTCTCTCTCTCTCTTTCCCTCTCTGTACTGAAACCCCGAGCAGGGTTTGAGAGGGCACATGTGTGTTTTGCCACCCTCCGACCTCGGCTTAATGACCCCTGAGAGAGAGACGTGTTCTGGCTGTAGTTTCTGGGTAAATTACACCAGCCGGTGCAATTCTGACCACTTAACGGCAAAGTAAAGAAGTTCAGGGGTTACGTATGATGACATAGTCTTTATTGCTTAAATTACTGTCCAGAGACTTCAGTTAGAACATGCAAAACTTTAGCTTAAAAGCTTTCTCTTAGACCACAAATTGGGCAAACACGAGTGGGAGAACAAAGCGTTTAAAGTCTCTTCCTTTTTTTTTTGTACCTGACAGAGTCTTAGCTCAGTGTTTCAGTCTCACTTCAACTGAGGTTATTTGGACGTGAATCTACGACTGCGACTTTGTTGAGACCAACCTTCAGCTTTTCTAAACAAATTCTGCTCCGACTCCCATCTGCTCACCACCAAATAACAGGACTTGTTTGAAAGTCATCTGACGGGGGACAGCAGATGCACAGGAAATGCTTTTGATCAAACAAGATGGCTCGAGAGCGAGGAGGGACGAAGGAAAGAGAGAGAGGGTGAGGGAGGGAGGGAGGGAGGGAGGAGAGAAAAAAGTGGGTGTGATTGTGAGTACATGTGCGTTTGAGGACAAGCATGTGCCTTTGTTTCAGGGTTCGTGTTGATGAGCGCTGAATGTCGATTGTGTGAGGCGTTTTTTGGCACCGTGGGCAGGTTTTCCTACAGCACAGAGACGGATGGTGGTACTAATCCTACTGTCTCCCGGCTCCTCTGTGTCTCTGTGCGTCCTGGTGCCATATGTGACGGGGCCGGCGGACGGGAGGCTTGTTTGTGATGTGATATTGTTCATGCCATGAGATGAGAATATGTTTTTTTTTTTTTTTTTTTTTCGTGAATAGGGAGGAGGGTTGGGGAAACAGCTGCATGCCAGACCAGTTGGCACTGACAGCTATAGTAAAGTTTTTTTTTTCCTCCTCAGTTGTTTTTATATGGACCATTAAAATGAGCTGATGCTAGCACTCTGCTACCCAGTGTACCCTCTCAGGAATATTCTGCCTCTTTTTCTTAATTTCTCTTCTTTTTCTCAAACTGTCAAACGGCAGACCGAGCTACTTTCTCACAGGTCGACTTAATTAAAAACCAGTTGATTGCTTATTAACACAATCAGAACTTTTTCCAGTAAAACTCTCCTTTTTTCCCCTCAGATTTTCTCTCCTTTTGTTAATTAAATTGTTTTATTACTCCATCACAGTTTTAGTTTGCCACACCCACAGGGACAAGTTTACTGTTTGAATAATTTCTTTCTGTGGTCGTGGAGCGAGATTTCTAAAATTTTAAAAGAATTAAACAGAATTAAACTGCTCATGTCGTCGGGTTGTTTTATAATTTGAGCCTGCGTCACAATTTTACTGAGCACTGACGAATGGAGGACGCTACTGTGGTGCATTGTGGGAAATGTAGGCTTTAAACTGATGTATCCTTTTAAAGATAAAATAAAAGAGTGATATGTTGTGTGGTGTGTTTGTACTCACTCCTGGGCTCACGCGGTCCGTCCACGGTGACCTTTATGGCTCGGTGGTAAGTGGCCACTTGTGGTGGGTTGGTGAATACCGTGATTGTCAGCGTGAAGCTCTTGCCTGTGGTGACATCAAACAACATCAAATGACATGCCATCTGCACAAGACAATGACCTGCATTCATCGCTAAACCATCCCTAAGTCACAAGTGTGGTTGTGATCACATAATAGCCAATACAAACTGGGAAAAATCGACTTTAAGAGGATTAACGACAGACAACATTGGCTGTTTGAGAGGGTCTATTTAGGTTCTTTGGCACAGCCTAAATGGAATATTGACTAGAGGAGCCAGTATCTTGTTATCCAGACTTTCTCCCTGTCTAACGCTGTGTGAGTGGGCGAGAGGCATTTTAATAGTCACTTCCTTTCTCGATAATCCCCAGCAGTTGCTGCCTTGGGGTTGAGTGTGTGTCTGTACAAGTGTGTATGTTCCTACGTGCATGCACAAGGAATGCTATGAATCAGAGAGCTAAAGCCAAGTCAGCAGCAGCACTAACGTCTGAGGTATGCAGACGCGTCACGTAACTATGACTACAGGCAGGAAACAGGAAGTAGAAGTGGTGGAGGAGGGGGGGGCAGGTAGCTGCAGCGACTCATTGAAGCAGCTGTCCATTCAGTCGCAGCCAGCTACCCGTGCATGTCCTCCCTCCTTCCGCTCCACGCTGCTGCTCGCTGTAAACACGCCTTTCAAAAGCGTCGATAAGATGATGAGTCGGGGAGATACAGCGGCACAGATGTAGCAGGTGTCCCACATACCTGGTCTGAAGGAGCATGTGGGAGAAACAGAACCAGTGATCTGTGATAAAAGCGTGCCCCCTCCACCCCAGCAACACAACGTCAGGATTAAATCTAATGATGTTATCATCAGCATCTGATTATTCTGTTTCCTGTCCATCTATTTCAGCTCTCTGTAACTATCAATCCATGCCTGCCTCTGCTGGCTTTCCCCTGCCGCTCTGTACACGACTCTTTTCGATATCTAACATCCTATCTGTTCACTGTGCTTGTACTTATCTCTGTCACTGCCTGGTGTTCATTTCAGACACCTCGTAGTCTGATCTGCCCTGGCTCCTATGTCACTTCCTGTTACTAGATTCTGTGTCACAGCTGAAGAGGATGCACACGAGGTCTCTGTGGCAACAGCTCCGTCCTCTCTTCTCTCTTTATAGCTCCTCATCTCTCTTGACCACCGCTGCTTCCAGCTCTTTTTAAAATTTTTTTTATATATTTTATTTTGACAGCTACAACAGAGAAAGAAGCTGAGAAGAAAAAGTCACTGGTGGAGCTGCTGACAGCTCTTATCACCACCAACTTGTAGCGGGTGACAAAACTCTCTGTCAGACCTGCAGCAAATAAAAATCTCTATGAAAATATTTCCAGACAGCGAGGAGAGAACGAAATGAAATGAAACGAGGGCGAGAGCTCGTCTTTGGTGCCAGAATTTCACATCATAAATAAGATGATTTAGTAACGAGACAGTAAATGATGCAAAGAGGCGCTTTAGTGATGCCAAATATTCAGAGAATGCTATTTGACCCAACAACAACAGCAGCAGCAGCAGCACCAGCAGCGGTGTGTCTCTGCCTCTGCTTCTCTGCCTAACAGCCTGAGGATATGTGCAGAGAGCGATCAGCTGCAGGGCTGCAGAACCACCCAACATGTTTATGAGCCTGACCTGAGCCGGGTCATGTCAGGTGAACATGAAGAAGAAGACGAAAAAAAAAAAAAAAAGACTTGTTTCTAGTTATCAGATAAACACTTTCTTATGCAGCCGACGCTGCAAAGTGTTTGTTTTTAAAAGATCCTTTCACACATTTGTCTGCATCGCCTGGATTAAAAGGGCAAAAAACAGAATAAAGGGTATTGATCTTGACGTTAAGAGCGTGGCAGCAATGTGATTCACCACTCAGATTTTAGGAGACGGGCCGTGGGATTTGAGCCTGGAGTTAGAGAGATCATTATGTGGTTGCCACGTAGGGAATGTGACCACTAATCCACACCACTGAACCTAATCGCTCCTACTGAGTAGCAGCAGTGTGTGATGTCGAGAGGTGAAAAGGAGCATGCTGCCGTGACGCCGTTAGGTCTCACCTCTGCCGCTGCGACCGACGAAGCGCAGGTCGTTGAAACGCGCTACCTGGTTCTTCATCACACCAGAGGCGTTCCGCAGCTCAGCGGAGTAGTTCTCATCGTTCCCCGCCATCACGGTGACGACGGTGCCGTCAGGTATATCTCCCAGAGCCACCACCTGTCAGAGAGAGTCAAAGAAGGGTGAGAAATGAAAAAAAAAAAAAAAAAACACAAACTGGTAAAACATAAACCTCAATCCGCAATATGACACGACGAACTCTCTACCTCTGATGGTGGTTAAAGAAAATTAGAAAAATGATTATAGAAGAAAATCTAATAAAGGCTGCGTCAGTTTAAAAGCCAAGAGCTGAGTGAAAACAAACATTAGTTTCATTCTGTGTTTCACTTGTAAAAGAATTCATCTCGCTAATGTGACAGACTTGTTTTACATCATGCCATCCTCGAGCAAATGATGTTGATAGATGGCTTTAATTTCATTCTCCTGAAGCAGTGTTGTATCATGATAGATGTGATTATGTGAATCACTTCATTGCCGAGAAACTAAAGAGTTTTTTTTCCTTTTTTCCACACGAAACAAAAGAGAACGAGGCCTCCTCGTGTTATCATTTAGATTCCTGGATCCAGATAAAAGAGCAATGAGCAGAGGCCTGCAGAGCAGCAATAATTATAGGGCCGGAGCAATAAGAACAGTTAAATAACACATATATTTTAAAAAGTGTCACATCTGATTTGGAGCCAGAGCCACAGCTACAAATTTCCACTTTGGTGTTGTCTTTGATCCATCCTTTAAATAATATCTGTCGACTAATTAAGGAGGCCTTTACTGTGAAATATCATGGGAGTCTACAGAGGCCTAAAATATATAAACACTTTTCAACATAAGGCTTAAAATACATCTTTGATTTTCTGTCAGAAAAACTCAACAATTACAGTAAATTACTATAATTATTAAAAGAGACTCTGGTTACACTAGAGCATAATGTGGATGGACCATGTTGTTATATACACACATACATATACATAATATATATTTATTTTAAAATATGAAAATAATTATCTAATAGACAAGTGTAATTAATCATCATGTAAACAAAGCTTTTGTTATTACACGCAGACTGGGAGGCCTGTTTTTTTTAAATGTAATAACTGATTACTGGTAATAAATAAAATTCAGATTTTTGTTTGTTTACAAAAAGACGAAAAGAAAAAGCAATTTTAACATGTGATTCATTTGTTTTCATCTACATCTGGATACATTTAAATCAGGGATTTAATATTTTCTGTCCTTGTTTCATTTTAAATTAGATTTTTTTAAATATATTTTTGTTTGTAAATAGACATTAATGTGTAAACTTTGCAATAAAAACATAAAATAAAGTATAATGCAGGTGATAAACATGAAAAAAGGGGATAAAATAAATAAAAATCAAAGCAGTATAAAGTTTTAGTCTTTACAGAAAAATCCGACATAAACACTTTTTTAAAAAATCTATTTTTAGAACAATTGAGCGTCTGAAGACGCGTCGCATCACAGCTCACGCACCGTTGAATTTAATCTCGCAGGAACTGATCTGGACTCACCTTAAAGGCGACAGGCAGCGTCTTGTTGCACCGCCAGTGGGAGGGCAGGACCGAGCACAGAAAGTTGGGGCTGTCGGTTCGCACCAGCTCGGCGGGATGATCGGCGATGATCTCGGCCATGCTGCGGTTTTCGTGGGGACGCAGTCTTGGCACAGCCGCCGCCGCGTCGGGCTGCCCGGCCGGTGAGCTCACATCGTTCATCTTCCCTGGGACCGGCTGGAGGCTATTGGACGGCGGACTGAACCTCCGACTGGCGCTGGGATCTACGGGAATTCGCATCACAACAGCGTATGTGATCAGAAAAAGGCACCAAAAAAGCGTCTGCTGCTCCTTGTCAGTCTGTCTTTCTTTTCCTTTTCTCTCTCTCTCTCTCTCTCACACGCAGCGGAGAGACTCGCAGTGTGCGCCGCTGCTCGTTGAACCTCAGCGCGTCTGCCAATGGAAAATGGGACTTGGTGAGCGAACACCGCGTTTCAAAAACCCTCTCCACTACAAACTTTAGTGGGCGCCTTCAAACGACATAAAATATACTTCTCCGGCAAGAAAAACAACCCTTGATGATGTTTTAAATGACAACTTCTTTTTCTCTTTTTTTTCTTTTCAAACTTCTCGGAGGAAGCGTCCGTGCGCCGTAACGCAGGCGTAGTTGCTCATGTGTGGATATAAATAACATCAAATAAATGTCCGAGCGCGTAATGGAGCTATAGAGTTACCGAAAAAAAAAAAAAGAAAAAGAAAGCAGGTCTAAAATGAACGGCCGACCCAGATGCTCTCTGTCTCGCTCTCTCTCTCAAAAAAGTTTTTGTCTGTTCTTCCTTGAGTGAAAAGTCAAAGCGCAGCTCCAGGTGCGTCATTGAAGTCTTTGTGCCAAACTGAAGGGCTCTCTGAAAGCCCGCAGGCGAAGGTACACAAAAAAAAGCTTTCAAAGTCAAAGGGATAAGCTGTGACAATACTTAACAGAGCTATTTATGACCGCGCCGCGCATGAAAATTGGACAAAATTTTCCGTAACGTCTCTCTCTCTCTCTTTCTTTGAGCCGGTGTCTGTTTTTTTTTTTTTTTTAATAAAAAGTATATAAGGGTTAAAAAGGTTGATGAAGGGGGGAAAAATCATCGGCGTTGAGATGAAGGAGGCGGAAAAAAACGAATCCCCCGTTTTTGTAGCCGTAAATGTGGTTAGTGTTTGGAGGCCGGGGTTTCCCGTGCTCAGGCTTTTTGTGGTTTATATAGCCCGAGCGCACAGCAATTATTGCACTGATGCGACTCCAACACGTGGTGTCTGGAGTCAGATCCATTCCCTCCGCCATAATCTATCACGCCTATATAGACGACCGGACAGGTCCCCGAGTATACCTTACACCTTCATGAAACGCACATGGGGCCACGTTTCACCCCGACTTTTTTTAAAAAAATCTTTTATCACGAGTTTCACACACACACACACACTCAACACACACTCACACCGCTGTACGTACCGACATGTTACCGCAGTCCTGAACCGTAAGCGCGCTCCTAACTCCGGTGGTGGTCATTTCAACCACTCAAGTGCGTAAAAAACACAGCGTCGGTCCATCAGTTCCCCCCACCACCACCACCACTCCTCCACCTCCCTCCTTCGTGTTGTGTTACCCACGATATCCTTGTCAATATGCGGCTAACAAGCAAAGCAGAGTCCGGAGAGTCGAGCCCGGGTGAGAAGTGAGTTACGCTCCATAAGGTAGGAGCGAGTGAGTCACCGGAGAGCGCTGAGGCAGGTAGAGTTTCACTCGGTCGCAGGGGAGAGCTGTTGTGCAGGTGTACAGGTATTCTACTTTACACGAGCTTTAATTTATGCGCGTTCACACACACACGCGCACACACACATAGAGAGACGCGCACATGTGGTCGTTTCCTATTAACCGACTCCACTTTATAAAAAAAAAATCACACAAGTGAAATGAACTTGTTGCAGCTCAGAGACTTATAAAAAATATTAATCACATGTAACTAAATCTAACTACCCTCCACGGACCACATGGAACGTGCGTAATTACGCACAATGTGCGTTCTCGTGCAAAATCTCAAAAAATGACAAAAGTAATCAAGTAAATTTACTCAAGTATCTTTATCCGATTCTAGTTTATACTTCCACTCCTCTCCACCACGTTTATATCAACTTAACAGCTTAATATTTACACAAATAAAACATATGATGAGCTTATAAAACATCTTTCTTTTTCTTTTCTTTTTGTTTTTACAAATAAAACAAGCCAACAGTGCGTAAAACAGTTAGAACTGGTTCCACCTCGACTAACTACAACTATGAAATGCTACTTTCACATTAATGCACCAATAATAATCCAATAATTCACAAAATGCACATTTATATTCAATATATTTTGTTGTTACTTGTGTGTTTTTGTTTTACTAATCTTACCCATTCAGGGATTTTATCTTTAAATATATAGCAGCAGTTTTCAGTTTTTATTGCAAATTCAAAATTTTCAAAACAAAAAGAGGAACATTTTGATATGAATCTTATTTTGAAAAGCTTTTACTTTGAGTAAAATAATTAAAAAAAAGAGTGAAAAAAAATGAGTCTGTTTTTGTGTGTTTGGTTTTTACTGTTGAAATGTGCAGCGTTGAGAGCGGATGCTGCTCTGGAGTCAGTCAGTGAGAGAGGAGGCCCTGCTTCCACTGCCCCTTCTGTGTCTACTGTAGAGGGCATCATCTACCCTCCGTCAGCCCTCTGAGAGGCTCCAGTATCTCAAGCGACTCTCATCACCCACCCCACCCTCTGTCCTGATTATCCATCAGTCTCACGATGAGTGTTTCTAAGTGCCACATCACACAGCAGCATGTGTACTGCTACTCTGTGTTTCTTTTCCATTGCTCCTAAACAGGCTTTTATTGCTTTAAGTCTTAAAGACAAAGGCCTTTGATAGTCTGGGCCTGTTTCAAAATAAAAAATGGGGACTACTGGGAGTCACAGCTGTCTGGGTATGTGGATCTTGCAGCTTGTCTTTTTTTTTTTAATGCTGTGAAACAGGACGTAGCATTTGACATTTTTTTTTTCCAACAATAAGAAAAAGTTTTAGTGGCAGCGCTGCAGCCTGAGCACGTGAAATAACTCCACTTCTTGTGTTTCATAAGTATGTATGTACGTGGGTGTGCACATGCATACATGTCTGTTGGCATATGTGTGTGTGAGGATGTGGGAGGGATATATATAAAGTCTGAAAGCACTGACACGCATCTGGCACCTCGTCATGTGGACGGGGAGAGAGAGAGAGAGAGAGGAGGAAAAAAAAAAGAAAGAGTGATTGAGTTACACTTCCCCTCCGTGTGCCCCAAACACCAGAAATATGGTTCACATTGTCCAACATTCTCAAAGATCAACTAACAACTCATGGATGAATAAATGTGAATAGTAGTAATTAAATCTGTAATAGTGATAAACATGGCCTTGCAGGAACCGTGAAGCCAGTTATTCCAACGGAGTTAAGTTTCAGCTACGATAATATCATCATCCTTTTTTCTTTCTTTTACATTTTAGAGTAATGTGGAAAACATCCTTAATGTTGTGGTGGAATCTAATTTAGGAAATATTCCGGATGAAATAATAACTAACTCTTGAGTCAATTTCATACAATCGATTTAGTCAGTGTAATTGTTTTGTATGTATATGTGTTTGACATTGTTTTTGTTCAAGATTTTGACTTGAAATTTAATTATGTAACTGTTTATTTCTATGGTTTATGAAGAAAAAGCACATCAATCTGTATGTTTTGTAAATTTTCACATCCCTCCGTTTTTTGTCTTTGTTTTTGTTTTGTATTTTTTTTTTAGCTTTTCGTGACGTCCAACTAATCGGTCTTAAATTAGGACTTGTCTCCACTCTGTCATTGTCCCATCAGACGCAGCAGCAACAGGAAGAACCTCTTGATTTTCTCAGCCCAAAACCTAAATGTCCCCCCCACCCCCACCTCTCCTCCTCCTCACCACTCCCGTGTAGTCGTGACTTAAACCCTGACAAGCCCGACTCATCAAAGAGTGTTTGTCCCATCTGACTCCGCTTTGCCTCCCTGCTGTACATCCAGCATCTGTCTTCCAGCTCTCTACATGATACGCTCTACATTCATACAGCAAGGCCGTGCTGTCTGTGTCTCTGTCATCCAGAGGTGTAGGGCGACCTCTGAGTTTCAAAAAAAAAAAAGAAAGAAAGAAAGAAAGAAAGAAAATCATCTGTTTGATGTCGTGAAGATGTGAAGGAGACAGTGGAGAAGGAGCTAATGTGCCAGAATACGCTGTTCAATCAAAAAATACCACTTCCACCGCTTCAGTGTCCTGGATTTAACCCAGATGAAGGAAAAAAAAATCGACTTTTGATTAAAACTGAATGCTGGAGCTTTCACGCAGTACTGGACTTTTAGGGTATTTGACTGATCCTGCTTAGTATTAACAGACTTAATATTATGTAGTAATGAATCTCGTGTAAGGCTGTTCATTCAGAGCGGCTGCTGCTCGCCTGGTGCACAGCTGGATCGTCTCTCTCAGCTCTGGTATTATTCATCTACTGTGTTACACTGGCTTGGAGTCATTGCACAGTAGGAGAAGTCACTAACAGTGAAGAACCACAGTGTACCACATTGAGCAGGATGTGCGTTTTATGATTTATGGTAATATTGTATTTCTGCTGCTCAGTTTCAATTATTTGTTTTCAATAAAAATCAAACTCAGCTGACACTCACTGACTAATTTTCCTGTCGAGATATCAAGCGTGTAATAAAAGTTTCTGTTCTCATTCCCACTTGGAATGACAAAGACTGTGTGAACCGCTAGTTTGTGTGTGTGTGTACACACACACACACGCATACACACACGCACGCACACATGCACACACGCACAGACGATCTGTGATGTTGTCAGCAAACTAACCATGCAAACTCTATCTTTCTTTCTCTGTCAGCTTTTTTTCTCTTTTGCTTTTCAAAGTTAGCAACAACTCACACACTCACACTCACACACACACACACACACACACACACACACACACAAAAGCCAGTTTTTGATTTTCTATTAACGACACCTCATTAGAGAAGATTACAGGGCAGCAGAACTCAGCGCCGACATTAAAAAGTGCATCGCCAGTTCGATGCGACACTTTTTTAACCCGGACACGCCCAAATGCACGAGCTCACGCACTTTAACTTTTATAGAAAAATAATAAAAACACTGCTGTCTCTCCATACCGCCACCACCACCACTCTTCCTTCTCTTTTTCACAAGCGCATACTCTCATCATTCAAGAGGAAAAGTACAGCCACTTAAGACTCAGGATTAGGGCTCCATTTCACAGTGGTGCATTTTTCAAGACACTTAATTATAGCTTTCTAGAGGAGAGGGCTGTGACGAGGCCCAGGCTTTTTCAGCTCTAACGGGATGTTTCCATGTTTGGCAGGCCACCAGTCAAACGTCCTGCCAGCTAACCAATCAGAGAGCCCACCAGGCGAGGCGGCAAAACAAGCCAAAATACCCAGCCTGTTCGCCAAATCGAGCCCGTCGCCCGCGGGGTCGGTTGGTCAGTTGAGACGTTCTGGGCTGGCAGCATGTTGACGGGCGAACCAGATAAACCTGATGGACAGTGACGCTACGCCGAGGTCGAAACTTTACTCCTCGTGACCTCATCGGCTACGACCTCACCGACTCACATCCACACACTGATCCCAGATCACAGCTAAGCCTTTAATAAGTGTTTGTCACCGAGTCTGTGACATCACAGTGAACCATCGGGATAAGGACGGCACGTTCTGTGGTGTGTGTGTGTGTGTGTCTCAGACCAACCATTTTCACAGAGTTAAATCCAAATCCAAAGTTTTGTATTAAAACTCTGAGACAGTTGGAGCTGAGTCTATAGACTTTAATGTATTTATATTGCAGCATTTAGAGAGTTTGCCTGATATTTCACTCTGTTCTTGAAATGGCAGAGTGCAGCATGGAAAGAGATGGAGACATGGAGGGGGCGGCTGCTCACTGCTTGTGGCAGGAGGGTAAAGGAGGGAGAAAAGGAGGGAGAAGAGGAGGGAGGAGGGGTATAAAGACAATTTCCTCTCTGCTCTTATTGCTCTGACTGTCTGCCGCCTACCGCCTTCATGGAGGTCCCTAATTGAGATCACTTGTACTTAAAAATAGGAACAAAAAAGGAACTTCTGTGGGCTGGGAGATGGAGAGGAGAAAATGAAGCAGTAATATGTGACGAAGGCTGCCATTAAAGAGTCCCAATGATAGATCTGAGTGAGCTGAGAAGTCTTTCTGAAGCTGCCAGCGAACCTTCAGATGTTGACGTGTCACACACCACCTGCTGTCACAGCGTTAAAACTGTGCGTGTGTAAAGAGAGTATTTGTAGGTTTTTGTATATATATATATGAGAGTGTGGGTGTGTGAGTGTGTGTGATTCTTTGATGGTGAAGGGTGACAGTGCCCGGGGTTGAGGCCAGAAACATGCCAAAAAAAAAAAAAAAAAAAAAAAAAAAAAATTGGGGGGTTTCAGTTTTTCCACGTTTGTGTGCAACTGTCTGTGTGTATGTTACAGCTTTTCTTTACATTGCTGCAACAAAATATCTTCACAGTCATCAGGCGTATTTGGCCGCCCGGCTCTATGCAGCCTTTGTGTCATTAGCTATGCTATTATTAGTCCTTCACTTTCATTCAGCCGTTCCACCGATCAAAAACCTCCCCGGAGCAGCAGACCCCCGTCTTTTTTTTCTTCTTCTTCCCAGACTTAGTCCTGACGTGTCCCTAAGGCGTGCTGGTTTTCCCTTCAAAACACCTATCACTCAATCAGGTCTGATCGCGCAATTAATCAAACAACGAGCCCCCACAGCCTCCCTCCCTCCTCTGAGACCAGTTTGAAGGATTGGACTGGAGGAAACGCAGCGTATCCAGGAGTGGTACCGGACCGCGGCTGGGAACAGGAACCCCGTAAAGAGCGTTTTTCTTGGACTGAGACTTTCTGTAGGTGCTAAAGACAATACAGACACTCGGGCTAGGCCAACATTCCACTTTACACTTTTCCCTTCCTCTGTGTATTTCACTGGTCTACTTCCCCTCTGCAAACTAGCCGGCTAGTATCAAAATATTTATAGTACATCTGCAAGACATGCTGTTCTCATGTATCCAGGACCGTTAAGCCCTGTGTTCATTATGCGAGGTAAAACTAATACCAGATTTATAGGGGGAGATTTCTCTCTGTTCTGCTTGTCCGTGTTGTACGATCTAGGATGATTTATGTTAGGTAAAGGAGGCACAGGCGAGATAGATAGATAGAGTGACTACATGGCGAGAGGCAAACAGGCAGCGGCCCAGACTAGCACTCGCAGGGGGGCTATTGGCTGTCACTGCCCCGTTTCCACTGCTCCTGTTTCGAGACTTGGTGGGAAGTAAGGAAGTAAGGACGGACAGCGGCAGGAGACGAGAAGGAGGAGGAGGGTGGGAGAGGAAGGAGACAGGAGGATATATATGTATGAATGTATGTATATGCATGGAGACATGGTGCAGGAATGTCCAGGTGCACCGGGTCCAAATCAATGTAAAGGTCTGCAGAGGAGCCAGATGGCGAGGAAAAAAAGTCTGTCATGGATGCTCAATTGCACGCAGACATAAACATTTAAACCAAAGACAGAGTAAACCTACGGCTGGAAATATACCATATACATTTTTTTGTCTTGGAGCATTTCAATGTATTAAATATACTATCTGTTTTACTTGGCCATCTTCAGAGAAACGGGGTATCATGACCAGCTTTTACTGAAAATAACTGAGCCGTTCTCGAACAGTTTGCATGACGGCTCCATTTCTGGGGGGCAGTCGACATCAAAACTGTCAGTTAAGTCAAGTGAATATGTCCAGCGTTTGAGACAACAGCCAATCAGATAAACAGGAAATGAAAAAAACAGTACTGGGCAAAGCACGGCGAGCAGCCACATTCACTGGGCGTGCATCGAGCAACAGCACTCAACTTCCGAGGGTTTGGATCTCGTTCTCCTTTTTCTTTTTTCCCGAACTCTTCCTGATCTCAGTCCAGCTCGGAGCCGCTCCAAAACCCGACGCCTGAACTCTGCAACCTGGAGCCATACATACTAGATTGAATTCCAAACCATTCAGACGTCAAGACGGCCCCAGGAAGACTCGGTTTGTTGAAAATTTAGAGAAGTCTTTGCGTGTAAGCGTGTGATGCTCCCTGCAACGAACGAGTTAACGAATTATGTTGAGAGTGTCACGGCTGATGCAGCTCACTCAGAAATTGGCCTTTGCCTAAAACCTTTTGCCTAAACCCTGTAATTATACTGTGCCTATAAGGCTACTGGTCAGAAATGACTCACAACAAAGTGGGGGTGTAGAGAGACGTGAGGGGAGAGTTCAATTTCATAGCTTCTAGCCTGAGATGTCCTCAGACAAAATCAATTCCAGTCATCTTTGGATGAAACTTCGATGAAAGAAAACATCATGAAAGTTGAGGGAAAACATGATTTCACGCATGACAAATGACTATTGTCTGATTATGTGACCTATGGCCTTGTATTTTTCCGCACACTCTCAGAACTCGCCGGTTATTCCGGGACAGGGCCTTTTCATGTCGTGTCTGCTCTGCCCCTAGCTGAGACCCGAATGACGCCAGCTTTATAGCGCCTAAATCGAGTCCTGAGCGGGGGAGACTCATCAACTGCTGGGTCCCACGGGGAACATCAATTACATTGTGAAACGCTGTCCTTCAAATACAATCTATTCTGTGGTGTTGCATTATGGCAAAGTCGAGAATTTGAACGTCACACGAATGAAAAAAAAATCCCTCTCTGGCAACGAGCTTGTTGGGATGTGGTCTCGGGCTGACAATTAAATTGTCCGCTTGGAATATACTGTCACTCTGGAAGCGTGAGATTTATGGCAAATAATTTCAGGAGAACTGATCATCTTAAATGTTTTAACTGGATTTTATGGCGTCATAGATCACTCTGATATGTTCTTGCGTCCTCGAGAGACTGAAAACTGTTCCCAGTAGTTGCAGAACTCACTTACAGACAATTAAAGAAGCTCTAAACAAACCTCCCTTCACTGAACTAACGTTGAAAATGTCTTAACGCCAAATCTGTTACTTTTAGCAGCTTTCCCTGCAAAAAACAAACAAAAAAAAAAAAAGAGGCCACAAAGCATCATCACACACAGTTACTCTATCAACCGCACAACACGACGCAGCTTCTACCTGTAAAACAACATAAAACAGGTAGACAGGGTTAAAGGCTATAAACATTAAACCTGTGTTTACATTGCAAAGGGATTCTTTTTCAACAGTAATCGCCTCACACTGTGAGCCTGATGATTGGGTAATATTTATGATGTGCCCTCAGGGTGTGCTTCCCTGCTCAGTCTCTCTTATGTCTATAAAATCTCTTACCCTTGGCTCAACTGCAGTGCAGACAAGGTCCCATTAGAACCTGATTGTATATGTGCTTTTTAACTATGTCTCTATAGCGGCTTTAATGTGCACAGATTATGTGCATATGTGCGTATATGCATGTGATATGGGTGTGTATGTACAGTATATATATATATATATATATATATATGTATATGTGTGTGTGTGTGTGTAGCAGTAAAGGGGCTGGCTCTCAGACTTCGGTTAACCAGACTATAATTTAGAGGCCCAGTGAAGACTCCCAGCAGCCTCTCACTGTTTGTTTACCAGAGAGACCAACTCTACTGTTTCTGCTGCATCTGCAGGGTCCTGCAGGAAACGGGTGTGTGTGGATCTGTCTGGGAAGCGTGCGCATGAATATGCGTGTGTAGGTATAATCACTCTGCGTGAAAAGTGACATGTTGAAAAAGGAGAATAGGTAAAGACGACGATGATGTCGATGATGTCGCCTCGCCTTCGCCACCGTTGTTAAAAACCATTTCGACTATAAATTTCCCTTCAATTAGCATATTTTCTAAAGTGCTTTGTTTTTTAAGGAACTAGTGCTTCCAATTAAGCAGAAGAACTTATTTTTCTCACGCGCCTTTAAGCAATAATAAATCAACTGCTACAACACGCACGCACGCATACACACACACCCTTTCTATGCTGAAATCGAAAGCTTTGTCATAAATAAGAAAACAAAAACAGCCCAAATGCACAAAAAACCCCTTTGCATTAAGCAGTGTTTGTCAGCAAAAAAAAAAAAAATCACTGCTATTTTTGTTTGTGTGCCGAGTGTGATTCTCCTGAGACTAAACTCACTCGTTTTTGTCCCAATTCTGCTTTTTTTTTTTTTTCACCAATTCTCCTCCCAAAGCAGGAATAAAAAAGAAAACAATGCAATTCAAAAGAGCGGAGCTCCCAGCCTGTCATTTAGCTGTAACTTTGAATTGTCTCTGCTCTGCGTGAGCTGTTTTTTTTTTTCACACACACACACACACACACACACACACACACAGAGAATTGTTGCAGCATCCTATAATTCCATCACGAGAGGAGGAAGAAAGACAAGAGGAGGAGAGCAACTTTCAAAATCACTCTAATAAAATATTCCTGCTCCTCTGGGATCCTCCTCTGCTCATTCAGCATCAGGAGAAGTGAAGTGGAAAAGGCCTGTTATTGGTCTGCGTCCAAAAAAAAAAGAGAAAAGAGAGAAAAGGGGGAGAGAAAAAGAGAGAGAGAGAGAGAGAGAGAGACTATTTCCTTTGGGGAAAGACAGAAAATAGAATGAACAGCGCAACAGTTGACGGAAAACTTTTAACTGCGACAACAAAATGAACTACAGACGACTGTAAGAGGGCAGCTGTCTGGATGAGTGACAGGATTCGGCTGCAGACTGAAAGCCCCGCTCTGCCGAGGATCAGACATTATGTATGTATATAGACTTTGATCACGCAGGAGCCGCCTGCTGTCGGAGCCGCGCGCCATTCGGATTGAATGTGTGTAAACTGGAACAGCTCAAGGATCAACATAAAACACAAACAGCTACAAGTTCTCAAATGATGCCTCCTCCTGCCCCCGTCGCAGGAAAAGAGCTTTCAAAACGACCTGAAATGTAATGTCGGGGATTTTGCACTTTTGTAACATTGCTGTACTGGCATAAATTGTTCCAAACTTTTTTTTTTTTTGTGCTTTTTTTTCCTCAAAGACAGAGTCGCGCTGGCTCCTGGAAATTTGCAAAGTTGCAAGACAGAAAACCAAACTGGTATAAGTTTATATTAACCCCCTGTTTAGTGTTTAAAAGGAAGATATGAACATCATAACACTTTAAAACACGTTATATATACTTATAGATCATCTTTAGCATATTTATCAATGTTTAGATTTATTAATGAGCTTCCCAATTAGTGTATAGTTCATTTATACACCTTAATATACTTATATTCAGTAGTTATAATTATTTTCATTAATTAAAGACGATGATAAAAGCCAAGATTTGCAGAAAAAGGAGAATTTCTTCCGTTAAGTTAATAAATGTTTAATGAGACATTGTTGAACATAACAGCAGCTTTTTTACTGTGCTGTTGCTCTTAAATAACAGTTTATACATAAGAAAAGCAAGTTTATTTATTGTTTATATTGTTTATTAAAGGTAAACAGTTACCATGTTACCTCCCTCTGTCTCTACCTCTTTCTCTCTCTCTCTGGAGTCCACTTTACAAATGAGAGCTACCGTTTCAAGCTTCCTTCTTCTCCCCAGAGACTTGTCAATATCAGCTACACACACACACTCGTCAAAGTTCAAAGACTATACATCCCACTACACACACCTACACACACTCCCCTGGCCCCCTTTTGTATCTCTGGGGCATATTTTATTTCAGTTGTAGATGCGCACGCTCGTTTCTTTTTCTTTCTTTTTTGTGCCACAGGTGGTTCTGTCCCGGTGACTCTGTCTGATTATTGTGGTGACCAAAGCATCGCCGCCCCGTCACATTTGTCATCACCCTTTTTCCTGCGAGCGTGGGTGGGATGGGAAGGATGAAGGCAGGACATAAAGGGAAGGATGAAGGCGGAAGGAAAGGGAAGAAGGGAGAAGAAGGAGGGTAGATGATGGTAAATGGCCTCCCCCGCAGCACCATATGGGAGGTGGTTTGAAAGAGTCGGGATTGTTTGGATCCTTCACGAGCGGAAATCGATCCTTTCTTTTGTATCACATCTCTGCCTCTTTTCTCACTTCTTTTCCTTCTTTATAAAGTTTCTTTCTCACTCTTTAATGTTGTCTAATTTTATCCTTCAGTCTCACATTAAAGAATAAAAACACGACCTTCTCTCTGCTGGTTTTCATCGGATCTCCATAAAAGGCTTGTGTGGGCGTTGTCCCCGCTGGGTGGGCACTCAGATTTTCAGGTGTATTTGATCTGTTGTGTTCACACCTCTGCGCTGGCAGGGGGCCCACTGTGTGGGCAGGTAATTTGAGCAAATTAGGAGATGGGGCCTGTGTGTTATTAATGACACCCCATACCCTTCCACTGCACGTCCACCTATTGTTCCTTCCTCAGCACACACCTTTCTTTTCTTCCGCTTTGAGTCGACTCCCCCGCCACCACCCCACCCAACTCCCTCGATCCCATCTGCGCCTCCTGCTCGACATCCACCCTCAGCAGCCCTTCTGAAGGCACAGTGTGTGGAATGCACACACACACACACACACACACACACACACACACACACACACACACACACGTACACATGGGACGGGGGCGGAAGGAGGGGGGATTGGTTCCAGGTGCCAGTTTGAGTGAGAGCATTAATCAAGCGGACAGATCTTTCTGTCACAGACACCTTTAGCTTACAAACACACACACACACACACACACTTCTGTACATCTATACACTCATTACATTAATCCCATGACATGATTACACACCTTACTCTCATTCAGAAACACTCGATTCGTGTCTTTAAACGGGCGCCGAGTGATAAATGATCACAACCTGAGAGAAAGTAACGTGCTGATACCGACGTCTGAAGACACGTTGTAACAAGGTGTACTTATGTCCTCAGACAGCGCCACTGATCTGCTGCCAAGCTATTGATCACAGTCAAAGTTCCACGCGGCTCTTTGATGCTCCTGCGCTCGTTTCATTTCGCAGTTTCTCCTGGAAATAGAAATAACTCTCCTGGAAAAAGAAAACTTAAGAGTCGTGTTGTTTACCTTCCGGCACATTTTGTGTCACCTCGCGTAAATAAAATTAAACACAACGAACGTGTCCAACACGTGCTGCTCTTCATGTGACCTGCTGGATAAGTAGGTTTATATTTTTGGGAGTCCGGCTCAAGTCAGAGGGGATACTGCATTCCTTTAAGATTAAACTAACAAGGGGAAAAACCTTCCCTTTTCTCCGGCTCCGGCGTAGAACAGGTAAGGCCTTGTGTAGGTGCTGTGGTCGCGCTCTCACTCACATCGTTACGGGTTGAACGCAAACATCCACGAGGCTCAACACTCCATATTTTGCCGCTTATACAGAAACATGTGGAGTGTGGACGTGAAGTCGCCTCGGCAGGTCAGGAAAACCTCTAAACAATACTGTTCAGGTTTCCTGTGGTTTGAGTACGCTGTATCTCAAAGACATCTCCTGACTTAAACGACTGAAATAAAACGTGAAGAGAGAACAGACAGGACATAAAACAGTGAGAGCACAGTGAAAGAGGTATATGAATCTGGGTTATAATACTGGTGTTCTGTTTCATTAGGGTGAACCGGTTCCAAGATAGACCAATTTTCAAAGTGTTAGGTAGTTACTTCCTCTCTGAGGGCTTATATCGGATAACGGTAATTCGCTCAGCATGATGCAATTGAACTGGATGAAGGGCTACGGGATCTTGTTAAGTGTGAAAATAGCACGGCGCTGCATTAAAAGCTTCGCTGGCTAAACGCAAAGGCATTAAGCTACCTGGTAATTATGGTGCATACAAAAATCATAGCTATGCAAGGCATGAGTCTGTACAACTGTCTCACCCCCACACCCCCCCAAAAAAAAAAAAAAAAAAGAAAGAAAACACTCTAATTTGACTTGTCCTGAGTAAACACGACTAAAAATATCAAACATTTGCATTGATTTATGAGAAAACTGAGCTTAATTAAAAAGCAGAGATGTTCACGCTCACAAGACTTTGACAAAAAGGTTCAGTCACGTTCAGAGTCTTTTATCAACACTTTAAACAAGCAGAAACATACAATAAGCACAGTCGACTGGCAAGTTGCCTCATCATAACAGTGTAATTAACCCTGCAGCTACTGAATATGGGGATTAAACAAAAGATAACACACAGAGACTCCTGATTATTTACACTCACAGCTCACGTTTGTTGTTTCAGTCTCTGCATCAAAAACTCCTCCAAAACTGCTTCATGAATCAGCAGCTCGGAGACAACAAAGTTCGACAGTTGACACTAGATTTAAAAAGCTTCACAGTCACAGTTTCTCCCTTTTTTTTTTTCTTTTTTTCTTTATTTTCAACAGAGTTTCAGATACAATGGAGTAAAAACATGCTCTCTGACCACGCGAATTAAAAGAAAAACACACGCAACTTTCTCCACAACTTTCACATCTTCCCCCCAGTGGGAAAAAACGTACTTCAGGGCTGTTAAAATCACAGGTTATAGTGTTCCCATGACACTCTCATTTAGACCTTAATAACTGCCTACAGCCTATTTAGAGCCATAATCAACCCACCATTCAGTCTCACTACATTTGTGAAAATACAGACCAATTAATCTATCTTTGATTAAACACTGATCACATTAACCTCCCTGATTACCCTCAGGAATTATGTAGACTAATGTCAACCTCCAGCACTAATAAGGTCTAATAGCTTGCGAAAGACACACACACACACACACACACACACACACAGCACCATTTCACTCCATCAATATGACCCTGCTGGGATTAAATAACATGTTTGCCTCAGAGGTACAATTAAGCATCGCTAAATAGAGTTCCTTTGAGCCCCGAGTTAAGGGAAGAGTCTTCTCTGCACAGTAGCAGCCAGTGAAGCGCTCACAGTTTTCCCCCCTCTGGCTTTTTCAAATTACCTATTGATGAGTGGGCTTCACGTCTCTCTCTCTCTCTCTCTCCCCTGGCTGGTGGGTGAGTGGGTGGGTGGGTGAGTGGGTGGAGGCGGCAGAGAGGGGAGGATGTCTGGTTCACTTTTAAGATGTCTCCAAGAAGCAGGCCTGTGGTTAGATCTAAGGCAACACTTATGCAACAGAAGCTGCCTTTCTCAAATACATATACGGTTTCCCTGCAAATTATCTGAGATTTTCTTTGGGGAAAGTTTTCCGCCTGGAGTCTTCAGATATTTACCCACATCGACCCGTTTTTTCTTTTGATCGTGTTGATTCGGTTCTGTCTCTGTAAGCACTTTTTTTTTCTCTCTCTCTCTCACTGTGACTACACAACTTTACTGAACGATAATTGCTCCCATGACTTAATTGTCTACATGTAATTAAGTTTGTAATAGAGAAAATAGGCACTTAAATGTTCCCCAGAGAGGCATGGTGGTTGAGTGGGTGCCACACATGTTGAGGATTATTCTGCCCTCCCCTCATCTGAATCTGCCAGGATGAGGAGTTATAAAAAATGTATTTGAGGCAATTAAATGAAAATTGCTTGATGTAAATGCCAAGACAAATTTTAATGAGCCCCCTTTTTTTTCCCTCAATTTGGAATATTTGCCTGCTCCTTTAAGTCAGCTCAATTTATCACTGGGACTGTGCGCTCAGCCTGAAATTAAAAATGTCCTTAAATACATATCTGCAGCCAGAGATGGAGTAATGTGGTTGGTGAACTAACAAAACAATATTTTGTTACTTGTGTCCCTCGGCGAAGCGGCGATGAAATCATCCGGAGGAAAACAGAGCGACGGGAGGAAATATATAAAATCAACAACAATAAAACAAAGTTGAGGATAAACAGATATAAATACGTTCAACTCAAACTCCTCCTTTAAATCATTAACTCAGTTTTATCTTATTTCAGTTTATTCTTCCTCATGTCTGATCAAAACAACAATATCCAAGATGCCACTCTTCATTTATACCAGTTGTAACACAGCACAGCGCTCCATGTTTATTTATTTTAAATTAAAAATACGACAGAAAACGCTGGTGGGCTTGAAAAAAAAAATCACCTTGCGGTGTCGAGGGGACTTTTTGTGGTTTCACTGACAGATTTACTACCCAGATGTTCACAAAAGGAGGAGGAGGAGGGCACGACTTCAGTCAGCCGCGGCTCGATATCAATCAGCAGAGTTTAATAAGAAAATTGATCAGCGATTAACTTCTCTCTGACTGTCTCTCTCCACCTGAACATCTGCACACATCTGCTTCTCTCTCTCTCTCTCTCTCTTCTTCTCTGCCTCCACTACAGCATGCTTTCAATTTCCTGCTCCTCTCTTCTCTTCTCTCTCCCCTCTTTTTACTCCCTGACCCCAGAGACACAGCGAGAGGTCAGGAGGTTAACATGGTAATAGGTGGTGGTGATTGGTAGAAGACGCTCGCTCTCTCCCGGCTTTCAGAGCGTATTAAGGAGCCACCCCTGCTTCTGTGTGAGAGCAGGAGCCTAGAACAGCTGTGTCTGACCACGGAGCAACTTCTTAAAAACATCTTTTAAACATTTGATTTGGACAGGGGAGCGCAGGCTATGGACCGGAGCGAAGAAAGAGAAAGAGAGAGAAAGGAAGGAGGAGGAGGAGGAGGAGGGGGGGTCTATTAAAATCAGACTTGTCTATTTCTTGTGTCGCACGGGAATCAAAAGCGTTTGTTTAAATTTGAAAATACTTCTGGTAGACCTAAAACATCATTTATTTTACTGATTAAATTAGATTGTGTAAAGAAGTTGTCACAATAGGATCAAGCACAAAAACCAAAAACAGAGGAACAAGCTCATTGGCCTTCACAGGTAATTGAAATTCATGAAGTTGACGTTGCTACTGTTCATAGGTCTTGAATCTATTGTGGTTTCATTTCCTATAGATCCAATATGGAAAGTCTGGGCGGCTGCTGGATATAAGATTAGATAAATAAAGAAGAAATAAAAAAGAAGAAATTCAATTTTAAAGAGTTAGGTGCAATTTTTCTAAAAAAAAAAAAAACAAAACAAAAACATCAGATCAGATAAAAGGATGTTTTTAATTTAGTATTTTGCAGAAAAGCTGGAAGTCAGAATAAAGTGATTTCAAAGTTCAAAATAATTATTCCAGAGCTTGAATTATGAATTTATAATCTGGAAGTCGACATGGAGCAACTTCTTGTTCAATGTGGATTTATGTTTGTCGATTAAACGCTCCCCGGAGGCTGCAGAAATCGACACTGATTAATTAATGACAGCAGCGCGACTGAACAATTTCAGGAAGCCATTACAGACCTTTCTTGGCAAACTAATCGATATCTCTTCCCCCTACACATAACAGGGACAACCCCAACTCTCTCTCTCTCTCTCACACACACAATCTAGTAATCCCCACATCTTGTTTCAATGCTCAACTGTAAACTCTCTGGTGCAGTGTCTGTTTACGTTTGTCAAAAATATCACCCATGCTTTTGTTTTTGGTTCCGCAATGGCATCGCTTTGTAAATCTAAGGGTATGTTGCACAAACATGTCATCTCCCTCTTTCAGAAATATTTATAAACATCACGTAGAGTAAATACAGGAATCTCTAAATGCGGAGAGGGTTTTTGTCAGTTTTTGTCATTTTTTTTTTTTCCCTCTTGTCTTCGTGCACCACAAAAAGCCGTGATGGTAGCTGGGTCTTTCTTCCACCACAAAAAGCTTGGACCTTGATACCAAGGCTCGTCAGTGACCTCAGCTGATCCCCCCCTCATTCAACTGGACTCAAATCCAACAATCGGATCCAACATCGTTTACCCGCTTCACCCAAACCCCATCATTCCTCTTCTCCAAAACCTCAACGCCCGACCCCGAGTCCTCCCCGTGACCCGAACCCCCTAAAACCCAAGTGCAGACACAACAGAGACCAGCGAAGTGGTACTCACCCCAGAAGAAGTTTTGTTGACATGGTGTCACTGTGCTGAAAAGACTGTTAGATGCCATAGCTGCCTCTGGTTGCAGCAAGCCCCACTTTTGTTCCTCTGTGGTTTCCGTGACCCTTGACACGTCCTAAACCAAGAGCACGCAGCATGTCATGAAGAAAAAAAATGGAAAAGCCATCCACAAGACATGCTTTTACGTATCAACTATTTGGATGACCACAAGTAACAACCAGGTCTGGTTTTATAGAGAAAAAAAATTGCAGAGGCAAATATCGCCTTTGCGGATAGATCAGATGGTGTCGGACTTGCTTGCTTGGCGAGTGTGGTTGGAACGTACTTACTCGCTTAGCGCCGTCCTTGTGACTGGTGCTGGCCCGCGACGATTAACCATTTACACTCCAGGTCGCCCTCAAACACCAACCCCGAGCCGCACGTCTGTGGTTCTGTGGTTGTTTGGGAGGCGAGCAGAGCCCTCACACAACCCAAAAGGCACCAGCTTTAAAACTCGTCTCTTTCCTGCCCTCCATGTGCCGTCACTGGAGAGCCTGGGTCACATGCCCTCTGACGTCATCACGGCAAAGCAGTTGAGTGGGACAGCCTACCGTTGTGGCTTTCTTCTCTCTCTCTCTCTCTTCTCTCCTCTCTTGACTTTTTTTTTCCTCCCTCTCTGGCTCGCCTCCTTCTCCCTTACGCGTGGTTCGGCAGCGTTTCCAGCCTCTCTGGGGGATCGGGGTCTGACGCTCCCATGAGTCAGGAGGCTTCAGTGGGGGCAGCTTGTTCAACCGCCCATGCGTCCTCAGCATATGGGGAACAGCGCTCTCTCTGCTCTGCTCTCTCTCTCTCTCTCCTTCACTCTTTCATCCCCCTCCCTTCTCTCTCACTCTGTGTGTCTCTGACTCTGCTGCTCCTTCCTTTAACCGGCTGCCGTGCTGCTCCTGTCTGCCTCTGAGCAGGGAGAGCTGAGCTTGGTAAGATTTGAGGGTGTGAGTGAGGAGCGAATGGCTGGCTGGCTGGCGGTGTGAGACTGGGTGTGTGTTTGTCTGTGTATCCATGTGCAGCACAGAGAGAGACAGAGAGGCTGGGTGAGTGTGTGAGAAGAGAAAGCGGAGGTGGTGTGAAAACAGCTTATTTACAGACGAGCGTGTCTGAAGAGTTGATCCTGTGTCACTTTCTGCAGCTTCTTCTTCACATACCACGCTCTTTGCATTGTTGTGACACAAACAATAGCTGTGCTATTGTTTTCACACTGTTACAAGCCGGCGTACGAGTGCACGCGCACATGCACGCCCGCGTTGGGCTTTAAATGGCTCTCATAGACGGGGGCGATTCCTGTAAGAGGCCGTAAATCATGGCCACCTGTCTCCTCTGTGAAAGAGATGCCTTCTCACAGTCTCGCTAACACTTGGAAATACACACACTATAACAGACGCCCTCAGAGAATGGCCTGCCAACATGCACTCATGACAATCAACAGATGAATCATCACTCACTCACACACACACACACACTCTGATTCCCACAGCGATCGCTCACCCTCCAGGTCCCAGGACGTTGTGTCAGGGCTCGTCTTTGATCAGCGATTGCAGGTGTTTGTTGCAACAGATCAGAAATAATAATAAAAAAAAAGGGGCAGACGAGGTCGTTAACACACAAGAGGAGGAATGTGTGGAATGAAACTGAGAGTTCAGTCGAATTTGAAAGCGTTAAAAAGCATCTAGAGTCGTATTGTCGTTCGCTGGGCGAACATGACGAAGCAGCACACAGAGGTGGCGCCTTCTAATCTGTTCATTTGCATAAAAGTATCAGTGGTGCCGAGTTCAAGCTTGTCCACATTGAACAGTTTGTGTTTCATGATACTCATCCTTCCACAGAAACACAGCAGAGTTTTGGACGTGTTGCTCACAATGTCTTTCTAGGAACAATAAAAACAATAATCCACAAAAAAAAAAAAAACTCAACATGAGCAGAACTAAGAAATCGTCTCAATAAAAAACTGTTCACATTGAGTTTTGTGGATTATTCCAGTTGCTGTTGATTTTTTTATTGTGACAATTTAATTTCTGAGTAAATGTGAACAAACTTTACTTTAACCTGAACTGTACTGTTGCAGCAGACGCATGTCTTTAAAACGTGGTTGAGTAAGAAAGCAAAAACATTTTTGCAAGGCTAGATACCACAATAGATGAGTGGGAGGAAAAAAAAATACAAAAAATTGTGATTTGTTTCGACTGTTAAAGGGGTCAGCTGTTAGGTATTAAAAGCTGGCAGACAGTGTTTTGGGTGTATTTTTGGACATAAATTCAGCATTTCTAAAAGTAATCAGTTGTATCTAGAAGTGTGGTAATGTCACAGTCACGTTAAAAATGCTGAAGAAGGAAGTTATTTTGTTTTTACAGCAACTTGGAGAAAATTACGTCGTAACCCCAAGATAACATGAAATCACTTCGAATCGATGATTTAGACTTGATCCAATTAAAACCAAGTGAGGTCAGTCAACAAATTAGTCGCTGTAAGTTAACGTTTACACATGAAGAGCTAAAATAATACGAATAAAAACATTAGTAATTTGTTCCACAAACAAAGAACAACTATTTCTGTATTTGTAAAAAAAACTTAAAATAAACATTTTTGCACTTACTTATTTCAAAATCTTGATAAGCTTAATATAGAAACGAGAAGTGAAGTGAATAAAAATGTCAAACATGATGAACCAATAACAACCCTCCTCCTCCTCCTCCTCCTTATTCCACAGCACAACAGCATTTCCACAGGTCTTTGCCACCTACCTTATTTTTGTGCAGTGAAACATTTTCCTTGGCGCGGAGCTTTGTAAATATTTGCTGTCTAAAACAAGAACATGCCTCGTGAGTTGCAGCGCATGTTACAGAATCCTTAGGGAAGGCGCCTTTTATTCAGACGCCTGCAGCGGGAGCGCGCCACGTATTTCAACACACGCGGATTTAATCGATCACGTCACCCCCAACGCAGTTTACCTTCATACTAAATATACTCAGAAGTATTCAGCACCAGGAGCGATTGTTAGACTCGTGTGTGTGTGTGTTTTGGATCAGCAGTGTAAGAGCAAAGGCATGTTGTACATAAGGATTAGTTTGGGAACTAAAGGTTATGAGGTTATGTATAAACATTTTTAAGGTTACTGCAAATGGATGCTGAGCTGTCAGAAGCGTTATACGTTAGGAGACAGAGAGCAGAGAGGCTTACGAGCTCCACCGAGCCACAGTAAATTACACGCAGTTTGATGGGAATATAATTTGCACATCGTGATTGAATCTAAAACATGGAATGAAAAAATAAAGCATAAATGTCAAACCCTAAAACTCATATGGCAGGAAACATAACTTCTTGGGTGGCACGGCGTGTGATAAACAACCTTGATGGTGAAAATCTCAACTATGATGATGTTGTAGTGTCAGATATCTTCTGCATGAATTCTTTTAAGAGCTGCACACATTCACATACAACCTCCCGGCACCGGCCTAATGTTTCCCTCCCCCTCCCTTCTGATACAGTAACAAAGTTTAGTTAAAGTTGGCAAAATATTGTTTTATTTGCGCGACTGTCGGTCAGGTCAGTGGTTCACCCACCTTAAGGAAACCACAACAAACCCCCTTTTTTTTTCCGTCACTAAAATCTTTAACCACAGTCTCCATGTTTTTATCTATAATCAAGTCTAAAGACCCCGAGATTTAATCCAGAAAATGTGCAGGTTTTCAAAAAGTGAAGAAAACAGATCAGTTAAAATGGTATTTACTGAATTTATTCTGGCCTTGATTGGAGGGATTTTAAAGCAATTATGTTGTGAAAAGAGCCAAACATTCATATGAAACAATTTGTTTTAGTGGAAGTAACATATCTAATAATACACTGTATAAGCAACGGACTAGCTCCTATAAAACTCCTCTAAAAAATAAAAAATAAAAAATAAGTCACTTGAGGGCAGCAGTGCCAGTTTGGAAAACTCTTCATTTTGCTGTAAAGACAATTTTGTAATATATGCACTAAAAAAAAAAGCTTTTATGTGAAAGTAATGATGTTAAACGTTGGAATATGATGTGGAATATAATATTTCATTCATTACTGGTTCTCCACCGGTGGCCGTATACTACACTTGCTATACTTGTGTGTGTGTGCGGCGCTGAAGAGCTCGGCCATACTCTGAGCTCTGGCCAAGGTCTGCCCTAAGGACTGTGGGCGATGGCCCACCCTGCCAGACACTTTCTCTCTCGCTCTCTCTTCTACCACTCAGGACCACACACCTTCACATGGACTCACTTTGTTATCACAAGCTCTCGAACAAACATAATAGAGGTATCATGTGCTGAAGCGCGCTTAAAATTACACATGCTATTAACACAGAGTAATGTAATGTAGTGCTGCTCGGATACGGCCGAACGTTTCCTTCGCTTTGTCACAGCAGATGAACTTCTCCGCGAACTGTTTTCACAGAAAATTATTTCTTGCAACAGAGTATTGCTGGAAAAATATTGGGGGTGGGATAATGACACCTAAGATGAGTTAAAATTAACTCAGACGGAGGCTGTGAGGCTGTCTGTATTCGTCTCTCTGCGAAAGCTAAAAATGACGTGACATAATTAGACCAGAGCAGACATTACACACGTGGAGGTATTACAGTATTAGAAAAGGAAGGGCTTATTAATAGCCCCTGCTGGCTCGTGTTGTGTACTCTTTCTGGCGAGGCATCAGAAAACGGGCCTCGGCCGGAGCAAAACAGGCAGGTACAGTGATTCACTTTAACAGGCGACATCTGTAAAACGCCAAGGTAGTTTACACTGCGGCCGAGCCCGAATTAACGTGCTTTCATTGGAAACAAACACCACTTGCAATCAGCTTCTGTTGGCCCGCTGGTGTGAACGTAAATATCTCCTTTACAGCAGAACGAAGAAGACGGTGACCTGCGAGTCGGAGAATCAGGCCACAGAGTCACGGAGAGGTTTCACCACCGCCGCCGCATCTTCGTCCAAGACTCATGGAGACGCAGAAACTTAATCTATGATGTCGCTACGCCAAGAGGATGTTGATGTTCTATGTGAATTGTTTGGTAAGGTACGGTATGGTATAATCTTAATGAAAAGTAGATATTTTTCTTTTGGAGTCCAGCGGTGGTATCTACATCTTCCAGTGACTTAAGGCTCTTTCTTGTGGTGTCTGGACAGCTGTTTTTGGAGTCACAGCTTTGAGGGAAAATAAAGTCAGCCTTTAAGTAATAAGGGGAAATGTTTAATATCGAATGGCGCACGCACAACCTAAACACACATTAAAAATAGCTCTTGGAGTTGTGATTACATAAAATTGCAAAAAGGGGAAAGTCAGATCATTGGTGGAGGCTGCGATGAGGAGGCTGTGGCTGACCACCGAGAGACTGAGCCATTTCTTTTTTCCTCCATTCCTCATTTTAATCAAGAGCTCAGTCCAGGATAAACAGTGCCTACCTACACTGCAGTTCAAACAGCGAGGCCCGCTGAGACCCAAGCGATGATTTCTAAATGTTCACTGACAAGCTGGTTTAATTTGTGTGCTAAGTAGATGGAGGTAGACTTATATATATCTTTTTTTACTTGGCATACATACCACTCTCCCGCTATTTCTCCACCTCAGTGAAACATTACGGTACTTTCTCTGTATATGTAAAAAAAAAAAAGCACACTGGTCCTCCACAAGTCCTGCTGTCTGGTTTATATACGCCATGCTGTGTTAAAGGTGAGGACAGGTTGGAGACTTACAGCGGCTCCTTCAAACTAAAACGCTCTCTGACCATGACGGAGGACCTCGCTGAAGTTAAGTTCCCCTCAGCTTCTCCTCTGACTTCGCTCATCCTACGTCGTCCACCACTCTGAGGTTGGTACAGTATAGTTGCGGTCACTGTAAACCCTGTCATTGTGTGGTCACTTGTCAACAGCTGACAGATTTTTTTTTACAATAGCTTCTAGAGGCTCAAGGTCGTCAGAGTTCAAGCTGCCGAACTGCTAAGTCAGCATTATAATTACATCGAAGCTGATGATACAACTCCACTACAAGGACCCGGAGTCACATGACGCCCACCGGTCACATGATGCCGTCACTCTAAGCAAAATGTCAATAACAGAAATGGCTGTGTGTCACACACAGGAATACGTTAACTGTGCGCTGGCTGTGACTCAAGTCTCGGGGTCACGACAGCCAATCGCAACTCGAATGAGCTTTATACATAAGCTGCTCATTATGTGTCTCAGAAACTCAAGTTTACTTGCTCCGGAGAACAAAGTGTGACTGATAAAGGCAGACGGCTCACTGGAGAAACAAGCCATTATGAAGAGGAGTTCGGCACTGTGTCACTGACAATGGGGCAAACAAAAGGCTCTGTTGTCTTCTCCAGCCGGTGGGTTATTTTTTTTTTTTCTGTGGGGCTTTTGTGATGGATAATTGCCCTCCTCACATGATTTCATAATGCTGTGACTCGTCTTTCAGTCCCTGTGTAACACAATAACAAGATATAAAAAAAAAAAAGAGAGAAGGGAAGGGGGGGGGGGGGGGGGGATTTAAATCTGAATTTTTGACATTGTTTAGAAGTGGCCGCTTTTCTTCATTGTGGTGTATAATTTTAGAAAGATGTACGAGCAGGACGCTGACTTGAACCAGTCATAATACAGCCTGGAGCACAGGCAAACAGGCCAGCTCCCAGAGTTCACTGGCTGTATTGTCTCAGGATAATCATTTAAAAGTGCTCACACAACTGCACCATAGTTTATGGCTTTATATGTTATTGCTGTCTGAATATTGAATTCAAATCAGATGGGAATACTTTCAACTAATCCCAGATTGATACTGGAAAAAAAAAAAAAACAGGAATTGACACACTTATTTAGTTTAATACAACTATATTACATTTGACATTTATACTGATCTTTCACTGTTATTTTCAATGTTGAGATAGACACATAATAAAACCATAAACTGTTTTGTGTAGGTGATACTTATCACCTGCGCCTCTTAAGATTAATGGCTGTGTCTGGCTGACAGGAGTGAAACTACAGTCTACAGAAAACAGCACAAATCAGAGTCTGTGTTGCCACCTCAAGGACTGGGTTGAACTGTAAACATTGTTCTGCACACAAAGCCGTCTGCACATGTACTGTACGTGCACACAAAACTAACCCCGAGGGCATTGTCTATTAGATGCTCGGTAGGTATGCAATCTTTCCTCTGAGTCAGCAGAGATCAATCCAGGACAAGCCAGCCGAGGAATGTATTTACTCCTCATGGAAAAAAACACTTAACTTCAAACACAGAGCACCTATCGTATTATTATGCATGCCCAGATTTTTTTTTTTTGACTAATCCGGCAGCGTATTGACACATAGGAATGCATATATTACAGAAAAGGTAAGGCAGCACTTGTAAACACGTTCTTTATAAAAAAAGGACCTGCATTCCTCGATGTGTCGTTAAAACACGCGTGCAGATTAAATATGCCTGTAAAAAAATTAGAGGCTCGCTGAGCTTTAAAGTGAACGCTAGGACACGAGAAGGGCCAGTTAAACGGAGGTGGGTGTTATAAAATAAAATATAGTGAGGGAGAAAATTTGCATTGCATACCTGAAGTAAATTTTATAAACCCTGCGGTTTGTCTGATCAGCAGTTTGGTGTCTTGGTGGAGAGAGAGAGAAAAAAAGAAGTAGATTTTCTGCTTTAAAGGTGCTATAAGTAAGTTTTCTTTCCTGTAGACACGTGGTTTCTGAGTGGTGACGGTCGCCTGCCAAGAGCTTCAGCCGTCATCATTATGTTTACAAGACAAGAGGGTTAGAAAACGCACGTAGGGCGGCGCTGCTTCCTGGACGAGATGAACTGGCTGGGCTGGTGTTAGCTGGTTAGCTTGGTAACTTTAGCCAAGACAAAGAAGTGATAACAAAGCTAGCATTCATGCTAAAGTTGGTTACTGCCAAAAATAAAAGAGTAGAAAAAAAAGTAGCCCAATTCTGCAAAAATCCTGCATTAAAAGTACTTAAATAAATCAAGAAAAAACATATAAAATGATCTCATTATTTGTATATAAAATCTTGAATATATAATCAGGAGAAACGCTACGTTGAATAAGTGTGTGTTGAATTATTCACCACATCTGAAAACATAATGTAGAGGCTGTGACGTCCACTTCAGTTGCATGACTCTCTGTAGTAAATAAAGAGTAAAACTTTTATGTCCTGACACTTTACAGAAATAGATACTTCTGGTCCATTTTTATTAAAAGAAATCTCAACTGTTCCAAAAAAAAAAAAAAGAAAGAAAAAAAAAGCTGCAGTTAAATGAGGGTTTTGAATGTGTCTGCTTTGAACACTACGCTCTCATATTGTTGCCTCTCCAACACTATTTCACAGATGGTGGTTTTGGGATGTGCATTTGTGAATTACAATGACTCCTTTTTTTTTGCTCTCAAAACATTCCTGCAGCCTGCGAGATGAAATGCTGGAATCTGAGGCACGATGCTAATTTGAAGACAGAATAAATCTATAAATCTGACTTAGTCTCTCGCCCGGGGATATACAGCCATGATAATTACAGGTTAACTTTACAGACATGCAGACATCTCTCATCTGTATTGCTAATAGTATAACCAGCAGGCTGCTACGTGCTTACTCAGTGTCTAGCGGCGGGGGTGAGCAGAGGTAAGCTGTAACAATGATATCATTATAAAGTCGAAATCAGTTGACTCAAATTGCATGTTGTTATGACAAAGATTTACTTCGGTTTGAAAAAGAATTATCTGTTTGTTGTTACATTGCGTGTCAGTTGTTGGATTATCCATTAATTATCATTCATGAATAATCCTAAATTAAAAATGGAAAGCCAGATGTTCGGGGTCGGCACCGTGGCATTAGCTGGCAGCCAGAATTAAAACATATTTGTGAATTTAGTTTGCGACGCTTTGATTGTCCCTCACGAACAAACAAACAGGCATCTCCTTCCACTGGCAGCGTGACTATCTGAGAAAGATCTAACACAAAACATAACGGATGATCTGGGAGGACAGTGCCGCATCTGGTTGTAGTTAAATCCTTGTTTTGCTGTGTCCTTCAGACTTTGTGCCATAGGCCCGGCTGCTCAAGCAAAGTAGAGTTCATATGGACACAAAACCAACATGTGGTGCCTGGAAGACTCCCCACAGAGGTCAGCTTCAGGACTCACCGGCCCAAGAGACAATGGATCAGGATTGTATCGCTGGTGCAGGCCATGAAATGAACACTAGAGCGACTCAAGACATTAAATCGAGCGTTGGCCACGTGGGGAACTTTATTGGTCTAAAATTCTGAGAGACGAGGCAAAATGCAGGCCTGCTCAGATATAATCTACGCTGTGAAAAAATGTCTCCTTTTCCTGTTTCCCATTTTATTTCTTCCACCGAGTTCTGAGTTTTCTCAGCCGACTGGGTGGGCTGGATGACTTCCACATTGGTGGCCAATCAGAACAGGTGAGTCCTGTGTCCAAACCAATCAAAACCGCTCGCTCTCTAATACATGACGAATTTCTATGCACGGTGCTAACATGCCCCGCTAGCGGTCCCCGCCCCTGGATCGGGACCGGTCGGCGTCTCTGCTTCTCTGAGTTCATCAGAGGTAGTTATATTGTTTTTGCATGGTCAGACTTTTTCCGGGTATTTTTGCGGCCTCCTGTTTGCACACCTGGCGGAATTGTGAAAGTTTGTCTTGGGTCATGTGTGTTTACACACCCCAGGGCCCCAAAGGTGACCCCATCACGCCACCGACGAGGGGGGAGGCCAGCACTTGCGTGTGGCGATTTCCAAAGTGGCCAGGCTTGGAGGAGGGCCACACTGCCTGTGCTGCCTTTCAGCAATCTGGCCCCGCTCTGGCTGCACTGGGAGGAGAGAGAGAGAGAGAGAGAGAGAGAGAGAGAGAGAGAGAGAGAGAGAGAGAGGTTGGGCTGGGGGAGGTGGGGGTGGTGGGTGGAGGTGGAGGTAGAGGGGGAGGAGGGGGGGGGACTTGTTGGCAGGGCCATGCAATGTTTTCAGAAGCACAGACTTCTGGCAGCATCGCTCAATATGATGGAGAAAAATGCCTGCTGCTAATGAAAGCCAGCAGTGTCTCTCCAATTGGACTACAACCCAAAAGGCATTATGTAACTGAGATACCGTAAACATTTCAAAATTGTCTCTCAACAAATTATCAGTGTTTATTTTTTCCACATTATATCTGATATTTTTGAAACAGTTGGTAATTGAAGGAACTGCTCTGAATTGAGACTAAGACCAAGGACATTTTGTCTGCAATTATTTTTCTATTTCGCTTTCGACTTGTCCTTTGGTCTCTTGATTTCAACAGGGCAAGTATCAGGCTCACTTCCTGCGTGTCGAGGACATAATAATGAAAATATAAAGATTAAGTTTGTGGTTTTAGGTCGATTTTGTCTTATCAGACGTGTGCAAACGCTGCATCTCTCATAATGTGCGACTGCTGAATGCTCCTCTTTCACTTCTGTTTTGATAGTCGTGTTTTTGGCCTGAGCCCAGTGCTGCACTACAGTATGTATTAGCCAAATATTTATCTTGTTCAGAAATACATGGCTATATTGAGATGGGGAATAGGGTAAAGATGATTTAATGGATGAACCAGAGAGCCTTCTTGGGTGCCAAAGCTTTAGCAGTTTTGGTGGTCTTCTCCCAGAGATCAGACACCCAGAGGGTCGTTGAGGCGACCACGAGATGCCATGATTCAAGACCCACTAAGGGGACATGAAAGTGTGCAGAAGATGGAAGGGCCTGGATGGCAATTACTGCTCATCAAGGCAAATTTCAAAGCGTGACTAAATTGTTGAAAGTCTTGCGTGTGATAGATTTACAGTTTTTTTCCCCGTGGTGTCTTCCCTTAAGAGTCGGGGTGGGGAAGCATCATTTTTATGTCCGCGCAGACATCATCGCTGCACAATGAACTAGACGAGATTTTTCACTCCTATGAAGTTAATTGAAAGTTACATCTGAAATGCAAACACATTCCCGCCTGTCCAACGCATATTTGCTAGTTTGTGTTTACCAACTGCTGCTCAATCAAAGTACAGTGTAACCATTTGATCCCAATGTAATAACAGAAATGAGACATTAAAGACAAAATCTGTCTCTGTCTTTATTTGGCATCTTAAATCTTCCTCCCTCTGACTTTTTACGCTGCAGACCAGCATAGAAAATGTGATTTTCCAGTATATTTAATGAACCAACTTTCACTCAAAATAGATTGAGGGAACATTTCATCCTTAAAGCGGTTTCCTCTGGAAGATTCCTCGCTACATTTGGAGAACGAAGGACATTTCTAACTTACACATTACACTTCATATATCACTGTTAATGTCAACTGTCATAAACTTAAAAATAATATTTGTCTTGTTGTATTTTTCTCCGTGTCATGAAATTTGATGAAATGTTCTAAAGTGTCATTTGTGTTGTTCTTCGGATAACCAGGCACGGGAACAGATATTTCCAGAAGGATCTACTAAAGTTACAGCATGAGGGGAATGAATCAATATAACCTCTGACTTCTGGTTTTTCACTTTAAAATGTAGTAACACATAACCACTATACAATCCCTGGTACTTGTAAAAGTTATTTATTCACTAACAATAGTGACTATATCAGAAAAAATGTTTGCAGGAAGAAAAATATGTACATATTCTTGTGTAATAATTTGTTACTTTTCATGACGAGATGTGTAAATAGAAAACACACTGTTACTTTTCTTTTTTTTTTTTTTTTGGCATTAGCTATTTTGAGGATATGGTGTTTCATTATTTTGAGGATTATTTTCATGCTTGTCAAACACAGTCCTGCAGTGTTTGAGTCAGGAGTCATAAAAGCTGTATCGTATCTGTTTAGTGCTACAAAAATCATATGAAAACAGTGTTAGAATTAATGTTGAACATATTAAAACAGATGTTTAACTGCTGTTTTTTGCCTTTTCTTCCATGATGCAAAAGTTGTGAGAATTTTAAAAGAAAAAAAAGCAATAAAATAAAATACTTTATTTACCAATTATTTAAAAATCCTACCCTCATTTTTTGGTGAATCATAAATTTACATATTTTAATCTCAGTTGTGTAGATGCTGATCTCTCCTCTGTCATTATGTCGGAGTTTCTTGACTCTAAAGTCTTAAAAAACGCAAAAAAAAAAAAAAAAAAAAAAACAAGATGCGTCATCCATGTTTGTCGTTGCCCGGCAGCGACTTTCCCACCATTTAACCACGTGAATGCCGAGGATAGCGGAAGTACACGACTTCCCTTGTTGTAACCGCGACTTCACCAGTTCCATATGAAGACAGCAATTTCATGAAATCATTTTCAAAGAACCTCAAGTCTCAAACAGCTGGAAAACCGTTTCAATTGACTTTGATCAATTAGTGTGAACAGCTTAATTACTGGGAAACTTAAACTTACTGATGTGCTGTTTTCAAATCATCAAATTCAAAACTGTCATTATATTTAATTATTGAGATTTTTCCAGTTGTTTTCCATTTAAAATGTTCCAGTGCTGACATCCTAAGGTAACGCTACATTAGCTCGCCAACAAACAAGAAGAGATCAAGCTCAGATTTGCTCCAATGATCCTGATAAAAGGTGATTAAAATATTAATGTGCTCGACTCTTAATTATCCAGTCCCTCAAGGATTTCAGCCTTTTTTTGAGATTGCTGGGACCTAATCTGATTGATTTTGCAGCAGCATTTCTAAAGAAAACTGTGCTAAAAGTTGCAGTGTTTTCAGGTGTTTTATAGCAGGAGCAAGTCAAAGATAACGAAAATGATGCGATTGCAACTATCAACACAACTTCAACCAATACCTGCTAATTCTGCACAACTTCTTTCCATTTAAAAAGAGAAACAGAAATCACAATAACAGTATAATTATAAAGGCTTGGTAACTGTGACAGACTGTACAGACTTTTTGTTTTAAATGTCAGAAACAGTGCTGTTGTTGGCTGAACGTACCTGCACATGTTCAACAAATAACATTCAACATTTCATTTTCTCCTGGTGTTAAAATCTATACAAGACAAGCGTGCTAACAGCATTAGATCTGCCAATGATTTCATGGGGACAAATGGACACAAGAATTTCAAAAGTGACAAAATGTAGCAATGACGCACTTTGGCTTTAACGTTTTAAATTTCTGGTTTGGAGCCGCAAAACTTGAAATCCTACAAAGCGAAGCTTTAAGCATACAGCCTATTATTAATGCTCAATTTTGCAAACGTGTTTTGTTCCCTTTACTACTTCTATTTTTACCATTTCAAGGCCAATGTGTTTGGTCAAAAGCAGAACTGTTGTAGTGGCCTGATAATCCTCTGTGAACTTCTTAAAGGTTTCATAACACGGAGAAACGTGGGTGGCCACGATAAATGACATTTGACATTTAGAACTGCTTGCATTCATAACAGTCATTACATCAGTGTTCCCTAATGGTGGTTCTTATTTTAATGGGCAGGATTATATGAAAGGGCCGTGACGTTTATATTGAATCTGTTGCACCTAATTAGAGTGGAATGGTGGGATGGAAGGGTCTGCTTATTCACAGGCACAAACCAGATTCCCAAATATCCTTTCTCTAATGCAACCGCAATACTTTTTTTTCCTGTTGTTTCAGGTACAGAATCTCCTCGTTTCATTATTTTTCTGAAAACCTCAAAATTAATTAACATATACATGTTGTACTATTTGAGCATAAGGCCAAAGGTTTGGAGAGATGTGAACGTCTCTCAGAAGCTTTGCTTTTTCATAAAACAACAAGGCTTCTGGGAGTTCTGGTTTCACAGTATCAAGGCTCTAAAAAGTGACATTAACTTTTGTTGTGAGAGCTCAAACGCCACAGGGGAGCCATCTGAGGCCTAGTGTAAACTGCTACTACAAAGTCTCTCTAAGCAGCAGCAGCAGTTATCTGCTCTGACCTTCTCCTATAACAAGGACCAGGCTTCCCTAAAGCTTCTTTGCGCTACATTAAGTTCATCTAAGTTTGACTCGTAAGCTAATGTGCAAACATGATCTCAGCACAAAATGTTTTCAAGAGACCTCACAGGAGCCAAGTGTCCTCCTCCTGCCGCTGGTGGAGTTACATCAAACAAAAAAAAAGTCTTAACAGTTTAGACAGAGAATATCATAAGCCATAACTGCTGCTTCACCAAACACGTTTTCATCAGATCGCTCACTCTCCGTGCAAAAAAGAAAAAAAACAAGCCTCCAGGGAAATGAGCTGAATTGTCCCACCCACTCACTTTCTCAGCTGGAGGGAACAGACAGACAGACAGACGCAGATGCTGTGAGTGTGTAATATAACTGCATGAATATGACTGTATGATACTCAAATGACTCATCCCCCTTTTTGTAACAAATGCGTTCATTTTAATTTCAATTTACAGTCATGACAGCAGCGAGATAAAATATCACCAGCGGAGATATCTCTTCTCACACGAGAAATAGGCGATGACTATCCACCTATTGAAGGCATGACTGAATCTCAGAGACGCTGCCAACGAAGGGAGGGAGGGAGGGAGGGAGATCCCCTTCTAAACAATATGATATCACATAATCCCAAGTACTATTCCCTGAGCAGCCAAGCCCCACATAGGCTTTTCCACTGAATGGTGACGACTCTGAGCTCCGTGCTGATGAAAGAGAGAAACGGGCCCATTAAACCTTACGACTCATCGACTCATCTGAGTAATCTGCAACAGGCACAGAGCTGGGGGAGCAGGAGACAGAGGGATGATTAACAACTGACAAACACTTAAATACTTTTTAATTGATTTTATAGTTTCACCTTTCACAGTTGAATTATTTTCTCAAAGAAATCAGTATGTGTAATAAAGCATATCCTTGGTGTTTGATCTGACTGATTTCGTGGAGGGGATTTTTGGCGGTAAGTACTAACCTTTATGAATGTAGTGTAATTTGAATAACGTAATATTTGTGTCAGTGGGCAGTAAGATAATAATAGTTTTGGCCGTTTGGAGCAGATTGATGATTAATGAGTTGTGGTGTCTTGTATTGTTAACTGTTGCTAAGAGAAGTAATTTAAGAAACACTTTACTGACTCATTTGAATCACTTGATTCAGTTTTGTTCAGAGTCGCCATTCAACTAAACCTTTCATTTCGTTGTTGTCGCAGATTTTGATCGTTCAGTTGAGTCTGCTGTTGGTTCAGTACGAAACCAAGTCAAAACAAGCTTTTCAATATGTTTAATAGCTCGGCATAAAAACCTATGATGTTTTTTGAGGCTTTTGTGTTTTTTTTTAAAGTCTTTTAACGAGGATGAATCTTACTATAGATCATGGCCGTCGTCGTCAGTAGAGTCTCCTTGTTATTAGCTGAAGTTGTCCCATCGATGACTAGTTAACACCAATGTTGCTGTGAGCTAGCTTTAGCGAGCTACGCTAGGCTAACTAGCTTCCACATATTTAGCTGCTCGATTTAATGAATGTTGTAAATGTTTTTATAGCTGACGCCAAGTGTAGTTTCTCTGCTTTGTTTTTTTTTTTTTTTTTTTTTTTAAATGCCTTTCTTTGCTGCTCATAAGCTGCACAGTAAGATGGCATGTAAAGAAGTTGACAACACGCCTCCATCACGAGGTTACATTTCAGAGGTCACTTAGCCACCGGCATCAGAAACACCCACACAGACGCTCGTAGCAAAAAAGACGCTCGTTTCCACAAATATGTCCATAAACGGCTCCATCCATGACGAATGGAAAAAAAGTGAAGTGACGTATACGGGGGCACCCTGGTGGCTGAGAAGTTAAGGCGCCAACTATGAGCTGCAATGATCCCCTGGTTTGTTTCCAGCTCAACAAAGTTTCATGTCATTTCTCAGCTCTCTCTTCATTCATCCCACGTCCTCTGTCTGCCATCGCCATCAAATAAAAGCAAGAAAAGATGCAGTGAAATGACAAAAGTTTTTTTTTTTTTTTTTTTTTTACAAACATGAGATGAACCTGCGTCTTCGAATGCAACTCCCAAAAAAATTGTGATACTTCACTGCTCGCTTGTATCAGCTTTATTAAAATTCCAAATGTGCAGTACAGAGCATCTACTGTGGCTCATTTAAAAGTTGAAAGACTTGTTTCAGCCTGCAGTTTCTCCAACTTCCGGACTATATAGGTCAGGGAAACCTGCCAAAAGGCTTCCTGCATATTGGGCACACGTGTTATGCCACACATCAGTGACTGACATTTGATGTTTTCTACCTCTCCACTTCCACTCCTCCTCCCTCCTCCTCCCTCCCCCGTCTCTCTCTCTCTGGGCTCCTCTCACCTCTCTGTTCTGCTCTCGTCTCCTCAGCTTTGTGCCTCCGAATTTTCTCTCCTCTCCTCGTCTTCGTCTCCTCTTCCCAGGGATAGTGATTGTGATGGAGAGGTTAATCCGGCCGGCATATGGTTGCCATCGGTGGCAGATCTCCCCCATAATGGTGGATGGACAGTGTAGGCTAATCACGATCTTTGATCTTCCATGAAACCCTCAACTCGCGTGGCTCTGATTTCCCCGCATCGCTGCCACGCTGAAATGAGGAGGCCCTGCCGCTCTGGAAGTCATTTTGGGCTTATTACTTAAGCCTCAGCGTATCCCCATTGTCTTTGCAAGCATTGGAAATGACTAGAGGCTGTGCTTCTGTGCAGTCAGCGGTGTGGGTATTTCCTCTAACTGTGCTGCTTTGTGCGCCAACTTTGTGCCTTCTCGCCCTCTTTCCAAGGCGGCCAACTTTTGATGAGAGCTTTAATTTGATGTTGTTAAGGTTGTATGGTTTCAACTTTGCCATTTCTTTGGCTTATAATAGTCGAGGTTTTTTTTCCCATGCGAACTCATAGCCTGTTGGGCGACGTCCTAAAATGGCCTCCAGATTTATTGGCAAGTTTTTTTTTTTTTTTTTCCTTATCCGAGCCAAAGTGAGAACATTACTCAGCAGCAATTACTACAGCAGTTGACAGGGTCACTGCTGGCCACGACCTACGCACATCCGAACGTCAAGGTGTGTAGTGATTGAATAACACCGTACTTTTGAAAATGCACAATTACAGCTTACTGCCTTTGGGTTTTGTGACAGTGTCATCTTTGGCGGGGCTCAAACTGCACACCAGCTGAGCTCAGGATTGTCACCAGGGCAATCACACACACCTCAGCAGTAATTAGAGTAAGACTTAGAGAGGGCATCAGTCATGTCCCTGTTCCAGTGACTCATGACCCCCTTCGTAGAGTCTGCGCACACAAACACACAACCTCACACACTACCACACACACCTCAATGCCGCCTGCACACACGTGGAACCAGTCAGCGGACACTGAGCCTGCGTTTGGTCTTAAGTAAAATGTAGAGGCTTTGAATGGATGATCTGTTTACAGGGAGAAGAAAGGCTGGATATCAGGTTGCCAGATCTGGAAAACATTGATGTTGATGCTACTCCCATTGTCAGATGAAACTGTGGATCTATTTGATATACAACAGATGATTCACAGGATATATACAAATACTCTGACAGGCTACGGGCACATTCAGATCTGTGAAATATGAGCGAGTGCTAAGTTGCATCGACGCCGCTCGGTGACGGCAGTCACATGCTCGATTTCATTGCTTCTGTTACTGTTTATTTCAAACTGGCACAGCTAATTAAAGGACCAATTACAAGTCAATATTTAGACCATAAATTCTGCAACAAATAAAACCCGAACAGACACAGAACTCTGTATTAGTTTTTTTTTTTTTTTTTTTTTTTGTGCGTGCATGAGGTGAAGTTTTCCATCAAGATTAAACTTAAAGTTTTGACAGCTTTGGTCCAAGTCACTACTCCTTTTCATCCAACAGCTTCCCCAAAGGCCAACAAGTACTGGCAGATACACTCACCCCTGAGAACTAGAAACAGGAGGGATATTTGACGCAGCCAGTGTGTCGGCGTGTGTCAGCTTTTCTATTTCAGACGGTTTTGAGGCACACCTTTGTGTGTTGCTGTGAAGTAAATGGATATTTTCCTCAAGGATTCCTCACAGCAGAGTTTGTGTGTTCACCAGGAGCTTTCAGTGCGTGGTTGGAAGACAGACTACGCTGCAGACAGATCTCTGGTTTAACTCTGGGTTCGCCTTCTCCCCCCTGCTCCTGGCCAAAACTATGCAGATGAAAGTTTGAAGTGTAACAAAGTGATTAACAGCGGTATAGCATGAATGGGCTGAGGTTTGCCATATTTCTCCTGCTGGGTGGTAACCTAATGGCCATATTAACATTAATTCAATTTACTCCCATCCTGTCTTTGCAGAGAGCTGCTTCATTAAAGCGGGGACATTCCTGATTTTTACAACACAAAAGTGGGAAAACAGCAGACTGCTGCTAGTTAGAGAGGAAAAAACATTTGAAAACGCTACAGCGACACTGCAGAAAGTTTCCCAGGAAATGGGTGGCTGCCTCTGTGACTCTTTGTCTTTTTTCTTTTTTTATCAAACAGAAGCTGCGCTTTATTTTAAAGAGCTGTTTGTGCACATTTTCAAAATGAGAAATGCAGACCATATCCTGTTATTGAAGGCCCTGGTGTGTCTTTATTGCCTTGGTGAGGCAGCAGGAGCACATGGCGCAGTGTCCCTCGTCGTCTTCTTCTTCTCCTGCGTATCAGAGCAGCTTCTGGTGAAAGGGGGCAGCGTGTTTAGTCATACATTAGGGCGAAGGACACTTAAGTGCTACCTGATGTTGGCGGGAGAGCATGTGGACACAGTGGGGTTTTTTTTGGGCGTGCCTCAGAAAGTATGCACAATAATTTTGCCATTTACTGCGGTCTTGTGATGGTGCACTGCCGCTGTTATATTGGTTTGGAATGTACCATTCTATTTTTGAGTGAGCCCACTCAGTGGGTTGTGGGCCACTATGGCCACTGCCCCACTCATGACTTTTTACAACAAAGCGCGATGATTGGGGCCTGAAGCGGCTCGATGAAGCTGCACTTTTGACGCAGGACATTTTTGAGGTGATTGTGTCAACATTTCTTGCGCTGCAACATCCTTTATAAAGAAATATGACTGACATGAGTGGACATTGAATTTCACCGCAGTGTTTTCCCAAATTCTATCCAACAAATTGCCCTCGTGGGATTTCCAAGGTTTCTAGTTCAATCATTTAAAAAGTAAGCAGAGAGTCATACGACGTATGATGACTAATATGATGAGGGGGAAATTATCTCTTCTCCTTCTGATTGCGATTCGACCACAATTTGTTGTCCATCTTAAGAATGTGTACGTCTCAGGGAACAGTCCTCGTTCTGGGGCCGTCTGTCCCATTCATCTGTGTGAATGGAGCTTGTAATTACAGAGCAAGAGCCGTTGTGTTTAAATGGCAATACAGTTTGCAGTTTTTCACATAAACTGTCAGAAGCTTGAATCTGAAACGAAGCAAAATAAGCAATATTTCTACGGAGAGTCTCTGCCAATAGCCCGAACAAAATAACAACTCCCCATCCAGGCCAACTGCTGTGGCTGCCCTGTTTATTTTTCTGGACAGAGTTCATCGATGGAATTTCAGAATTAACTGACAGACTTAAAAATATTTATTGAAAGGGCACCATAACAAAAATGAACATCAGGAGGAGAAGAAGAAGAAAAAAAAAAAAATCAAAAAGCATCCATCATCGCTGTTTTGGGGTGAGTATATGAGCGTGGCACAGCTGTCATTTCATTTCCACTTGTGCTAGATTAAATAAAGAGCAGGCTGCAAAATAAAAAAAAAAAAAAAAAAAAAAAAAAAAAAAAAAAAACTCTCTGTACTCTGGAGGCTCCAACCCTCTGGCACTCTCTTTGAATGACCACTTGTCAAACCAGGAATGAAAAAAGGTACACTGTAATTACGACTCACCACAAGACTCTGAGCAGTTATTAATAAAAATAAAATATATCAGACTATATTTTATCTCACTAGAACCTAATTAGCTTGGAAACGCAAACATATTGTTGATATTAGAGTTATTAGTTGCCGTAGGATGAGTGTGTCTATAATTCTGTGCAGTTGGAATCGTGCATGAATATTGATCCATCATGCAGCGCTGGTAATAGTAGCTGCAGTAGTTGTACTAGCGGTATAGTTAAGCTTTAAACCTCAAAAGCGTTTCATATGTGAGCTGGCTTTGATTTGGAGCTTGAATGGGGGAATAATGGGAGGCAGACAAGCTGGGGAGCGCAGCCACACAAAGGCACCATGCCTCTCTAAGGGGTCTGGCTGCCTGGCTGTCTCAGGGCCCTGGGCTGAGGTTGAGACTGAGGCTGAGGCTATAAGGTTGGGGTTTCACGGAAGACAGAGACTGCATGGGGGTTAGTAATGAGAGGCCTGGATGGATGAGGAGAGTCAGAGGCGTGTCATCCTCTCCTGCAGCCTGACCCTCACCTCGGAGATTAGTTCATCGCAGCGAGGCATCAGGGGAGCTTTGGAAGAGCACGAGAAGGAGAAAGAAAGAAGGAAAGAAAAGAGAGAGGGAGGGTTGAGCCGTGGGTAGACTGAGGTACTCTGGGGATGGGCTGGGGTGAGATGGGACACGGGCGGGGTGGGGTGACTTGGGGTTGTGGTGGCTCCTTTCTAAACAGCGCTCCTAAAAATAGATCCTTCCACTATTTGAGCATTCAGTCATGAAAGGATGAGAGCTTTTTTTTCTTTTTAAATCAACATAAGCAAAGCAAATCTTGAATTTGATGCAAGATTAAAGTTCGGTAAATGTATGAAACGTGGAATTTTCCACTTCTTTCTGCAGCAGCAAAACAACACGCCCGGGTGGCGCTCGCTGTTCTGCACCTTTAGCGCGTCTCAATAACCCAAACGGGAGCTTTCTAATAAAGAAATAATAGGAAGAATATCTGCAGTGGACTGAGAGGAATGACGCAGCCTAATACAGCTGCAATAAAGTTAGAACGTCAACTATGGCTGATTTATTTGAAGTGGAAGGGAAGTGTTTAATACGAGACACATGGTTTCAATAGATAGCATAAGTTTTTATACCACGGATTGCAGAAAGATGTAAAACGGACTGTACAGGAATTGGTCAGTGATAAGTACATGATATAAGACAGACACAGAGTGATGCCATAAGAGCTCATTCTCAAACGTGACTATTCACTTTAGTTTTACTGCTTCAACACGGTGAGATCTGAAACAAGTCAGATGTTGTTATAGGTCTATTGGTTTTGTACACGGAGGATTTTAAAGAAATATTTTCACTACTTTGATAAACTCTAACAAGAAACTTATTTTAGCTCCCCTCGTTCCCATATGGAAGCTTGCAATCTCTTGGATATATCTACACAGACAGACAGTTGCAAACAAATACACACCGCAGTTCGCTCCAGGGCCTCTACTGTACACAAGCGTGGATGTCCAAATATACCAAGTCCCACACCAAATCTACTTATGCCTGTCTTTGTTCAGTGTCTTGCACTAACACTTGGTGCCAGCGTTGCCAGAAAAATAAACACAATCACTCAGAGACCGGGACATGGATCTGAAATAGCGTCTGGCACAAAGGCAGTGATGCCAGCGTGCGAATCTAAACAATGTCGAGAAAAATCTTAAATATCGTAACGATTTGAGTTTGCACAAGATTCGTGAATCAAACATTGTCAGGGACTGTCTATTTATTTGATTTATTTGTCTTTTGACAAAAATTTGTCACAATTTTAGTCACATTTTAATTCAATTTCAAATTTTGTTTTTTGAGCTGTTGCCTTTATTGATATTTACCGTTACTATAGTGACAGTTTGAGTTTGTTCTCGTCGTGTTGAGAGGTTTGCTCATCTGAACCCTGTGACGTTTAACTTTGCAGGATAAACTTACTCAATATTAATGATGATTCATGTAGCAAACATCTGGATGAAAGTTCAATGAAAATTTCAAACAGCTGTTAATAATATTTCACTTAAATAGAAGAGTTAACGCTACTTCCTGTCTCCTCATGATAACATCGGCTATGTTAATTTTAGCTAATTTTTTTTTTTTTTTTATAAAAGTCACTGTGCTGGCGTGCAGCGTTTTTAAAGTTTTTACTCAGTTTTTTTGTCTTTTATGTCTAATATTCAGCATCTTGTAGGTGCAGTTGTTGCACGAATGTTGCATAAACATCAACATCAGCCTGTGAAGACGAGTTTTGTGACTTTTGTTTTCATCTTCAAATTTGACTTCTGTTTAGTTTTAGTCTCATTTTCATTGTTGAACGTGGGTTTAACTTTATACAGAACTAATATTTTCTCTCATTTGTACTTAACTGATGAAATTAACACTGTTCTTAAGCCTTTATTTTTCCAGTAAAAACTCAGCCCAGCACAAACACGCTCTTTTCAGCAAAAACCCCTGCTTTCGCATTTATAGTGTTACACACATTCACACCTGGTAGCTGCAAAAATATCCAAAATCATCAACTATTAGCCACAAAAGCAGCTCTCTGCTGGAGTGGATGAAGGGATGCGGCTTGAATACCAGACAGAAACTTCCTGGTCACACAAATCAGTTTCTTTGACCTTTAGGCTTCTGCTCAGTTCAAATGGGCAGTGTGTATATTTGCACCAGCCGTCAAATCAAACACTTCTTTTCTTGCCGCTCAGCAATATGTTGTGGCGCTAAAGCTTCATTTTTACAGACTTTTAATAGATGGTTTTTTTAACTTTCTTGTTTATGGGCATGTGTGTGACTTTTTTTTTTTTTTTTTTTTTTTTTTTTTTGGAGGCAGAGAGACGGAGACAGAGAGAAGAGATGCAGAGCTGTGTCAGAGAGAGTGGGAGTCCTGAGATGAAACGCTGACATGGAGTTTCCTTATGGTGCAGAAACGGCCTGTGAGTTCGGAGGCGTTGTTGAGACTACAGAGAAACGCTTTCCTCATTTTTGCTCCGGAGGAACTGACTGATCACCGGCCAGTCTGCTCGCTTTCGAAAGACAGTTGTCTCTGTAGTTTCCTGATCCGGACCAAAGCCCTTTGTGACTAAACAAATGGAATAAATTACCCAACTGGAGTGAATTATAGATTTTCCCCCTAGAAGTTGCTGGCATTTATTATATTACAAATGCCTTTATGTTAGGAACAGAAATTAAATGGGGAAGTCGTAAAAGTGCACTCCCAGACTTATGGCAACAGCCTCCATTATTCTGTTAAACAGAAACGCTCCTCGGGAAGGGTCAAGCATTTATACTTCTGTATATGTTTATATCATTTTGAAGATCCCAGTTATTAGTTCAACCTGGTGACCCCACAGCCGTGTTGCCTTCTGTCAGAGACGACATTTCCTACAGTGTCAAATGGGCTCCAGGCATAAAGCCTTTGAGCTCGGCTGCTACATCTGCTCTACATATTCATCCCAGGGCCTCTTTAATTCTTACCCTGCGCCCACACACACACTCTGTCGCACACACACACACGCATCAACCTACACGCACGGATACGTGCACGCGTAACCGATTGAGCACACATATAAACATGTTCTGTGATTAAGGAAGTTCAAAAAAACACTTTATTTATTATGTCGAGCTTGAAGAGGAACAAGAGTTAGTGATCTTCATTTAAAACAAGCAAACCCTTCCTCAATAAGCTGTGACTAGCTTTGGCATGAAGCTAAAAAAATACAAATCTTATCCCAAACATCCCCGAGTGTAAAATACGTTCACTAACCGGTGCAAAAATCCACAAACACAACCAGTCATGTTCATTTCACAGAAGATAAGTGATGAAATAAATACCTAATAATTAACAAAGCTATAAAAAAGAAAGAAAGAAAGAAAATTATGGCTTACTCCAATCACATACATCACAAAACATAAAAAGTAATTGATTTAACTAATTTGATTCATCACTAACTCCCCATACCTCGGTGTTGAGTCAGCTATCCAGGAGATAATTATTAACTTGAGCACATTAAATCTGCAAAACACCCATCTCATCTTGTTAAATTTATGTTGTGATGAAAAGCAGCAAATGACGTCGGTGCACGGATGCAAGCTGTAGGTTGTAGGAGAGTGAGGCTGCAGCCAGAACGTAAAAATAAAAGAGCAGATCAATGTTTAACAGGATTGTGGCAGTTTAGACTAAAAATATGATATGAAGAACAGCAAGTCCATTACTCTGAGTTTAAATATTCTCCAACGCTTGGCTGAATATTAGCCATGTTGGTCCATGACCTGCCTCTGTAGAGGGAAATAATTATGTCTGTGTGCAAAACAAAAATCATGTTAACTTCCTAATATTCTAACCGCTACAGACATGAGTTAAAGCTCCATAAAATGTTTTGAAGATAAAAGAGAGAAAAAAAAATGTAACTGTAGAATTAATAAAGAGCAGAACTGTGCAGCATGTAAATGCCCACGAGCAGCAGAGTAATAAAACAGCTGGCAGCCTCACAGTTTACTGACATTAACTCTCAACGTACATGATGGCGTAACACTTAAACATCGGGACACAGAGAACACAAGACAAATATCAGGTCAGAGACAAGAACGTGAAGTTCAGACTAAAATAAAAACGATTAATATGAAGAGAAGTTCGAGGCTGCAGCAGTGAAAGGACTGTAACAGCAAGAGTTGCTTTGGAAATACAAATTAGCGAGTACAGTGTGTCATGTGTGAGTGTGGAGTTACTTGAGCCGCCAGCCTGACAGCTCATAGGCGGCCCATTTGATTTCAAAATAAAAGCCCATCATTTAACACAGGCTGCACAGTCTTCACTAACGTTTTCTAAACTGTGACACAGAAATTTGTGTTGCAGATGAGTCTGCACATCGAAGACACAAAGACTTTCTTTCACTATCTATGTGAAGGCTTTTGTCAGTTATTTTGAAAAGCTGATGTAGAGAAAGTTTTTACTATTAATATTAAAGCTATCAGACTCTATGTCACATCATCTTCAAGTAATACATCACAGAGCTTCCAGACTCCTGTTTGTCAGGAGACATATATTAATTATCTGTCTTATTCTGCACATTATTGATGAGTTTTATCAAGTTCAACTTGTTTGCAACAAATCAGAAACAAAAGACAACCGAGCTGTTGACAATCTTCACATTATGCATGTACAGGCTGTGCAGGAACATTACTGCATGTGACTTGAGTTTGAGTTGAAAATAAAAAGTCCAAAAAAGTATAAAATAAATCAATATAAAGATGTAAAACTGTCATTATAAACAGGTTTATGTGTGTATATCAGTGCAGACTGAGACTATGTAGAAGTCAGTGTCTTGTTGTTTTACTTCACAAAACTTTAGTTGATTTTTAAAGTCAATATTTTCCTTAGTGATTTTCAAAGATTATGAAACATAACACGAGTCACGTGCAGTGTCTCGTCAGCAGAGAGCTGCGGGCTATGAGCTACCGTTTTCTTTACAGGCGGAGAGAGATAGAAGTGCTGTTTGCCAATGCGTCATTGTTTAACACAGTTCTGACTACCTGCGTTCAAACAAATCAGCCAAGTTCCTGCCACATGGCTTTTTTTTTTTTTTTCTTCTTTTTAGTGTTTTTGTATAAAAGGGAATAAGTCACTCAACAGAGAAGGCCTTCTGGTTTGAATCCCCCACAACGTTAAGTTTGGGTCAAGGAAAAAATCAGCAAACTGCGAGACAAATTGCTCCTGGGGAATAATGAAAAAAAAAAAAAAAAAGACTGAGTAATTGAGTTACACGAAACAGAAATGCACAAAATCAGCGTCGCCTTAAAAACCAAGTCTCTTCCTCTCTTGTGTGTCTACCAATCTTTTTCTCTCTTGTCTGCCAATCTAGTCTCTGTTACACCCCTTGTTCCCACTGAGTCATATTATTTCCATATTTATGTCGGCAGCAGCCCCTTACTTTGATCTCCTGCCTTGTTCAGAGGCTGATCCTGTTATGGCTTGTTCCTGTAAATACTTTGAAGTGCTCCAGGATTAGAAGATTGTGGATCCAATGAAAAAACAAACAGCTCTTTACACAGATTCATTTATAAGGCTCCTTAAAACACACACACACTCACAAAAAAATCATTTGGTAACAGTAGATGGAAGTTTACTTTGTAATTGTTGGTAATTGTGGAGCCACTGTTTATAGGTTCTGACAGTAAGATTCTGAGTGATTGAATTTGGAGTGTATTTCTGCCACACACAGCATTTAGCCTTTGAAATGTGACAGCAGCTGAGGTTTGCGCACTGTAACCATCTTTCTGCTGACCGTCTGCTCCATGTGGCTTCGCCTGAGAAATCTGAAAAGTGGACAGGGTAACCCTGAGCACGTGTAATGAGAACTGAGTGTGACGATGACAAGATGAGGCACATGAAAACACGTTGTGTGAACGAGGGCGAAGCTGACTCAACGACTGCAGCGACGGTGGTGGTGGATCTGTCAGGCTGTTTGAACACTGATGAGCTAAATGCTAACGCTAACCTGCTAATCAGTGACTGTACATGAAGATGTATTTAAAAAAAAAAGCATCTGAAATATTCCACTTCATCTTTCTCTGGTGACATCTGAGCAGCAACAACTGCAAGTCAAATAAATAACTATTTGAAAACAAACTTATCATATAAATAAACACTTGAACACACACATGCAATAAGAACTATCTAAATAAAAAAAACGATCTGGGAAAACATTTGGAAAACTATTGGGAAACATCTACTTTAATCTTAATTTGGTTTATATCCAATGGCAGTGAATGTCTTGGCTTCACTTCTGGGGAACTGTCCTATCGTCCATTTTTATAAACACTCAGTGACGCTCATAAAGACAGTGCCAACATTTTAGTTTAGCTAGCAATACGCAAGCTACATCAAGCGCATCCAAAATATTCTACTTCCATCTTTCACTGGTGAAATCTGAGCAGTCATGATCAAGATGCCCGTCGATAAATCATGAAAGTCAAATAAGCAACTGTTTGAAACCAAACTTGAAGATACATACATAAAAAGAACTACCGAAATAACAAAACCTTTAGGGAAAACATTTGGGCAACATCAACCTTAATTTCAAGTGATCCAGTGATCTGCTAAAGACGCTTTGTTGCTCAAAGATACGACCCAATGGGAGACTCAAGATGCAGGTGGAGATAAGATGGAGGAGAAGGGGATGCAGAGCGAGAGTTAAGTGCTGGCAGGAGAAAAGACGGTACAAACCATCAACACCGTCTGTAACTATGGGGAATGTACGATCTCTCTCCATAAGATGAAGAACTCAAGGCACTGACCAGCTACAGAGCAGCATCATGTGCCTCACTGAGACCTGTCATTGGAGCTAATGAGAGGACATTGAGCTGTTTGCTGTTAGCGTTTGTCCGTACTACATGCAGAGGAGTTCTCACAAGTTCCTGTTGGCAGACGCTACAACTACCTCTCTGTCATGACCCAGCTCCAAACATCGCACTCACAAACCTTCCTCCTCATCTCTGGAGACTTGCACGTTTTCTTTTTCATATAAACTATTTATTTATTTTCTGGTAATCTATTTTCATACTTTTTTTATTCTGTAAAACAGATACATTTCCCCTTGAGAGACAAATAAAAATATATTCTACTCTATTCTATTTCCATTGACCCATATCGCAATTAGCCACTAGGAGGCAAACTTTTCAGCTTCACTTCACAGCTGTGATATTGAAGATATCCATTTTTATACAAAGACAACGATTCTCACAAAGATTTATCGACTATAAAACTTTACATCTACATGCTGACACATTTTAGTTTAACTATCACTACAACAACTACATCAACCATCTGCTGTGACTGTTGTTTTGCAAAGCAGCTTCACAACTAACAACGATGACAATAACATTAACTGTCATAGACTTGAAGGTTTACATGTGTTACAACATACTTTTGTATGAGCAGTACAAACCGCTAGAACTTATTACCATATTACGAGGATCTGAGTGTTGAGTGTTTGATATCAGAACCGTACCTCAGGACTTATATTAGTTATCTGTGTCTTGCAATTTCATGATACTTATACTCCACCATATGTTTTACGAGTAATATTTTTCATTTATCTGACAGCTGGGGTTACTGTGCAATTGGTATGTTTTTACATAAAAAAAAAAAAACACATAAAGAAGTTTAAAAATATACTGCATGAGTGACCTTATATACCAGTTGACTCACATCCACATCGTGTAGTGACACAAACCAGATACAATGTACAGCTAAGGCTGATGGGAATGTTATTAGTTTTGCTGGTATTGGTCATAAACCAAAGTACTGGACTAATTAAAATTTTTTTACCCCGTTAGGATGACAGTACAGCGGCTGGAGATGAGGTGCAGGCCAATTCGTGGTTTATTCCGGTAAAACATTATTACTTATACGGGGGACGTGTGGTTTGACCTCAGGCCCTACAGCAACATGTGGAAGTCTGTCCCTCACCTTCAGTCAAATTAAAAAAAAAAAAAAAAACTCAATGACAACCATATAATAAACCAATAGATCTGATAGAACTTCAATCACTTCCAGCTGGGAGGCAGCTATCTACAAAACACACCACACCACATACCACATCATAAAAATGCAAATACGCAATAAAATACATCTGACCTCAAAGTTTGTGCAATTATTTCCATACACTGCCCGTGTCTAGGAGACAACGCATGTCTATATGATGTGCTCCAATTAAAACTGAAGAGGAACCTTCATCACAGACCACCTGATGATGGCACAGGATGAAAAGTCAAGCCTCTGCCAAATATCACACTTAGACTTCATCCTGGAGGGAACATGAATGCGTGTGGCCTTCTGTCACCACAATCCATTCAACAGTTGTTGAGACATTTCACTTAAAACCACAAATGTCAAGTTGAAGGTGGCGGTGGAAAAAAAAGTAGAAGGAATCACCAAAATCATTAAGATTCATCATTTGGAAACCACAAATTTCTACAAAACAGATCTAAGAGCACGAATGTCGAGATATTTAAGTGGATACATAAAAAAACATCCTGGTGTGTATTAATTAAAAAAAAATATTTTTTTTTTCAGCATTCATCATCTGAGGAATAGAAATGTAAGAGCACAATTGAACATTAATAACACTATTAACATTAATGTCTAAAAACATGTTATTAAAGAACAAAAAAGCTAACCTCATGCTGAAAGTAAGACCAGCCAAGGTAACAGTCATCAGGGTTTATCCTCTGAGCATCAGGAATATCATGATCCATCCAACAGTTGTTAAAACGTTTGACTCAATACCACAAATTTCAATATCTGTTATTTCTACAGACAAAACATTAACCGCTAAAAATGTCCATTTCAAACTGGAGCTGAGAATAGTTTGAGCAACTCCAAGGTCATAAAGATTTATCCTCTAATGACCAGGAATATTTATAACAAATTTCACCACAATACAGTCAAGAGTCGTAAAGACATTTCACTACAAAACCACACTAGAAAACCACAAACGACATCTTGAGAGTGGCAGTAGGGGAAAAGTGTCAGGGTCACCTGAAGTCATTAGGATTCATCATCTGGGAACCACAAATTTTGACAAGGACGAGAAATGTTTGGACAAAACTAAAAAACAATCTATGTGTCACTTATAAATACATCATTAAACATTAAAAATATCAACTTCTATCTGGTGTATATTCAAAGTCATTAAGATTTATCCTCTGGTAACCATGAATTTTGGCAAGTACTGGCAATATATGGACAAAAATAAGAGGCAATCAATTGTTTGTCTCTAAAAAACATGTCATAAAAATACTAACCTAGACTGGGGCAGAGGAGTGTCAGAGTATCACCAAAGTTATTAAGATTTATCCTCTAATGACCAGGAATATCTATAACAAATTTCACCACAATACAGTCAGGAGTCGTAAAGACATTTCACTAGAAAACCACACTAGAAAACCACAAATGACATCTTGAGAGTGGCAGTAGGGGAAAAGTGTCAGGATCACCCAAAGTCATTAGGATTCATCATCTGGGAAACACAAATTTTGGTGAGGACCAGAAATGTTTGGACAAAATTAAATAACAATCTATGTGTCACTTATAAATACATCATAAAACATTAATAATATCAATTTCACTCTGGTGTATCTTCAAAGTCATTAAGATTTATCCTCTGGTAACCACAAAGTTTGGGAAGGACTGGCAATATATGGACAAAAATAAGAGGCAATCAATTGTTTGTCTCTAAAAACATGTCATAAAAATGTTAACCTAGACTGAGGCAGAGAGGACTGTCAAAGCATTACCAAAGTTAAGATTTATCCTCTGGACACCAGGAATGGCTGTACCAAAATTCACCACAATCCATTTAATATTTATGTTTCAGTCGGGACCAAATGTTGGATCAAAACCGTGCCACTATAAAAAGAACAGTCTAATTTTGTCTTTATAAGGGGGTTAGATCGTAACTTTACAATTTTCTGGACAGTGGACTTGAGTGAGTGCAGGTGTTCTCTGATCCTATTGAATCAGCTTTATGAATCACCCAATCTTCTCAATGAAAGAGGAACAACAACTAAAAAAAAACTCAATTACAAACGACTAAACTTTTCCACGCTACCATGAGAACAAAGACACCCTGATCCTTTTAAGTGACACAAAGGCGAAAATAAAAACAAGAAAGCCAACTAAGAGAGGAATGTGAAGTGGTGGCTGCTCCACATCCCTTTTGTAGTTGTCAAGATATGTAAAGAGTTTCTTCTCTTCTCTTTTCCCTCTTTTATAAAAGCCTGTTAACTGTCGCACAAGTGGTGACCGCAGCTGTTTCGTGACATTTATTTTCTTGTCTTTTTTTTTCCTCCAACATTCTCTAATTGGCTTCTGTATGTGTCTTCCTCTTATGTGGTCTCTCTACACTCAGATTAAATTAATGCACTCAGGCTCACATTGAGGAGAAAAAAAAAAAAAAAAAAAAACGAGACTGGTATAAGTTTTTTCAGCGTTGTAGGTCACAGAAATTATTATCTTTAATTCCGAGGCTGCGAGTCTCTTGATTTTTGGTTGCTGCTGCGTGTGGGTGACCTCATCCACTTCACTGCACTTTTCATCGGATATTTCCTGTCCTTTTGCCACTTGGTCTGTGGTCTATCGCCCTTCATCGTGTGGTCTCCCTCTGACCAAATCACCAAGCTGTGTAAATTGCACATTGGGACAGACAAAAGAGCAGGGTATCATTTTGACTACTGTATGCCGTAGGACTGTACTAAATGAATGAAGTATACTAAACCAGAGGAGGACGGACACACACGCTGCCTGTTCAGTTTGCATGTTTAATCTCCCTCTGAAGTGACTCCAGTGCTTTGATATTCTAGAAAGTGTCTCTTTACGTCATGACAGCTTGTCAAAATTACTTTTTCTTTGCTGCTCCTCATAATGAGCCTTGAGAGTCACCTCCTTTCTTGCTCCTGGATAATCTACAAAAATCATTCACCCTACACTCAACTTTATGTCAGCACATGTCTTTATTTTATGTTATTTCACTTTTATTGTAATAAACAGCATCCAAAACAAATATGGCTGATTTATTCTTACCTATAAAATCTTTTTATCGCTAAAAAAAAAAAAAAAAGCCAAAAGAAAGAGAAAAAAAAAACATCGATGACTAAATGCAGAAGCACTCACTGTAGATATTTACCACAACAGGCCACAGAAGCTAACCATTTTTTATAGTAGCGATGTGAATAAGCCAGATAAATGGGTAACTCATAGCCCAGAGGTTGCGCATATGAAGTGTAACCAGCAGACCATATTGTGTTCTTTGGACATGTGTGACTTTACATTCCAACTCAATACCCAAGGCTTGTAAAGATAGCATAACGACAAACACAGACAGCAACCGGAATAAAAACAAGCCTCCTTAAAACACACACACACACGCATGCATGCACGCACACACACACATTTACTGGAACAGTGACAGAGCATTGCAAAGGCAGAGAAAAAAAACACAGAGAAAAACAAGTGGGCAAAACCACTTGGGGAAAAAAAACACCCTATATTATCAGGGGTGGAGATCTGCCACAAGCACATTCCTGATTCAATACTCACTTCATCCCAAGCTATTTCAATATTGGTAAATACTGTAGCGTATCCACAGGCTGAGGGGGGGACTGAGCTGCACTCGGCAGACATAACACCTCTTGGGAGGAGACACTGTGGTTATATGGGTGTATTGTTAAACAGGAGCCGATAATAACGATAATAATAAAAAACAAATAAAGCAACAGTAGCATTTAAATGATTAGATCTTTCATCTATGTATATTTATCTATTTATCATACTGATTAATTCAAACCGAGCGGCACATAAACTTGTTCTTTTTGATGTCTCGGTAAAAGAAAACCGAGCCACAGATGCTGATTTGACGTCAGACTCTGTGGCCGTCATTTGGCAACTGAAAGGAATCATTTTTTTTTTTTTTAATAAATTATGATGTTAGATATCACTCTCTTACCTGTGCAGTAAATGTGGGAAGTTATGACCTGCCTGCATGTCACCATAAGACCACAATGTAATGTTTTTATACTTAAAGAAGAAGAGGTACACACACACACACACACACACACACACACAAAATAAAACGTGGTAATTAATGAGCTTTGTGCTGTCGACTGAAGCTACAGATTCAAACACAAAGACACGAGAGTGAGTGGTATCAATCTTCTCATCTAAGTCTTGGCAAGAACACAAGCGTACTTCCTTCAGAAGGGAAGTATTTCTTTAATCCATTACTAGGATATTGGACTGATAACCTGAAGAACCTCAACAGATGGATAAAATCAAAACAAATAAGAAGCAGGGCGGGTCAGGTAGTTCCTCTAAACTGAAGTTGAGTTACAAAACATTATGCACAACCCATGACGTGTGTGTCTAAGTATTGTGTATTTGCTATTTTTCTGAAGAAAGACAAGCAGCAATTTCGTCAGGCAGCAGAATGCAGCGCTGGAAGTCTGCCTGGCCAAAATAGGAGCTGAATACATTTTTGATTATACTGAAAAAAAAAAAAAAAAACGCATTTGAAATTGAGAGTTAATGAAACTCTAAACTTGAGTAGACAGCGAGGCAGAGCATCATTAAGTGGTATGAGGAGGAAAGAGGTGGTGTGTGTGTGTGTGTGTGTGTGTGTAGGGGAGAGAAAAGAGAGAGAGCGAGGGGTTAATGGTGGGAAAGAAAGCAGCAGGAAGCAAGAGATAGTGAGTGAAAATGAAGAGAAAATAAGGCAGAGAAAAGAGCAAGAGACCGACACGCTGAGGAGGAGGAGGTGAAAGGTCACAACCCTGACACGTGTAGCTAGTTGAACCTTTAACTTTTAGCAGGGGTCACCACCGGGAGGCATGGAGGGGAAGCGCTTTATTGTTCTGGGTTACGAGCTCCTCGCCAGCGCTGTTAGGAGCTCCTAAATCACACACACACAGGACAAACACACACACATATATATACACACACACACACACACACGCGCTGCGGGTCATTCAGGGCTGCCTGAGCCAGATACTGGCTGGCCTGAGCAGATTTTTCCCCTGGTAAAGTCTTTATCCTAGACGCCTCACCAGTCTATTCCTAGAAGCTGCTGAAATGGAAAAGACTAAGTGGGTTTTATTTCAGACCGTTTTATGATACGAACTAATGTATATGAAAAGACATCACCTCATAAACCAATAGAGTTTCCTTGCTCGTGCACCTCCTTAACACACGACGCAGGATATTTCACATGAAACATGAGAGCTGCAAAATGCATTCACATAATGAGCCGAGCTGTGACGGTGAATGTGGAACATCAGTTAGAGATGAAACCATCGGTGGAATAATTGATTGGTAGATTTATTATGATAACATTTTGATAAGAGGTTGATCGTCTGACTCATTTAATTCTGGCTGCTTTTTTCGAATGTGAGAATTTGATGCTCGACTGAGGGTTTTAGACTTTTTGAATGTGTTTTTCTTACTTGTTTTCTGGGAAATGGTAGATATATAGATACTTTATTATCCTTTACTGGAAATTACTGATACTACTTATCCTGCAGACAAACACAACAACACACACTAAAGTACTGAAAAGTGGTAGATTGAGAAACTGTCAGCCTGTTGTAATGTCTAAAAACAAAAACATACATAATAAATAGATGGTTAAAATGTACATAATATCTATAAATATATAAATAATGGGGAGAAATACAGGTACTGTACATTATTTCCCATTAAACAGTCTTATAAACTTCCTAAATAGTGGTGGATATTTTCCACTATTTTCTGTCAGAAACAAAACAAAAATAATTTGTGCCCCAAAAATTTGAGGGACAGGCATTTTATTTTTTTTATATTATCTGAAAAAATATATATTTTTAAAAGTATTATACATTATGAGCTCCACTGTGACAAATTAAACATAATTCTACACTTCTACACTTTGAGTATTGAATACATCTTCTACTTTTCAGTGTTTTATATTAAAAGATGAACAGATACGTATTTTTTCAGTAATTCAAAACAAGACACTCGAGCTCGACTTCAAACAACGAGTCAAATTCAAACATTCGGAGCCAGATTCAAATCTAACTTGGCTATAATCTGAGACTGAACGGTAGGTGTTCCTCTCTGATTTATTGTAAACTCTGGTAAGTGTCAGTGTGAGAGGTAGCAGAGAGGAGTGTGATGATGATAACCTCAAATGAATTCTCCTCTCTCCACCCTCCTCCACAGTTTATTAGTTTAGGCCAGAGGCCACTTGTAGCCTTGCAGAGTGGACGGTAATTGTGTGCGTGCTCCTTAAGCACCGACCGCAGCAATAATAGACTGAATTATACAATAAATTCCCTCCAGATGTGCTGCCTCCACTCCCACCCACCCACTCCAGTTTGACAGTTTGCACGCCCACAATCTGCACAAGGAGGCCTCGGTCCACACACACACACACAAACGTGCACTCATTCACCCATATACACGCTCACAAATGTACACACACACACACACACACACACACACACACACGTGGTGGCTTAGATGCAGTGTTTGCATTGTCAGATTGTTTCCATACTGGTGTTAGCTTGCTGCGTTTCCTCACCACTCGTGTAATTACAGGTCGTATTAGCTGATAGTGTTTTGCTAACCTCCTAATAGATGTCCTCCTGCCTCGGAAACCTCACAGAGACTCCATTCAATAATAAGAAGCCTTTCTAATAAATAATGCTATTAAGAGACACACACACACAGATACAGGCTGATGTCTTCAAGTTTTCACATACACATGTCCTACTTGTTCAACAAAAAAAAAAAACATGCACATCTCTACACGTGATGTGGAATTTTCTATAAATTTTTGATTAGAATCATAAATGCGGCGCTTGGAAGAAGAAAATGCAGTGAAAGTAGATTGTGAATAAAAACCAGAGCCACCCTGCATGGGAATCTAACCGTCTATTTCTGTCTTATAGAGGAGGCAGGCGCGGAGGAGGATGAGGACAAGAGGAAGAGAAAGGAGGAAAAGAGTGGTCAGACAAATTATTATGTACACTTCTGCTGAAATGTGAGTACGTTTTTTTGGAGGGGTGTGTGTGGGGGGGTGTTTCTTCCAAAATGTTTTCATTCCAGATCTTTGTATACTTCAGTCTACCGTCATAGGAACAGGGTTTCATATTTTCTTATGGCTAAATATTGCCCAGCTCTCAGCCAGCGTTGTGCTGATGCAGGAGGATGGAGACAGACGGAGAGAGAGAGACAGAGAGGACCACCGGTTAGATTGGCTGCTACACTTTCTCTCCATCTTCAGGCTTTGTTGCTTTTGCTGCTGTCAAACCGTCAGCATCAGCCTACACAGTGCCACCCAGTGTTCAACCACGGGTCTTTATCCACAGCACGACAGAACGGAGACAAGAGTAAACAAAAGGTAATTGTCCATTATAGTATTAATCAGTGGTGTGAGAAGGATTCAGCTCATTTACTTTACACAAACATAACAAAAATACTCTATTACAAGAACAAAACAATCGGTATTATTGGCAGAATTGACTTTAAGAAGCAAAAATAAAAACTTAAAATGAGCAAAAAGGCCTCGTGACTATTAGATTAATGGATCATTGTTATTGATACACAAAATATTAGAGTCTAATATTTCACAAACTGATTACATTTTAAATAATATCAATACAGCTGCAGCAACACAGCAAAATAAATTACTTTTCTGTTTTTCCAAAGTAGAAAGAGACAGAAAAAACAGCGATGTGGAACAGAAGAAACAAAATTAATATGAATAAATATCAAATTAATAATAAATTCAAGACAGTACAGTTTATCTGCTCCCAAAAACCTCTAAACTAATGTATGAGTTTCCAAAAAAAAGAGAGGAAAAACTAAAAGTAATCTGATATGAAAAGTTTCTGAAGTCATATTTATTTTTATGAATCACATAGCAACAGTATGAAGGAGCCTGGTCTTGGCTTGTAGCCTTTAATTCTAGTTTAATTACAGTGTTTTTAGTGATATAATATATGAATGAAATACATTCACTTAATGGAACATCCATCATTATACGCACTAATACGACTAATAATAATAATGTTACAGAAAAACAGCCATGTTTCATATATTTTAACTGGCCGTGTTGCCTCAGTTACGCTGTCACATGGTGATATTGTGTTTGCCAGGTGAGAGGCCGGCCGGACTAATCAGTAAAGGCAGCGTCATTTGCCCGCAGACATGTTCCAGAGCAGAACCACCACCATCACCACCCCCCACCCACTTCACTTCACTTCGTTTTGCTTTGCTTTGCTCAACCTGCTGCCCCAGGTGGCTTCAATGCTTCAATGCCCCTTTTACCTGCTCCAAACTACACAACTAGAGAGAGAGAGAAAAAAAAGAGAATAATTAAAAAAAACACGTCATAACAGGAAACAGGAACAGGAAAGAGACTTGGCGGACTCTGAGGAGACCAGGTGCAGAGTTTGGCTAAACTCGCCCCCCCCTCCTCCTCCTCCTCTACCTCTCCTGTAGCTGTGCAGGCAGGAGGGTGGTTGCTGGTAGCGGAGGTCTTTTCATCGCCAAGCTTCTTTATCAAACCCCTGGGTCTAGTTTGTTCTCCTGTTGCTGCTGCTCGGTGGGTTGCCGTTATAAATTAAGACTACAGGAGATTGCGGGGAGCTCCCCTGGCGGATCTCCGCCTGACGAGCGTTCGCACAGAAGGTCAAGTGAAATATCAGCTACACCGTTTTTTTTTAATTACCAGTGGCCAGCTCGTAAAAAAAAGCAGCCTCGTGAGCCAGGGTGGTACTTTTCTCTTTTTGTGTTTTTTTTTCTTCTCTCTCTCTTCACGTCTTACCTCCCTTGCTGTTCGCTGCTCGGCTTTGCTCAAGGATCTTTAATCACTACGTTGTAGGAAAAAAAGAACGGCCTGCCTGTGTAACAGCTACTTCAATTTATTTGACCCATCAAAGGAGGCACGCTCACTAATGATTGCTTGTAAGATAGATTTTCTTCATCCTTTCCGAGCTTACTTCTTGGAAATTTACTGCTCAAGTTCACTGTCTGTACAGCGAAGGGAACAAATTAATTTACAGTCACGCTGACCAGTTTAGAACATGATGACGTTGGGGGGAAAGAATTACTTTTAGCTTGCCCCTGAAAGCCACATTGTAAAACAGTGTGAAAGGGATGAAATCAGATACTAAAATTGCAAATTTTCTAAAAATCGCCAACGTCTACAAATCAAACCTTCTTTGCCGAGGATGCATTCACTGATAATATTACCTCGAAAATATATGCACAATGAATTATTTGCATCTCTAACCCAAGAGTGATGTTTTTGTTTATTTTTGTTTGAGTGGTTGTCAGCTAAGTTCGTCATTCAGAGCCCTCACAGCCTCCTGGGTGGTCACGCCGTGTGCCAAAGATGCCCCCGCCGTGTTTAATCTTTGACATTTATTTGTTTGCTTTGTGAATGAATATGCAAGTTGGAAAAGACCTATTAGTTCTAGTGTATCCTCATTACAGGGGGCCGTTCATCCTGCTAGACTGTGGTTGGTCGGGGCCAGACCGACGTCCAGACAGCGCCTGGCAGCGTCGCCTTTTGCCCCTCGTGTGTCCACCACCACTCAGGCCCTCGTCAGTGCCAACCAGTGTCCAGATAGAAAAAGCTGGCAGACGTCGCCTGTGTCGAGGCCTCGGCTCCGAGCCACGCTGGCATCACAACAGCAAATGGAGCCTCGAATTAGTTTAGGTTTATATCAACATTTAGAAAATCCGAAAACTTAAACTCTCAATGAACCACCTACATGAGACGAGGGGGGTTGTGATGGTTTTAAATATTGACTTTTTTATTTGCACATTAGTTGTTGTCTTTCATAACAGTTCCAGGGACTTTGCGCTTGTTTGTATATGTGTGTGTGTGTGTGTGTGAGAGAGAGAGAGTGTGTGTTTTTTTTCATACCTCCTCCTCCTCCTCCTCCTCTTCCTCCTTCTTCTCCGTAGCATCCACTAGGCCTCTGAAGGCTGGCCTCACCTCATCTGGCAGCCATTACCTGCACACATGCTCCTGTCTGAAGGTTGATCTGCCGGGTTAAACAAATCCAGGCAGCGCAGCGCGGCCCGCCAGGAATCAGCTCCATACATCAGCTGTGGAACAGCCAACATGACAGGGTTAGAGCTGGCTACCGTTAGCAGCGCACTATCACTGATCTCCCGACGCCAAATACGCTCGAAAACGACAAACTCATTTTAGTTCAGGTGCTGAACGCGGTGATCAAATACGCTGTGAGATATGTGGCTTCTGCTCAGTGGGGTTTTTTTTTTTTTTTTTTTTTGGATGAGGGCAAGACTCCTGAGTTTCCCTCTGGAAAGATGTGACACGGATCATTTCTTATGTATGAAGTTCCAAACTAAACAGTAACAGGCATATAGTCTCGGTATTGAATGTGGAATTCGGTAATTATCTGCAGCAATATGCTTTATCCAGCGTTTTGGTGTGAGACGAGGCATAAATGCATAACTGTCTCTCAGCGGGGATGGCACGAAATTGACAATTCGACCAACTTTGTGGAGTCTGATTCAATTCCGCTCCCAATCAAAAGCGCTTGAGATTCCATTTATGTTTATTACATTTCCTGTTTCTCACTTCATCACGTCAGAATTGAAACTGACAGGGTAATTATCATTTCATCCTAAATTGATCCCAATCCATGTGGGCTGGCTCCAAACACAGAGACACGAGAGGGGGAAAAGAGAGAGAGAGAGAGATGGAGAAAGAAAGAGGAAAAAAAAGGCATTTTGGGAGCATTTGGCGATGGTTCAGTCATCTGTAAGACGTATCGCTTGAAGGGTGGGGAGAGATGGAGAGAGAGAGAGAGAGAGAAAAAAAAAAAGGAAGGGGAGACGTTTGGAGATTGCGTTGCGGGTGTTCCCTTGATGTCCCCCTGACAGGAACCAGATTGGGAGCCGCGCGGCGTCGGCGCTTTGGCTTTTTATTCGTCTGGCTCCGCCGGGTTTTTCCTGGCCTGAGCAAAGACCCGGTTCTGAGACGCTGTGGCCCACTCGTGGAGCCAGCCTGTAGTTTAAGTGAGAATAACAAATGCTAGAAAAAATAATGGGCTTACAAAAAGAAAAAGAGAGGAACTGCACAATCCTACTATTGTTCATAGTAGCCAGGCAGAAAGCACAGTCGAGCCACGTCTTTGGGACATTTTACTGGCTCTAATAAAGAGTGTGTGGTCCCTGTTTTGGAGAGCTCTGCCAGACTGACAGATATGCTCTACAGTAGTATTGGATGGTTCCGTATCATGTATTTTGAGTTGTGTAACTTGGCACGGCTCAGACGAGACCTGTCATTCATCATGCCTTTTGCCTAGTTGAAAGTAGTGGTCCAAGTTGCTTATGATGGCATAGTGTGTAATATGTTGAATAAGTAGTCATAAAGGCGCTTGCGGACGGTGGCGAACTAGGGACCATTTCACCTCCATCTCTAAGAACTCACTCATAAAATGACAAAAAAAAAAGAAAAAACTGACTGGCATGTTTCGACTTAAACGCAACGGTATATGAAGAGAAAAATATTTATACATGTCAGCGAGAAATAAAGCTAGCGAGTTATTTAAAAGTAGACTGAATCAAAGGTTTTATTGATCATATGTAACCGTACGGGGTTCGAAGTGAACATCCTCGGGTCCGACTTATTTTATAGAATATATGCGTTAAATTACTGCATCTAATAAAACACACACACAAAAAAAAAAAAAAGGAAAAGAAACTAGCGCCGCACTTCTTTCTCCTTTCTTCAGTCTTTATGTGTTTAATAATATTCAGCGTTAATTCCCACACACACACGCGCACACACACACACACACACACACACACTCATGTCCCTGGCTTCTACTGTGTGGGGCACAGAAACACACAGTTCGGTCTGTGCTTAATCAGTTCTGTTTTTAAGTGTTCTCTGCTTGGTTTTCCAGCTCAGCCCTGTGAAAGAAAAACGTCTGGTCGTGGGTGGCTTCGCTGGGTCACTGAGCCCACAGAGTAGAGCATTTCATAAGAAAGAGCCCACTTAATTCTGAACCATACATCGCATTAGCTGATTTACATGTGGACAGCTATCATTTTGTGAGGAGTTTGACATTGATAAATGAGGTGTTTTACCTAATAGGTAATAATAACAAATTACAGGTCTTAAGAGAAAGGATGTTCTTCATTTGGCTCTGTTTTCTGTCTCTTGGAGGGCAAGGGCCAGATTGTTTCCATATGATTGTAGCCTTCATTTGTTAAGACTACAGACAGAGATTAATAACAGTATTTTCTGATGACTGATCCATACTTTAGTCTTAAGGTTATTTAAAGTAAAAAAAAAAAAAAGGAATAATTTACTGTTTGTGTCTCTGAACACTTCGTTGCAGCAGATTTGTGAGTCAACTTATTAATAAGAAGATTGTATTTTAATGTCATTTAGTTTTATTTCACTCTCTGTGGTTCCTCATTCTCATTTCTCTAAATAGACTTTTTTTTTTTTTACACTGTTTGCACAAATTAAACTTTTATTAATTACAGGAAACTAAAATCTCTTGCCACCACTATAAAAACGTGAAACGAACACATTACTGATATTTATATCCTCCCAGCTCTATGTTGAGAGCAATAAACATTTCTCTGATTAGCAGGACACAAATAATTCCACCGTTAAAAAAACACTGTAAGGCTGTTAATTATGGAGGGTATAAATGCCTCATTGCAGTGATTATGTGGCTGCTGCCCTTGTCCATGATCCATCAAATACCCTAAAATCAAATTAGTGAAACCATAAACAATCTACTTATGGTCAGTGGGGATTCACAGGGTTTTCTCTGAGGGTGAAAAACTGACACACATTGTAAAATGACAAATGACAGTCCAGAGACGGGAGCAAATCGGTGCTCTGACCAGAGAGTTTTTTTTCCAAAGAGAAAATATTAGCCCAAACGGTACTTAGTAGGTGAGGGTGTGTTATTCTTAACCGGTTTGAATCACTACTGGACTCTGCGGGTCCCACAGAGCTCGTATATAAGCTCTCTCAAGTTTCTTCAGCTAGGCGTGAAAAGGCTTCCCTTCTGGTGTAATGCAAGTCTGACAGAGGACAAGTCTGCCTCTATCCCCCCCACCTCCGCTCAAACACAACCTGAAAGGATGAGGCAGCCACAGCCACACAGGTTCATCATTTTTCCATAACCTGAAAGATCTTTACATCGTGAGAGCAGCTCGGTCAGGTGATTCCCTCACTGACAGGTGGCGATAAATCAGCATTGTGTTGAAACAAAAATTAGAGTCAAAAAACATAAAAACATAAAAAAAACCCCTCTCGCTCATGTACAGGTACGATATGTAATGAATACATTAAATGTCTTGCTGATGCTCTAAAATGGAAAGTCCATATGTGCGTGTTGAGACGCCGCTTTTTAACCCTGAAATTAGAGAAGTTATGTTTTGTCACAATCCTGCAATCATCATATAGAGAAACAAAGACGATACTTTCCCTGCGAATTGAATTTTGCCGTTCCAACATGCTTGCTTGTAAATGATGCAGGCCTACGTAATGACTGCGTAGTCAGACCGAGGTAATTTTAAGTGCCACATCCAATCAGCGCTATCACCACAAAGCATCACAGCTTGGGAGTTCAGTCGTTTCTCTGTGCAAAGACCCTCAGCTGAGGTGATGCTGTTAAAACACAAGTAGAAGTTACTGATACAGAGCAAAAAGAGAAAGAGAGAGAGAAAAAAAAAAAAGAGAGCGGGTGAGGAAAGAAAAGGGGGCAAGACAGACAGACAGACCGGGGGTGGAGGGGGTTGAGGAGGAGGAGGAGGGGGCTAAAGCGTCTTGGATCCTGTGGTAAGTGCCAGAGGGACACATTTTGTTGGAACACAGGGTGTGCTGAGTGATGGGAGAACGGCTACAGCAGTGTTTAGAAACACCAGTCGGCCAGTCTATTGCCTAGGAGCCTGGGTGTCTGCGCTGAGCTCCCCCCCCACCGCTCTAAGTAGGATGGTACATGCAGCCTCACTGCATACCGCTCCTGCGCGCCGCTAAAATTAGCCCCCCTGGAACCAGATGGAATTCTAAACAGAATAAACTTTTCTTGACTTGATTATATTGAGCCTTTCCAAGCTCCGACATTAAAAAGAAAGAGAGAAGGCAAAGAACGAGGGGGAACCTTAGAAGCTAATTGCCGTGGGTCTGGCGTGCACATTGGGCATTGTGTTGAGTTCGAGACGCTGTAGTAATGCCAGAGCCTTTTCCCCGGGCCGTGTCTCCCAAAGGGGGAACTGTCACATCTTCCATGCGTTTGCGGTGGGCTCGCAGCTCCACACGGACTGCATGTGAAGCCGCTAATTAAAAGCAAGCGATCCGTAACTGTCTGGCTCACCAGGCCGTGCTCATCCATGTGGCCCCCATCGGCACTCGTAGACCCCCTGGCCCCTGACGACGGCTGTTAGGCCACTGCATGGGAGTGATTTTCAAGAGTAAAAAAAAAAAAAAACAACAAAACAAAAAAACAAAACACGACTCCCTTATGAAGCAACACTGGTAGTATTACAGTGTATTTATGAGCTTCAATTACAAGGATTTTTTTAAGTCACTGACGTTAGCAAAGTCGGGAAACAACAAACATTTTAATAGACGACTGAATTAAAGCTCATTAAATCCTCGACCCGACATATTACATGGTTTCACTGTTGTTCTCATCATACTGTATAATCACATTATCATGGAAAAATAGTGACGTTATATTAAAAATGGGAGTAGTCTATTGTTCATTTTTGAGTCTGGTTGATTTGATGACACCCGTGGTTACCGTGGTCAAAGCTATTGAGGTTTAATAAAAACTTCAAACGTTCGTTGAAGCAGCTGATGTGTCGGAAATGCAACAGAAGAGCTACTGATGTGTCTGTTCCCACACACACACACACACACACACACACACACACACACAGAGTCATGATCTAATAAAGAAAGCAGTTGATATTAGCAAGACAGAGTATAAATTACAGAGCACTGCCCCTAGTGGTCAATGCAAGAAAATGCACTCGTTCAAAAATGCCATTATTATTATTGGGATAATATCAGGTCCAATGATGCACAACGACAAACACATGAGGCCAGTTTTATAAGTTATTCAGACCCTCAAATATTAACACAAATTCAGCCAATCCCAAACTAATTCTGTGTGACCAGTCACCACAACTTTTCCCATTAATGTGGATCCACACGTCAGTGATCTCACTTCCTTGTTTCTTTTGGACGACGCGAGGAAACATGCGAGATAAACATCACCAACATCACTGCTAAGGACCAAGAGAAACAGCATCGAGGTAGATTTCACCAAAGAGGAGGGAAAAACTATTTTATATTGTTGTGGAGCAACAAGAGGAAGTCGTCCATTAAGAAAAACATGGCGAATGTTAGAAACACAAGGAGGACGTCAGACCAGACACATCACACACTGGTTTATACCTTCACTGTTAATTCACTGTTAAACTACAACTATAAAGACTTTAGAGTCTTGCTGCTGCAACTTTATTGCAACAAAATGACTAAAAACAGAAAAGTTGCAAAAAAAAACAAACAAAATCAGACAAATTAGACTTCAACAGTCTAAAAAAAAAGACCTGAAATCCTGGAGCGACTGATTATTTAGTTAAAACCTTTACAAACAGCTATAAATACAATGTGCATGCTACCAATGCTAGCTAAGTATGCAATTAAACTTTTCACTTTATGGGAAGGTGATGTCATAAAAGTCCAGCAAATCCTGAGAAACAAAACAGAAGGACACATCAAAGATCACAAAAGTTCCCGTGGGCATTAACGGACCTCCAGCTGCAACATGGAAACATCTTACAAAGTGTGTATCATAGCTGACAAGTTGCACGTTTGCAGCTTTTCTTTCTTGTTTTATTACTCCCTTGAAAAAAATGTCAATGATGATGATTAACACTTAAAAAAAAAACAACATCTTTTTCTTTTTCTTTCTTTTTTTTTTTTTTTTGGACGATCAGACACGGTCAGCATTAATATGTTGCATTTCCTGTCACTGCTTCAAATTAAAAGCCGCCCTTTGGTCCACCAGGTGAACGTTTTTCAATGTGAAGCAGCAGCAGCGGGTCTACATTAGCGGCTCTAACTTCATGCAGCTTTGATACAAAACAGCGAAGCTGATGTCGATTAGATACAATTAAAAGCAGTAACGCTGGATCACAGTCATACATCCTGTCCAGTTGATCCCTTTATTCGTGTGAAGGCAATTTAACTTCTGCCACATATAATGAAAACTACAACAGAGAGGTAATTAGAATGTAAGTACACTACACTGAAAAAACAGCATGATTTTACTGACTGATTTCAAGACATCCAGACTGTAAAGTTAATGGAAGAAGTCTTTAAATGGTCAAAATGAAAGTGCTGTTTGTAGTTTTTTTTTTTTTTTACACAATAATGCCGCAGTGATGTCGGCAGCCAATTCACGGGGGTTTTGAAAAGAGGCTTTAAACAAAATAAAAAAGAGATTCTAACACGAACAATAGCTGTACAATAACAGTTACGTATAAACAAAGGAACCTAAAGAGCACTTAGAATACAATACAAATTCCTTTAATGAAACAACCCATGGTTGGTAGACGAGAGGGAATGAAACGCCGACTCGCTCCAAACAGTGACTTTGATTACCGAGATTTGTTTGTTTCCACAAAATGACAGCTAAAACCCCAAGTCCTTCTCTAAACCAAAGTTTCACTACACTCCAAACTGGGCCCAGTGGTCGGCCACCTACAGAACAGTGAAAAAACAAAGACGAAGGGGAAAAACCCCCTTTTTGTATCAAAGGCTATCTTCTGGTGACTCCCTGGCTCGTGTTTATCGAACGCTGATTTTAATGCTCCATTTTTATCATGGCGATTAGCATTGTTTAGCAATCAGTCAAACCGAGACTTCCCCTTGTCCGTGCGAGTGTAAACACTTGTCTTCTCAAAACAGCTCCATTTGGATAAAGAAAGGACAGAAATGTCTCAGCGAATGCGATCGTATATTTTTTTTTTTGTATTGTTTGCTAAAGCAGAAGCACATGATACAAATGCTGGTGTTTACAGAGGAAGGGAAAAAAACAGTAATTGTAGTATCAGTCGTTACGTGATCCATGACACATTTGACCACCATGAATCGACCCCTTTTTTCTCGTCCCGTCACATCACAGCTTTTTTCCACCAATCTTTGGTTTTTAACTGTCTGCCACCAATTTTATACAACCAACTTTTTTTTTTTTTTCCAATAACCTCAGTTTGTTTTAATCACCTTTGAATTTAACCAATCCTCAGAGTTGGCCTGTCTGGCGGCACGTGCGTGTGTGCGACTGAGGTGAGACACTGCTGCAGTAGCTCACTGGAGCACGAGGCTGAAGAGTTTCCTCGACAGTGGGAAGGAAAACCTTGTGTGGGGTGGGGGTGGTGGGGGGTGAGGTTGTGGGTGGATGGAGGTAACGCAAGGGAGAGAAAGAGAGAGAGAGAGAGAGGGAACGACCCAGACGGTGACTTGACTGGGGTCAGGTGTAAACACATGCACAGCTGGCAGACAGATGTGCTCAGACAAGAGCCAGTGACCATGTCTACGGTTCCTTCCTCTGTATTCACCTGACGTTCGGCTAATTCAGCAGCGAGAAGAAGAAGAAAAAAAAAAAATGCACATGTAAAATTGTGTGCAGACATATTTAAAATACACATAACTGGTCTTGCAATGTAGACAGTAAGAGGGGGAGAAAAAAAAAAAAGAATAAGAAAAGGGGGGCACAAAGAAATCAAAAGCTCTAGTTACTGCAGAAGAAGTGGCCTCTGCTCCTCTGTTACTTCGCTAGTCGAGCGAGTGTGTGGTCGATGAGAGAGAAAGTATAACATTTCCCATTTTCTACTTTACTGGAGTGGTCTGGGAGACTCATCGGATGGGATTTAAAAAAAAAAAAACCCTTTCACTGCACTGACAGTCCATGAACACACCATGATTACATTCCTTTCACCCCGCGCTTTATTTTATTTTCTGTTTTTTATTCAGTATGTGCCAGGCCAGAGATTGAGTGAGAGAGAGAGAGACAGAGTGAGAGAGAGAGAGAGAGAGAGAGGACGGACAATTTTGTGCATTTTTGTGGATTTACTGAGATCTCTAATCAAACGTTCAAACAAATGATCTCATGATGTAATGGACTGGAGAGATGCAAGCAACAACAAAACAAACTCTCCTCTGCTGCTGGAGCAATAACCAAAAGTTTACACCCTGGCAAACACTTTAAATATTTACCAACTTTAGTAAAAACAGTCGCAGATTATCCAGTATTGTTATAACACTGAGAAAAGACTCTCATACTTTCCATATTTCCTACTGATTCCATGAGGCTGAAAACAAGGAGGGGGGGATCAGATTAAAATCTCTTTGTACATAAACTACCCATTGACTCACTGTCTTCCTGTCGGAAGGAGCAATTAGCTCTCCGAGACAAAGATCTCAGACATGTTAAATGGCTGAAAATAAATAAATGTGGGTATTGCCGTTAGACTTTAAGCCCTGTTTCAATTAGAGCCGAGGCCGTGGTCTATGTCTCTCACTGAGCTGCTGGCTCCTTCGAACTCTGCTTCTATTGGGACTTTTTAATTACTATGTCTTTGCTGAGAGGGAAACAGAGGGGGGAAATGTACTGTATTCATCTTGGCCTCCCACTATGCTTCACTCATGAAGGGCCTGGGGTGATTTGTCTCTTTAACGCACTGCGCTGTACAGTGAAGTACAGTGCGGCTCAGACAATGCATTCATTCTTCTCCATCATGAATGGAGATTTTCTTCCACAGGTCTTTTTTTTTTTTCTTCGTCCTCCTCTTCCTCCTCCTCTTCGTCTTCTTCTTCTTTTCAGTGGATTGATTTATGTGACATAATTTATTATGACCAGCTACCCGAGCTCCTTCAATTTCAGGATGTAAAATGATCTAGAGGTTTTTGCTAAAATCACAACACCTTCAATATAAAAGCTTCTGACAAAGTCTGCACTTGATATTCATCATTAGATTAGTGGTTGGCATCTGTTAAGCCTTATATAACTGATAAAAGTAGTCTGTGGCTCTTATTTTAAGGACTGCATTCCTTTTCAAACATTCCACGCAATCTGCTGAAGTTGGTTATACTTTCGATGGAGCATAAGATTTCAAACTCCTCGCTCTCTCTCTTTTTTTTTTTCCATATCCAGCTGATGGCAGCTATGTCAACTATCAAAAAGCGGAGTCTGCTTCCTGAGATGACTGATGAGAGATGGTAGCCAGATCTGTGAGTGTGCGTTTGTGTGTGTGTGTGTGTGTGCGTACTCTCTCTCTCTCTCTCTCTCCCCCCCCCAGCATCCAGACATGTGGGTCACAGAGAGAGACCAGATACACACCTCCTGATCTCCCTGCTGTCAGATCAACACTTTCCATCAGCACATCTCTGTCTGTTTCTTTCTTTTCTCTTTGTGTGTGTGTGTATCTCGCCCTCTATCTCTATCTATCCTGTCGGTTCACTGTCCTCAGGCATCCCATCAATCATCCTCCTCGTTCTGAGCGGCACAATCTCAGTAATTCTCCTCACGTCTCCGAGGATGTTTAAAGGCCTCTTTGTCCCTTTGAGAGCGGTAGCGATGCGAATTTCCTCTCAGATGCGATAATATGATGACGGTTTCGCTATTTTCAGGGACGCCTCAGTCTTTTTTTTTTTTGTTGTGTGTCTCTCAACACCCATAATAAGCAGCGTGTGCCTTCAACAGGGACGGTTATACCTTCCATCCTTCCCTCGCTCCTTCTTTCTTTCTTTCTTTCTTTCTTTCTCTCTGTGCGTTGCGTGATTACACAGAGACAGATGGTTCGAGTTTGAGCCCAGCCGCCCTACGCGCTAATATCAGACATGCTTTGAATTTATCTCACATCTTAATGGACGACAGCGTAGACAGGCGGTTTGAGCCTTTCTCTCCTCTCGCCCTCTTGTTTATTACCGTATTTATTTGACTGGACCTTTGGAATGAGACGAAATTGGCCCGCGTGCGAGAAAACGACGCAGAGAAAAGTGAGAGGGGTACAAGCTCGTATTTAACTGTTAAGACTGCGGTCATGAAAATCTGCCCAGCGCTTGTCTGTCTGATAATAAAGCTCATTATGGAGTTATCCCCCAACAATCAAACCATTCTCATCCATCCAATTTCCTCTTGGACGACTCATTCCTCTCCCTTAGGTACTAAAGTCTCTTCCAGTCTCTGGAAATATTGGATCAAAGCATTTTCCTCCTTAAAACATCCTGGATAATAAGGTGATTAATGATTTTCACCACCCCCAGGCTTCAATCAAACAAACAACTTCCCTTGACCCCGAAGGCCACGGGAATACGCTGAGACGCTTGTGGTCATTTTTATTTTTGTGTAAGGCCTCTGCAGTAGTTGCAGTATCACATTTCACTACAGTGGCCCACTCGCTTAGTGAAAGATAAACTCCTTTTGTTGACCTAAAGTGGTTTGCTTACGCTTCATCAACTGGTCGGTCGGTCAAGCAGCAGCAGTTTTGGAAGGAGAGGCGAGGGCGAACAGCTCAGCAGAAGTGGCAGGGGGAACAAAGACTGGTTTATGGCGTGTGGCCATCAGACAGGCTACATCAACACTCTTCGTCAGGACCCAAGAATAGTGTGGAGGGCTGAGTCAGCCTCGCTGCTGCTACCCACAGCAAGAGGAAGAGAGGGGAGAAAAGTGTGTGTACTTGTGAGAAGGCCAGATGCAAAAGAGAACGCAGAGGAAAAAAGAAAAGAAAAGAGAGAAAACAACCCAAGGTTCTTGTTAAAATGAGATTGTTAAGGATTCCTGCTGTGGGATTTACTTTTTTGCCATTCACCGTTTGACTCCATGACTCCACTCTTGACCTCGTAGCACACAAACACCAATTGGGAACTTGGCCTCCCTAACGGCCCTGTTTACTGGAAATGCTGCTCACCAGGGACAATAAAGACTTATGATGCATACAAGGCTCCTGCTGACCTTTTTGCTGTTGTGGCCTCTACTAATGTAACTCCCTTACCCACACATGCACCATATACACATACAGAAAGAGAAAGAGAAGCGGATGCTAAACAACAAACATATGTCGTTCTTGAGAGAAGAAGTGACTCATTTCAAGGTAAAAAAAAAAAAAAAAAAAAAAACTCAGATGAAGATGTAAAAACTTTCCTCAGTTGAAGGGCTCGATGAAAACCCACATTCATTATTCAGGGGGAGGATATTAGGTGTGTGCATATGGAAAGAGGTACATCTATTAAAACACCAGAGTGGAAACATAATTTATGGAGCTACTGTTTATAGCAACAGGACCCGGCGTTGTCATCGACCTAACACTCGTGGTGGTGCGGTAGAGGGTGGTGGTGGGGAGGGTACGGGGGGACGAGCTGTTTATTTTGTTTATCACTTCGCTGTGAGTCTATCGCCTGCATATGGAGTGTGTATGTGCGCATGCACGTGCATTTTCATTTGGAAGTGATCTCCTGTGTTTTTCCTGTTGCAGAGCACAGAAGCGTGCGGTGTGGAAGCTCAAAGCTCTCGCCCACATCAAGAGAAACCATCCGGCCTTACAGCCACAAGCCCTCCCCCTCCTCCCCCTCCCTCCCCCCTCTCTCAGGCGTAATAACAGAGCCATCAAATAGCCATATTTATAATCTCTGAACGGGCCAATTTTAAAGTGGTCAACTCCAGAGGTATAGGAATTGTTGAGAGCAATTTGCGGTTTTCATTCTTAAAGAGGCACCATCCCAGTGGCAAATGAAATAAAGTCAGTTTCCTTTTTTCCCCATTTGTCAATATGAAAACTGGGTTCAATTACATCTTTGGCTTTATGCTGATATCACTTCAAAATGATTTATTTAAATTGGGTTGAGGAAAAGTTATTTTATTATAATTTTTCTCCGTGTTTGTGTGCCACTGGATTCAGAGCATTTATCAATTTCCAAAATGTAATGATGAGGTTGCACCAGCTTGATAGAGCTCTGCTTTGTGTTCATATGAAAGCAATTACTGTACATCCTCAGTAGCGAGCACCGAGAGCAGTATTTGTTATCGTTTGTCTTGACTTTTGAGATGAAATTACTCACTTCATCATCAGAACGTCTTCTCGACGCACCTACATCTTTTCGTGACGTTCATCGGCGCCGAAACACCGTTTTTAGTTTTTTTGTTTTTTTTTTTTCAGTCGTGGAAAAGAGGGCAAGGCAAAGGCAAGTAAATAGCATCTGGTTTAACAACACACTGTGAGCAGAACCAGCAGCAGATCAGCATACATGAATACATTTCATCTGGTCATTACTGTTGCAGTTACGGAGCCAAACGCTGCTGCCAGTTTCCAGCCTCCTGTCACTTGCCGGTATCTGACACTGATGAAAAATGCAGCGTGTTTCGATCACCGCAACATTACCATTCTGTTTTCTCTATATGTTGAGATCAGATGACTCCCAAGTGTTGATCTAGTATGATAAATGTAGTGCTGCGTAACAACCATTTCGCCCCGAGCTTTCTTTTTGCCTTTTTAACTCATTATAATAGATGTGTGATGGAGGTCAGTCACTTAGATGAATCAGATTCAACCAATCAGAGATCAAGTTACTTTTCATTTATAGTTAAAAAATCGTCCTGAAAATATTTTGTATCTGAACCTGAAGGAGCCGTTGATGTAAACTGAAGCTGAACTTGTGTTTTCATGTAACACGGTTGTTGTTACCAAGGTTAAAACACACACACAAAAAAAATAATCAAATGTTCACGATTCTTCCTCGTGACCGAACTGAACTCGACCTTGAACATCAATAAATTTGCGTCCAAACCGCTGATACACACAGATGTTTATGTTGTAACATGACTGGTTTAACCACACTGACTGAAACGTGTGGCTCCTCTTAGCTCCTAAAAAACAATGTCATTGTGCACAAACTTATCTGGTGATACGAGGAGAATAGATTTGTGACCTGTGACCTGTGTAGCTGGGACCCTTAAAGAATAAGTAGATGATTGAAGAGAATAATGAATATTAAAGATATAATAAGTAGATTTACAAATTCAGCAAAAGCAGTTATAGAAATATTCCCGTCAATAAAAGAAGGCCATTCTTTACAAAGCATTGATAATCAATTTGTTTGGTTTTATTCTATTGAACATTGATGCCATAAAATATTAAGGATGAATATCTTCAGTCTTGAGCTGAATGGTTGATGCGTATCTGTATAATATGCATAAAATCTATACAGCTTAGGGGTTATGTGGTTCCCTGATGGATTCATAATACAACCGACAATAAAAAAAAAAAAAAAAAAAACTTCCGACTACTTAAATAGTTACTGAAATATTTTCCATCTCTCTGACCTATCGACAATCTCTGCTCAAACCGATCTGATGTGAACAAAAAGAGTATCTCATATTATATTGTTTTGGAAAATAACTCCAGTGTTTTTTAGAAACACAGGCAGAGTTTCAAACTACACTAACATCCAAATCGAAAAGCTCAAATCCACATAAAAAGAGAAGTAGTTACAGTTTGACCTCAGGGCCGTGAGCTATTATTCAATGATTTTTCCCCTGACTTGAAAATGACAGGAGCGACTGAATATTGTAAGCATCTTAATCACATTGTTTACTGACGCTGAATCCCAGCAGATCCCTGTTTCTCTCGACTGTGTGATATGCAATGCCAGACCCTCAGCTATTAACCCGAGCGTCCTTTCATCTTTCTGTCCTTTCTTTTTTTTCGCTCACAGGCCCCGAAGGGTTGTGCTCACGCATGCCACCCTCATAATCAGCCATTCTGATATTCAAATGAGCGCAGAAAAAGCATTATTCGCACATGTGCAGTCGACGACCAGAATACATCAAGGGACAGATGGCACGAAAACGGCCTCTCGTTTTTTTTTTTTTTTTTTTTTTTTTACTTTGTTTAAAAAAAAAAAAGTAAGAGATTAAAATGGACTGAAGTTTGGCATAAGGAAAAAATATTGAGGGGAGGAAAAAAAAAAAAAAAAAAGGAGTCAGCTGCAGAGCTGTTAAAACACAGCCAAATTACAGCACAGTCTGAGCAGGAAGGAAACTGGGCTTTATACACTCCTCAATAACTTCCTGTTTAACATCCGCAAATCACAAACTCACAAAAGGATTACAAAAAGAGTATACCAGAGACCTAGTGTCATCTAAACACTGGCTGTGTATTTATGTGACTGCGCATGTAGGAAGTTGACCACCACCAGTTTCCCGCGTGTGCTGGATGGGATGTGTGCGTTATATAGAGGAGGATGTTATCAGCATGGCAGTGATGAGAGATGAATGGTGTCCCACGGGGGCCGACTTAAGCCCCCGCACATGTGTGCAGCACTGCCGCCCCGCTAAAAATATGACCCCTGGATACTTTTCCAACTTCTGGCTCTGTCCATAAATCAGCAGTCGGACAGCGAGGCCTGGACTTGGCAGCGTATCAGACGTGCCTCCAGTGACTTGGCCTGTCCGTCATCCTGCCACTGCTGCCTCGAGCTGCTTAATTAATGTGGCAATTGAACGCTGCATATCATAATGAACACACAGCCCCCTCTATCTGAGCCTTCCTGAGCTTGTTATTCTTGGTCCCGGTTAAGGATACGTCCCTGTGTATGTTCGGATATTTATAGGTAATGGATCTATTAAAATGCATGAGAACGAATTAAAAAACAAATAAATGCGAAGGTGCTCAAACGAGCTTGGAATGTTTGGAGAAGGGATTTTCGGTTTGATGTGTTTTCACAGTGTAACTGTCGAATTTATCACTTTCACTTTTGTTGGTGTTACTCCGTCGCCTCATTTCATCATTAAGAACACACAGACTGTTTCTGCTCCACAGATTTTTCATTTTCATGAGGATTCCTACTCGCTGCAGTGTAAAATATGCTCAGGAAACACGACTTAAAAAGAGTTAAATAACCTGCCCAACAGGACAAGAAATAAAAGGTTCACTTTCTCCAACCAAGTGCTGACAGAGAAGTACATGTGGCTCTTTTTCCACCGTTGACTCTACAGTATGTAGCTGTTATTGAGGGTTATAACTCCTCAAGCTCATTGCTCAGCTTCAAATGCTAGTTTTTTTTTTCTCCAAGAAAGAAAGGAAACTGTATCAATCTGACAGCCACAGGTAGAAGGTTAATGCCTCTCCATTTGTAACTCTTTGCTGTGTGTAATGCCACCTCCCCTGGTTATAAAGACTTCATAAATCACGTGTGTCGATGCTCTACGATGGAGACAAGCTGATTTACAGCTACAACTTGTAGCAAACTTCTCATCCTTTATCCTCCTTTATTGCCCCCACCTTTCTCTGCACTGAAGCTGCTATTCCCTTTACTCTCTTTTGCACTCGCTCCTCTCCAGGTGTCTGGACTCTGACTTAGCACCACAGGTCGCCAACCAACACACACACACACACACACACACTTTCACAGGAAAAGGATCCACTCCCAGGGAGGACTAATAGGACGTGACATCATTTACGGCCGACTGGGGACAAACGTGTGACATGTTCAGTCTACGATGAGATGTTTATCACTGTTGTGTAGTAACTAAGCACTAATACTTCACTACTGTACTTCAGTATGGCATCTGTACTTTACATGAGTTCACTTCACCAAATTTCCTAACTTAATTATAGACTTTTACTCTGATCCATTTTCAATGTTGAGTGATGAAAGTAAATGTGGTGTTTAGTCTATCAACACTATGTTTGAGGGTTGATGGAGGCTCCATCTTAAAGGGTGGATGACGGAGAAACTTCAACAATATCAATATCAAACACACATTTACATTTAGAGAAAAAAGAACAACTTTAGTTCTTTAGTTCAGACTCATTCATTGTCTATGAAGATTGTTGTAGCTCCATGTTTTAAAGTGCTGGATAAACTTCATAATATTCTTCTGTTTTTTTTATTAACATGTACTTGTACTTTTACTTTCTACACTTAACTACATTTACTTATAGATTACTAAATACTAGATACTTTAAGACTTTTACTGGAGAATCATTCTAGTCAGTGACGAGTATCTGTACTTCTACTCTAGTTTGACTTTCAGGTTCTCCGTACAACACTGTTTTCTTCAGTTAAACTTGCCATTGTTTACACTTAACTAAAGTCAAACAGCACATCACACTGGGTTTTTCTTGAAGCAGCGTATGGGTTTTATCTGGTTCTGGCCGCTCACAGAGGAGGATCTCCCTCTGCATCACAAATCATGTGTTTTGATCACGTCGACTCTGCTCTGAGCTCGGGGAAACCAGCTTGTATATGAATCTGGCCATCTTCCTGCTGAATTACGACCCAGGGATTTTGATGGCGAGATAGCTGCACATGCACATGATGCACTTTCCAGATCAGTGGAAAGAGATCAACGTGTTGTACGTCAAATCCCACACTTGAGAGGCATTTTACGGGCTTCTTTACTCTGTAAATTTGAGGTAACCTGCTGAGATTATAAACCTCTCCGATACTATATACCACTCTCCTTTCTTTCACAGATTTCTACTTCAGAAACTAGTCTGACACTTTGTGTGTTTTCTTGTCTCAGGCCATATGCTATTTCTCAAGCGTCATGGTTCTTGTTGTACTGGGAAGACCTTCAGTGAGTCGACTTTGAACCTCAATCCAATTTCTCTGTGCAATTCAAAACCATAAAGAGCAATTTTTAAAGAGTCTTTGTTTCGGTCATTGAAGAAAGGAAACAGTCTTTCTTGGATATGTTTGTACTCAAAATAGTGGACCCTTTGTTTTAAAAGACTTTCATTTGTTATGGCTTCATGTCTCTATTTCTGCAGCGGAGCTGGGTAAAATATTCAGCCTCGGTTTTGAGTGTGACTGTGCGTGCGAGTGTGTGTGTGTTTCTTTGTACGTTTGCGCGGCACTGACTCTAGTGGTATTTTAGCGGTGCGGGGTACTGAGGAGAGAAGGGGGCAACCCCAATAATCTTGTTTGACAGCTGGGAGCAGGGGCAGCACGGCAATGGTGTCCCACAATGCAATTGTAAAAACAAACAGCGTGCGAGTGTGTGAAAAGGAGTGGGAGGTGGTGTTCACCACATTCTGGAGTAACGTATGTATACACTAACACTCCACATATACACGCAGGCCACGCATGTGTTACACTTTAATCCAGTCCACTTCACACACACGTGTATTATGACAAGCACAACCTCCCTGTGTCCCCGATCCCTCTCTCTCTCTCTGTTGTTCTTTCGTTGCAGGCCGTGGGGTTTTAATCCTGTTAAGACCTGTCAGGACTAATACAACGACAGGTCAGACTCCCACCACCTCCACTGCCGCCGCCGCCGCCACCGCACCAGCATCAGGGGGGTGTTGACACAGGAGAAAAGAGCGGCTGTGTTTGCCTCTTTAGTGGTTACTGTCAAACCATCGTGAACCATTTCTGACCATGCAGAGAGCGAAGGAACCTCGTGTGAATCACCAAGACTCCGAGGATGGCATCAATTAAGACACTTTAAATCTGACTGACCTGGGCTGAAGCTGCAGTTAACAATTATATTTGTTATCATTTAAATATTTTCTCTTCTATAAGCTGGAACTAAAGAATTTTTTGGCAACTTTTTGTCTTTAAGTGACTTTAAGTAACAACAACACTTTCACCAATAATTGATAAGATTAGAGTCATGTCACCAATGTCATGTGTAACCACTTCCTCTCTGACCTAACGTGAATTTACGTGTCTGTGTGAAGAAGTGGGCTCTTCTGGATCAAGTCTATATTTTACATGTTTTGCGTATTTAACCAGGTTGTAACAATGTCACTCTTTGTCTTTGACATTAAATCATGAATTCTGTGATATAGTTGGAGAAGCTGGACGTTGCTATTTGTTGTAGACAAATTAAGAAACTTTGTATCAAAATTTGAAAACATTCTGTAAGTTCAAGGAGCCGAGACAAAAAGTGTTACAATCATCACACCACAAAGAGCTAACGAACCAAACTAAACGCTGGTATCTGTAACTTTCACTGCTGTTTTCACTCCGAAGCTACAACTAAATTATGTTGGTTGCGTGCAACATAAAACATGACACTACAGAGGTTTACAGGGTTCATTTCAATGGCTGCATGAAAAACAGGGGTGTAATCACTCTGAAACCAAGACCAGAACCACAACACAAAAGTCTTCAATTAATCTTAAATCATGATATCGATCTCCTCTCCCTGTTCACATCACTTAACGTGCAGACGTTTGGTTTCATAACTTTACTAATGTAACAAAATTCATGTACATCTATGTTTTATACACAAGATGATTTTAGTGATCGACGGTTATGAACCAAACTGTGGCTCAGAAACCGAGGCCTGAACCTTGACTGTGGATTTGGACGACAGTACGACCCCCCTTAAAGAAAAAAACAAACAAATGTCCAAAGGTATGTGCTGACAGTCCCACCACTTCATGACATTTTAGTGATAAATGTGCCTTGATGTGTTTTTACCACAGAAATGAATTTTGCAATTTCCTTATTTCAGAAAGACACGCTGAATACCTTTTATATTTATTAACCAAAAAGTGTAGCAATCGCGGAATAATTTCCTATTTTGTTTCCGACTTTTTCTTGCCAACCGTCTTTTCAGGCACATGAGACAATGGAGGACGTTTTGCACGTACTGTATTTTGTACTTTTTTAAATCATCTTGGCATCTTTAAATGTATTTTCAGTCGTCCAAACATTCCACTGATTTCAAATCTCCGTTGGCTCGCGCTGATGAGTCTCAACTGCACAATGCATTAAAAAGAAAAGACTGTTTTCAAATTTGATTTCGCACTTGCTTCTCTAGTGTTCAGCTTAGTGGTCGAGTTTTACCGCAGTGTGCAGCAGTGGCGCTGTTTGGCCTAGCTTAACAAACCTCATTATTAGACAAGGGAATCTCTTTATGACAGCTACTTCTAACTAATGGTTCACTCTTCAGACTGGCGAGTCGCATAATGCTTTCAGCAGCAGTGAATCGGCACTGCCCGGCCTCGAGCTTTTGAGTCTGTGAGCTGTCGAACAGACACAAACACAAAATGTGAGGGCGTACACGCGTGTGGTCGTGTATGAGGGTCTTGCTCTGCCATTATTGGATCTGCAGGACACAGAGTGTTGACCCACGGGACGAGGGGTTCACACCGACGCACACGCTACGACATACAAACACACGCTGTGGTTTCTCCTGCGGCCGCTCAGCTCATTCAGACTCTGACCGCCATCAGCAGCCCCCCCTCTGCATCCCTCCGCCTCCTCACCAACCCCGCCCCCCCAGGGGAAATCGAGCAGCGTCGCTGGGCACTCACATCCTCGGTTGTGGGCAGAGAGCCAGCAGCTGGGGCTGAAGCAGGGGGACGCTCAAAAGGGCAGAGGGAGAGAAACCCGAGACGAGGATTTATGAAGGAGGAAAGAAAAAAGGTGCATGTGAAGGGGGGTGGAAAGGTGAAGGGGGGTTACATATCACATAGTTTATCATATACAAAAGTCCCAAGTGTGCCTGTCATCTTGGAGACTGAGGTGGGGCTGAGAGCTGAAGAGTAAACGTCTGTGTGCTGATGGAGATGAGGCGATGGTGACATAGACTACATTATGACCATTGTATGAAAGCTTAGGAGGGGTTTTTCCTAAATCTAGGGTGTAGATTACACATATTAAATCAAATGGAAGATGTATTATCCTGACAAAAAAAATACTAAAAACAAATCTTCGTGACATGTTTATTTGTGCTTACTCACCTATTTTAGCCACCAAGTAATATTGTGTTTTTCAGTTTGTCTCAGAAAAACACAATTTACTCTGGGAAAAAAAAAATGTCTGTGATTCAGCTTTTGTCCACTATTGTTCTGGAAAAAAAAAAGAGAAGCTGTGTCATCACGGGTGAAGCAGGAGGGGAGGGTAGTAAAGTGGGAAATCTGGCTGGTTCCCAGACTTGCCCTCTAGGTCTGTTAATGCCCTCTTTTCCGGGACACACACATCAGCACATCTAGGGTGTGAGAACAGAGGAAGAAAAAAAAAAAAAGAGGAGATTGGGAACGGAGATGGAAAGATAGCGAGAAAGTCAGCGCTGTGAGTAGATTGGAGGTAGAGAGAAGCAGTGCTCAGCAACAAGTCCATATTCCCCAGCATCCTCTCCCTCAGTATCAGACCCTGCCAGCCCCCACACAGCGAGTCTGTGGAGGGTTTCTCTCCTCTCTGGAGGGTCCCCCCGTCTCTCTCCTCACTCATTTTATTTCTCTCTATCTGGCTCTCGACTTTTCTTGTCTTGTTTTAGGAAATTTCCACCAGTGGTAATATGTGTGTGTGTGTGTGTGTTGCCCCTGCAGCCCTCTAACGTCTTCCATGTGACCCATCACGGAGGCAAAAAATTTCCAGTTTGTGTTTGTTTAAGACAAACAGATCAGTTGCCACTTCATCCATCTAGTTTACTTCTGCGTCCCCGGACGTTGACGTTCTGCCAGACGTTCACGTGGGCGTACGGAGGCCTCTCTCTTTCTCTCTCTCTCTGAAAACTGGCCACACCTTGGCCCCAAAACTCCCCACCCCCGTCCTCATCACAACCCCCCCTACACGCACACACACACAAATACACACACACACCGTGAGCTGCCATTTCATTTTCAACATCATGTCACAAACTCTTTGTTATCAGGATTCAAGCCAAGAGAAAATAGAGATGGAGACAGGGGAGAGATATATGCATAGACTTGTTAAAAGTCACCAATTAGAGGGAAAAAGGGCTGACACATATTGGCCTCAGCTTTGTCAAAGTATGGCCTCAAATCAGGACAACATCGCCATCTGCAGGAGAACAGCAGAACTGAAACCAATAATAAAAAACTGCCACATATCAGCACTAGAAAAATAATACAATTACAACAAAATAAAAAAAGAAATATAGTGTCTTTAAAGTCAGCAGGCCCTAGTTTAATGTAAACGTCTTGCCACCAGGCCTCCTCTGCTGCAGGTGGCGCTCTGACACCACCACCACCGCCACCACCACCTCCCTCCCTGTCCAGGTAGACTGCGGTAGGAGCTGGATGATGGCCTTGTTTGTTTAGCCAACAGTGTTGACGCCCACCCACAGGTGCCAAAGGTATAGTGAGTAGCGTGCCAGCTGTTTGCAAGCCACCACAGCAGCAGCAGCAGCAGCCCACTGCACTGCTTGGCTTCACCCTGATCTCACAGGAAGGGAGGAAGTGGTTGAGTTACCCAGCAGCAAATTTGAGGTTTATAAAGGGAGAAAGCCATAAAAAAAAAGAAAGAAATCGCAAGCACAGTTTCCTTTAACTCAGCAGCTATCCAGAGTGAGGTACTCTTTAGTTATATGTAATTATTTCATTGTCATTAGTGAGTGTTAGTCAGTTATAGCTCAGAGAAGACATAAAACACTTCAGTTTTAAGTGTTGTGATTCAAAAGTCACCTTAAATAGAGACAAAAGGCAGGTGTTGCAGTTTCAAGGAGCCTTGATTGCCTTGTAAAGTCTGATTCATTACACTATTAATGTGTTGTTACCTGTGTCACACCAGGGAACCACCCACAGCGACCACAGGCACATGCTCACTGTGAGACCAATAACCAGAGTATGTTGCTCATGATATCAGTCATCGCGCTGGCGAGCTAGCAGCACACACAGTCTGACTGTAGGAAAAAAAAAATGAGGGGGAAATGCCTCTGCATTTATCGTGATAGCATAATGTTGCATTTTACTTGAGATGTGAAATCAGTTAGGCATGTCTAGCATTTGGATTTCATGATGGCTTACCTTAGCATGGTCCTGTCTTTGCCAAGAAGTAATAAGAAGAGGGGGGTAAGGTTGAGAGAGCTGGGAGCTTTGCCTTGCTTGTTATTGCCAGTACAACGAAACTCAGTTCACACTCAGCTGTGGCATATTTGGAAAACTTCAAGCAAAGCTGCAAGAAGAAGAAAAAGAGAAAAAAAGAAAAAAAAAAAAAGAAAAAGCTTTTAAATCAGTTCCACTCTTCAGTAAATTACAACCCTGCATTTTTAATTTCCTCTCTCCATACAATGTTATTCATTGGCATCCAAGCCAAACATGGGCCCCTGCAGCCTGCATAGCTCTGCAGGACAAACTGTCCTCTCATGCAGTCGCTACCTGTCAGGAGCACAGGGGCGTGACTGAAAAAATGCATTCCTTGATGTCGAGCTGAGAGGTGTGTGAGGTGGAAGGAGGAAAAAAAAAAAAACTGGGAAAAAAGAACAAATAGAGACCAAACCGCTGCCTGAAGATTTAATCTACAAAAATGGTTAAGTGCCCAGAATTTGGAACGTGTTTACACCACGAGGGGGTTTGAGTCTAAATCCCATCACTGATAGCAGTCATTGGCAATTATCTTAATGTGTTTGTCTAAATGAACACAGTGGTCAAGTGGTATCTGACTGTGTTTTTTTTAAAAGGAGATCCAGACGTGCAGCTAAAATCACACTCTGAATTCAAACGCAACACGTCAAAGATACACGCCGTCGCCTGACTATACGTACCAATATTTCATGGCAATAATATTGCAATTACACGCTAAAGAGAGAATGTGCATACCCAAACATGCTTAGACCATGCCTCAGGAAACTGTCTAAGCTCTTCTAACCACTAGAAAGAGACATACTTGGCTGCTGAAATAACATTAAGAGCCAGTTACTATAATAGCAAAGCCTCATTTGTTAACACTACATATCTAAATACCATCTGAAAACCGTGGCTCATTCTGATTAAGCAGGGTCTTGTAACAGTGTAACATTTCAAACAGTTTTCTATCCGTTGTAGTCTGCGGGCCACATTAGTGAATATCTCCTATTTGTCACAGAGTGACCCTGCTGTATCACTTCATCTGCTAGAAGTCACGGCTTGTTACTTTATCATCACACAGGATAAAAATATCATTTTGAAAAAAAAAAAAATAGGTGTTCTGCCGTTAAAAGTGCGTCTGCTTTGGTCATCAGGTCCGACTGCTGCAGGACTGTTTGACAAAGATGTCGAACAGGTCTCAAACATGAAAGAGGATATGATCTCAATTAGTTCGCCAGACTAACGTTAGCCAAGGTTCTGCTAATTCAGCCGTTTTTCTGTGCCACACAAGGTGAAGGGGGGATAAGGCACCTGGCTTTTTCTTATGCAGGCCTCGTACGTCTTCATAATCTGGGCAGACAGCGAGGGCAAATCTCCTTAGATTTAGCCCAGAACACAACAACATAATCATGTCACTGCCCCGGGGCCATTCTGCCACATTGTTGTTGTGGGTGGGAGACACTGGATTTGATTTCAGCAGACTTAGCTGACCTCTGCTTCACGGCCCACCAGAACAGGGGAACTACAGCGGGGCCGTCCTCCACGCTGGCACCGGGCCTAGCCAAACATTTTAACTTTCACAGACAAAAACAAAACCGTTTCGCCTTTCTCTCTCCCCATTTCTCCCAGTTCTAAAATATTGTTTTTTGTAAAGCATCGAGAGGACATGTTTCTACTAACTTTTTTTTTTTTTTTTGGTCTTGCAATTTTTGTGCTGCTGTTGCAAAATTGTGCCAAAATTCCTTCGCACACACCCACCCCCTCCATCTTTCTGCTCCAGTGTTGATTATTTTGCTTTTTGTCTTTTCTTTCCTCCTAAATGTGTTATTCATCCTGTTCTGTGTGTCTCCAGGCACACTTCAGAACTGGATATAAAATAAACAGTCGAGTTTTCGCCCCCTGTTGCTAGGCCTTGACTGCATATACCTGTAACAATAAACAGCTGGATTTCTGGGCTTGTTTATACTCATCTCTAGCCGTTTGAGGACAGAAGCACAACAGGAACTAGACTGTGTGTATGGATTTGCAAAAGCAGACGCCCACTACGAAGCAGAGGGTTGGTGGACGCTACTAGACCATGATAGAAGCGGAGGCTGCTGGCAGGTTGGTGTGTTAGTGTGCGCTCAGTCTGGCAGAGCTGAGATTTACCTTGGAGTGACACCAACCATCTGCATGCTATAAGGACTAAATTGCCAGCTTGATGTCCAGCGAGCGAGACAAAACCGTTCCACATACATGAGATTGTGTGTGTGTGTGTTTGCGTGGCTTCGTGTATGTATGTATACGGCTACGCAAGACGACCAGACGGAGACAGAAACGCAGACTCGGTGAACAGACACCCGACGCTGGCGCTCGTACACGGCACAGTAGCCACTCTGTCAGACATTTCTCTAGTTTGTTTTCACGCTAAAATCAAATCTAATCATTATTATTTTTATATTAACAAATTAAATTACTGAAAAAGAGACATTCTTCGTGACAAACTGCATCTCTGCAATTTCTCTGAGCTCTCTGGAGCCTTTTAGTCTCTTTCAGCACTTTGTTTTGATTTTTACAGAAAACAACCTTTTGAAACTAAACAGCCGACAGACCGAGTTGGCAACGAGCTGGGAAACATAGTGGAGCATTAAGCAGCTAAACAACCGCATAGTTCCCCTCAGGGACTGGTGGTAACAATCACAGATAAAAACAGGAGAGTGGATAGTTTACTCAAATTCATCATGTGGCAGGAAACTTGACTCCAAATACGTCCACGATAATAACTTTATAATGTGATTATTTGTCAGTGTTGTGCTCACGGCTTTTCCCCGACTTGCCAGATAAAGCAAGCGAATACAGGTTTTTAGTGAGATAAACTGAAGACAGTGAGAGGATTCCCATAATTTTTTATCTGTGTAAACAAACAAAAACAAAGTACTTCCAATGAACCGATGAAATGTTTAGGCTACATGTTTGTGCTTTTTCTTTTCTCACACAAGCAGCACCATGTTACGAGATGCTCCGCAACTGCTCCCACAGGCAAGATCAGTTACGATAAAACTTCTTGAATAAACAAATGAAGAACCAATTAATCCTTTGCAAACAGTAGCAAAACATCTTAAAGGTATAAAACATCTTTAAAATATAAATCCAGCTGCTGTTGACTTGTGTAGATAGCACTTCTAGATTCCTTGGATGACTGATGATTTTTATGTACTTATGAGTTATGAGTTAAGGGTTTACAGCTCAGCTCTAGAGTCAATGACTGAACCCACATCATAACCAGGCTTGGCTCATGTACCCCTCCTCAAAACTGTGGCTACAACATGGAGGCTGCAAGAAACTGCCACTGCAATGGAAATAGTTGACACTAAGGTCAATGTCAAGACTTAAAGGTGACAGAGAACGGCTGAACGGGCTTTTGATCCTTGTTCTGTGATGTGACATAAACACAATAAAATGTTGGTTGGGTGTGTAACGCCTGAGTAGCTTCATAAAAACCTCTCAGAAAGCTGTTTTAGGGTGGGGGGTTTAAATGTGTGGTTTTGCACCTGTTTGGTATCTTTTCTGGCTTAACAGGCAACTTCATTATTTTCAAATTCAAGCACTTGACACTGATTGGCTGCCTTTGACTGCCACTCAAATGACTGACAGACAGGAGGGTGGAGGATACGGCAATGAGATACATTTAACGTCACAAACAACCATTTATGAAATGGACCCATTTTCTAGCAGACATTTCTAAAAGAGGAGTTTCTATCAAAAGGAGATTTTCTAGCACTTTTCACATGTTCATAGATGTGGGTGGACTACCAGGTAAAGCTACGTCCTGTTAACCCTTAACAAGCATTACATCTCCATCTTACAACAATAGTGTGTCTCTAGTCAGATATTTCCATTAGTCCACTCTGCAATGTTGACTCAGTCAAATCACTTTTACAGATTTGTTTGCGAATAGCTCTAGCAGTAGCTCAATCTGCATTCGGCAATCAACTTTTACAGATATCAAGATGGGGTCAACAGGAAACCGACGTTGTAGACCACCCCTGCAGGTTTTTGTTCCAACCAGTCAAGATCACACAGTTTGACCAATCAACTATGTGAGGACTGAGATCAGTTAATTAAATGAGTTAAGTCTGGTGTGCTGCTGCTCGGCTGAAATGAAAACCTGCAGCCACACAGCCCTTTGTGGAGTAGTTTGCCCACCGCTGTTGCAGATAATCTTCTATAGAATCTGTCTGTACATTTGCAAAGTTAACAACACTTTGGTTTGTCAGGAGGAACCCTCTTCGTTCTCCGTCGGCCGGTAGGTGTCGCAAAGCAATTCGCCGCCAGAACAGTAGGGGGTGATATGTTTTCTACCATTAGGATTATCGACTACTGTTGACTGGTTATTTACAGCCTGGCGTTGTTCCTCAACAATGGAGACTGATCGAACAACAAAACGTTTTATTGCAAACGAGACGAGAACTAAAGAGAAGACGGGTGGTGATGTTGTTGTTGTTGTTATTGTTGTGAAAGAAATACAACTGGCAAAGTGAGATTCTGGAAATCAGATAATTCTAGCGGACCAATCAGAGACCTGCGGTTTCCGTTCGCTCTCCACCGTCTCGGTAGAGAGTTAAAAAAAAACTGAAAGAGGGGGTCGGACGGGCTACGCAACAACGCAGAGGGCTCTGTGTTTCTACGGATACGGACGAGCATAAATCAGACTTAACTCTGGATTTTTCCTTTAACGTGACAGCACGTCGTCAGTGATGCAGCACTTAAATTAAAAGCACCTGGTCTATACAAGTCCACCAAGCAGATTCAACAAAAGGCAACTTAAAGTTGTTAAGCTGATTTACTGAGATGAATGGTAGCAGAAACATACAGCAATGGTTAAAAACACAAGTCAACGTCGATGCTTAGTTCATCTAATTCTGTAAGTGATTGACTTTGACTGCTTTTCTCAAGCACTCACACACATTTCTCCAAGTACGAAATTAATAGATAAGAAAAAAATCAATAGAATACTCACTTACATAAATAATCAACATCTCCAGCCCTACTGATGAGTATCTTTCAGTGGGGAAGTGGAAGTACAGTTATGAGCTGACAAAGGAGGGTTGTAGTGAGGTAACCTTGAGAACTGGCAGTCTGTGCTATAAAGTGTCTTGCTGTAGCAAATTCACTAAATCTAGTTGGGATTATGGGTTGGCCCACACACAACCATCATGGTTGAGTCAGGTATGCGGGGAAAGTTTCATAAATAATCTTACCAGCGTCTCAAGACACAACACGCCGGACAGACGCCTTTAATTCAGCTGACAAGAAAATTAAAAGCCTTCATTACCCCAAAGTCATCGAGGGGAAACAAACTTTAACAGCTCAGACAATCACAGTATGAATGTTGTTTGGCCAATCCCCAGCCAGCTCTGAGGCTCTGATTGGTTTTCCAGAAGGATGTGGGACTCACAAGTGTGGCAGCTGCTTAAAATAAAGTGACAATTTTTAATGGGGTTTCAAACCTCAGCGAGTCACTGCATCCTGCCAAGCCCAGAGTGATGGCAAACGTCCAAACCCAGGTTTTTATCGAACAGGACATGGAGGAGTGAGCTTGTTCTCTCAGCTCGGCACCATTAGTAGAGCCTGGGTGCAGTCGACCGTTTTCTAAAGTTGCGTTTCCCATCAGCAGGAGCTTTTTATATGTAACATACGTGTGCGCACACACACACACACACACACACACACTAATATACCATGCTCTAAAATCACTTTTTTTTTTTTTTTCTCACGATCGATGGCATCAAAAAATCCTGTTAATCCGAGTTACACCCGGTAGAGTTAGGTCAATTTGTGAGGTCTGGGGAAAAAAAGCTATTTTCAAGATGATGATAAAACCCTTAATGAAAAACATTCTCTGATGGTTTCCAGTTAATATGCGATTCGAATGTACTTTTGCTTCAGTTCTGCGTCAGTTAAAGTCAGTTTGGACTAAAACTGTACAATCAGTGGCAGCTGAAATAGGTGTTCAGCGTCTTTTACACACAAACACTGTAAAAAGAGAGGGAGAGAGAGAGAGAGAGAGAGGAGACGTTAGGGACTAACAGGAAATGCAATTACTGTCTGTCTGGGGCGCAGCATTCCTCTAACAGTATGGCCAATTTCACAGCAATTTTAGTGAGTCAACAGGTCGTAAGTAATCATAATGAGCACCTTAATGTTTTCACACGAAGCAGAGCACCCCCTTTGTGGTTTTATCCTTCGGCCATTTGATCCGTCTAATCATCTACGAGCTATTTAAACTGTACACAGGAGCTGCGGCCTCATACAAGTCCCTAGAGAAGGTTCAGCGCCTCCCATGTTTGTGGAATACTGTCATTTAAACACTGTGTCAACAGGTATCAGGTTCCCCACATGCTTTCATTTCTGTTCAAAGGCCGGCGGTGTACAGTTAAAGTGGACACTGCGCTGACAGTGTGCTGTCAGGGCCTCAGGTAGCGAGCGACTAGACGTTTTACGGTCCGTGTCATGATGGCACCACACTTTTCAACTTGTGTCTGACAGGTTTAGAGGCAGACCTCAGTGAGTGACTGTACTGTAAGATTACATAAATAACAGCTTTGAAATGAACGGCCGTGGGGCTGACACCGTACCTCGACGGTGTCGCCCGTCCCTTCGCTAGATCAAACAGCTTGTGAAATGAGATCTGGCATCAGTGGCTTAAAGGATTTCTTAAACAATTGCAATACATCTGCTACTTTGTTAAAAAGCTACAAAGACATAAATTCTGGACAACTAGACCCGTAAAAAAACCTGTAATAAGAAACACACACAGACAATATTATATCTTTTGACACCTGTGCTGTTTTTAGCAGCAGCAGCAGCAGTTTGGCTCTAAGGAAAACAACGTCAATCTGTTGATCAAAACTTTGGTCCAAACTGATATATCTCAAGGACAATTTGATGGATTATCATTAAATTTTGTGTAGACATTCATGGTACCCAGGAGATAAACTCCTGCAACTGTGGTGATCCTGACTTTGCCGTTTGTAGCCTCTAGCATTTTGGTATTTCCGCTTTTAGTGAAATATCACACACACTCATAGTCCCTGAAGGATAAAGCCAAAAGCCAACTAAACAGAGTTTTCACTAATGTTGAGAAATCTCTTAAAATCTGCTACAGTGATTAATGAGTCCTCCAGACTTTTCCTTTAGTTTTGACTGCTGATCATCATCAAAACAAAAATGTATATTTGTGGTTTGATTTTCTTCTGAAGACATCACCATCATCCTCAAAAATTATACATTTGTACAGTTAACGATTTGTATAAGACAGAAAAACTGGTTAAAATCTTCCTAATTGTATCAGATCTTTAAATCTCCTTAATTAAAAAAAAATGAGAGGAAACAAAATAAAGACTGAAAAGAAACCGGACTGATAACGACAGCTGCATGCACAACTGCACAGACAGCGCACACATGTTCATGGACGCACGCGTGCAGCACACTGACACCACACAAGCGGCGGCTGTGAGTCCAAGTTGTCTGTGCATACCTCCACCAGTCGCCAAAATGATTAAACAAATACCCCCTTTGTGCGCAGCAGCCTTGATTAAGCTGAGCTGCATGTATCGCTCTGAAAAAGAAATACAGGAAAAGTGCCTATGGTGGAGCCAAAATTCACTTGCCCTGTTAAAACATTGCTGCTGTCAAAGTTGTTTTTACTCTCTCGCATGGAAACTAAATTTATCATGCCTCTCCTGTGCATTCAGCCTTTTCTTTTTTTTCCGGTTTTTTTTTAGAAACAGAATGAGTGTGATTATTTATGTGAAAAATAAATACTGAAACTTTATCTGCATTAGTGGTCACAGGATGCTGACACCAATATATTTCAACAGGAGATTATTTACAGTGCCACAACAGGATTTGGAAATTGGATTGTTGTGGTTTATATCTAATATGATTGTGGGATTATAACCTGATACCAGCTGACACTGGTGATTAAGATGTGACAAATTATGTTCCTCAGAAAATTAAAAAACAAAATCATCCTCATTTGTTCCCTAATTTTTACGGTTTACCATAATAATTATTTATAATTTAATTCTAACATTATTTGAATTTTAATTGATGTGGATATCTCCTGTTTTATGAAGCTGCAGCAGCTTGTTTTAAAGATTGATTGAGGAAAGTATTACATTTATAACATATACATATAAGTAAGATCATTTATTGTGATTGAACTTAAGAGTTGAGATGAGCAATCCTGCCCTCTAGTGGTGATATTCTCACATGCAATGTTTTAATTCATCTGGTTTAGAGCTAAACAGAACATTTTCTTCACTATTTAAGATTTTTTTTAACTGTTGATTATAGAAAACAAAATAAAACATTAAATTTGGCTCATAAGTTTCTTTGTATTACTTTATTTCTGTTGCATAAGCATATTCTAACAGCCTATAACTCTTTTAAAGATCCTGAAAAAGTGTTTGTTAAAATCTCCAAAAGCTTCTCGTTTCATGTTACAGACACGTATGTAAGCACCGTCTTCATGTTATTTGACAGTGGCTCTATCTCTATCTTAACGATTTGAGATGACAGATCACTGAATAATAAACAATCCTTTTTTTTAAGATCTTTTGATACAATATTCCTACAATGACTTTCACTCTCCACACACTGAGGCACCCTCTGAGAAACCTGCATTATTGAGATGTGGTTTCATTTCACCGTGTTCTTTTGCTGCTTTGGAAATTTTTTGCAGTGATGATTGGGCATCATACACACACACACACACACACACACACACACACGAAGGCAAAAATGAAACACTGCCTTACATGTATTATTAATGAGAAATACTTGCAAGGGAAAGTTATTACTGCTATTCATGTCCTACTCCCTGCTGTTCCTTTGATGTTTACCTGACAAGACTGAAAATAGGCTTTTGCTCTTCAACATTGTCTTTCTGTTTTGAACTGTGACAGATACGTGAAGAATAAACACATTAATTGTCCTAAGGTATGAAAAACATGGAGAGTGACCCTTCAGGACCCCGACCACAATCAGCTGGCATTCACTCCAGTAACCCTAGTGACCCTTAACAGGACAACAGTACGGAAAATAGATGAATGAACACGACCACTGTTCATCAAAAGAACTAGAAGAGGATCTCTTGTATTGTAATCTTACCTGACAGGTTGGTTCTTTTTCAGATCATCAAGCAGCCCATAGTGTCCTCACTGCCAAGATAAGACAAGAAAATCGGTGTCATCATCAAAGATATAAAATGTATTTGAAGCTCATGTTGGTTCCAGGTGTTTGTGCCACATGTTTATCTAAGTTTTAAAAGATCCGGGGCCTTGATATCGACTCTGTTCATGTGAATCGGAGCTAGTGTCAAAATTTAGACTTAAAACTAAAGACAGAAGGTGCAACGAAGTTTTAGGGCCACATAGGGAAAAAAAAATTCTTACATTTTGAAAATAAAGTTGTAATTTAGGTTATGTGTTGGTGTAGGATGAGGTGCAGCCTGTCTCCTGCTACAATGAGGTATGTGGAGCATTCACAAACAAGGAAATAAACTTCATCTTTTGGCTCATGGACACTACATTATTATATTATTAGTATAAGAACTTCTGGAAAAGATTATGCAGGAAACTTTTGTCTATTCTGAAGAAAGAACAACACGAATTTGGAAGATATTGCTTCTTTTGTGGAGGAGGAAATGATTGAAATTACAACTTTAAGAATTTTATTCCCTAATACTCCGTCATAAGAAGGGTCTCGTGTTGATGTCAGTTCAAATCTCATTACACTATTTGAGAAACAGTACAATAAACAAGTACAGGTGGTGCTGGATTGTTAGCTGATTAACAAAACAGCTGATTCATAAAAAAAAACACTTAATCAACCGTTGTTTCCTTCCTTCAATGTAACGTGCATTAGATGGTCGTATCACTGCAGTAACTCTTTAAATACCTGAGTCTTTATCCGAACAGTAGCTGTGACACCTACAACCTGTAGCTTTGACTGATAATCGCCCTTTCGTTCAACTGAATTCTATTTGTGTAACACTGACTCACATCAGTATTTTGTTTTCATTCCTTTTCAATTAACCAATTTTGTAAGACAAGGCACATTTTTCTACTTCCATCTATCACTGAGATCAATGTGGAGCTAATTAAAATTCCCTCTGAGACAGGTCCTCAAAATGACCAGACAACGCTTACACAGGAGGTGTGCAGTAATGAGCTCTCCACGTCTAATTACGTGCTTCCTTTTCACACTTGTCATTCCTCGTATTGATCCCAATTCAAATGTGTGAAAAGCACAAGATCACATGGCGCATCACCTTCAACCGTTTTTCTCTGGTACAGAGCGTCAGAGCTGCCGCATATTAGTTTTTTTTTTTTTTTTTTTTCCCCACTTTACAATTAACTCTTTAAAAACCTTCATCACTCATCCAATTAAATGAACAGACCCATAGAGAATAAATGAAACAAATTCAAATTAAAAAAGTGTTCACATCTTTTATACAATGGAGCCACAATGCTGCTTTTATAAACAAAAAATACCATAAAGCTGCAAATAATAGCTGAGTTGTGAATAGACGCCTGTCTCTTTTATTAGTGACACAATTGGTCTCAAATAAAGGCCGGACTTGATTTTCTCCTTTTTGTTGAATTTAGCTTATTCTCCCGCACCCAGACCGTAACCTAAAAGCTATGTTCTGTGCTTCTTTCCACGCAGAGAATACGTCTGCATCTAACGGTAGCGAACTTAGCGATACCGGAGCGCTGTAAATAAATGTAAATATATCAGTTTTCTGTCAACAATCAACAGGCTAATCCATGTTGTGAAACCATCCAAACCATTAAAAGGAGCATGTTTTCACATGGACAGCACAGTGTGCTCACGTCACGCACGCAGCCATTTCACATCACTGAAACAACTGTAATAGACCACACAGCCAGATTAATAAAATATAAAGTCTGGAACCAAAAAAGGCTGGACTGCAGGCGGGTGAGGGAAAGGAGGGCACAGTAACTTATTTGGGGGACATTTCCCACAAATTTTCCCCCCATGATGAATCTGCCGCATCAAATTCAAGATTACCAGTGCGTCACAGCACCCTGTGCCACCTGCGGCTGCTGCAGTCACCTGTGGCTGCATTTTATGGGGTAAAAAAACGTTTGGACCACCAGAAAGACCGGCCGTTTGGGGAATCTCCCGAACCTTCCTATGATCTGTCTCATATAGACGCCTGTCCCAAATAAATGCAGGGTTTATTGAGTCATTTGGGAGAATAAACGCCCGGGCTTCATAGAAACAAATTGATCAACAAAATGCTGCTGATGTTTACTACTTCATGGTGAATGATAGCCCCCTTTTCCATCGGTAGCCGTCACATTTTCTATTGTCCTGTCAAACATTAAGGAAATAATAATAATCTGTCATGAAAAACCTGTGAATTTGTTCTGAATAGAAATTGTTAAGTAGTTTTAATAATTGAAGGTAAAACATTCAAAATATTCTGTTTCCAATTTCCAGTTCCCAAGACTCACAAGCCGAGAATTACAGCTCAAACACAAAACACCCTTCAGTGGAAATCCTTCACCTGCGAGTAGCAATAAAAGTGATATTTCATCACTTTTATTAAAACACAACTGCTGTTTGTACTATACACTGAGTGTTTACAGTAACAATAACACTGCACTGTACTTAACACTGCAATACAATTCAAAACCTCTATAAACCTGAAGATCCCACTACAAATGTCAGTGAAGGTGGACACAAACTCTCTGCTGAGCTCCTGACACATTAAGTATTCATTCTGTGTCATCTTATATAAGGTCAGGATCACAAGAAAACGCAATTGAGCAACAAAACAATATGCATATTTTAATACTTGTGAACAATACAGACACGATGCAGATGGCACTCTACATGATTATCAACTGCTAGAGCACACAGATATTAACTTGAGACCATTACTCATGCTGACAACATGGGCCTCAAATTCCAGGAAGCTCTTCTATTTTAAATCTGTGCTTCACTGAGCTCATAAACATGTTGCAGTCCACTCATATATAGATAAACCACATGTTAGGATTCCTTCACCATCCTCTCTACACAGGGAGAATAATGATGAGCTTTTGAAGACTGCAGCTTTTTCTCTACACACCTGAAGACTGACATTATGCTGCAGCTGCAGCGGAAAGGGCCATCTCCTTAGTAACTGATGTTAGATTATTTTACATTTCAGACGCTTCGGGAGGTGGGGGGATCGTGTGCTCACCTGATCATGGTAGCGAGCAATGGAAAGATCAACGATATCAGCGAAGCAAGTAATGCTGATCACGGATTCACGATTATAATTCTCTTCAGGCGAAACAGTCCAGGAACTTAAAGCAATGTAAAGATTTGATGAAGTCCACATGCAGTGACTGTTAAAATGTAGGAAGGACACTGTGACACACGGTAATACTGTAAATCGCAGAGACAACTGTAAGAATCATGAGGTCAAATTAATTAATTTGAGGAGCTCAAATCCTCAAAAGTTTAAAGAAGCAGTGTTAAAGAAGGAGTTATCATGACGAGCGTCGAGTCCTACACCGTAAGTTGATCGTCTGTTGATAATATAATAAAGACTCATATTTGGCCAATCTAGCGTCTAATGTTGTTTTTCCACATTTGTCATAATTAGCAATATATAATATATAAGGAAGGAGCTGCCATTCACACATGCTCACACTGTGCTCTTGATGTCGAGGTCATGAAGGGTTGTATAAACCACTCCAGGTGACGCTGATATAATTATCAATTATGTTCAATTTGGCAAAACAAACAAAGTAAAAGCAGAGTAATTATATCCCGTGTATTTTCAGCAGTCAGCCTCAACGCGCTATAAAGCAAAACATAGGATGTGGTACAATGCTAAAAGCTGCTACATTAGGCACCGTCAGTAAAGTGCCGTAACTAGAAGTCCTCATATAACGGCAAATAAAAAATAACTGCAAATAAAAAGCCATTTACCAGTTTGTAAAACATATACGCTGAAGATAAATCCTGGGATCTTTGATTGGTGACTAGCTCTAGCCAAAATGTGCTCGTCAAGGTTATGATATCTAAAGCAACATAAACAAATACGTTATATAATTCTCAAGAAAAAAAAGAAAAAAAAAAAAAAAGAACATTTCCTTCTTTCACCTTCCATTAGCAATGTCTCATATTCCGTGTCAGGCTGTGACTGCTTTTAACACATTCACAGAAATATCACTATACATGGTCTTAATGAAATCTCTACTGATTCATGGCCAGTGGAGAATCTAGTAAAACGGCCGTCAACTTTAAATGCGTTCTGCTCTTATGTAGCTCCTTAGACAAAGACCGCTATGTAATCATGTACAACAGGGCGCTACTTCCAATTATAACAGTGACATATAACAAGATAAGACAACATGATAATTGCGCTTGATCACAGCAGTTGCACCCTGAACCCTGATGTTTTCGCTGCCTTTTTTCACACTTTAAAAGGTGCTAAGATCACTCGGACAAATGTGGAGTGCAAGGTGCAAGGCAAAGCCATTCTGCAGGCTACATCAGGGAAGGTCAAGGGTTCAGCTATACCCTGAGTTGTAGTGTGTCATCAAAGCAAACAAGCCAAGCAGTGCTTGACCAATTAAAGCTGAAAATGTGGCAACATTTATAATAATAACTTAGCGATAGTTCAGTTCTGTCCAGTACAAAATCTGATGTTGCTATAATAAATGTGGTTATCAGGTATGATTACTATTATCTCTACAAGCTGGGTCGACCAGCCAGTTGATCTCTATCTGCTATCCATCATTTCTATCGTGGTATGTGTGGCAATGCCCATAACTCACTGACAAAGACTTGAGATAGTCGAGACGAGAACAGAGCAACTTTTATTAGAAGTTTACACTGAAGATAAATCCAGGGATCTTTGATTGGTGACTAGCTATAGCCAAAATGTGCTCGTCAAGGTTATGATATCTAAAGCAACATAAACAAATATGCAACCAAACTGTACTTGCACATTATAAAATGACTTTATAAGTCTTCTCTTCCACGATAAAGAGGAAGTAGTAGCAAGTAAAGCTGAGAAAGTGGCAGTGAAAAGTAATGTGAGGTAGAAAACCCATGTTTCTACATTAAGAACAAGATCTGGACTCTCTACTATCTATAAAAAACATGCCATAATCAATATTAATCTCCCTCCACCAAAATGTCCTGCACACACAAGAATAAACACATTAAATTCATGGATAGACAGTGGCCCGGTTTGCACCATAAATCCTCCTCACTGAGATGTTAATTCCATTCCATCTTATCATCAATTCAATCATCAACCCAAAGCGTAATAGAAAATAAATTGAAAAATTAAGCAGGAACGTAACTTCTTTTCTTTTTTAAAAAACTAATTAAGGTACAAAGAAAGACCTTTTGAGTACGGCATAATTACGTTTTTAATACCTCAGTATTGTGTTGTTGTGTACTCAGTATTTGACAAATGAATTAATGAGAGATAAACAATATGTTTGTTTTTTTATATAATGTTGCTGCTTTTACAAAGAGTCAATAAGTATTGAATCAGTTCATCAACATTCTGCTTGTTGCTCACATCATACTGTGTAATTACATCTTGCTTTTATAGACTGCAGTGTGTGTGTGTGTGTGTGTGCTTGTTAAGTGAAGTGGGTTTTTTCTAAATAGGCAAGCAAAATTGTCATGATGTGATGGACAGTAATTATAATCTGCATTAGTAGTGTATGTGCGTGTAGCTCTGGGTGTGCATGGATGCAACTGTATGCATGTTGGAGTGGTTTGTGTACGTAGCAGGTTGACAGGAGAGGGGGAGGTGAAAGGAGTGGGGATGGAGGTGGAGTGCTGTCAATTATTTGTGCCACCATGTACAGTGGTAAATTGTCAGGTTTTCATGCCTGAGTATTAGGTGTCTGCTGCATTGCACAGAGAGACTATGTGGGCTGACAGAGGAGACAGGAAACAACATGCTCAGTCTTTTAAACATTTAACTCAAGATATTTTTGAGACTCGACTTCAGCTCGTGTTGAGGGTGTTGCTTACTTTCTTTTCTACTGGAAGTAATTCACGTGTTGTGTAGTGCTTCTTCTTTTTTCCCTAAACCACCATCTGGATAAACATGGATGTTAAACACATGTACATGTCCAAACTGTCCCCTACTGTTGACTTTTGGGCAGGAATATACCTGGTGATAATTGGTAAGTTCACCGTTTACTTGTTTCATATCATGCTGAATCTAGAATATTTATTTTAGATTTATAATGAAGAGCGTCACTTTCGGGTGCGAAGGTAAAAAGCACTTGTAACTAATAATAATAAAAAAAAATCATCTCTTTATTGACCTTTTGAGCATATATATTGGTTTGCTTACCCTTTTCATAAGGTCAGAGGAAATAATTTAATCAGGATGCATGATGTTTGGCTAAAGCTGCCTGACATTGCTGTTTGTTTTGTTTTGATAACTTCTTGCAGACACTCCAGTGTATCCCCAATGAGCTGCATTTGAAATGACATAATGACAATATGTTTGACATGCTGTCTTTCAGTGGAAGTTTGAAAGTTTTTAAAGATCAATATGCTGAATTTTTCTCCACTGTTTTGGTCTATATGTTAATTTTAGAAACACCTGGATGACTATACATCCCAGTTTTGTAAAACTTACGTCACACAGGTTTTATGTATTCTCTGCCTGTCTCGTCAGTGTTTCATCCCTTCTATTCAGGTAACTGTTGGTTAGTCAATGAAATAAAAGACGTGGGTAAATAACACAATTCTGATCAACAAGAAGAAACACAGTGATATGCTACATGCATTATCAATTGTATTGCACTCTCTGTTTTTCATTAATAGGGATCAGTGCTAAATCTGACAGAGTTCAGATAGCGAGAAATTAAAATGTGTTCCCTCTCGGCCACTGAGGTCACTTGGTCGATAAAGAAAAGGGCACATAGACGATCAGAACCCTGGATACTGATATGATCATGTGAGGAGATGTAAGTAACCGGGGTTTTCATGTTCCATGTAACCACAATATCCTGAAATTGATCAAAATCACAACATTAACATGCGTGTAGACACACTCAATGAAAAAATGACGGTGAATGTAAGGAATGAGTCACTGATGTTAGATAACCACAGCTGAGGTGGCGTTAGCAATATCCTCTCTCTGTCCATGTCTTAGCACAGACAAACGGAAACCTGAATGTTAATACTTTAATATTTACCTCAGAATGATGATGACATTTCCACCACTGCTCTTCCTCTGCTGGTAGTGTCATTCTGTGTTTCTCCACGTTGGTCGTTTGGTGTCGTGAAGTAAAACCACAAAAACACGAACCGGTCCAAACGCCACTGCCACCGCAATCTGTGGTAAAATCAGGATTAACTTTCACTGAGGATATAAACTCATTCAGCGAATGGATTTATAAAACAAATGCACCTGTAGTTTAGATAAACGTACTAAAGATGCTAAACACTGTTTACAAGGGACAAACAAGGGACTTAAACGATACTACATGTGTAATATGATAAAACCTACACAACAACTTCAACACATGCTTTCATGAGGTCATGTTGAACAACGGCAATATCAAGACAACCGTAGATAAATGAATATTTGGGCAAATATTCAACAACACAAACTACAGTCACATTTATATCTTTGCTAAAGGAGCAGCTGTGTTTCTTGATGCTACCTCCTGGATAACACAACTACACACAAGTAAAACTAGTGGATTATGACAAATTTCAAAATCAGGATTATTTTTGGTCAACATTAAGGACACAATTACTTCTAAAACATTGTGCATTTATTAAACATTTTCTTTTTTAGTTGAATTTATCGTCACCTCCTGTGTGAGTGAAGAGTTTGAGCTTTTAGGAACGAAAGACACAGTAGATTTACAACACAAAACAAAACAAAACAAAACAAGAGCATCGTTACAAAACCACACTGCAGCACTGTAATTGTTTCATCTCAATTATGTTGTTTCCATAATCGTTTGTCAAGTCAAAATTGTAAGTGAAAGTAAAATTCAATCCACCAAGTCATTTATATTAAAATCAGCTGCAGTTGCTGCAACACAAGTCACAAACACTTCAAGTGCCACTAACGTCAGTGTTAACAGCAAACTGCTAAATGCCCTTATGGTCACACATCATACTTCAAAATGACATGTTACTCACTTCACCTTCACCACTGCAGGAAACAAGTTGTCATAAACATTATTGTTTTGCCTTAAGCACCATTTTGAAGACTGAAATAAGCCCTTGGGCCAAGTTAATTATCCATTTTTTCATTAGTATAAGACCACCTGAACATATACATTCATTAGCATTTCTTTCTTTTTTTAAATCTAATTATGCACACGTATCCTCCTCATGAATGTTGATGTATTTCATGTATGCTCATCCAACCAGAACGTTTTATGTAGAATATAACCCTCGTGCTGTACAGCCGCTGGTTTTGACCTCCATTGGGTTGAGAAGGAAATTTCACTTTTGTTTAATTTGCATGAAACACTCTCAAAGTCAAAAATAAATCTCACAATGTGCAGTTGTCATTATAAAACTACACCGTGCAATGACTAAATGAGAGCAAAAACTGCACTGTACGTGCTATTGACAATACATATCAAAACCAGAAGTTTAATTTGTCAATATTATTTACACTGAGGAGTATGTGACTATTATCAGATACTTTTGATTATATTTCTAAATATCAGGTATGTTGACATAGGCCTAACATTCTGTCTACTGTACTGTATGTATGTGTGCATATTTTTTCCTGAATACGAAACGTAATTACGTCAACAACAAGCCAGTGAAGCATCAGCCCTTTATCCCCTCACGTCGTGACAGGAATATCTGGGTGGATTTTAACCAGTCAGCTGGCTTAATCAAAGCTTTGGACACAAATGAAAGGTAGGTGGACATTAATATATACCTTTTATCTTGCAACTGACTGAAAATTTCATTAAAATCCAAAGAGGAGAAGGTAATTTAATAATCTGTGGAAATTGTCTTGTCACTCCGAGTCGTCTCGCAAACGTCGTGGCAGGTGCGCAGCAAGCGACGTTGTCATATTTCTAAAAAAAATTATGATCATTTCATAATTGCTGAATCTAAGACAAACCTATATAGTTATGACAGTTACCAGTGCAGGTTGACGCGACATATTTTCCGACGCAAGCTCTGTCTGCTGGTGGGAATGTGTTTGTCTGTGTGCATGAAGAGAAAAGAGAGCGGGAGAGATGCTGTGGATGCGTCATTAAGTAAGAAAATAATAACAACAACAATAGCAATGATAATAACATGATGATAATGAATTCACTCTTTTGATGCTGCTTCTGTTAAGTGGGTCATGTAGTAATATGTCATGTTTTCTTCAGCTCATTATGAAGAGAAAGTGGCCCAACACACGGCCAGATGTCGGCAGACAGCACCTCCAGGAGAAGTAATCCAATTTACCACCATCTCCTGATTTGTTTCAAAATGGACATGTACTGCTTCTTTACATCACAGCTGGAGAATCCATCAGAACTGCCACAGCAAGGGAGATTATCCAGTACATCCCAGGATTAAGTGAAGAGCAGAGCAGCAAAAGCGCAAGTAAAGCAGCTTGTTTCAAAGACTATAACAAAATACAAAAAAAACGACTGATGCAAAAGAATTCAGTAAGTTTGAAGAAATATGTAGCGAGAAATTTTGTGTAATCTCCGCTGCCACCACAGATCCCATCTTCAGCACAAAGTCTGCCTCTGCTTCCGCTGAACAAGTTCTTCAAATACTAAGTCTTTTGAAGACAAGACAAGTTGCTGGAGACAACTGTCCTTCTTGTGGTGGATACAAGGAGTCTCTGAAAAACATGAGGCAGAAATATATACAGATACAGAGAAGCAAGTACCTCGTATTAAGAAATATTAAAGCACAGCAAAAAAAAGGGAGAAATTAAGATACTTAATAAAAAACTAAAATGAAAAGAAAAGCAAATATCCGACCTGAAAAGTCAGTTGAAACTGAATGAGGCTGAAACCATTACAAAATTATAGAAACAACACAAAGTGAAAGTCAGAAACCATGAGCGCCTGAAAAGATCCTTTATGCAGATGAGGCGAGAGGTCAAATCAGAATCTGTTAATTATATGGAACAAAGATGTTGTGAATTAGAGGAAAGGGTTAATTCAATGGACAATGAAATGCATCAACTCCAGGTTTAGAAAAAAAAAAAAACAGGATTTGGAAAGTAAACAAAAGCAGATGCTAAATCATACTCAAGTGACATGCGTTTGATGCCGTTACCATACCAACTGTACCTTAGGTTGCGATGCTACTACACAGGAGGGAATCGACTTAAACAGCAAACACTTTACAACAAAAGGTAACTGTTAGGTTGTTGCTGTAGATGAACTTCCAGGAAGCTTTGTCGAGGATTACCAGATTCATATTTGTGAATCCATCAAATGTGTACTGTCACTTTTTTGAGGCGGACTATGAATATATCCAACACACTCACTGATCGCTGTCCTGCCAATCATGCAGCCATTCGATTAGTCTGTTCAAAGCCTGGAAACAAAGCCTGAAATGAGCTGAATTGTAACCTTCATCCTCTGGAAACAACTGCTTCACAGACAAAGTGTGTTCTGATAGAGACAGAAAAGTCCATGCAGATTACCAGTAAAATCAAGGGGAAAGAAAGCACTGGAGCCAACATTGTGGTGCAAATGAACAAGATGAGGTACATGGACAGCAAGGGTGACCTGCGTGGCTTTAAGACTTTTTTGAACAACAGCAATCTCTCCTACAACCTTATACCACACTACAGAGGAAACCAACTCCACATTCTTTTCCATATTTGTGAAATATTTATAACTCATCACTGTGCACTTAAGTCATACCTCTGTGAAGGAACATCTTGTGGCGGCTTGCGTGCCAGCATACGTGAAGACTTCATCTCTATAGCTGCACAAGTTGAAAGGCAAGTTCTGGGTTTACTTGGGAAGTTGCTGACTGGACCCTGGATGACCAAATTGACTATGGTATTGTAACAATAAAAGACACAGTGAAGAAACTTAAAGATCAGCTACTCTCTCCTACTGACCTACTCAGTTGCACCACAGACTTCTAATGAAGGCTCAGGAAAAAAATCTTCAGAAATTACAAGAAACAGCTAAGGACACAGCTATGTTCACTCAAATGATGGAAAACTGTCTGAGAGCTGCCATATCAGTCCTTGAGAAGCAGTACCAACAATACTTTGCTGATACATGGACTGTGTCGGTCACTGTCCATGTATCAGCAAAGTATTGTTGGTAACTGAGACCAAAGACAACCTCAGCAAGGTCACATAACATGGACACAGAGGAGTTCATAGGGATGTTTAGTGTGTTGAGGAAGAAGGCTCCAAATGCTACCATCTGCTACTTCTCCCTTTAAAATGCGAGGAAAAAAAAAAAAAACACACAGTGGACTTCTTAGACGATCTAGAAACAGAAAAACAAGAGCTGGTGATCAGGATGGCTGTGAGACTGGGTGCACTGCAAAAAAGGAAAAAGGAGGAAGAAACAGGGAGAACTGCAGCAAGAATTGCAGAAACGTCAAGCAGCCAAGCAAAGAAAGAGAAGCGAACAAGAACAGAAAGTGTTAGAGAAAAAGATCGAACAATTAGGTGCGAACAAGATCGAGGAAGCATTTCCAGGAAAAATGGGCTTGATTAAGGAGCTGTTGGCTGGCAGAGGTTGGGAGCGTTTGTATGTCACACGTGGGATCTGTGTAGCGACAGGGTTATTGGCAATGGGAAAATTGAAACTTTCCATGCTAAAAAGAAAAAATACACTTTTTGAGCCATGAGCTATTGGGCCATGAGCAGGGAGGAGTATGAATTTGATGCACATGACACTGATGTGTCCATCTATGCTGTGACTGCAGATGTCATCTTAGATGACTTGGTTATACAGAAGCCTAACTTCTTCTCTTATTGTAAATGAGACATGAACGGGCCTAAATGCTCCAAACAAAATATATTGTATTGTAATGTATTTTTATGTATATATTTTAATGTATTCATTTTTGTATATAATGCTGTATATATGTAAATATTTATACATAATATAATAATATATTTGTTGTAATTTGTGACATGATTTAACAATAATGGTTTGTTTCTCTTGTTTTCTTAAAATAAATGCTTATGAATACAAATTAACAATATTAATTACAATTATTTTCACCCCGGTACCATAGATGTAGTGGCCACTTCACCAAAAAAATATCACTTTTTTATGATTTCATTCGAATTAATTAACAGACTTAAAATTTCATGTGTATATCTTATAAAATTAAGAAGTTACAAGAAAAAAATCTAAATAAGAGGCGTTTCAGTCACATAACCTTTTGATAAAATCACTGATATTTTATCAAAACATTTATTTTAATAAAATATCCAATCTGGGTTAAGGGGATTTGAATATAATGTAACCTTACCTATAAATGTATGTCAAAATATACAAAATATACTGATGGAAGAGCAAAATACACTAAACATCTTCATTTACGTGCACCTGGTTATACTGTTATATTATAACCCAGATATTTAGAAAATAAAAATATATTTTTTGTACACAACACAACCTTTATTGTACGTAAAAACAGCAACGAGAAACAATAAGGAGAAATGTGCTAATCTCAACCGGAAGTGTTACTAGGCAACAGGTGTTTACACAAATAACATTTGACAAACAATTAGCGGCGGAAAAGTAGCATAAATACCCCAATTGGCTACTCACAACAATCACGAATACAGCAGTGGTCTCCCTTTTACTTGTGTTTCTTGGATAAAATACGTTAACTCGACCAATATACATTTTTTAACGTTTTAAAATCCGCCATGATGGCACCTGCGTCACTTCACAAGCTAACGTTGCATTAACTCGAGTTAGCTTGCTATAGGTAGCTAGCTAGCTAGCTAGCTAGCTAGCTAGCACGGCAAACACAAGTACAAAATACGTTAATGTTTCAACATTTAATAAATATTAAAATAAACGTCATTAAAATCAACTACCGTTATTTTCTTACCGTTTCGCGGCCAGTTGAAGCCTTGAGGGAGACTATTTTGGGGCGGATGTTTGATGTGTCTATTTAAATGGAGTCAATCAAAAATGGCGTCTACGGTGGCCCGCAAGGCCAATTTCTCGGCTAAAATAAAATATTTCAAAAATGTAATTGTTACTAAAGAATTTTAGGGCTAATTCGCAAATAACATATTTATTCTTGAAAGGCTTTAATCCACGTTATAGTTTAGTTCATTATAATTATGTAACTTGCAGTAAATTAATGTTGTAGCGTCTCTCAATTAACTACAGACCCGCCGCTACTGGTGGCATGTGGTAATTACTCTTACTTTACCAATTAAAGAAAAAACATGGTGCATGAAACATAATAAAACACAATTTATTGTAACTGCAACAGTGTTGAAATGTTGAGAAGCTTGATAATAGATAAGTTTTAATTAATTCATTATTTTATATACATATAATATTCATATAAAAAAAGGACATCTTGTTTGGCTGAAGAACGCAGAGAATTTATTAAAGAATGAAATGAGAAAACTAGATTTGATATGTTAAATTGATCAGGATGGGTACATTCAATATGCTTGTTAAGGTATTAGCCACATGGTTGTGTATCTGTTTATCTGTGTATCTGCCAGCTCGCTGTGACCTCAGCGTATTACAAAAAATCATTAAAGCAAAATCTAATGAAAATGATTTTTTGAATGTGCTTCTTTCTTGCCCTTCAAATTGGGTTTAATGTAATTTGCTTTGTTCAGATAAGTCTTTAAATTGTGCAGAATTATATCTAATCATTTTATATTAACTTTTCCTGTTTCTGAATAAATACCGATACATGTTTAATGTTATGTATACCGGCAGTATCCCTTTTTTTTATTTTGTCTTCAGTCTATCACGAGTGCAGTGAAGATACCTATCCTCATTATGGTGATAGATACCACGTGTTCATCAAGCTGAAGTGCACCACTGTGTGCCTGTTATGAGATCCTCACAGACATTAGTGCTGTTGATTTTCTCTGTTTTGTGCACGAAACAACCACAAGAGCCTCTTTTCTGCTTGAACAACCTGAAATTAAAACACACTGATGCAGTGAATCTGTGCAGCTCATTCACCTCATCATCTGCTAAATCATCCTGAAGTAACCGTTGAAGTTGGTCAGATAAAATTAACGAGTGATTATTTAAATAGTGTGATGCAACACACACGCAGCATGTCATTCATAGTCATTTATATTCATTTATAGTCATTTACAGTCAAATGAAATGACTGATCAGTGAGTCAGAAGCTTTCAAGGATTAAGGTTATATATTGTGATCGATCGATCGATAGATAGATAGATAGAGATGAATTAAAAAGGATTAAAGGTTTATATATATATATATATACACACATATATATACATAAAACTCGGATCAAAACAGATGCTAGCAATATCAAGATTTAATGAACAAATACTCAATTTTATCTTATTTGGATCAGACACTAAAAGAGTGCAGATGTGAAATGGTTTTCTGAACGGAGCAGAAATGTTCATGTTCAGTGGACTGACATCATGTGCAAAGATTTCAGAAATTACTGGCAAATGTCATCACTTCTTTCTACTTTCCCACACAAGAAAATGCTTTAGTAATTCATGTATGTGGTAATTAATTTGAATCCCAGGTTACAGCCTTGAATTTAAAACATTTGTTTGTTTTACTGATTGAGAAAGTGACTAATTGCTGCCAACCTGTGAAGAAAAATGTGATACTGTTTTTACACAATAATGAAATATCTCTTGTATCATTACTATAATGACTGATACACTTGTGTCATGGTTGTTCAGGGAGATAAAATTACATTAGAACAAATATCTCATGTGCTTTTTTCACAGATTAAAAGTACGACTTAGAAAATGAACATATGCTGATACAATATTGCATGAAGTGACCATCAAATTTCCATGAGCTTACATAAGAGAACATCATTATGTAAAACAGGTTGAAGCACAAATCTCTTTAATGGAACGGGCGTTATGAGGAAATTTATAATTAATAGTCCGATATTGTTCTATTTTTAAAACCTCCATATAATTTCACATCTATTATTAGTCTTTTATTTAGTTTCCATGGGGTGATGGAGGTGGTGTAGATGGGGTTTTGAAATGAAATGGGTTAATGAAAAACAGGAAACCTGAGAGTACAATTCATGTGAATCATCATTTATTATTTGCATTTAGACATTTATCAGAAGCTTTTATCCAAAGTGACTTCTAGGAAGAAAATGCAGGTTTCAGTGCCTTGTCAATTTAAACATGTGGACTGACTCAATGACCTTCTGTTTAATGGATCACCTCCACCGCAGCAACATTTCCTTTCTCTTGTCTTGCTCTTCTCTTGCTGTATGTTGATTTTTTTTTTTTTTTTTTGATATTCAGGATGTTGTTTGGTTTGAGCAGCCAGTCACAGTTCTTATACTTTATCTCCATCATAAACAATAAAAGATTTTTTCCCTCTGGCTTCAAGGCTGCCAGGTAACCTTGGCATTTATATTCAATAAAATATACGTGTTCTTCTTCAACCCATCTGTGTTTCAACAGAGAATTTTTCATCACATGCAGCTTATGAAAGGATAAAGGAAGAGCTGGTGTTCAGATGTACGAACAAAATACAAGATCCCAGAGGTCTTGCTAGATATCGAATGGTTCAGACAACCATGAGGGGAAAAGCTGTAATAATGTTCATAGTTTATTCCTGAAGATCGTTTGCCTATAGTGTGTCATGTGAGTGTTTGCCTATATGTTCAAAGAATAAATTAATAATATTAAACCATCTGGAGACAAAGAGCCTCAGTCCCATGGATGTCTGCATCATTTAATATATAGCAATGCTTTTGAGAGTTGTTGTTTTCTGTTAACACTTGCAGCAACACCAGGGAAATCTTCACACAAGGATTCGTTAATGCTGATTTTTATGACTCTTGTTGTTTCCCTGCAGCTGTTCTGTCTGTCTGTGGGAATGTGGCGGTTTTGGTCAGCACTGCTCGTCGCCTCACGTTGCTCAAAGCTCCTGAGCTGTTGACGGTGAACTTAGCCGTGACAGACGTTGGCATGGCCCTCAGCATGTACCCTCTTTCCATCGCGTCGGCGTTTAACCACGCCTGGATTGGGGGTGACGCCACGTGTCTCTACTATGGCCTGATGGGAATGATCTTCAGCATCACCAGCATCATGACTCTGGCTGTGATGGGGATGGTCAGGTATCTGGTGACTGGGACTCCACCAAAGACAGGTAGGGTGATCTCAGAGGGGATCTAGGTAATCCTGATTCTTATTGAAACCATTTAACATTTAGAAATCAATGATAGAAGAAAGGTTGAAGGGATTTAAAAGATGTAAACACTACACAACAAACAGCAATGAAATCCTTTCCATTTATGGAAACCAAAATATTTCTGCATCCTAATCGTTTGTAATCCTTGCTGGTTATTGAAAAGAAATACTGATGAGATTAACTAAATAACAACACGGCCTCAGCTGATTGACCTTTACACTTATTTTTCATCTCTCTGATAGTTAAAACTAATGTTGAGCTGAATCTTTGTTAAGGTCACTGAACAAACCCTGGAGCTCTTTTTTTCTGGTCTTGAGTGTGGTGGATTCACTACAAAGATTTGTTGGTTATCAGTGAAACACAGTATAGATGTAGTGTAACAGATAAAGTGAAACTGAGGACATTAGAGACTAAAAACTTGGTATCTGTGTTGCTGTAAACGTGTGACCAAAGATACTAGAAGATCTTTATTCCTCCTATTCCTATACAATGCCGGTGATACAGCAGCCTCTTGTTTCTTTTGTTAGTATTCCACTTGCCAAAGGCTCATCGTAAAAGAAAGAATAGATAATGACAGAATAATCTAAGACTTCTCCTTCTTCTTTCAGCAAGAAAACGCAAACATCCAACACAAAACACATGTAACACAATGACTTCAGCCATGAATTCACTCATAGAGAACATAAGTAAGTCCTGTAGTCATTTGATGTTACGTCAATTCATGAGTAATTAAATGGCTCAACATCTGCAGACTGGTGATAAGACACAGAAACATTGGTCTCATTACATTATAACTCAGCTGATGCCACTTTGCAGTATCTTTCCAACTAACTATATCAACAAGTAAGCACATGCACCCATTAGGGTTTATTGTGCATGTATGAAATGTGAAATGTTCATGTGTGATAAATGTGTCCAGGTTTCAACATGACACACTGAATAGAGCTGCATATGCACACACAGAAAGTCCCAAACCTACAACACATTACTATTCATCATGTGTGGAGATAATGTCCTCTGAGACTTCTCATTAGTCGGGGACATAAACAGTAAACAGAAAGTATTTATGCAGCGCTAACACACACATTCACACACTGATAGGAGCCACCAGCAGGGGGTTGAGTCGCTCAGCATCTAAAGACATTCAGCCTGGGATGGTTTAGGTTCAAACCACCAACATTTTAATTAATGGACAACCTGCACAACACATCTACTCAAATAAACGACACAAACAATTGAATACATGATCAGGGAATTGATATCTGACTACTGAAGATGAATTACTTTAAGTGTTTATAGCTGCTCAGTATGCTGTTAGGATGCAAATAGCATGTTAATGCTGGTAAATATACAAGGGAGCTTTGAACCAAATGCTATTTGATTACTGTGAGTGCACAACAGAGGGAGGCAGTTCAGCAATAATCTCTGAAAAAACCACACAGCTAAAACACCCACTGATGTTATTTATTGACAAATAACACTCTGATCTGCTGGGGACTGAGCTCTGTTTAATTTAACTTGGACTGTGATATACTATATTTATATAACATAAATATTGGCATTATATTCATACATATTTAAGGGTTGGGGTAGATTCTTATTGAGCTGGTGATAGACGCCTTTTGTTGCAGCAGCAGTTTCCTCTTACCACCTCAATAACTGCTCCCGTATGTGTTCAGCTTTGGTTGTTGTTGATTTAACCAGTCTTCAGTGTTTGTGAGAGAATTCGGTTTCCCAGCGTTATCTTTAAAACTCATAGATTACTAAAATACCACAACCTTTTCTGCTAAGACGTTAAGCTGTGATGCACCTATGAATGCTGAATTTTAAAAATCTGTTTCTACACAGGAATTAAGTTCCAAAGACGAACAGCCAGCATTGTGATCGGTGGGATCTGGCTATATGCTGGGCTCTGGGCCTTGTTTCCTGTGCTGGGTTGGGGCAGCTACGGTCCAGAGCCGTTCGGACTCGCTTGCTCCATAGACTGGACCGGCTATGGAGACTCCCTCAACAACTCCACCTTCATCATGGCTTTATCTGTTCTCTGCACGTTCCTACCATGTCTGGTTATCATCTACACATATTTCGGGATTGCATGGAAGCTGCACAGAGCTTATCAATCAATCCAGAGCAATGACTTTCAATACGGCAACATCGAGAAGAAAATCACTCTTGTAAGTATAAAACAATCAATCAGTGGTTGCATAACATTTAAAATAAGTGCAAAGTGCCTGACATTTTCTTTTTTTTTTTATTTGCACCAAATCAAATGAAACATCCACATAGCTCAGAGAAATGTCACAGCAGAAGCACAACAGTGACTCAGTCGAGTGAGTAAACGCTCTATAGATAACAATCTCGCTTTTCAATTCCCCTTTCTCCTCCTCGTCACACTTGAAACAACTTTTGAAACACGACCAAGAAAATACACCAATTAAAACACAAGCTTTGTATGAGCCAGAGCCACTGGGAACTCAACCATTATGTACCTCTTCAGTTACAGAGCTACAAGCTGTCTTTTCTCATCAAGAGATGGCTATTAATACTAACACTACTGGATGATGCTTTATAACCAGACGATGCTTCACTAAAAAAAAAAAAAAATCCCAAAAAGACCAGAACTGACGATGCATTACTTTCTGATTCTTTCTGATTCTGAAGATGATACTTTCTTACATTTCTGTGTCTCTGAGCCTCGAGCAATTGTGGTTATTTGATCTTATTTATATTTCTGTTCTCATGTTTTTTATTGGTCTAAAGCACGCAACATCATTTTCACTCTAAATCATTTCTACTCATAGACACTTTTAGCTTTGTCAAGTGGTAGAAAGGTCACGTTTCATTCCCAAAGCTGTGCTAATGGAAAAAAAAAAAAAAAAAAAAAAAAAACCTCCTTTATGGATCCATCTCTTATCACTCTCTTGACTGAGGAGATCATGAGTGTTTGCTGCTTCATGTGTTTCTGTATATCCCCAGTGTGCTGCTCATCCAAGCTCTTTACAATGGACACATCTTCAAGTGTGTGCATGTGTGTGTGTGTTGTGTTGGTGCATATTCATAAATGTCCCTTCACTTCTTTAGACATATGTTGCAGCTACTCCTTTATATTTGAAGCTGTCGTAACTGTGTTGACGTAGGAGCTTTTGTCAATCCTTGTTTGTTGTGATTGAAAATCAATTGTAAATCTAACTCAGACTGCAGAGAGGTGAGGATGGTGTGATGGATGGATGGATGGATGATAAAGATTAGAAAGGAAAGTGATTTCCTGATCTGCAGGGTGGGTTTGACAGAGAGCAGGAGGTCAGCGACAGGTCATCTCTCTGGGGTTTAACATATCTTGGTTCTTGTGAATACAACAGACTTGTTTTGTGGACAAGCAAATTCCCTGAAGACACAAATAATAAATGTGTGTCTGAATCCACGAGAATTAATTTTCACTTTGTTTCCGTCCATCTGTGTATTTTGTTTTTCTCCAGTTAAATTATGGCCTGTAGCTGCATATACTTCTTCTAGCTTGTGGCCACTTTACAAGTTATTTCTTTCAAGTCATTTCTCATCTCTGGTGGTGCCTTATTCTTTTAATTATCTCCTCTGCTTTTCCCTCTCTTTTCTTATCACCTCTCTCCATACGCTCCTCTGCTTTATTCCCTTTTTCCCCCCCTCCCGCTGTCACCTGTTCTTTCATCTACTCTTCTTTTTTCCAGATGGCTGTGATGATCAGCCTGGGTTTCCTTATTGCCTGGACCCCCTACGTGGTCGTCAGTTACTGGAGCATGTTTCACTCCAAGGAGCAGAGCCACATGGCTCCATTCGTCACCCTGTTACCCTGCCTCTTTGCCAAGAGCTCCACCGCTTACAACCCTTTCATATATTTCATCTTCCGCCATACTTCGTGGCGCAGTTTGCTCCAACTTCACAGACTGGTGTTTTGTTGTTCCCGCCAAGCTGATTCGCCTGCTGAGGATGATGGGAAGATGGAAGGCAAAATGGTTAAAAGCTCTGACTGCACTGTTTTTGCAGTTGCGACAGATACAACCTGTGAGGGTCTGATGGTAATTCAAGGCAAACAGCCTGGAAGTGAGATAATTACTGTGAGCTAATACTGTCTGTGCTCTTATATGACCCCCTTTCTTTATAATTATTATTGAAGAAAAAAGTATCTGTAATACCTCATGTCTGTACACTGAATATGTAGCATGAGCTAGCAGCCAAAGGCTGCAAGCACCTACTGTGAATTCTTAATAATTAAAAGATGATATTGCATTTGTTTATTCTGTACAAAAACCAAAGCTTTAATGACATGATGTGGTTCCATTAGTGTTTGTGCTAAATGTGCTAACTCTCCATGTTTTCAGTCTTGGTGTAAAATGTGTTTTTTGTGAGAAACTGATACACAAATGTTTGTACGAGGGGCGTGACCTTTTCTTTCCTTCCCTCTATTTCCATTGTTTGTTTTCCCATAAACCAAAGTCAAGGCCAACAGATAACTTTGAAAAAATTGAATGGATTTTAAATTATAGTTCATGACAAAAAGGCAACAAATTAAATCATATCAAAGAAATAGCGAAGAAGATGTATACTTAAGCTGACAAGTTGAGCTGTCTTACTACTTGTCCAGAGCCACTACAGCAGAGAATACTACAGCTGCTCCACTCGTGAAATTATAACCTTGGTTTTCTTACTGTCGACTGTCAAAAACACACTCTTTCCTGTGGCCTTTCTGTGACCTCTCTCTGGTAAACATATGGAAAACATATACAAAATGCAGCACAGATGAGTCACACATTTAGAAACATGAATATGGTCATAAAGGCTTATTGTACTATCCCACACTTTTGGGAAAATCACACACAGTGCATATGAAAAAAAAATTAGATTATGTTAATTAGAGCTTGAGAAAGAAAAACAGCTTTCAGCGTCAATGTGTTCATGATGGAAGAGAGAATAAGACAACAGTTGAAGCGGCAGAGAGAGGAATGGTTCAGATTATATTGTTAGTATGTCATGTGCTGCACACAAAGAGTCGCAGAGACTCAGATTAAAAGATGATTGATTGGTATTTATTGTGGTTGTGTGTCACCAGAGTTTAGTGCAAACAAACTGCTCCTACGTTAGACACTTGAGGAGGAAATTGAAAATGATTACTGCTGTGTTACGTTGGACAAATATTCTGTATCACTTTAGATTAAAACATAAAAAAACACAATCAATATATCTGACACTATAACATCTCTGATGATAGACTAATGGTCTGTCCAATGTCAGTGGGGACTGGATTGTCAGAGATAAGATGACAGAGATGTCAAGGTATTCTGTTGAAAAGATATCCAACCCTTTCATCCTCGCTGGTCACTACAGTGACAGCTGTTCAACAGGTGTTTTCATGTGTGTGAGGGTGGTGATGATATAATTGCGTACATTGAAATCACTGAACCATCCAATCTGACAATAATGAGTCACTGTAGCATTGAGCCTCAGTCTGACAGGTTATAAACCAGTGTTGCATCTTCCACTTTTTTACTCAAATTCAGCACCAGATTGGATAAATAAATCTGTTTGGAAATTATTATTTCCCGCAAATACACACGTTTGGCAAAAAATTAACAACTGTCGTGTGCTGAGGTTGGATTTATTCCAGCTAACGTTAGCTAACAAGCCAGAGAGACAAGTAAAGAGCAGAATAAAGCCTTTTTTTGACATCCCACTGTGAAAAGCTCAACACTTAGCCTTAATGAGCTCAGTCCAGCTTCTGGTGCAGAGGAGCAACTCGTGCGTTGTTGTTACTTGCATCAGTCACTGCCCCCTACTTGTTTGGAGTAAGAATTAATCAACAATTAGCCAATTCTTACACTTTAAATTAAAATACTTGGATACATCTGTTAAACATGAAATCTTTTTTATGTTGACCTGCCTGTGTATTTAAATCAGAGTGAAGAACAGTCAAAACAATGACAGCTGTGTTTTTTATTCAGCAATTTTAGTTTTGAAATCAGGAAATACATTACAGTCTTTCCCAATTGTTTACACACAAATACTGGTACTTGAGACACAATGACCACAACATGTGACTCGTGCACCAACAACCTGAACCAACTCTGCTAAACTACAAGCACAAAGTGAGTGAGGAGCTGTGGCCAGACCCAAAGATGCAGCATAGTTTTTTTACTGTAACTGTATACAGGAAATTGTTCTGTTGTTTTGTATGTAGACCATTGTATATGTATAACTTTGTGTTGGTTGAAATGTACAATGAAAACAATATTCTAAACTATGTATGTACTGTCTGTAGTAAGTGTAATACTGAACAAAAAAAGGCCAAAGTCATTATGATGAATATAGAAGAAGTGTTTTCAAGTGTTTCATTGTTCAACTGGTTCTTATAAATGTCTTTTCATATGATGGTTTGTGTTTGTCGTTTTTAAACAAAACACCATTTTGAGAAGAAATAACATAGTTTTGAATGTAAAGTTTCATTTTGCAGGAGAATTGAGGGGTTTTGGCCGTTGTGTGTGTGTGTGTGTTTTGATTTGAGTGTAGAGATCTGAGAGTATGAGGCGTGCGTTCAGAAAATGTGTGTAAAAAAATGATTTTTTAAAGTTTCTTTCTTTCTAAAATCTCTGGAAATATCTGCACAAAACTGAGGAATAAGTATTACATCTGTGTCTCCTGATTGGATGGTGAATTTTCTGTGGCTCTAGTGTAAATCCATATTTGACCTTTCGCTGTGGTTAACTGTCGACTTAAATGCTCCAACTGAAGGAATCGCAGTAACATGTGAACACCAAGAACATGATCTACATGAACGGTCCTGTTTTGTTTGGAAAATCACCTTCTCTGTGTGTCTGTTGTTATTTTATGTCCTCCATGGACTGTTTGGACATTTCCTGACTTGTTACTTCACTAATGATGAGCTCAGCAGTTTCCACAAGTATGTATCTAAACACTATATAAGCCGGTTTGTCTGTGCATGTGTGTGTGTGTGTGTGTGTGTTTTTTAACCCTGATTCATAGTCAATTATCCTCCATTAACTCTTACACTACTTTCATAATTGCTCTGTCAATATGATGATGAAGTTCAGAATATTACCATAAATACTGTTGGTCAATAGCTTCTTAAAATCAGACCCAGGGTCAAATCTATGTGAGTGTAACAGATGGTCAGAGCAGATTTGTTATTTTAACTGAAAGTATCAGAGTTAGAGGTGTGTATGTACCTTTTTCAGCATTAACTTCATCCCTTTATTCACCAAGAGCTGTGTTCAATGACATCAAAGTTACTTTATATTTCTAATGTTTTTATTAAGATGATTAAGATGCTCACAAGATGGAGGACGTCTGCACATGCTGATGCACAGAGACGTGTAGATGTTCTGAAATAACTTAAACTAAGACACGTAAAAGACTTATATAACACATAAAATACATATAATACATTTAAAATGTAATTGCTTAAGGTTTAAATGTGAGCTGACTACAATAAAATAATAATAAAGATGATGTTACCACCACTGACTTTACTACATTTCATACATAATGTTAAAATCTTACATCAGGAAAATGATTACAAATAATAAGATGATAAAATTGCATTTTCAATAAAAAAAAAACATATGTGTAAAACACAGATGAACACTGGTGGATGAACATGGAAAGAACGAGCAAAATAGTCTAGATAATCTTCTACCGTGTCTCTGAATAAACATCTCACACCTTGAACACCTCGACAATTTGTTAACAACTTGTGTCATTTTTTTTTTTTTTTTTTTTTTTTTTACAATAAGTGACAGTTTAAAAAGAAAATATCACAGCTCCACCACCAACCTTCACACTTCACATATGAAACATCCAGGAAGTGGAACAACAGAAACATATAATTAAACTTATTACTGAGACAACACAGCAAATAACCGGAACCGTTATTACGTGTCCTTCACCGGAGAAAGGTGACATGCTGGTCATTAGTTGCTCTTTTCAAAAGAATAACAGCTCCGCTGTCAAGATGAAAACACCAAAAATAATTACACACGCAACTCATCTTTTCCATTAAATGTCTTAATAATGTGGCTGCTCCATAGTTATATGTTCTCTGAGATTTTACTGCAGCTGAAACCGAGAGAGAAGACGAAGAGACAACAAAGGCAGAAAATATGTTCTTATATATATATATTCTTAAATATGTGATGACAGTCGGTTATGTCATCACATATTTGTTTCTGTCTGGTTGTTTTGTTATGATGTATAAATCACATTTAGATTTAAGGACGCAAAGATATAAAATATATAAAACTAAAACAAAATAAACCACTCGCACTCGTCCGACTGCCTGCTGTGTTGACATCTTCAGGTTTTTTCTGTTTTCACAACAAACACTGATCATCTGAATCTTAATTAGTGTCTCAGTGGAGGAGCTTCTATCATTCCTCGTTGGCAGGTTGCTCGGGTATTAAGAGGAGGAAAGGACTCGTCAAGAATCCTCAAGTGTTAATACGACAGAAAAAAAAAAACGTGACACACGAGTCAAAACAACAGAAGAGAATTAAGAAGGAAGTTTGAAAACAGAGATGTTACATCATCACCTTTTTTTTTTTAGTAAAAAGCAGAGTTGAGATCACCCATGTGGTCATAATAGATAATCAATAATGTTACATTACATTTTAGTAGTTTTATTTATTTCATTGTCGTCATATTAGATCACTCTGCTTCTATAAATATATCTTTTTTTTTTTTTAAACTTACCACTTATTGATCTGTCTCTTGTATAAAATGTCTCCTTCATGCAGCTGCAGCTCTTACTTCACCTCCTCAGATTTGTTACAAATAACCACTTTAAATGAAATTATTACGTCAAAGGACGTGAACTGAAAGTGATTTTTATTGACCACATGTGAACCCGCAGGCATCACTTTTTTTTAAAAATGGTTAAAAAAAAAAAAATCGAGTAGCTATAGTTGTTGTTATTATTGTTGTTGTTTGTTTCTCAACCAGTTCAGTTTCACACAGACCTTAGACTTTGAGTGTTATCCACCAAAATCTCCTCAGATTATTTCGAGTCTAAGTGAATATTTCTGCCAAATTCCAACTAATTCCCTCAAGGCTAAAAATATCTTGAAATATCACATGCGTGAGACCCAAAAAGCATATTATGTAAAGTTACATTGACCTTTGACCTGAGAGAAGATTCCCCATGGGGCTTTTAATGAGAAGATGTCATGTTTATATCATTGTAAATACATAAGAAAAAGTTCATTTTAGTTTCTCTGCTGCCCTGACTTCAGAGGGCAGGAGAAGAGGAAGACTGCAGCTGTTTGATCAATGAAAGTTTGTAGATGTTTCATAAGATAAGGGGAGAAAAATAAAGGATTAACACAACATGCGTCTGTGAGAACAACACTTCACTTGTTTACACTGAAAACTGCGCAGGATCCTTATGCTGCCACAGGCTCATTCACACAGACACACAAAACCAAAGTTATATAAACACTATAACACTCCCTGCTGGCTTTATCAGCTTTTAGTCAGACAAACAACACACCAGTCGACACCTGGCACCTCCAAAAACAAAACAAAACAAATTCACTAACTACTGCTGCTAATTTCTTTACTGCTCTGTCACAGAAAATGCTTCCAAACTTGGACAGACAGTAAAATATAACATCCCGACTCCGTTCTCCTCATACGTCATCTCTGTCAGCTCCAGTGGAGGTTGAGGGTCAGTGAGTCTCCACAATGGCTGCGAACGAAGGTGTCGACAGTTGATGCAGAGACTCAAAAGAGAAAATTCGATCAGCGTTTCAATCTGGAAGACAAAATCCCTTTTTTGTGACATTTGACACAGAATCTTTTTTTTTCTCTTTATGTCATTATTTCATCTTAATCGATTGTGTCAGTCAAAAAGGCAAAAGAAAAGGATGTGTGTGTGTTTCCAGAAATAAAACTGAGACGGACGTTGTCCTCAGAAGACCGACTGTAAGAATGAGCACAAACGGACTCAAATCACACTAAAACTGAAGTCTGAGTGAGAAAATAAACATTAAACTGAGACATAGAGGAACTTGTTTTAGCAACAAACATTACACAATCATACAACATGAAGTATATAACATGTTTACCCATATTCTACTGTGCAGCAGCACCAACTAAAATACCAGGGGAGTGTCATGTAAGTCATGTCAGTAATGAAAGAGGTGTGTCTGTTGTGTTGCTCATATTCTGATCCAGTCTCCAGCTGCTTTAAATATTCGTGTTTTACACAACAGTTACAGGAGAAGGACGGATATGAAAGAAGAAAGTGGTCAATATGTAACTGGGTCATGTTCGTTTTTTGTTTTCCTCCAAAATAAATAAGTGAAAAAAAGTTCTTGTTTGTTTTTTCCATTGTGTTTTTATTCTATTCTTATTCTAACACAAGAATAGAATCATTGAGTTGAGAAATTCATTGAGAATAAATATTACTACTCAGAATAAAACAACAGTTCATCTACAGTCAGTTGACAGATACTTTTGTCTTTTTATTATTTTATTTTAACAAAAACAAAAGGCTTCACATAAAGATTAATGTGGAGTTATTAAGTCTGCAGTTAGCCATACCCCCACCCCATGGCTGTATTATTTTATTCATTTATTTATTTATTTTGGTTATTTAATGAAATCATTTAATATCAGACACAGTTATACAACATAAATGATGTGGCCATGACGCACAAAACTAACATAAGAACAGGAAGATGAAGGTGTGGAACAGTTAAAACAACTAAACCACCACTCACCAGAGTGGACAGGAAACACAGAAATAAACTGCCCCCACTCAGTTTCATTATCTACGACTTTGGGGGCAACACAAACCAGCAGGAATATTATCCAGGGTTATTACTTTTTAAATTAATTATCCATCCATGTTCTCTTGATGCGTCGTAATTATGTGCAACGCTGTTTACAGTGTTGTGTTACTTCAGTTAAAGATGTTCATGTTTTCCCTTTTTGCTTTTTTTGAACCAAGCTAATTTCCCAGAATGTGAGTCATGAGAAGCCCAACCCTCAACTATACATAACACACACACACACACACACACACACACACACACACACACACACACACACACACACAGGTCACTCTGGCGACGCACTGCGCTCTTCAGTTGGAGCAGAGGACCAAAGCACCTCTCGCGTCCCCAACCACCTCCACCCTCCTTACACTTGAGCGCGCAGATGGATGTGACAGCAGAGCGAGTCACGTATGGCTACTGACTTTTACTTCTTTCCGTGAGGACGGATTTCCACTCGGGCTTTGTTGTTGTTTATTGTTTTTATTTGTTTTGTTTTTGTTTTTTGTTTTTTGTTTTTTTCTTAGTTTTTTTGTTCGCTGTTGTTTCTGGATCAGAGTTAACATGGATATCTACAACTCTACTTTATCACCGGCGCTGGACATCGGTGTTGGCTGTTACCTGCTGGTTGTAGGTGAGTAAGTTTAAAACTGAGCGTAAAGTGGAGATTAATTATGTAAGAGGTCGGTTATTTCGCCCCGGGAGGTTTTGAAAAAACAGTTCCAGACTTCTGCCTTCATTTCCCCTCCAGAAATCACGGACTCTTACTTCTACTTTAATATAATTAGATTTTTACGCACGGCAGAAATTTCCTACCGGAGTAATATTTAATTCATTATTTAATATCGGGCTGAAGATTGAGGCTGAGTTGGGAACTATCTCTTCTGCATCTAAAACACCAAATAAAATAATTTCAAGTTGATTTGATGCGTAAAAGTCGCGTGAAATCATCTACTTTAAAATCTGTGAGCAACTTAGTGAAAAATAAAGATCTCAATGACACTTTTCGTGTAGTTTATGAAGATTAAAACTGGTTCAGTGTTTTAAATAAACTCACGAGCAGCATCTTCCCCTTAAATGCTGCTCACATCCAACTCCCAGTGATGATAATAATCCGCTGCAACGGTACACTCTGCAGTCATTCTGCAGCTATTTCACACATGATAACTATCTGGAACATGTTGTTCATTTATCAGTCATAATGCAGCAAATCTGTAAAGAAAGACCAACAAAGAAGAAGAAGAGGAAGAAGTGACTGTGTGACAGATTTACAGAGCGTGATGAAAGATGGATTTAGCGGCAGAGTGAGAAGAGGACAAACGGTTCTGACGCAGTAAAGTCAGAATCAGTTATCATGTGATAATTATAATAATAGTAATAATAGTAATAAAAAAAAAGCTTACATCCTGAAGTGATTTGTTTCTTTTCCAGTTCAGAAAAGAAGCAGGTTGGCTGAGTGTTGATGTTCACAACATCACGTTCACATCTGCAGCTCATCTCATCCCTGCTGATGTCTCTGTCTCACTCTATCTTTGTCATGCTTTTTTTCTTTTACACGACAAAAAACAGATGTTAGTTGGAAACCTCAGTTGTTAAAAATCAGCAGCTGTTTTTTTTTTTCTTTCTGTTGGTGTCAACGTGATATAACATGAAAGAACTGACAGAAGACGGGAGGTGTGAGAAGTGTTATGTGACAACGAGATGTTTTTTTTTTTTTTTTTTTTGCTGTAGTCTAAAAAAGCAGGATCTCTATAGGATGGATTTATTGGAGCTGTGATAGTATTTTCAGATATTTGTTGTGTTGAAATCCTTTGTCTCAATATTTTATAAATTCTTAGTTATTTCACACAAAACATGAGTCATTTACTTTTTTTATTCAAGGGAAATCCAAGTAGGTTTTTCAGATACGATCCAAGTAAAAGGTCATTTCCCTTAAATGCATCTTACATGAGGCTGAATTAGCATAGGTTGGCAGAGAGGAAGACGTAAGCCGGGGGCGAAAGCTGTAACGAACTGATTTGTTTCTTGTGATAAGCCCTTGAGATGGTTCAAGCACCTCGCTGCTGCTGCTGATTGTCAAACGCTTCTAAAGAGGAAGAGAAGGTGGATGAGCGTAGATTCATTACATATCTCAACTCTCTGACTCAGTCTGTCATTAATGCTGAAGCAGGATGGGATTTCAACTACTGATTAAACATTTGATTAAACTGATAATCATCATCACAGGAACGCAGAGCGTCGCTTAACACTCATGTTTGTTTTATTTCTTTTTAGTTTAAGAGTTACTGGTTTGAGCACTGGTTTGATCTGAAACAGTGTCAACACGGGATGTTTTCCACCAATTCTTCTCCTTTCGTTGTCACCTGGTCAATCAATATGACCAGGTGTTAAAATGGATGAGTAAATAAATCTGATCAAGAGGTGAAAACAGCCTGAGTTTACTTATATGAGACTAGATGTGTGATTAGAAAAGAGCACAGGATCAAAATCTTTTGTTGACAAGCATGAGGTCGCCGTGATGAATCCTGGTCAAATCATCAGAAAAGATGAATAAAAAAACAAAAGAATCCATACAGGTCAGTCACTTCACTGGACGTCTCTGAATGCTTGGGAGATCATTGCGAGACTTGCAGCTCATTGGGCCAATCGCAATCAATCCCAACCCCCACAGCAATCTTAGTGTTCAAATGGCACTTTAACCTCTGTACTGAACCAGAACAGCGATGAAGCTGTTGTCCTCAGTGAGGTGAAGCTGAACTATGTTGTGTATTTTATATCACACAGAAGGAATGAAACAAACACTTTAACTCATCCACTTCCTTTGGTTTAAAGTTATAAAAACAAGGAGTTGTTCAGTGCACTGACTGAGATAATCATCATAAACTGAATTTGGAGACTTGACTGGATGCCGTTGTTGTCTCTCTCTCTCTCTCTCTGTGTGTGTGTGTGTGTGTGTGCCTCCATATGTAACATTATGAATGGAGGTTTTCCCTCCATACATAACAACGTAGACATTTCCTCAGGGACAGTTTGACCACTCACAGGGAATTACGACGTATCGTAAACATCGTATCCTCTTTGTCTCCAAGTTACATAAAGAGACAGAAACATCTTGCGGAGACAATCGACAATTTAGCCGTGAAGTTCAGTGGTGACTGAACACAGCTTGACCGTTCATAAACGACAGGAGACACATTAAGTTAAACTGTCGACTTTATAATAAGATTTTAGAATCAGAAATATATACAGGACTGTGTAAAAGTTATAGCCCCACATGTTGTGTTTCAGCAGCGCTGCAGTGAACATACATATTTATCTCTCACTTTCTTTGTGCAGATACAATAAGAAAATACAGGAAATGTGTAAAAAGTATTTAAGACATAAAATGTGCTAATGACTCTGTTTAAGACTGAATTCAGTGAATTCATGTGGGGTGTCATCAACATTTACACTGTAGCATATGTGGAAAAAATTACTCTTGTGTATGAGTTCACTCTGTCAAGGACGGTTTGTTTAAATTATTACTGCTCTTACCCGTAAATCAGGGTAGGTTAAAAGGGTTAAAAAAGATTTCTTCAGATTTACGAGTTGGAAACAAATGTCAAAGCTTTGAATTTCTTTCTGTGCGAATAAGTCACATAATTGCTGAACTCCTCGATGAAAACTTGTGCTTTAAGTCGATTTTCAACAAAGGAAATCGTCAGTGTCACTGTGACTAAATGTCACCACGGTTTTGTCACAGTCATAGATAGAAATAAAAATAAAATAAATAAAACATAGTTTTAGCCTCTAATTTGATTGAATTGCTCTTTCTTTCTGAGTCCAGAGAGCGTCAAAGTTTCCAGGCTCTCTGACCTGAGGTAGATCATCAGGAAAAAGAACAAGACTTTCAGATAATAAAACTGTTGTTGTTGTGTTTTATGTTTCTGTTCGTCCACAATTAAAACAAGTATCTTTTCACCTTAAACGCTTATATTTCCATAATATTCTCATTCTTCTCTGTCAAAACATCATTTTCTCAGCATTGAAATAAAGGTTAACTTATTTTGGTGACGTACCAAACCCCCGAAGGGTTTAGTGCTTTGGAAAACGGTTGAAGGGATCAAAAAAAAAAAAAAAAAAATGGAAATGTCAACTTATAAAAGTCGAGTTTCTGTTGAGAAATCATATATATTCAGTGAATAAAAACCTTCTTTCTGCTGCCAAAGATAAAGCGACAGCAGATGTTCAGGAGGAGGTTTAAATCTCTGGGGTCATGTTCAATACATGATGTAGACTGAGGTGAACGTACATATAAAAATTTAAAGACAGAATGTGAACGTTTGATTGTGACTGGAATTTTCTTCTGGAAATAAGATGAAGTGTAGTTAGATGAGACGACCCGACGTCACGACCTGGTAACGTCTGTGGTTGATGAGTTAGCTCATCAGTACTGACGTTACTAACATGCTAACGTTATTCTCCTACGTGGAGATCTTGGGTAAGATATCGGAGCCCAAACCGACTCTGATGGTTGTTGCATATTTCTACCTGTTTTAAAACAGTCTGAACGACCACCACTCCGTGTCTTTCTCCTCCAATCATCACAGCGAACACCTCAACACCTCCAAACCACAATGAAAATAACCACCTGCATCCGAACGCTGTTTGTTGATTGAAACTCAGAAGTTGATGCAAACTGATTGAGACAAATTTTGCACCAAGTGTTTGAGGACCAACCTCCGCAATTAAATACCAGACGCCCTCGTTAATAGACCCCAGGCGGGTCTGACTTTCAGAAACAACCTCTTCTACTCTGGTGCTCAACGTCGAGCTGCTGAAGAAAGATCAGATATGACCGAACAGTTTCAGAAGAATCAATTCCTGTGTAACAATAATTCACAAACACATCATCAACGCCACAGTCGAGGTTTTACTGTCATGACCTGGTTATTTATTCATTCATTTATATAACTTTTTTTTCTTTATGTGAGGAGAGCCAACAGGGACGGTCTTGTGTTATATGAAAATAGTAAAACTGAATCTTTAATCTTGAATCTTGAATAATGCTGAGTGATGAAGCTTTGAGTTCATGTTAATGGTTCTTTTTTCTTTTTCTTGTTACATCTTGAAAAAGAAAAATAGAAACTGGAGGGAAGGAGATGAAAGACTGAACGAGAGAAATAAGATATAAAGTAAATTTAAAAATCCACCAAGACCAAGAAAACTTTGATGGGAAAGGAAAGAGTTTAGACGTTTAACAGACCGAGCTACAAAGAAAAAAAAAAAAAGAAAAGGGTTTGATGTTACAGATATATTTTACATTGTGTTAGTGGTTAGTTGTTAGTGGTTAGTGTTGAACTTCTTTAGTCAAACGTTTCGTTCTTCTCTCTTGATGATGTTTGGGTTTAATTCATGTGTATTCATCCTGTGTTTACCCTGTTTTATCCTTTTTAACCTGTTTAACAAAACAAACAGAGAACTGCCGGTTTTGTTTCATGTTTAAACAACAGTGACAGTGTTTCTCCTCATTCCTCTGATGTAATCAGTCTGCAGAAAATAAAGCAGAAAAAACTGTCGATAGAAGTGAAACAGACGAATCTAAACTGGACTTGAAGATCACTTCAGAGTAATATTACAAAACACAGAGCCACAGCAATGTGTTAATGAATGAGATCGATGACAGATGAGTTTTTAGAACATAAACAACAAGCTGCAGTCATCAGGTGTGTTTGATTTGTTTTCTGCAGTTAAATAAAACTAAAAGCACTTCAAACACTTCTTTTCTTTTCTCTCTGCGTCCTCATGTCTGTCACAGCTGTGGTCTCAATCATGGGAAACCTCCTGGTCCTCGTCATGGCGTTTAAAAGGTCGTCACGGATGAGACCTCCGGAGCTGCTGAGTGTGAATCTGGCTCTGACTGACCTGGGAGCAGCTGTCACCATGTACCCGCTGGCCGTGGCCTCGGCCTGGAGCCACCACTGGCTCGGAGGAGATGTAACTTGTCTTTATTACGGCCTCGCTGGGTTTTTCTTTGGCGTCGCCAGCATCATGAACCTGACCATCCTGGCTGTGGTTCGCTTCATCGTCTCCCTCAATCTGCAGTCTCCCAGTGAGTAAGAACAGGCTTCAAAACCTCAACCTAAAACAGATAAAGATTTTTTAAGAAATAGCAACAAACGTGACACCTCTTGGTAAAACAAATCTATAAATAGTGATTACTACACATCACTGAGCACACAGCACACGAGGAAATTAACCTCTGCATTTAACCCATCACCTGACTGAGCAGGGGGCAGCCTGGACAGCGGCCAGGGAGCATGTGTGGGGACGGTACCTTGCTCAAGGGTACCTCAGTGGGACCTGGTAGCTGGTGGATTCACACCTGGGACCCAAGTCCGCTTCCTTATAGCCACCAGGCCACCAGGCCACTAGAGGAAAAGGAAGTAAAATCAACAATCCTTCCTAATATTTCTAAGCATTGAACTAAACCCAGAAGTTAAGATGCCGCCAAATTATAGGAATTATCAGCCTGGAAAGTTTCCAGCCCATAATTTAAAGTCAGAAGTCAACAGCACACTGCTCTTTATCCAGAGTAAAGAGCTGATTACCATCTTGTTTTGTCCAAAAATACATTAATCAAATCATCAACCTCAGTTGAACCGATTCGAACACATGTAACCAAATAATAAGAGTAATAATTACCTCTTTGTTGAGCTCGACAGCAGTGGAAATTTTCCTTCAGTGGCTGTAGAATAAAAAGGAAAGAGAGTTTTTTCGTTTAGTAATTTAATAATTTCATAAACGCAATCTTTAAAACACGGAGATTAAATTAAAGACAGCATCTTGTGGTAAAACATGAGTGAATAAACATATAGACTGTGGGTCCTGAATTTAAACAACAAAAATGACTCAAAAAGATTAATTAATCAGTGTCAGTGAAGAATCAATGAGTAAATAATGTTACACAGATAAACACACAAACTCACCCACATGTGTAAGTAAATAATTCATATGTAAACATCTAAAAACATCACATTTACAGAATCTTCTCAGTCTTATTTTATGTAAACGAAGTTTAATTATCATTAACAACATGAGGGAAAAAGACAAAATCCACAAAAATGAGGCTCGAATCAACATTACTGATCAGTTTTTATATAAAAATGAAGCTAATTCACAAAAGTACATCAACAAAAACCACCTCCTCCTCCTCACCTGCAACACAAAGAAAACAAACTCCTCTTCTTTGTTTTAACAGAAGAGAAAATCAGCTGGAAAACGGTGAAGCTGCTGTGTATGTGGACGTGGTTGTACGCACTGATCTGGGCTCTGTTTCCCGTGCTGGGTTGGGGTCGATACGGACCCGAACCCTTCGGTCTGTCCTGCTCTCTGGCCTGGGCTCAGATGAAACACGAGGGCTTCTCCTTCGTCATCTCCATGTTCTCCTTCAACCTCGTCGTGCCGTCCGTCGTCATCATCGGCTGCTACTTCGGCATGGCCATCAAACTCTACTTCGTCTACAAAAAGACCATGAACGACAGTCACAGGATCCCAAATATCATCAAGCTGCATCGGAGGCTGTTGGCAGTAAGTCATCATTATAAAAATAATGATAATTATTATTATTATGTTATTGGTTTGGAGGCTCCAGTGAATCTTTCCTGGACACCAGACTGGAAAAAACATGTTAACACACAATAAAGAAGGTCTAGAGGAGACCAGGGATGATTTTAACACTTTGTGTCTTAATCTTCTAGAACTTAGAGAATGATTTTTGACCCAAAGTTTCTTCTTCATGATACAAATATCAACACTCTCAACTTCTCCAACTATATCACAGAATTCATTAGTTGTTGTCAAAGACAAAGAGTCATTGTTGCAGCCTGTCACACTGCCAGGGCAGGTTGTAACAGTAAGATTGAGGAAATTTAAAAACAAAATCTACATCTCGTATGTAAGTTTGTGTCAGTGGTGGATCCTGACATGAGAAGAAGTTTCTTTAACAACATATTGTGATAATAAACACATGTGAATGAAAACAAGCAGCTGCTGATCCACATCAACAACAGGAAGATATTTGACTCTTAAAGAAACAACAAACATGAAGTGGAGTGTGTAATATGTGTTTGTTATGATGACAGATACATGTAGATCTTCCACTAACTTAACACATCTGATCCAGTGGTTGAAAATAGTTGTAACATTTTCTATAAAAGGTTTTTATTCCAACCGTCTCTGTCAGTCATTGTTTAGCAGCTGTAGCAGCATCATGGTTGAAATTAGCATCAATGAAATGACTAATTTTTACCAAGAAACTCGTCTTTAATCTGATACAAGTGACGTCATTCAACCTTCAACAGCATCAAAACTAATCAACATAGAGATTTGATCCAAAACATTCATTTCTTTGTTTGTAAAACCTGAACACGTCTTCACAAGGTCAGAGAGGGAGTGATTACACATGACACTGATCACATGACTCTAATGTTATCACAACCATCCCTGGTCTCCTCTATAAAACATGACCTTTCATCTCTGATCCGTCACAGATCGCCATCCTGATCAGTGTCGGTTTCATCGGTTGCTGGACGCCCTACAGCCTGGTGAGCATGTGGTCCATCTTCCGTGACAGCAGCTCCATCCCTCCTGAGGTCAGCCTCCTGCCGTGCATGTTCGCCAAGAGCTCCACCGTGTACAACCCCATGATCTACTACTTCTTCAGCCAGAACTTCAGACGGGAGGTGAAGCAGCTGGGAGCGATGTGTTTCAGATCCAGCCCTTGTCACGTTTCCAACGGCGTCAATGACAACAGCATTTACATGTTGAGCACTAAAAAACCCAAAATGGCAGCGCGATCCGCTTTGCAGGAAATCACAGAGTCGGACATAGTGAGTTGTCAAACAAGACGTTACTCCTAAAAGACTTTTGTGCCGTAAACATTCGTGGTGTTATCTCAAACTGGTGTGTGTGTGTGTGTGTGTGCAGACTCTGATCTCAGATGAATCAGAGGTTTGTTTGCACATTTTGTTAAATACTGTGAACGAGATGTGTTTACATCAAACCACATAAAAAAACGCTGCGTTTTAGTTTTTAATGTAAGAAAAAAAGAAACTGCAGTTGAACACGTCACATAACGAACCAAAGGTCTCACAGAGAAAAACAAACAAACTTCACTTTACTTCTTAAAAGTTCAAACCTGCGACAGATAATTAAGTTTGATTAAATTGTTAATATTTTACCAAAATAAAGAGAAACAAAATACTTATTAATTGCATGTGTTCAATGTTTTAATGAAGTGGAGAGTTGATCATGTTTCATGAAAAAAAACAAAAACAAACCCGGTCTGTGATGTTTGACTCTTAATCGTGTGTTTGTGAATTTTTATGTTTGTCGGCTTCATCTGGAACAACGACCATCTCTTCTTTACAAAAGGATAAAACATTATATCATGTTTTTATTTTTTAAATCACCAAAGGAATTAGAACCAAAACCTAAAAAAAACAAACAAACAAAAAAAAAACACAATATAAAGAAAATGTTAATACGTGTGTTTTAGGCAGATTTTGTTTCCAGATTAGGAACTAATGAGTCCTTTTCACCCTTTGTGCTGACTTGAATTACAAATATTAAATTATTTATGCAGACAGATCTGAGAGCAGCATCAATTTTATGATCTAAAACGGTTGTGAACGTCAGTAGAGCTTGAGTTTGACCTCAGTCAGAGCTGTTGACCAAACAGCCTCTGACACGAAGATTCACGGTTCACGAAGTGTTTTTCTCTGAAGCACTGGAGCGTGTCCAATCTGCTCGTTCACCGTGGACGTTGAGACTTTAACTTCAACCTGTCTCAGAGATTCCTCTGGTTTTAAACCTTATTCAACTAAATCTGCTAATGAGGAGTGAATGACACGGACAAAAGAGTCAGAACAAGAACTAAACCAGTGAGTCGGATAAAAAGCACAAAGAAAGAAGCTCGATCAGACTTTGTTTTTAAGGATAAAAGTATAAATGTGCTGTTGTTTTTGTTAATAGTTAAAATATAAAATAAAGTTTTATCCTTTTAAAATATTTAATTTTTTTAAACTTTGTGAATATCGTCTTAGAAATCAAGAGTGTAGCGGATTTTTATTTCACAGCTCATTTGGGAGAAAGTTCAGTAAACTCGTCCCACAGTCGATTATTGTTTATGATTCAGCCTCAACACTGATCTTGGTCCTGATAATCAGATCTTATCACTGTAGACGCTTCTGTTAAACCAAGACAGTTTACTTCAGCTTCATCCAGTGATTATTGTCACTTCAGATCCTGCCAAGATTTCCCTCCAGCAAACTTAACTCTGAGATGAGTCTTGATTTGTCTTTGTGTACATTGTTTGCTTTGTTTTTGTTTTTTTGTTTTTAAATTGAGGCTTAATTGTAATTATCATCAAAACTGCTTGTTGTTATTTTAAAGATGTATAAATGTAGAGCTATGAACCTTGACAATATATGTCTACACATTTCATTTCATTTGTCACGGAGAATAAACACTGACTGATTAAATCAGTGGTTTCCAGCATGTTTGGCCTCTAATGTCATACAAGTCAACAGCTCCACCACAACGATTTTCCCTTTAAACTCATCTCAATATATGTTTAAATGATACAATATATATATACAACTATACTAACAGTCTCATGGTTGACGTCTCTGTCCAGTTACAGGTGATTAGAGTTTAAAGTGATAAACCAGAGTCTATTTCACCATGAATACGAGTCAAACTCCCCCTCAAGAGATATGTTACGTTAGTTGAAGTAATATCCAGTTTGACCGTCTTTTGTTTTCACAATCAAATAGTTAACAATGAAAGTAAATGGGGCAGCCAGCCAAACGTATCTAAATCGTCATTTATTAACCACTAATAAAGTTTAAAATATCACTTCACTTCAGCAGTAGCATGAATAGGGTCCCTACACATATTTGCACTTTACTGAATAACAGGACGATGTGTCCATGAAGAGTAAAAAAATGATGAATCTGCTGATCTGGAACATCCTTCATCACCATTTATTTTGAAAACAAGACAATGGGTAACTACTGTAAAACAGTGTTTTTAATAAACTCTCGGTTCACTTACCAAGTTATCAGTACTTTAGTTTATGTGCAGAGACAACCAAATATTTGGTTGTGAAAACAAAAGACGTTCAAACTTCAACCACTGTAAAATATCTCTCGAGGGGAAGTTTGACTCTGGGTTCAAATTACTTTGAACTATCACTTTAAACTCATGCGTTATGATCTAAAGCATGTGCATGCATATTTTGAAAAGAAACACTCATGTTGTTCTTGAGATGTCACGTTCACAGAAAAAAAAAGGCTGGATGTATAAATGAATAACCTGAAAACAATAAAAATATAATAAAAAAAAGCAACATCTTTTAAATTCAGTTACTTCTGTTGAAACTGTTGAACATTTTTGACATTTAAGTCTTTTTTTTTTTCCTTCTTCTTCTTAATCTCAACTCCAACACGGTCAAAGCTCAAGGAACAGTCATCGTCGCTCAGTTTGTTCAACATCAAATATCAAAAGCTTTAAAAATGTCACAGTCGACATTTACATAAATTACACATACGTGAATTTCCGTACTGTTAATACGCAAGTTATGAACACTTCACATGTAACTTAAGGATGAAATCCTTTAAGGATTAAAATGACGTCTGAATAATGTGACACATCAAACGTCAAATTTCCAGCGATCACATTCTTTATTTATTTAGACAAACGAGCGCTAACTCTGATTCAGAATCACACGTAGAAAAAATACTATTTCCACCACCTGCTGCTGCATGAAACATAAACACTGAGATCACTGCTCTATTTTATTCTGAGAACAGGGCGGATGGTAAATAAACAGAAACAGAAGGCCACTGTTAGGAAAAATTTAAATTCACAGGCTTGGCTTTGATGTGAATTTCTATGTAATTGCAAAAAAAAACAAACCAAAACAAAACAACAACACTCCAACACGTCAAAATAAGAGCGTCACAGGAACTCTGCTCATGTTAATGCCACTTTTCTGTCACGTGACACTACATTATATCTGTTAACTAAAGTCCAATTTACTCAACCATAGTCTTAAGGTTTAATTCCAGTCACAAATATTGAGCTACACCCAATTAAAACTCTTCAGTTGGTGACATTTCCTGAAATTTCAACAATATCGACACTGATGTGACACTTCTGACTCTGCGCCCAATGACCACACAGTCATGCTGCAGGAGAGGAGGAGCGATCATTAATTAAATTAACCTTTTTTCAGCTGGAAAGGTTATATAAGCATCTTATTGGTAATTATGAAGAAAATCTGATTTACAGAAGAAGTAACATCAATACAACCGTGACCTCCGACGTGCTGGGAGGTCACGGTCGTCCTGCTGCTGTTCAAGCTGCGAACACACAACAGGGAAGAGACAGAGGCAGAGGCAGAGTTCACATGGCCTGACGGATATTTTCCAGACTCTTCTCGATGTTGTCAATTACCTCCACTGCAGCTTGTGGGATCCTGGTTCCTGGACCGAAGATGGCGCAAACGCCGCTCTGATATAAAAACTCATAATCCTGCAAACACACAACGATGTGGGGGAGGGGATTATTCCAGCAGCAAACAAGGAGGAAATGAAGCTTTCATTATATTAAACGAGGATGTGCATAGCCCTTGTGTGTTTATGTGTTAATTATGATGGAGATAATTACGCTGGAATTATCCCCAAAAGAAAAGAGATGAGACGTGTAGAGAAATAGTCAGATTGGCAGGAAGAAGATGATGAAGAAATGTGCTCTGCATAAAACTCAGGAGCTCCTACTGAGCCGTAATGATTATTATTCCGACCAGACCAGCTTCTGTTTCCACATGACAGAAATATGACATTTTATATTTCATAAGTGATGATCCTGTGATTCTAAGTTTTCACAACCGTAAAGACGCCATCGTTTGGTGTTTGCTGCAGGTGATGAACAGAGCAGAGCTGTGGGGAATTGATTTCTGTCTCTGTTTATTAAACATTGATCCGCTTCAGTATGTTCTTCTTTCTCCTCCATCAGTGAACATGTAGGAAATAAGTTTCCCAACATGCTCTTCTGCTTCTGAGTTACAGCGTTGAATAATACAGAATATTTCAACATCAAACTGAAGCTTTTGTCATAATAATAGTAATAATTGATAAACACATTTTGTAAGGTCAAAGTGAACTTTTCTAAAGATCATTAAGTAATAAATAAAAATAAGACTGTAAACGACCCTCAGGTCTGAGACTTATGTTTTGTTGAGTTTTTCCTTTTTTGTGATAAGACTTTTAATTTGAAGCACTTCCTGTAAAGGTTTATTTTGTAGTTGCTCGATAACGTAGCCGGTCAGAACAGGAACAAGGTATTGTTTTAGTTTGTTTTATTCATTTAAATTCTTTCATCTATAGTTTGGTTTATTTAGTTAATTTAAGTTAGTTGAATTCGTTGTTTTTGCTGAAAACTTATGGTTTTTCTAGGAGAAACTATTCAAGCTACATGTGTCTTAGAAAAAAATCTGTTTTGGCTTTAAATTAACCGACAAAATCGATTAAATTTGAAACAGAAATTTCCTGATCTGATGTTTGAGGAGGTCGGAGGTCAGAGGTCGGAGGTTACCTGCGGTGGGATGACGCCTCCACAGATGACCAGGATATCCAGCCTGTTGAGTTTCCGTAGCTCCTTGATGAGCTCTGGGACGAGCGTCTTGTGACCGGCGGCGAGCGTACTGACCCCGACGCAGTGAACGTCGGCGTCGACCGCCTGCTGAGCGACCTCGCGCGGTGTCTGTTCAGATAAATAACGCACCAGATACTCAAACTTTAGAACAAAATATTCTTTTTTGCCTCATGACTATTTTCATCTTCAAAAGCTACAAACATTTGCCATTTTCTGCTTCCCAGCGGAAAATAAAACATAAAATGAGATTAAATCTCATCTAACAGTGTTTCCCTTGTTTCGTGTGCACCGTGTCAACACTACACTCACTGTTTTATTATGCACTGAAATTATTTATTTGCTCATTGCCAGAGGCTGAACACCAAGAACACTGAACCTTGTGACCAGCTGCTGAGAAATTATTTCAAAAAAGTGTAACATCCATGTCTGCTGGGTGGATGAGTTCAACACGTACATCCCCATTTATTTTTTAAACAGTTTACTTCACTTAGACTCAGATCAGGGTTTAACACGTTGTATTTCTGCAGCCATGTGATCGCAAACTCTGAAAACGGGGTTCAACATAGCGTTATCATCTCTGATATCAACTCTGTCTTTTTACCTGAAACAACGGTCCGATGTCGACGTCAAAGCCCAGGTCGGCGAACCCGGTGGCGATGACTTTGGCTCCTCTGTCGTGACCGTCCTGACCCATCTTTGCCACGAGCAGTCGGGGGTTTCTGCCCTCGTGCTTCTTAAAATCGGCAACTCTTGATATGGGAAATAAACAAAACTGGAATTACACACAAACACTTCACGTTGCAGAAAAAACAGGTCACGGGTGTGGAGACGTGTCATCTCTGGAAGAACTCAGAAATAAAATGATCAAATCATATTTTAGTTTAGTCGATCTCAGGCTTCTGAACAGTGACAGACTTTGTGATATCGACAAATACTGTATTATATCGTGATGAAACTTGTCTCTATTATGAAGTAAAACTGAGTTGCAACCTCTGAATTACTGCCAACAACATGTTCTGACCTTTTATCACCAAAATAGAGTCACTTTATCTTGGAGCTCAAGTTAAAATTTGTGTAAATTTGCAAGAGGGTCTTCAATCAATCCACTCTTGAATTAAAGTGAAAAACTTCCTCATAGCCTCATAGAGATAAACCGTTCAAAAGAGAAACGTCTGTACCCAAATAAAAGGAATCAATCTGTTTATATCACAGTTCAGATACAGTTTATTTATTTTATTTCCTACCTGTTGTGAGCCAGAGAAATCTCTTCATGTTCCCCGAACTCGCTGCGATACGCTCCGCTCACCATCCTGGTGCTGGCCTTGTGTTCTCCAAACACTTTCTTCATGGCGTCGGTGATTTCACCAACAGAGCATCTGTAAACCAGAACGGACACGGACACACACACACAGACTTCTGGTGAATTTTGGTTATTTTTTAATTAACTTCTAAATCTTTATTTATTTTGTTATTAGAGATTTTTCTGAATCAACTGCAGCTCGTCTGATTAACTGTTATTGTTACTACAGAGCTGCTTTATTAACATGTGTCACATAGAGACAGAAGGATTTTCTCTACGCTCCCATTAAACAGCATTTGTTCACTTGTGACGATATGATGCTCCTCTGTCCACCGAGATGGATTAAATGTCTGGGAGTATCGTTAACAGTGTGGGATGTGGTTGATTATTTTGAGAGTTGTAATGTTAAGTAATCCCAGTCACACTACGACGGAGCCTCACACGCTGGGATCTCTACTCTGAGAAATCACACGCTATGATCAACATGTGGCTTCTTCACACTGAGCTGCACAGTTAGAGCAGAAAAGTATCAATGATGTATGCCTCAGGTTTAAACTGTGTGTGTGTGTGTGTGTTCCTCGCCCCCATGATTTAGTCTGATTGTTTAATGACGTGTCACATGACGGCCTCGGGAATGAAGAAATATGAGCAACATTTAGACTGTACAAAACAAACTTCCAAGAAATATAAAACAATGATCATGTTACCGAACTGAAGGAAACATTCCAACAGTTATATTTATTATCAGAGGAGACGTAGGAGGAGGAGGAGGTTTGACCTTGCTCGAGCCGCCTCCACAGCCAGGGCTAACAGGTTGCCTTCTTTAGTCTGAGCACACTCCTCGATAGCTGCCAGACATTTCTTTGCGGCCTCGGGATCACGGTTTTCTCTCACCTGCGACAAAAGAAGGAAACGTGATGTCAATGGCAGCCGGAGTCTTCGTGTTTCACACATTTTCCTGCTTTATTCAACTGAACTGGACTCAAGGAGATTTTGTCACATTTACAGATTTAACCCTGAAGAGGAAGAGATTTAGTGTCTGAACCACACAAACAAACACATCTTCTGCATCACCAACCTAGTGAAGTGTCACTAACGTCCCATCCTGCATACAGACATGAAAATGTTACGAGGAAATCGTATATTAAGACAACCCTCCACCTGAGACACAACAGACGCAGGTAGACGTGGAACTATCTCATGACGACAGGTAGAAACTCGTTCTCCTGTCAGTTTGCATACAACCATGTTTAATATGTGCCAGCAGGGTCGCTCCACATTATCGCTCTAAGTGTATTTCTTGCATACGAAGACAAAAGGAAACAACAGTTGAGGCCAAAGGCTTCATTTTTAACGGTTCACTTGACTAAACGCTGACTAACGGTGCATTCATGTTCATTTAAACTGAGATGGAACAAAAAAAAAAAAAAAAAACAACCCCTGTGGTGAAATGTCTGACTCAAAAAAAAAAAAAAAAAAAAAGCTTAAAAATCCAAGTTTATTAGCACTTTTGTCTTATTTGTGTCTCACTGAATCAGTCGTACAAAAATTGTAAACACCCTGCTACATAATCCGTAAACAAATGATATTACAAACAACAACAGACAAAGAAATAGAGGAGATAAACAAAACGCAGCATAAATATAAAACCACAGGAACAACAAAAAATAACAAACCTAACCCAGATAACGAACATATACAGAGTCTATCGAGTCTTTTAATAATAAGGAAACAAACTTTAACAGTGAATTAATTCCCAAACAACACTGTGTTGTTGACACACACACACACACACACAAAACAAACATTTATCTTTTCAAATAAGACAGATTTATCTCGAGGGGAACTGACCTTTTTCAGTTTTTCGATCTGTTTCTGACGTACGGCGGTGTTATCTATAGCCAGCACCTCCACGCTCTCCTCTTTCGTCAGTCGGTACTTGTTCACACCGACAATTACTTCAGATCCTGAAAGGAAAAAGAAGAAAGAGCGTGAGTGGTCATTAATCATCAAGAACAAAAAAAAAAAAAAAAAAAAACACAAACCTTTTTACACATGTAACCTGAATCTCAGATAATTTCAGGCGTTTTCTTTTCTAAACTATAATTTGTTTTTAATTCTCCATTGAAACACGGTCAATGAGAAATCAAGACTTGTTATAAGAAGAGGAAAAACTCAGCAGCAGCAGCAGCAGCAGCAGCAGCAGCAGCAGCAGCAGCAGCAGCAGCAGCAGCAGCAGCAGTGATGTGCTGCTGGGGTGAATCAGGAAAGGCAATGAATATCAATGAGACAAGGCATCAAGGGGTGAGATGTTAGTGCGACTGTAAAGATTGCTCTACTTGTCCACATTTCAAACAAAGTTAATTTAAGACACAAACACACACAAAAGAACAACTGAATCAAATCCCCAAGATGACCCTCGGATGCACCCACACACACACACACACACACACACACACACACACACACACCATCCTGAAATAACACAACAAAACACACACACAGTCACTTCAATTCAAGCTGATATAATCTTGCATTTGCAGCTTCTGATCCATTTGTAGCAGCTTTGTGACGTCAGCCTGTGGTTTCTCTAGGGCAGGGGTTCTCAAACGCTTCCACAAAGAGCCGTGTGGCTGCAGGTCTTTGTTCTAACCAGTCAAGATCACACAGTTTGACCAATCAACTGTGTGAAGACTGAGATCAGTTCATTAAATGAGTCCAGTCTGCTGCTGCTGCTGCTGCTTTGTTGGAAAAAAAACCTGCAGCCACACGGCTCTTTGTGAGTTTCAGAACCCCTGCTTCAGGGTCTAACAAGAAACATGGTCGAATTAAATTAATTTACAATTAAAAAACGCTTAAATAAAAAATACTTTGTACTAGTTACACTCATGGGACTAGTAATAGACACTGGAGAAACCTATTCTAGCTGGTAACGTATAATTGCTTGACTCTTCTATAGGAAATTGGTTATAAAGTCACAAAAACATTGAATTTCTGATAAGATCTTCTAATAAAGGTAAAGTTTTTCTATTAGGAGACAAGTTTGGTGAGAAATGTGACCATTTATGGCCAAAATAAAGCTATAAACATCAAAAATTTAACTTCTTTTTTGGACGTATATAAATGCAGAAAGGATCCGGTTTATAAATGATTTAATTTTTATTGTACCTGAGTCGATACGAGCCTGACGACGTGCTGCACATTCCTCGATACGAAGTTTGGGGATACCCTCCGCTACAGCTCGAGCCATCCCTCCCATGTCTTCAATGTCTTTAATGAACTGTGAAATGAGACCACACGTGGTGAGTTACATGTTGTTAACTGTCAATTAAAACCCTGATCGTCACTTCTCCACATGACAAACCTTCATGGCCGTGTTGTAGACGTCGTTAGTGAGAGACTCCATCATGTGTGAGCCTCCCCATGGATCAGCCACTTTAGGGATCCCCGACTCCTCCTGGATGATGATCTGCGTGTTCCTGGCGATGCGAGCGCTCTTCACCGTCGGTAAACCCAGAGCTTCGTCAAACGAGTTGGTGTGAAGAGACTGAGTTCCTCCGAACACGGCCGCCATGGCTTCGATCACGGTTCGGATCACGTTGTTGTACGGATCCTACGAGGAGAATCTGTCAACTATCATCCGTATTAAAGTTTTTTACATGTTCTCATAACGTTTTTTTCCTATATTTACTTGTTCGGTGAGGGACCAGCCTGACGTCTGGCAGTGAGTACGGAGGAGAAGAGACTTTGCGTTTTTGGGCTGGAAGTTTTCTTGAATGAGCGTTGACCATAACCTCCTCGCTGCTCTCAGTTTGGCAATTTCCATGTAGAAATTCATCCCAATACCCCAAAAGAAGGACAACCTGAGAACAGACGCAACATAAACAAACAAGAGAAAAAAACAAGCAGGTTAATTGTGTTAATTGTTAAAACATGGAGCTACAACAATCTTCACAGACAAGTACTAAAGTTGTTCTTTTTTCACTAAATTTCTACTTGATATTGTTAAAGTTTCTCCATCATCCACCTTTAAGATGGAGCCTCCATCAACCCTCAGACATGGTGTTGTTGGTCTAAACTGTCACAGGTCGACTTAGAGTGAAAACACCACATTTACTGAGTCACTCAACATTGAAAATGTAAAGTGTAAAAGTGTCATTAAGTTAGGAAATGTAGTGAAGTAAAAGTACAGATGCTTCCAAACTTCCATAGTGAAGTACAGTAGTGAAGTATTTGTACTTTGTTACTATAAAACATTGATTGTAATTAATAACCTTTGACCTTTTTTTCTCTCTTTAAACCATCATAGATGACTGGGAATATCAGAGCTTTAAATAAAGAAGGAACAAATAAAAAAAATCTTTGTGAATTATTTGTGAAAACTGCAACAAATAGGAAACAACTAAGAATAGGAAAGATTTCTTTTTTTTAAAGAAAGATGGTAACGAAATAGTAATCCCATATGAAGAAGGAGAATCCAAAACAACTCAGTTCATGGTTCATCTTAAAGATTGTAAACAACCTGGTTTATATAACAACTCCTACATCAGAGAAACCAAACAAACACACGGATCGACACAGAAGAGCAACCTCTTCAGGGCAGGACTCAGCTGTCTACGAACATCTGAAGGACACGGACTCACATGGACAAATCGTATACAGAGAAGACAGATGGAGAAAGGAGGATGGAGATCCATCCATCCTCCACACACAACGTCCTCTCATCTCTCATTCGACAACAAGTGTGTCCACTTAACCTCAGGTGATGTTAACAACCATCATTATAATAATAAGCATCTCCTCAGTGACCATTAGCGACTCTAATGGCCACTATAGAGAATTTCTCATGACCATGTCCAACCACAACAAAGCAACTCTCCATCAGAGCTGAAGAAGACTCTTTAAGAAAGAAATTATAACAGTCCATTTGACTTAGCTTCGATAATGTTGGATCTTTCAATTAGTTGTTTACAATATCAGATGTTGAAAAATAAAGAAAAAAATATATTGATCACTATTTCCCAAAGCTTCAAAAGTCAATGACTAGATTTTCTGTTTCAACATCATATAAACCTATAACCTTTCACTTGATTGCACCACTGCTTCCCTAATGAGAGTCTAACACTGTAACGCTAAGAAAACACACAAAAAAAAAAAAAAGAAAATAATTAAATGCCTTTACAGTCACCGCTCCAATCTTTGTGTGAACTGAAGGGTGAGTTTCTGGTGGTAAACGGTTGAAAAGTCCCAACAATCATCTGCAGAGACAGAGATAATGGCTTAAGATGGTAGACCCTCAATTTCATACAACTGAGTGACATCTCTATATTCCCTATTGATTCAGAGGCCGTCTCTAAGGCTCCTCCGGCTCTGAAATCATTATGTTGGTGGAGGGGGAAGGAGGGTCAGCCTGGACTCTGGACCCTCAGGACCGGACCGGCTGCCTTCTTACCTTGACTCTACTATTATCTCTGTGATTAGAAGAAAAAAAAAAAAAACAGCAGCTGAGAGACACGAAAGGAGGTCATCACAAAAGAAAAATGTTAGGACGTGAATCAGAGAAGGGAGAGAAATCTAGTGTTTCAGACGACTGTGTCTTTTTATAAATCAAGATTCATGTTAAAAGAAAAACTGTGCTGCTTCGGAGAATCACGTGTGAAAAGAAACATTATGAGAAACAGAACAATTCACACTTTGCTCGTCGCTGTAAGAAACAACTTGTAAGAGACGTTTCAAATTAATCAGACTCAACATCTGTTAAACATCATGTTACATCATATCTACATAACTTATGCATCTTCTTAATATGTTTGTGCTGCATATGACGGTTGTTATGTATTTGTATAAATTAGTACAGAAAATGTTTTGCAGCTTTTTCGTCTGGATCTGTGTGTCCAATCTGATGGTTTAACAAATAAAGAAGGTATTTACTGTCATTTAAAAGGGATGGGACTCTCATATTTAATTAATATGCATTAGTGAAACATGGATATTAATAAAAATAAAGCAGATGGTGGGTGTTCCTCCACCAACAGCAGATTAGTTACTGATTATTTGCTCCAAGCTGCTGCAGGAGAATCAGATAATTACCTGCAAAAAAGGGAAAACGTGGATGGATTTCAGGTTGCTCTGTATATTTTGTTTGTTGCTATTTGAAGCGGTTTTCCCCTACAGTCATATTCATTAATTACATGTCTCTCATCTTTTGATCAGTATATTTGGAACTAGGCCAACTCTTATCAGACAAAGGTGGTTCATTTTAATTCATCATTAGGCTGGTTGGGTTTTAATCACCTTTAGGAATCTCTGGTATCTCGCCTGCTTGTTATGCGGGAGCACAGTTTTCAATACAAAGCTTTAATCCTAGTTCACACCAGTCGACTTAACCAATGATTTCCAGTCATCATATCTCGTGGACTTGATCTAAGGATCGTTGGTGAATCATCAGTTAATTATCATAATGTGTGAACAGCCTTAATGACTCCATCAGAGGTCGGAACCTCATCAAAATATCTGTCATGTTAGAAAAAACGGTCATTCAAGCTCCACCATGAAAACCAGCGTGTTGCCATGGTGATGTTTACACGCCGGTTTAGCGGTTCAGTCTGTGTCGGAGGCAGTGTCTTCACCGGTGCTCGTCAACAATAAACGGCTGTAAATCACGGTGAGAAGCAGCGGCTACATCCTGTCTAGTTCACGTGACCAGACGTAGAGTTTGGTGACGTCACGGTGTGATCGGGAGTCAATCACTGACAAGTCTTGTAGTGTGAACACTACAGGTCTCAGACCAGTTGTGGAGACTCCAGATCATGGGAACACAAGTCGCCAACAATCACAACAGACACTGAGACTCACAAATCATTTGTGACGTTTGGTAGTGTGAGCTAGTGTGAACTAGCTGCAAACAAACGATTGTCCACACAATGTCACTCTGTCTGACAGCTCTGGAAGGATTGATGTTTGTTGTTACGTATGAAATGTGTGATAACTTTGTGACTGTAATGTGATGTGACAGAAGATTTAAGTTTTTATTTATATTTATATGTTACAGAATACACAATATTGTAAATGTTTTATATGGGCTAATTTATGATTTATTCAGCGATGCATGGTAAAATAAAACCAAAAATGACATTATCGACGTAGCTTTAATCATGATAAATAAATACATAAACATAAATTTCTTAATGTTTTGTACCTTGGGGCGAACTCGTCGATGGTTAAACCTGCCTTCAGACCGGTGCGACAGTACTCGAGGCCATTAGCGATTGTGTATGCCACTTCCAAGATGGCGTCAGCCCCGGCTTCCTGAAGATGGTAACCACTGATGGATATGGAGTTGAACTTGGGCATGTGCTGCAAACAAGATGAAGTCAATAAATCAATAAGATAAAAGTCATATAAGATGAATAAGATGAAAATTCTAACACTTAACAGTTACATACTTTGGAGGTATAAGCAAAGATGTCAGCGATGGCGTGCATCGAAGGTTCTGGAGGGAAAATATACGTGTTGCGAACCATAAACTCCTTTAAAATGTCGTTCTGAATGGTGCCTGTTAGTTTAGCTTTAGGTACGCCCTGCTCCTCTCCAGTCACTATAAACATGGCCAATACAGGAATAACGGCTCCATTCATCGTCATCGACACAGACATCTTCTCCAGAGGGATTCCATCAAAAAGCATCTTCATGTCTTCCACCGTATCTATGGCGACTCCAGCCATGCCAACATCCCCATGGACCCGAGGGTTGTCAGAGTCGTAACCGCGGTGAGTTGGGAGGTCGAAAGCCACAGACAGACCCTGCTGTCCGGCTGAAACGAAAGAGAGTAAGTGAACCAGGTGAATGTGTGAACTTTTTTTCCTTCAAATTCAAGGACTTCAAGAACCTTTAAATTTTATTTTCATATAGTATATAATCGTCTGAGCATCTACAATGATCTACATCTATTTATGTCTGCTTCAAAACACTTTAGGCACTTTGTTTAGTTCTTATTTATTCATATTCACAAGCATAAAAGGTTTTCAAGGACACACATCTCTCTTACACTCTCTGCTTATTATCCCTGATTATTGCTTATTTGAGCATAAAAGAGAGCAGCTTTGTTCCAGATGTCTGAATTGCTGCTCATGTCTATATACTAAATGGCATTTAGGTCTAATTAGAAGGTAATAAACATGAACAAAAAGCTTCTCTATTGAGACTATTCATTGTAGATTTGATTAAATTGTATTTGTAGAAGAGCTCCTGCACTCTACGGCAGACTTAAAGGTTAAAACTATTCATTCAATTTCTGCATAAATAGTGTGAATGAACGTATATAACTGACATTATCACATTAGTTATAATTTCCATCATCTTACATCTGATTTAATAAACACTTTGTGTAACCTCTAGTCTAAGAAGAACAGAAAATCTACCTTTAATATTATCTTTATAGAACTTGTTGCTCTCCTCCACCGTGCTAAAACCAGCGTACTGTCTGATGGTCCACGGTCTGTAGGTGTACATGGTTGGGTAAGGCCCCCTCGTATATGGAAACACTCCTGGCAGTTCATCAGCACCGGCAGCTGAGTCTGCTTTAGTGTACACAGGTTTGATGTTGATTCCCTCCGGCGTTCGCCAGATCAGATCTTCTGGGTTTTTCCCTTTGAGCTGTTTCTTTGCCAGAGTGGCCCATTCAGGATGCAGTTCGACCTGATCCTGATCCCGATGTGGTACGGAGGTGTGGACCAGGCAGCGGTGTACGTGCGATGATGAGACAGAAGCTCTGATCAGACGCCGGGCAGCCAGCGCCGCACACGCCCTCTGAGCAGTCAGCATGGTTTCTGTTGGCTCAGTCAGACACACATGGATCTCCTGTGATAAATACAGAAGAACAAATATGAAGCTTCAAGGGTTAAAAAAGTCAAAGTCTTTGTCATGTGACAGTTTTAACAGTTATGATGATCATTCAACCAGAGTTTCTTACAGTCAGTGTTTGTTTCCTGCTCGCTGACACCCTCTACAGTTTATTTAGATGAATAATAACTTTAAAAGGGCAATGTGACCCCACTATGACCTGTTACAGACATGAAAACTACGTCGTAGTGGAGCTGTCATCGCTAACACAAGATGTAAACACTTAGAGAGCAATGCTAGCTAATGCTAATGATATAAACAAAGATAAATAGATACCTTACTTTGATAGTGGCCGACTAATCAATCACCGTGAACTTGTTTCGTACATGTCTGGAGACGGCTAGCATGTTATATTCACATTTCACAAATAAATGATTGCAAAATAACAGTGAAATTATAAAAAAAAAAATTGGCTAGTTTTTAGCTTTTTTAGGGGTTCGACTAGCTAACCAAACTAATACGAAACATACATTTCCGGACTCTTCTAGCAATAACAAGCCAACTGCGTGACCAAATCAATACTTTAAACTATATCACTTTGTTTTAAGACTGAAAACTGTTAAACAAACAAGTTAGTGTTAGCATAAAGGTAACTACAGTTGTCAGGTTCGCTGCTAACACCTGCTAGCTACCTGCAGTTGACGCTGCAAGTGTTAGCATTAGCATGAGAAGCCAACAGCAATTCCTCGCTAAACACGCGACATTCTGGAACCACGTATGTCTCAAAAGACACTTTTTAAAATCCATAATTTAAGATAAGTTTCTGACCTTGTCGTCTGTTGTGCTGTTTCACGTTGACGAAAGGCGTGTGTCCGTCTGTCCAATGAAGTTTCATAACAGTGGCTGTCAGCCAATCGCATGCTAGACCCGATCTATGACCCCGGAAGTAAAACGTCAAAGCAAAGATGGTTGAAGTTCGTAGAGATAATCAACACCGACTATTGTTTATGTACATTGCACAGCTGTTTATATTTAATTCTACACAGTAAGATTAATGTATATTATTAAATTAGAAATATGGACGTGGATTATTGATCAAAAGTCACATTATTAGCTAGATATATAGATAATTCATTCTTAGTCATGGTCAGTTAGGCTGGTTCGCACTTATTAACCGTTAGAGGGCAGTGTCGCGGCTGTACTGGCTGACGTAGAGTGCGTCTGACCGTCGGCACGATACGTCAGCGCGTCGCCATGTTGGAAGTGGCAGGTATCTCTTGTAAACACAATTAGACTGAATAAAAAGCACAGATGTTAAGAGTGAAATAGTAAAAATACTCTATGACAGTTTTACACATTTATAAATAACTTTTTAATTGCATTCAATAATATTTCATGTTAAGAATGTAAATATGCAATAGGTCACACTACTAATATATCCAATATATATTATTCAGCCCATATTTTTGTTTCATCAGTGCTGCAGTATTTAAGTAAATATACTTACCATCGCTAGATCCCAGCCAAAAAACAACAAACTTGCCAAATCTATTTATGAAACTAGTTTTCTCATTTAACCATCAGTGACTACAAATCTGGTACATTAGCTTAAAATTCTTGCATAGTGCACCTTTAATTTTGCATTAACTTAAAACATAACATAAAAAGAAATTCAGAAGTGTCCTCTTAGAGGTGCTGTTGTATTTGTATGAGCAGATGGTGGCTCAACATTCATTCGTTCATTTAGTTATATAAATGAAGATTATTTGATTTGGATTTAGATTTTTTTTTTTTCCTCACAGTAGTTCCTTAGTAGTAGTATGAACATGTCTCATAATGGGAAAAAAAGAAAGCCCCAAGGAGCACTTGAATGAAGCATCTTTCCAACATATCCACAGTGCCACTCCCAATATGGCGATGCATGTTTTTTTTGTTTTTTTTACCCTCTTCTTCTTTGAGATTTTGCTGTAGTCGACATCCACACTGTAGCACCACTGCCATCATCAGTTTGTATTCGCTCTCTAATTATTTATTTATTCTTATTTTCTCCCAATTTTGTTTTGGATCAAGTGTGTTATATTCTCCCAGAGCCTTTTCCCAGTTTAACTTCAGCCTTTGATTTTTATTACTTAATATTTCCTCCTTTTCTTTTATTACCAATAATTTCCCAGGACACCTGAACGTGATATGCAGACACCTTCATGGATCCAAAATCCCTCATCTAATTATTGTTGAGTTGGCAAATAAGATCCTTCATAAAGCAGATCCTGATTTATTCTGGCTGTGAGGCCAGATACAGAATCAAATCTGTAGAAATTAAAACAACCGTTGTATTTATGAGCATTTAAACTATTTTGTTACTGTTTGTTGTCACAGTTTAAATCTGCAGTAATCCCAGTAACGCAAATATTTTTTGTTTAATACCCAGACAGGTTTAACAGGCTGCACCTTTGTTGCATCAGATCCTTCATTATATAATCGCACATCTTTTGGTTTTCTTTGTCCGAGGCCTAATTTTCTTTTTGTGTCCTCTCCTTATCCCAACATGTCTGGAACATGTTCTTTGTTTTTCTCCACACCCCAACGATTGGTTTACACACACACCTGCTTCCTACTGTACCTTCTTCTTAAAAAAAAAAAAAAAAAATCACACACACAGGATGCAGGGTTCACAACACAGTACATGCCATTTTTATTCAAGAGTTGGTCGATAAACTGTCACAGCAGTAGCAATGGCTCTTACAGAGTTCTGTACAGTATTGGATTGGGTTTGATTGGATTTTGGATAGGGTACACTTGCAGTACATGTTTATGAGGGATATAAAATATACTAAACATAGCAACATCATTCAGAGCATTCAGCAGGACAAACCTTTATCAAAGTGGCAATGCAGACAGTGGTAGTTAATGCCCAGTTAATATACAGAGCAGAAGTATTGTACTTTCAACACATGTACCCTTCCTCTGTTGTTGAAACTGTAAGGCAGTATATGTTTTCGATTGCAATGTAGTACGGCTTTTTCATCAGGTGACTGATTTCCTCGTGGTTCAACAAAATTTACAACTTTAAATGAAATTAAAACAAACAAACAAAAAGCATTTATTTATTTTCTCAACAATCAAACCAAAATGTGTTTGTGATTGTGTGTGTGTGTGTGTAAAAGTCTTACTTTTTTTTTTCTTGCAGTATTTATTATGACATAATGGCAACAAAGCAGCAGTAGATACGTTTCTTTTTTTTTTTCTTTTTTAAATATTGAACTGAAGAAGACTTTAGAAATCAAAGAAGAGCAGGTGGATGTTGGGAGGCAGCACCCTGTGGAAACAGGCTGTGGTGAATGCAACCTCATTAACCCTCAGCCTTCGTTTTAGTTTAATGTTTTTTTTTTTTTCTTTTTAAACCCACCCCCCTCAGGCCATCACTCCAGCTTGAGCAGCTCCACATCGAATATAAGCGTGGCGTTCGGAGGGATGACCCCGGGATGGCCTGTCGCTCCGTAAGCCATGTCTGGTGTGCAGGTGATTTTAGCCCTCTGGCCCAGGCTCATCTGAAAAACACAGGAGGGGAAATCAAACATGAACTGACTTTGTTTGTTAAGACGCTACACGCAGGATTTTTTATCAAAGATTCAAGATTGTGCAAATGTTACTAACAACATTAACAATGGCTCTATTGTTAATTTAAGAAATAAGATTCAACTATCATCTATTGTTCTATTTAAACCTCTGTGTTTTCTGTTTTTACTGTGACAAAAAAAAGCCTATTATCTTTCTCATTAGCACCTGGAGTAAACGTCTAATTTCTAATTTCGGCTCAAGAAAAAAATGCATTTACTGTGAACAAGTGAGCACTGACATTATGAAAAGATGCAGAAGTTTGTAACAACTTCTAATAAACCAAAACAGCTCAAACTCGAAATATATCATGACAAAACCATGACAAGCTCGTTGCTCCAGTTTGACGAGAGGAAATGTGTCACAGACACTACGTTAGATTTAAATCGACATCCTGCTCTACAAGATATCCTGGTTGTCAGCACTGATGCTGATACTCAAAGAGTCAAATCATCAATCTGAGACTTTATTCAAGTCTTCAAATCAAGTGGCTCGATGAAAAAGTCTGAGTGAGACAAAAGCAGTTGTACTTACATCAAGGAACACAATAAATATGATATAATCATTGGCCTTTGTTTGATATGTTATATATTTTTGTTTATTTTCTGTCTGTAGTTAGCACAGTTAGCATGCACAAGCTTATGAGGCTAAATTAATTAATAAACAGACAAAATAAAGAGTCGTGAACAGTCACACTGGAAGCTGAGATGAGAGGAGAACTGGCCTCACAGCATTAACTGTATGCTAATCGTGCTTTCTTCCTTGCTTTCATTGGCTATCACAGCTCTGCTCTGTGACTCTTTTTTATTGTTTTACTTAATCATCATTCAACTTTAACAAAAATACAAACTGCAGCCAAATAGGTGGTGTTATCTCTTAAAACATCACAGATATAAGTGAGTAAACGAACCTTCCAGCTACAGTCACAAGGAGTGAAATAAATGCTGAACCATGTTACGTAACAAGGTGCATTAACTTTGTCATACCTGTGCTACTCCTTCCTCCCAGCCCTTAATGACCTCCATCCGTCCGATCTTGAACTTAAAGGGCTTGTTCCTGTCTCGAGAGGAGTCAAACTTTTTCCCGTTCTGCAGCATACCTGCCAACAATCACAGAGAGAGAACAGAAGCATCGGGTAAATAAACTCATTCTGCTGATGTGATACAAAATAAAAACTAAGAACAAAGTTGTTTTTCCTGTACAACTTTATGCTCTTAAAGACCAGTGGCTCCGTTCTCAGCCATAACTCATTGTCGACATTTATCGCAGTGTGATGCATTATCAATGCACGCCCTTCCTTCAGCTGCTAATGTTTTGGGAAAGACACATTTTAAGATTAAAGGCATAAAGCAGCAGTGGCTCCAGTCTGAGGAATGATTCTGGCGGCAGGGGGTGGTGGTAGGGGTGGGGGAAGTTTCTTATCAGGATCTTGGGTCTGTTTCAATTACCCAAATGAACAAAGGGAATGTGAATCAGGAAGCAATGGCCTGGTTTAGTGGATTATTTTTAAATTTAACTAGGCCATAGCTTGCCTGTATCTAGACCACAGGGAGGAAAGGGTAACAAAGGCAGAGCGACGCAGAGCTGCGCTCCTTCAAGAAACACTGACCGGTAATAACACTGGGGCCATTAAACACCACTAACGGCATGGAAACACTGGCCTGACTTCGTTAGTGGGTTTAACGTGCCCTCCTCCTCCTCTTCCACTTCTCCTGCTTTGACACTTTCCCCCTGAGGGAATCCCAACTACCATCTGAAGCGATGCCCCGTTTCTCCGACAACCTCTGTGAACTTTTATGACCCTTTTTGACGACCGAGACTACAACTATACAACCATGCAGACTTTTAAACTGTTTGTAGAAAGAAATAAACACATGGTACTAATAAATAAAAGACAATTTACATGGATGTAGACATTTGTGCCGTGCTAGATTATGGTGCAGTTCAAATATTTATTTAACGTGAATCAATTGCACATTTCCAAACTTCATTCTACTGTTACTGTTTTGCAAACTCCAGAGCAAATTCCTTGTATGTGAAAACCCACTTGATGCATCTGATCTGATTCTGATTCAGCTCAAATACGTCTCCTTTCATTTCCCAGGTTTTCCCGCTACACTCCTTTGATTTATTGTTCTCTGTAGTGATTTAACAAGCGTGAATACTTGGCATTTAAAGTCGTGCGTTAACTGAAGTTTAAGTAATGATGTCTGGCTCATCAAGTCATATGAGTGTGTCGGTACTGTACTCCTTCTCTCCTTTCATTCCTCCTAAACTTAGTAGGTTCATCATTTCCAAGAATCACATCAAGCCCAGATATCAGTGGGTTGGGTTGAGTCCAACGAAACGGAGTCATCAAGTACACGAACCGAGGCGAACACCACCTGCCACGGGGCAAGACGGGTGGCTAGGGTAAAGGCTAGGGGAAAAGAAAAAAAAAAAAAAAAAACTTCTTCTTGCATCAACTGTGGTAAAAGAAGTGTGTTCAGTTCCTGGCAGCAGATCCTGCATCTTGCAAGGAAACACCAATTGGCAATGTTCGCAAGTGGGAAGCCAGTGGGGGGGGATCATATCCTCGGCATTGCACTAATGAGTCCTAGCAGTTGGTTGGTGTCTGCTGAGATGCTGCTGACGTCGGGGAGATATCCTACACCTACACACTGTACGTGCTGATGGTGAAGACGTCTCGCTGTTACATAAAATAGAGCAGCTAGCTAACAACTCAGGAGTGTTTTGGATGGTGGTAATGTTGGGGTTAGGGGGAGGGCGGGTTTAGTAGTGGGGATCAGCAGGAGGAATTAACACCAACCCCAACATGGTGGTACAAACTGGCAAATGGCCAAAACCAAAAAAACAATTGGGGGAAAACTCCATCGGCCCCTTGTTTCCTGTAAAGATATATGGACTCTAGGATAAGTGAACAGTATATATGTTTCTTTATCTGACAGAGAGGAAACAACATCCAGGCCTGACTTGTATCACTGCCCTGTTATCACTCTTTGCACGGGTGGAGTCTCTGCAAAAGTAAAGCAGGACTCTTCCCCTCCTGAGGCAGACTCCCAGACTCTTTCTCTCCCCCTCTCCCTTTCTCCTCATGAGAGGCTTTCACTTAGCAGCTCTCTGGCTAGATTTGCAAAAAGCTGTGGCGCACAGGGGTGGGGTTATTTTTACTCAGCTTACTGTATCCTGTCTCACCCCCACCCCCCTGATGTCTAGGACGACTGCCAGCACAACACAACCCCCCCAACCCCACAATCCCCACTCAGCCCAAGTGTGGATGAAATGAGATGCGTGTAAAGCTATCTGTCTACGACAAACTTATATGAGCTGCCGTGTTTCACAGCTGCGGGCAAACACGTCTCAATGGAAAGAATAAAAATCTTGCCCATGCTTCATTAATACATCAAGCACGACAAACTGGAAGTAGGTGCAATGTGTAATCGAGGTTGTTTCATTGCCAGAGCATGGACAGCATGAAAATGATCCTCGACGGTGGTTTAAAAGCTCCTAAAACAGTCTCATTACACATGTAAAGCAAAGTCAGGTCAAGTCTTTACAAGACACAGTGTGTCCTGGTTCTTTAGTGCGCTTGTAGTTTGCAAGAGTTTTTCTGGATGATTATTCATGCACTATAAAGTTATTGTCAGAGTCTGGCTCATATTTCTGTCCCAGCTTTTTCTGTAGGGCAGTGAAAGAAGACGTCCTGTCTGCTCCCTGAATCAGAAACGAGCTCTGAAAAACCTGTCAAGCACAAAGATGACTCAATACTCTCAGAGAAGGCATTCACCCATAATTAACTGAGGTCTGTAATAAATTTACAACCATAATAGATGTGTGTCTGTGCTGAGCAAGACACAGAGGTCTACATGCACTGCTGCTAGAAAAAAACAGGACACCTGGGCGCTATAATTCACCATAAACTCAAGATGATTTATCTTTTTTGGGTCCTAATTTAGAAGTTGCTTTCTTTAACTCCCTCCAACTTTCGAGACCGAACATTATTTTCTTCCTGCAGCGTTCAGTCACAACATTCACCCTTTTTTAGAAAGGAGAGTTGAACATCTCCTGACACACAAGCCGATGTTTCAGTCTATTTCTGTGTCATACACCGTCCGCAGCCTTTAGGGCTCGACTTGTGCACGTTTTGTGGTTGAAGTCTGGAGCTCAAACATGGTAAGGAATGACGTCCACATTTAGGCATGACATCATATCCAGCGAACATGTCGCTCCTATAGCGGCGGTGCTTCTGGTTTCACACACACACAGACTGTTTATCGTCACGACTTAGTTGCACACTTTGATCAATCGATCAATGAGGAAAACCCACGAGTTTCTGCTGTAGTTTCTTCATACTGACGGATAAATTTAGCTCCTTAAGTGAAAGCTGCACACAGACGCTGAGAAATGAGCTTGTGACTGCAGGACTCCTGACTCAGCCTGGCTCACTAACAAGGAATCCCTACCAGCTCCTCAAATCTGCCCTGATTAGCTTTTCAAGCTTTTGGCCAGTCATTTATACTTGTATCTGACTGCAGCAGGCAGCTAATGTATATGTGTGTGTGTGTGTGTGTGTGTGTGGAAGCAAAGCAAGGCCAGTGAAAGATAATCCAAGAGTAAAATAGATAACACATCTCTGGCCAAATTGAGCTACGCCGGCCTGCTTGTCTGCAGTGTTGCTGCTGCTGCCAGCAAGAACGACAAACAACGAGAAGCAAACAGCTTTTCTTTTTCTTTCTTTTTTGTCGTTGCTCTAAATCATCTCGTTCTGCTTCTTTCATGAAACCCAGACAACTTTCCTTTACCTGCCTGGTGGCCGATGACCACTCGGCTAATTCGGGCGACCGCATAACCTCTCGTCGGAGAGTCAGAGCAGGGTCACGCACATATCTGTGCGTCTATGTGCTCTGGCATGTGTGTGTCTGCATGTTTAAAATCCCAGAGGTGAAAGTGAGGATCAAAAAGGAATGGCAGCGGCCGAGCGGGGAGAGAGTCTCCGTGACACCGAGGTTTGCTTAAATGTTAAACCGAGCGCTCTCAAATCCCAGTTAGGGATTGGGAAATCACGCTCTCCTTACCCCCTTACTGTTTATCTTTTGCTATCTAGAAAACTAATACCAGTGCAGGGTGCAGCAGTGGTGGTGGTGGTGTAGAGCGGGGTGCGGACAGTGGAGCCAGCTGGATGGCGTTTATCCCAAATCTACAGCTAACGTCTATTACCAGCGAGATCCCTTTATAAGATCTTGAACTAATCTTGTCTTTATGCTTTTAAATAAAACAAATGTGGGTTAGTCTCTGCCTTCACTACAGCGCACTGACCTGACAAGTTAATTGACTTTAGGTAGTTTAACTTTAATATCAATTCCTGGAGCGACTAATCCACATTAACTCACTAAACCGATTCAATTCAAATCAAGAAAAATCAAAATACAAAATGATCTCCCTGACAGTCTGACTTGTTTACGTGCTCAGTAGAGAGTCGCATATTGTAGCACAAATATTAGTTATTATCAAACAAATCCTGAGCTAATCTCCTGGCTGGTGTTACACACTAAGCTCATATTTTCACATGGCACACAGCTGCACCCTTAAATACCAGTACGTCTACCCGCAGCTAATGCATTTCTACCCCGCTGCTACAAAAACATATCTGCAGCTCTTTTCTTGTTAGCGCTTAATGCTGCCAAAATACTAGGAAAGTATGAGTAAGTCCCTGTCAGTCAGAAAGGAAACAAGAGCACAAGCTGATGGTTGGTTCTGTCTAATTTCAAAACACAAAGTTCACTATAAACAATCACTGAGGTCATTTCCAAGTTGAGGAGTTGACAGGTCTTGTTGTCAACAGACAGGAGCCAGTTTTGTTCCATTCATGTGACAAAGTACAAAAAAAAAAAAAAAAGACAGCAGCCCATGATGTAATTAAAACAGGAAATAATAGCAGAAAAAACAACTAACAGTGAATTCAAAACATGTTGAACCTTTCAGTGAGTCTGAAATGCAGGTGCAGGAAAACAGAGATTCATTATTTCTTCCTCTTATTATTATTATTTTAATATAATTCATTACTGCATCGATCAGACCAGGAGGAGGAAAATCCGGTTAACTCTTTTCTACCCGTCCCCCCTTTTTAAAAATAAAAGTTAAACAACAAAACGTTTGTTTTCCATTATGAAACTGCCACCAAGAAATCATCATATTCTCTGACAGATCAAGGAATTCATATGAACCCGTCCAAGAGAGAAGAGAGGAAATCCCCGCCATCGCCATCGAACTGGCATGCAGACACACGAGCGCACAACAATATGACGCCACTTATGTGGCTTAATCAAACCTGTTCACCACGGAGATAATGTCAGGGAGCCTGCAATAACTTTTTTTTACAACCGTGTAATAACCCTGTGATGCACACAAACAGACTGACGACATGTGAACTTGGTTTTGTTTACTTTCTGTCTGACCCAGTTGTCTGGTCTGCCAACCCCGGGGCACAGAAATACTCAAGTTTATCTCCCTTGTTGTAGTTTTTTTTTTTTTTTCTTTCTTTTATATATTTTAGACATGTGTTATGCTACAAACACTCAATACAGAGCATGTAGTGTTTGTGCATAACAATAATAGCAATAATAATAAAATGTTGCATGTGACTAAAATTAAAAACGTCCCAGTGTCTGTCTGAGTGACTGCCACGCCTCAAAACCGGGCGATCTGACAAACAGGAGACAAACAGGAAAAAGAAAGCATGCGTGTCTGAGCGTCAGCGTGTTTATGTGAGTGTATGTGTGTGTTGCAAGTTGTAACAGTCTCTAAAAGTGACACTAAAACCATAAGACATCAAGATTCACCTTAAGAAATCAAAGGCAAACCATATATACATATATATATATATATATATATATATATATATATATATACACACACACACATGTTTTTTTTTCTTTTTTCTGGGGGGTGGTGGGTGTGGTGGCAGCAGCTCCATGTCAGATGTTTGAAACTGTAAACGACACACAGGTGCATACATGTCTGACACCGTGAGAGCCGCGACTCTAAAGTCTCGTGTTGTGTTGCAGATATTTACCCCCCAGAATAAAAAATGTAAAAAGAAAGAAAATACACACACACACTCACACACATACACACAGCGAGGGACAAATTTCCTCCTGTCAACAAGGAGACAGGAAAGACGTCTGGTTGCACGGTTGCCAAAAGAAAATAAGAGTCGGAGTCAGTTACCTATGTAATGAACAACACATGTCTGGCCCTTCTTTGGAAATGTTCTTCCTGTTTGGAGACAGAAAAGGAAAAAAAAGGGGGAAAAAAATGTTACTGTTTGTTTGAGGCTGTCAGACTAATCTTGTGCATTAACAATGACTGAGGTTAAGTCTGGTAAGGTGCCATACCCACCTCACGCCTGCAGACAAACTGTAGACTAACTCACATATGCGTCAGTTATTCTCATCCCTCTTTCTCTCCATATATATATATATATATATATATATATATATATATATATATATATATAAAACTAAAAACCATGAGCTTTATTTTTCCAGGGGTAAACCATAGATATCAAATGCCTTTAATTACGTTATTAGTGCATTTCTGTGCACACGAGAGAGAAAGAGAGAGAGAAATAAGCCCCTGAGGAGACATGTAAGTCTACTTGATCTTACCTTTTCTCTGCCAAATAATAACCATATACGCAACCCCCCCACCCCCCCACACTAGTACCAATTTAAACTAGACTTGCACATTAAGCTATGTAATTTAACAGACAGTTAAGTGTGGAGTTTTCTAGAAATGTCATGCAGGCGCAAGTGATGCGGACTAATACAGTAAAAAAATAGGCTTTATAGATCATTATTTATAAGCCGAATATTGCTGTAAATAGAGAGCTATCAAATGGGGGCATTACTTTACCTTCTGCATGAGTAAATTTGATATTATCTATAAATTATTCTTAAATGCAGCGAAATTTAAACGACATTCCGGAGGAGGCTGGTATCGAACCCTCTCTCTCTTCAACAACCATCACCACCCCCGCATTAAAGCGGATAAAAACAACTTACCATCACCGGGAGATATTGTCTCGACTTCCACGCCCATTGTTGTGCTATTTTTACTTAAAAAAAAAAAAGATCAGCTCTAACACATACAGTTATTTTTTTAAAAAGCCCTTTCGACAACCAGTGTTACCCGTTTTGCGGCTACAAGTCGGGTTATATCGGTGGAAACCATGCATTCACCGACCACTACCGGCCCGTAGCTGCAGCAGCCAACCGAGACACCGCCAAGATATTTTCTACTTTGAAACGCCAGACGACGTCGAGATCGTCGACACCGTGACGTACGCTGTCTTCAACCCGGTTCGAATACGTGCGCGAGACGGACGGTTACCGTGGTTTCAAGCTAACAAATTAGCCGTTAAAATAAATAAATAAATTTAATTCTATATTTTAATCGCCCATAATATGTACATATCTACATGTTAAAAACACCCTCCTTAAATATCCGACATTTAATATTAACCATGTAACCATTAGCGACCTCACGTGGACAAATATTTTTTTAAAACAGATCTAAAACATAAATACATATCCCACAATGCACCGCGACTGTCAGTTAGTTTTGCTTCCGGGTTATACAAAAAAAGGGAGCGTAGAAGCACATTTTTGCCGGTAAAACGTGAGTTTATGGATTGGAAACTCACTTTAACTGACTCTGACGATTCTACACGAGATGCTTGAGATTTTTTTAAAGGTATGCAAAGTGTTGAAATACAAGTTTGTGTGGAGTTTTGTGTTAGCATTAGCAGTTAACTCGCTACACGTAAAGGCTAACTGATGCATGTAAACATGTGTTGTTCTTGTTGTTTTTTAATGTGTGGGGAAAGTTAGGAGTTTATATGTCAGCATAATTTAACCTCAGTAAGGTTATATTCTATTATTTTCTATAACTATCATATTCTGATTTATATAAAAATATATAAACATATTCAACCCAGGTGCACCACAATTAAAAGTATGTCTTTATCTTATTGACATCTCATTTAATTAGTGAAAGTAATCTAATTTTGGTAATTAGGGTGACCCAATTTCTCTTAAGTGATCATCAGATTTAAAATGTGTGATGGGACACACCTACTCAATATATAGTATCCTTAATGCCCTGCGGACCTAAGAGAACCTGTGTGTTGTTAAGGTCATTCGGGCATAAGCAGCTATAAATGTTCGTCACAACTGCCTCAGCTCAGGCAGAAAGGATTAAGGCACGTACTTGGAAGGAGACACGCGAGAGGCTTTTGCTATTCTTAATCTGCATAGGTAGCAATAGCTACTCTTGTGGAGAACCCGTTCAGACCAGGTGCATGTCTCTGTCATCAATGTTGAATATATAACTTAGTTACATAGATATATATTTTCTTCTTTTTCTTTTTTGAACAAGCCTCTTCATACCTGCCAGGATGGATCTTGGTAAAGCAAAGCTGCTTAGGACAGGTCTCAACACCCTGCACCAAGCCATCCACCCTGTGCACGGGATAGCGTGGACGGACGGCAAGCAGGTCTGCCTGACGACGCTCTACTTCATCAACGGTGAGGTGAAATTTGGGGACACTAACGTTATAGGTCAGTTTGAGCACGTCTTCGGGCTCTTCTGGGGCCCGCTGTGCTGCTCCGACTCCCCCGCTTTGTTGGCCGTTCAACACAAGAAACATGTCACCGTGTGGCAGCTGCAGCTCAGCGCTCTGGAGCAGAACAAGCTGCTGTGCACTCAGACCTGCGAGATGAGCGAACCGTTTCCTTTGCTCTCCCAAGGCTGCGTGTGGCATCCTAAACTGGATATTTTAGCTGTTTTGACCAAGAGGGACACTTCTGTGTTGTTCTCTGTCAGGGTGGACAACAGGAGAATCAAAGCAGACATCAAAGGTAGCGGACTCATCCACTGTGCATGTTGGACTAAAGACGGTACACGTCTTGTTGTGGCTATAGGCAGCGCTTTACACTCTTACATCTGGAATGACATCCAGAAGAGTCTGGTTGCCTGCTCCTTCTGCCCTATCTTCGATGTGGGAGGCTACATCTGTGCAATCGAGACCACAGGGGAGGCACAAGTAGCAGTGGCAACGGAGCTACCGCTGGATAAAATCTGTGGATTAAACGCAGGCATGGCCTTTGACATGCCGTCAGAGCCAGCAACCCACACCGGCCCAGGCTCACCTGTGGCCGTGTCAGATGACGACAGCCTTACAGAGTCAAGAAGGAGATCTTCTTTGATTGAATTAGACAGGTCCTATGTTCCCAGCTCAGGACCTCTGGATCTCACCCACCTCCTGGCGAAGCACCGTCGCTCTGACCCCAGCCCCCTCATCCACCTGCGGCGCAGAGACACTTTGACCGGCTCCGGTCAGGACTCCTCACACCTCATCCTGGTCACATATGAGCGAAAAGTGACCACAACCCGTAAAGTCAGCATCCCTGGGATTCTGGTCCCAGACATTGTCGCTTTTGACCCACGTGGCTCCACAGTTGCGGTGGCGTCTAACACCTGCAACATGGTGCTTGTGTACTGCATCACTGCGTCTGCGATGCCGAACATTCAACAGATTTCTGTGCAGGCGAACGAGAGGCCTAAAGGAGTTTGTTTCCTCAGCGACAAGATGCTGCTGATGATGGTGGGAAGGCAGAAATCCAACGACCCCACTTTCCTCCCATCCTCTAACACTGATAAATATATTCTCCGTCTAATAGCCAAAGAGTTGATCTACAATTCAGAAACTCCCATCACACCACCCCCATCTGCTCATGAGTCTACTTCTAATTTCTGCGCAAGGATTAGGAGACACTCTGAGAACCTATCAAAGGATGACAGGGACCGCCCGGGGATAAAGGACTTGGTGTTGCCCGGTGGGGGAGTAGTGCGTTCACCAGGTAACAGGCGGAGGCTGGTGGAGGAGGTGAGGAGCGGAGATCTCAGTCCTGTCACCAGCTCTGTGGACTTCGCTGACCGAGCATCAGACCGAGCCACTTCCAGCGCCTCCTCGATCACGGTAGAGAACTTCGACATGGACCACGTCAACCGCATCAGCAGCTTGGCAGTGGCCCCTCAGGTCAGCAGAGACTCCAGTCGCGCCGGTTCTCCTCGCTTCGAGCCTTCAGATAAACTTCACACCGACCCGACGCTGCCGATGCCCGAAAAGCCACCGGCTCCCTCCAGGGACCGGGCGCTGGAGCAACTCGTCCACAACATGGAGCGGCTTTTTAATCGATTTGCAGACGTGCAACAGTGCCTGACAGAAATCAGAGATTACACCCACAACGGCAAGAAGATGTCCCAGAGTGTTTACCCCAACGCCTCTGAACCTCCTTATGTCAATGTCACATGTCAGGTAGAGTTTTACTCTTTAAAAAGCATTGATATACTGATTTAAAAGCATCTATCTCACTTTGGCAACTGTATCTTGTTCTTTACTTTGTTTAAATGCAGAAGCAGTTGTCAGAGAACGTGTTCATTGACGAGCGGAGGCCAGTGTTGCTGTGTGATGGGAAACTGTGTCTCCGCGCTCTGCAGGACCTCTTCAACCTAACGATAGTGGAGATGATGTATGGTACGTCCAGATCTTTTAGCCTCCTTTATGTTATGAGGCTGTTTAAACCCTAGAAAAGTTTAAACAGCGTCTAAGCTGCCTTCTTGTCAGATTAACCCTGTTATGACACACAGAGTGAGGGGTTAATGAATTAAAACCACTTCGAGGAAACTCTAGGTGGGTTTTTCACCTGTGAGTATTTTCAGCAGCTTGTTGACTCGCTGCTCTGGTTTCCCTGGAACTCAGTCATATAGATTATCTCTTGGATTCTCCATCTTTCTCCATCATCCATCAGGTTTCTCCTGCAGAATTAATTTTAATTGATAAAGACTTAATTTAATTGTTTAATTGCACAGTCTTGGACGACACATTCATCATTGTTCTTTTTCGTAGATGTGTAAGCTATAATTGGAAGTGATTACAAGCCTAGATCAGATTACGAGGTTTTAAACAAAAGCAGCTTATTGTCGTTTAACGTGCATAGTGTTTTGTTGCTCTTGTAGCAAAGACTGACTCCCAAACTTAGACGCAGCAGCAGCAGCAGCAGTGAGTTACAACCAACACGAACCACATTTCGCAGTGGTTTGGCTGTATTTTTGATAAGAAAACAGAACTCAGATGTACAGAAAACCCCTGCGACCACATTGTCTTTTGTTCTTTTTCCAGGTCCGTTGTGGGTTGTACTCGTGGCAGACGCAGACGGCTTTGTTCCTTTGACATTCAAGCCCAAAGAGGAGCTCACGGTGCGGAATGGGAAGCGGAAATTAAATCTGCGGACTCCTTCGAGTCCAGACACCTCGTGTCCCTCCAGTCCGGCCCCCGGCCAAACCTCCAACACAACCACAGAAGCCTCAATGTAGCTCACACTTCAATTTATGCAATTACACAGTCATATCCCCATTGTTTAAAAACAAAAACAAACAAACCAACATTTGACTGGATCGAAGTTCACAGACGAGCAGACAAGAGCAAAAACAGCTTTGTTTATATGTTAAAAATGTTATTTTTCTACGTAAAAAAGAACGATTTGAGAAGGGCTACCTCTTCAGATGTGATGTTTACATGTTGCTGCTTTGAAAACAAAAAGAAATTTAACCAGTGAGCCATTTATTTTGTTGTTGTTGATGTTTAATATTTTCCTGAAGCTATTAACACTCCGCTTCTAAACAGCTTTGACTATGTTATAGACATATTTATTTATATTATTTTAATGTGACCGTCGTCCAGATGACATGAGAACTGACACAGACTGATGTTTTGTTTTGTGTTTGTTGTTACTGGAATATTACATTACATTAAATCTATTATAATTATCAAAATATTTCTAAATTAGAGCTTATATGCTGAATAGTCCTAATAAATTGTTACAACTCACTTAACTCACCTAATTCATCTCTAAGGCTTTAATTTCTGCAACATTTATATTATAATGAAGCTCAGTAACTCACATGGCCACTAGAGGGGGCAATACTACTCCAGGGTTGTACAGTTTTGTCTTTGTAGTCTTTTCTTTTAAATATTAAAATTGCATAAATACTGTGGTGTGTCGCTTATTTTACTTTGCTGCCAACTTTAAAAAAGTAAAACAAAAACACAGCACACACATTTATTGTCTATCAATCAAACTCTACAACATTTATTCATTTCATATCTTCAACCCTTTGTAATTACATATCATAAATAAATAACAGTGTTGTAGAGCTAAACACAGCAAAATAATACTAATATACATTCATTTATATAAATTAGGTAATTTATTTTATATATATATATATATATATCCAAGTTGACTATACAGTAATTGTGGAAAATAAAAACAAAGAATGTTCACATTAAAACAATTTATAGCTATTCATCAGTGTAATATACACTAAGAAATAAACTTCCAGCTTTGTCACTGGAATACGTGGCTTTTTTTTTGTTTGTTTGTTTTTAATTCACTGCATTTAAGATCCGATTCACACGTGGTCCGGATCCTCCATGGCTCTGGAGCTGATGCTTTGTTTCCTGTCGGGGAGACAAAAATGTCAGTAATGGTTGTTTACAATATGACTCAAAGATCAAAGGGTCACTCGTTCAAAATAAATCCTACAAGTGACATCGTTCTTTTTAGATCTTTACTGCCTCATCAAAGCTCCATTGTTAAAACTTTTATTTTTAACTGAGAAGTGTTTAAAGTGATGGTCTGGAGCCTATTTTACCAGAAATGTGAGTCAAACTCCCCCTCAAGAGATATTTTACGTTGGTTGAAGTAATATCCAGTTTGACCGTGTTTTGTTTTCACAACCAAATAGTTAACAATGAAAGTAAATGGGGCAGTCAGCCAAACGTATCTAAACTGTCATTTTTTAACCACTAATAAAGCTCAAAATATCACTTCACTTCAGCAGTAGCATGAATAGGGTCCCTACATAAACTGAAGTACTGATAACTTAGTAAGTGAACCCAGAGTTTAATAAAAACACTGTTTTACAAGACTTACCCAACGTCTGGTTTTATAACAACTGGTGATGAAGGTTGTTCCATATCAGCAGATTCAACATTTTTCTGAATAGGTCAATGTGTCCGTGAAGAGCGAGGAAAATGATGAATCTGCTGATCTGGAACATCTTTCATCACCAGTTATCACTACTTCAACCAAATAGTTGTTTTCACATCTCTTTGGTTGTGAAAACAAAAGATGGTCAAACTCGATATCACTTCAACCAATGTAAAATATCTTGTCACTTTAAGTTAATGTGTAAAATCGACAGATTGATTCTTTAAAACTTCAGCCTTCTTCCTTCAGGTGTAAATCTATGATTTGTCCTCACCGTAGCTCCTCCAGGCAGACTTTATTCCTGAGCCGAACGTCTTCGCTAATGGGATAGAGGACGAGGATCATTAACCCTGTAACAATGAAGGCCACGGGAGCAGCGCCGATGAGCAGCTTTAGGGTGTAGACCACCGGAGGGGGCTGCTTGCAGGCGCCAGTGTCGTATCCTGCAAACCTACAAACACAAAGAAACTCCATTTAAACAAACGATACGAGAAATCGACGTCTACATTGATGCTGCGACGCTCGAAAACTCGACACCACCTCCATGTGATGAATTATGCATCGGCTCTGGGCCTTAATGCGTTTTTACGAGGTATCACGACACGCTAAGTGCAGACGCAGAACACGCTGCCGTGTGTAAACAACCGGTGCACATGTGATGATAGTGATAGTGATGAAGACTCACCACAGACACAGCGTGGACACTCCCAGTGAGATACCAGCTGCAAACTTGGTGAAGAAGACGTAGAATGAGTAGAAGATGGCTTCATGGCCTTTAGAGAGAGGGTTGGCCAGTCTGAAGTCGTCCACCACGTCTGGCAACATAGACCTGGATTTAACACACACACACACACACACAGAATTGAATGAATTTGTCCCTTTGCTTTTGTGTTTGACTTTATGAACATGTGTTTTTTATGTCTTAAAATACTCGTCACGCTAACACTTAAACTTTAATCATCTCACACCGTGTTGTAAAGTAATGAAGTACTAATACTTTACCACCATGCGTCAGTATGTTTTGGGAGTAACTGGACTGTACTTTAGTTTTACTTTGCTACATTTTCTAACTTCATCACAAAAATCAGATGAAAGTGAATGTGGTGTCTAGACCATCAACACCATGTTTGAGGGTTGATGGAGAAACTTCATCAATATCAATATCAAACACAAATTTACATTTAGTGAAAAAAGAACAACTTTAGTTCTTTAGTTCAGACTCATTCATTGTCTATGAAGATTGTTGTAGCTCCATGTTTTAAAGTGCTGGATAAACTTCATAATATTCTTCTGGTTTTATTAACATATACTTGTACTTTTACTTTCTTTACTTAAATACATTTTATTATAGATTACTGTCATACTTGGTCGAGTATCTGTACTTCTACTCTAGTGTTTGTACTTCTACTCTAGTGTTTGTACTTCTACTCTAGTGTTTGTACTTCTACTCTAGTGTTTGTACTTCTACTCTAGTGTTTGTACTTCTACTCTACTGTGACTTTCTGTTTCTTTATTCAACACTGATCTTACACAACTGTTCACAATGTTTGCAGCTGATGATGTGAGGTCCTACTTATAGCTGCTCTGATAAATAGTTGAGCCAAAATTACAGAGCTAATAACACGATTAGATGATGAGCAGCGGGCGATACCACAGGCTGGATAAACAATCAACCTCTTCCAAACTAAACATGTCCCCGATGGGAGGCCCTCTGTAATTTAGGGTTTTTTGAAAAAGCGGAGCAGGAGATGAGGAGATGAGTGAAGACTGCAGACGTCCATAGAAACGACAGGAAAACAAACGCAGACAAGACGACTGTTTTACCTTTTGGCATTGTATTAGTAGCATGATGATTATGATGATATGGGAGGATTTAGGGTATAATTCATAAAAAATGACATCACATCCCAGACCGTGGCACGAGCAGGGTGAACGGACAGAGGCTCCTCCGGGCACCGACTCACCACTAACAACATGTTGGTTCGCTATTGTGGTTTGAATAATGACGATCTGCATCAAATCAAAGACGAACTGACTCGAGCAGCTCGACCCACAGCAGAGACGAACATATAGCAGGACTGTATTTACACAAACAATGTCAGAGGTTTTAGTGGATTTGAATATCTTTAAGCTATAAATGGAAATGACGTGAACCACAAACATGGATTTCTTTTAATCCTCTGTCAACGCTGCGGGGGTTCTCGTTCTCTTAATCTAAACAGGGCAGATTTCAGGGAGACGCCCTGAACGTCCATTACGAGGTCGACACAGATGGACTCAAAGTCACAGTTAAGACCCGTCGAGTTTTCATTCTGCCTTGTTTGTTTTTGAAGAAGCTCTTGATTCAACTTATCTCTCCAAACATATGTTTCTGCATCGAAAGGATGCCAGCTTAGCTCGAGTTCTCAAACCGCATTGGTGAGCGATTTGGCTGAATATTGATCCACGTGAGAGCACAAGCTGTGTGTGTGTGTGTGTGTGTGTGTGTGTGTGTGTATATGTAAGCGTCGTAGTCGTACCATGGCAGCAGAAGCGAGGCAGCCACGCTGAGTCCAGAGGAGACAGCTACGACGTAGGCCACCACCACGTTAGGGATGAACACCAGCATCAAGGTGAAGGGCATGATCCACTACACAGAAGATAAAAATGCATTGTTTATGTTTATTTTTCTGCAATTTAATGCAAAAAATCCAAACTAACTTGGATGAAACTTGGCGAATAGATTGGGACACGTGTCTGAGATTATTTGTCCTTCAGGGACATAAACGCTCTACTGAGTTTGTTTCTGTGATTAAAAACAAGAATTTCATGCTTCCATGTTTGTCCACAAGATGGCACAAACACCAAAAGCTAATAAAAAGTTTTTTTTTTTTTTTTTTTTTTTTTTTTTATGAGCCACTTGGGTGAACCAAAATAAAAAACAGTCAACTCACTGTGATGCCACAAAAAGCTGCCGTCTTTTTCCCAAACCTCTGCAGAAACCATTGCCACAGTGGGATGCTTATCACTGCAGAAACCTGGGTAAACACACACGCACAAAAAGATTATGGGTGAGTTGTTTTTGAATATGATTCAGTCTCGTCTGAAATAATAATAAAAAAAAAAAAGGGATCTAGCGACTAGACGAAAACATCTCATAAATCATCAGTATATCTTTGTTACACATCTTCGGGTGCTCGTGAGGTGAATCGGTGCTAAAAGCTGCACTCACCAGGATCGTCAGCACTATATTCTGGAAGTGATCCCTCAGGTCGGCGGCGTAAGTGCAGAAGAGGACAAAGTTGCTCTGAACCAGCTGCAGAGATCAGAGATCAAACATTGAGATATTCAGTCTTGTCTTGTCTACTCAGCAGTGTCGCTGGGCACTCAGCCTGCTGCGCCCAGCGCCAGATGAAGTGACTGGAGAAGCTGCTGACGGTGTTTTCACAGTGATTTATTCCCACTTCTCCTGTGGAGCTCATACAGACGACAACTGACACCTCGTCTGAGATGCGAGGAGCAAAAATATACAGAAATAGATCTGATTGCATAAAAGGTTGGAAAGTCTGCAATAATGTTCAAAAGTTTTAAATAAACTCAAGCTGTTAAATTTGTAACATGCAGCCTGCGAGTGACAGTCAAACATAAAGAAGATGTCAGGAGGAAGGGGGGGATGGGATCACTCTCCAGAGTCTCTGAGATTTAAAACAAGCTTTAAACCATGAGCTTTCAGTAAGTGCTCTTCTTCATTGATCAAATCAACATTGAGCGCCAGCATTTCTCCAACACTGTCAGGAATCCAGGAGGGAGCTGCGTTTACTGTAACGTGGCCTTGTTGTTGTTGTTATTGTTGTGTCTGAGAAGTGATTGTGAATTTACCTGAATGGCGACGGTGATGAAGAGGAAGGCGGCGGTGAGAGTCAGGTATGGACCGTGTCTCATCACCAGGATGAAGCCCTGGTAGAACGGGATCTGCTTCTCCGTCCTCGGACCATACGGATCTGAAACGGTTACATGTGGAATAAGAATAGGAGCACGTGCAGAGTATCGAATAACATGCAGTCAGAGGAAAGCCGATGGATTTTAGCTTTGTGCTGGGAGCTGATCCTGGATCTGCCCCTGCATTGCAGTGGATGCTTTCTGTCCCATTGAGACCTGTCATTTATAGTGTAATAAAGAGAGTGGCTGGTTTCCAAAAAGTCAGAATGAGACTTGGACACTTCTATCTATCTATCTATCTATCTATCTATCTATCTATCTATCTATCTATCTATCTATCTATCTATCTATCTATCTATCTATCTATCTATCTATCTATCTATCTATCTATCTATCTATCTATCTATCTATGTAAGTTGTTATGTGATTTAGATTGGAAATAAAGGTAAAATAAATGAAAATAGCACATTCATTGTCAAAATACAACTCCCATCCATCTGTACATCATCTATACTGTTTATTTATGGCTGGAGGCTGGAGGCTGGAGGCGAGGGCAGGAAACACCCTGGTTAGGCCTCCATTCAATCACAAGGCCAACATATAGAGACAAACAAACATTTACACTCACAATCACACCTACGGGTAATTTAGAGTCACTAATTAACGTAAACCTGCATGTTTTCAGACTGTGGGAGGAAGCACAAGCTGCAACCACACTAACAAAATCCCCCAGGCTGCTAATTTTACTCATTTAAATTAAAAATGTGTTTCCAAATCAGAGCAGTTGATAAGTGACTGATATGTTTCATCCAGAGTTGCAGTCTCACCTTCTCTCTCTTTGACTCCCAGGACCATCACCACGGTGCAGATGAGGAAGATTCCTGCGATGACGCCGGCAGCGATCATGTACACCTCTTTCTGCAGAGACGAGGAGGAGGAAGAAGAATAAACACGTAGTCTGCATCAATCCATCTCTTCTTAAACAGGCGGCACAATCTATTCTGAGCCTTTTCCTCAATCTTTAATTCATAATGTTCTCAAATGCCTGAAAAATTTAAACACTTCATTTCAACGTGCTGTATATCAATTCTTGAAACAAACCGTTGCAAGTAAGTGTCTCTTTTTTTATTCAAACTTCCTCTTTTTTCTTGTTTTACTCTTTGGTGTGTGATGATTTATTGGCTGTGACTTTCCGTGTTGTTTTTCCACATCAGTTTTAAAGTGAAAACTCACATTGCGTTGTACAAATACAAGTATAAACAGGAAGAAACCTCAAGTAGATCTGTATCCCAAAATACAGCCTTAACCGTTTAAAGCCGTACCCAGGACAGGAACTGCTCTGCCTTAAACAACCTCTGTTTGTTTGCTATTTTTCCATGTGGCTCAGCCCTAGTGGTTCATTATTATTTATGCACATCAAACACTCCCTGTTTCCGAGGGCAGACTCAGACGGTGTGCCACCCTCACCAACGACCACGGAGGAATTTAGCGGGTGGTTCTCAGAGGGTTTGGCTCGGTTGAGCGGGTTGCCCCGATCGGGTTCACCCAAAATCCATTTGGAAAAGAAACCCATTTGAAGCCTAAATAGCTGTGGCGCAACCAAAAAAATCCAGAGTAGGACAGTAGTCTGGACTCTGGACTTGTTTCATCTTTTACTAAAAAATGTCACATGTTAGATTCACGGCAGCGGTCGTGTTTATTCCCAGCTCAGTGGACGTAAGTCGCCCTCCAAGTAACAAAACTAATATTTCCAACATATTGAATCTGGGGTGCTTTCAAATGCTCTGGGTGAGACATAAATAGGCTTAATGACTTGCAGACTCTGTAGTGGAGACCCCTCAATACAGCGGGGGCCACAGTTAGGAGCCTGATGTGATGTGAGGGAGGGAGGGAGGGAGGGACCCTCCGTTTGTGGTCAGGAGAGCGGAGCTGGCCCAGGATGTCGGGTTCAGATATCAAACAGTGGCGTCTCCTTTCAATCCCACGGGTTAAAACATGAAGACATTTTAGATGTCAGAACCTCACACATCCTGTAATATGAAGTCAATTTTGAACAATTTTCCTTTTCATTCAACACTACTTTTTTTTATTTAAACAAAAATAAACCACCCTGAGCACACACACCGCAAAAGTTATTTTCAAACCAACTCTGTGGCCCACATCGAGCGCACCTGGACTCAGGACACTTACAGCGTGTAACAGGTAGTCTGGCGAGCGAACCAGGCTCTTGATGATCTCTGTCCCGCTGCTGCTGCTGCTGCTGCTGTTTACACCGAGGGAACCGGTGGACGTGTTGTTAGTCGGACAGTGCTTCATGGTGTGAGCGCTGGCTACGATCTGACCCTGGATGGCAGCTCCAACAAGAGTCCCCAGAATTTCCATGGTAATCCCTGACATCACATGAATAAGATCCAATTATAAATTGTAATTTAAAAAGGCATTAGGCTCAATAAAATTATGTAAAAAAATAAATAAATAAACCTTACTGTAGGCAGTGGCTGAGTCTCTTTCCTTCTGGTCTGTGCTCAGGAACATGGTGAGAGCAGAATAAGGCACATGGAAGCACTGAAATTAAAAAGACAAAACACAAAGAAATGATGAATGTACTAAATACTAATTAGTATAATACTTCACTACTGTACTTCAGTATGTTTTGGGAGTCTCTATACTTTTACTTACTATCTGTACTTTTTCACTACATTTCCTAACTTTATGACACTTTAACTCTTTACTTTCATTTTTAGTGTTGAGTGATGAAAGTAAATGTGGTGTTTTCACTGTGACTGTTTAGACCATCAACACCATGTTTGAGGGTTGATGGAGGCTCCATCTTAAAGGTGGATGATGGAGAAACTTTAAAAATATCAGGTAGAAATTTAGTTCAGACTCATTCATTGTCTATGAAGATTGTTGTAGCTCCATGTTTTAAAGTGCTGGATAAACTTCATAATATTCTGTTTTATTAACATGTACTTGTACTTTTACTTTCTACACTTAACTACATTGACTTATAGATTACTGTCATACTGAAGTACAGTAAATACTAGATACTTTAAGACTTTTACGGGAGAATCATTCTAGTGACGACTTGAACTTCTACCAAAGTTATTTTTTTGGTTGCGTATCTGCGCTTCAGCTTTATAAAACACTGGTTGGTTGTTTTATTTTCCAGACAGAAATGAGTTCGTCCTTGTTTTGTTTTACTTATTTTGTTATTTGACACAACACCACAGTCTTCTTCCTCCACATTTGAGAACTTTTATTTGTTTGATAATCAGAGTTGAATAAATCTACAACTTCTCTCTCATGATTATTTGTGTCATAGTTTCCTTGTTTTTTACAGGAGGGATGGACCAACCCCCGACCACTAACTCTTTGTTTAGTAGTTTTGAGGTAAATTTTGAATATATCACACAAAAAATGTATAAACGTACTCATGTTTGCCTCAGGATGAACTGTTCCTCCTCAAACCTCACAGCTTGTAGCTTTTTGCTGTTTGCGTCAGGAACACCACTTCCCTCAGATTATCTTTAGAAATGCTTTTTTATCAACATGGTTCCCGTGAAAACATACAGCGAATGTAAATAAATATATATCAAAAGAAATCTCTCTGCAGTTTCCATGTTGGCGAACCTCACGATCTGTTTTCCCCCCTTTCCCTCGCCACCTCTCCCAGAGAATAGACGAGCAAACCCAGTCCTGCTTCACTTTGTAATTTACACAAGGGCTCAGTCAGCACTGCGGCCGAACGAGCATGCAGAGCCACGATGAAAATAAACGCGGCCGTGAAGAAGGATTTCTTTTCTTTTTTTTTTTTGCCTCTATACAGCATGTTATTTATGGGGCCTCTGCTGGACGCAAACATTTATAGAAGTGAACACGGCACAGTTTTCGTTTTCTGACACACAGATGGAAGTGAGAACTGATTCATTTATTTGATTTGATTTCATAACAGGAAACCGACCCACTATTAGTTGATTGCGCTATATATCGTGCTCTAACCTCTGTTTACAGGCTGTGACCCTCTGAATGATAACAGATGGCTTTTCCCAGCAAAATTCACACAAACACATTTCCAGAGACAATGAAGGGAGGCTAAAAGTGGTAACCAGCATTTACCCAGCAAGAGGTTCCTGGCAGGACTGACCATATACTTATCAAGTAGTTAGAATGACATGCCATTACAGGCCGCCGCAGTGTGGCTGCAGTGGTCTACACGCTCTGTAGCACATGTTATATGGGTTACCCCAGAGCAAAGAGAGAAGGAGAGAGAGATGAATGGTCTGGTCCATAATAACAAAAGGCAACCTAAATAACTACACTTCCCCTTTGAGGCGAGGCATCTAAGAGCTCTGGGCTCTAATCTGCAGCTTGTCTAACAAATCAAAGTATAAATCCCAATAGGAGCTGTCAGAGGCCTGCGTGTTATCATCATCATCTCTTTAAACTTTGTTATTTGCTGCATTTTATCTGTATGTTATGTAATGTGTCATCTGCATCACTCAGAGATTTATTTTTTATCCCATTTGTGTTTTGTGTAAAATCAAAACCAGCTTTTTTTTTTTTTCTTTTACTAGCGCGTCATATATATTCTGATAGATGAATAAAAACAACTTACGGTGATGAGGGTTTGGTAGAGGCAGTAAAAACCCAGGTACCAGACGAACCTGCCGCTGATGAAAGGAGGAACAAACCAGAGGTAGAAGTAGGAGACGACCAGGAACGGAGTGCAACCGACCATCCTGCAAAAAGAAAAAAAAAAAAAAAAAAACATGCATCAGGTGAAACTCATGTGATAAATCCTGTAAATGTATGACCCTGAGTGACCTACAATCAGATGTCGTCATCACTTTTAAGCTGTCAAGAGTAAACAGCGGTTGTGTTATGTAATTTTTATTTCTTTTTTTTTCTTTTTTCAAAGCGAGTGTTAAAAATCAGGCCATATTTCTGGCAGATTACAACGAGTAAAGCTGACTCCTAAATGATTATGTTGTTGTAAGTATGACAGGAATCTGTCCTGGGAGGGATGATGGCTGCTTCAGGGAAATACCACAATATACCAAAGCCACACACACACACACACACACACACACACACACATCATATCATTGAAACACATATAAATATGTAGTGTACGCTCAAGCAAATGAAACGCAGCATGAAGCAATTCTGCTGTGTTGTGTTTTTCCCCCCTTCTGAACTTGGAGCGACACAGTATGTGGGTAATGTATAATTCATAAGTAAACAACTGGTATGTGTCATTATGGTTGAAGCGAACAGCTGCGTGTTTGAGAGGAAAAAGGAAAAAAAAAAAAAAAAAAGATTATGGATGATCAACGTTATGACACGTCTGCAAACACAAATATATCATCATCTCACACTCACTCCCTTTCCTAAAAAAAAAAAAAAAAAAAAAAAAAAAAAAGAAAAAAAACAGAGTTTGTTTGTCATGTGGTTTAAAAGCTTCAAACAGCTGGAACAACAGCACATCTGCAGGTAGAAAAAAAAAAAAAGAGGCACAGATGGAATTTAGGTGACTGTGACAAAAAGCTGCATGTCATGTCATGACAGACAGACAGACAGACAGACAGAGAGAGAGAAAGCGGTGATTTCTAGCATCGTCCAGTTCACTTTCCTCCTGATTGTTTGGTTTAAACAAAAGCCTCCGACATCGCTGGTGCTGCAGTTATTGACCTGCTCGGTCATGGGTGTGATGAAAAGGCCATGGGGGGGTGAGTGGGTGTTAGTGGTGAATGGGACAGTTCAGAACGTTCCTGCAAGATGACTGTGTTCGTTCAGGAGAGAGAGAGAGAGAGAGAGAGAGAGAAAACACATGCTGCTTTCTCACACATGAATACACAGTCACACCTGAACACAATAATTTGCACTTTGTCTTAATTAAACCGAAGCACGTTGATTTGATTTGATTTGATCGGAGGCTGACATTTACCATCCTCTCCTCCCCGACTGGTTCAGGACACTTAAAGCATGTTAATTAAATAGTGTGCAGAGGAACAGAAGGGATTTAAAAAGAGGTCAGTAGGGTGACAGAAACTTTTCTTGGTTAATTTGGGATTTTAAATTGTTCATATATGCCAGTAGAGGTAAGTATAACATTACAGTTTTTACACTACCACATTTATTTGACAACTTTGGTTTCTATTTGCTCCTCGAACCACAAATGACGTCACATTTCTCCCCAACATCTATAAACAAACTTTTAAATACAATCAGTGTTTTTCCTCTTTAAGATTTAAATTTAAAAGTCCAGAGTTCGGGATTTAAGAGCAGAAATGAACTATAATAGTCATATTTATGATTTTACTCAAGTGTAACAGTATTAAACTAATAAGCATGTTTCTATGGTAGCTCAGAGTGGACAAAATAAGTACTGGCTTGAGAAAGTGAAGTTACTCCTACATGTTTGAAGGGTATTAGTGTAGTTTAATCTTTAATTATGCCCCCAAATGTCACTAAATCATAAATCATACACAATATACTTATAAAAAAACTAAGAGAAAAGTTATAAAATACACTGATCGCTGATTTAAATAATGATTCAACATCCAAAGAAGTAAATTTATTCAGATTTAAAGATTCCAGCTCTTTCTTTCTTTTTTTTTTTCTCATAAATTATCTCAAAATACTTCTCTAATTATGCACTGATTAATTTATAAACAGTCTAAAAAGAGGCCAAGAAATTAAAGTTTAACTTCTTGTAGGTTTTTTTTTTTTTTTTTTTTTTAAACACAGAGACGATCTTGTATCTACTTTCTCAAGGTTTCTGAGATGGTGCGTCACTACAATCACAAAATAACAAACAGTGCAACACCCAAGGGGGAAAGTTAAGCCAAATGACTAAAGAACTCAGGACACAGATACATATCACTGTATGTCTCGCTGTGGATGCGACAGTCAAACAGGGAAAACTGCTTCCTGCTGGATGGGCAGAGGGGACTTTCCAGAGGAGTGGTTTACACTTTCGAAGTACGCTCACATTTTAAATATCCATATATACTGTAGTATACACTTGAGGACACACCAGCAAGAACACACAAGCAAACACACACACCTACAGCTTCCCGAGGGTAATCAAAGCTGATTTAACAGCCATCAGCATCTGTCTGCCACTGAGCGTGGCTGGATGGCCACAGCGGACCTGGTCCCCCTCCAGCTCTGTCAGCCTGAGTATAATCTATGGTTTATAATGCAGCAGGCATCACATACCGCCTGTGTAATTACAGTAAGTGTCATGCTAGTGTGTTTAAGAGACATACACTGACACAAACAAGTTGAAAATCCTCTTTTATAAGAGGTGATTAATGAAAATGGAGAGAGGATGTGAATATAATCCACTAGTATCAAGTCACAAAGAAAAAACAAAGTGAGACACTCAGAGACATTTCTCTTCAAACAAGGAAGAAGAAAGTTGGACGATGCTCAGAAAAGAATTACGTAAACATGATAAAATGCACAGTAGCAGCATTTGCGTTATGAAAGAAATGTTGATTAACTTCCTTGGCTACCGAGTTGTTGTGTGGCATCAAAAAGAAGAGAGAAGTGTCCCACGCCCTTGAAGTGTACAGTATGCATAGCTTATAAACAGGGAGCGTCAAAGAACAGGGTAATTAAATCACAATGATTGTTTATTTAGCTCGGTGTTCAGGTGAGAGGCATGAGAAAATATTCAAAAACTGTATGAGACTAGAAACTAGAGCATGACAGCTTCACGCAGACGTTAGCAGCCGAGAAGCAGCCGTAATTATGTCTGAGATGAAGGAACAAGACAAAACATGTTTTATAATCTGTACATCAAGAGCGCAACTTTGTCGATCAACCATGTGGATCATTTTGACTGAAAATGTTTGTGTTTTTTTTTTGTGTGTGTGTTAATGCTGCAGGTCGTTTCAGTCACGATATGAATGAACAGTGAGGTTACCAAGGCATGAGTCGGCCAATCTTGGTCCATCTGCTCTTTGTGATGAAGAAACCGACGAGAGGGTCGGTCACGGCGCCCCAGGCTTTACCGATGAACAGCACCATGGAGGCCTGGACGGCGTTGATCTACAGACCAGAACGGAGACAGATTGTCACACAAAAATATACTAATAATAATAATAATTAAAAAAAAACTGAATCACACATAGTTTTAACACTTTGTCACATTCTTTGATACGCTACCTGAGCGACATCCAGCAGGTAGATTTGCAGGAAGAAGGCCGTGGCGCTGGCAGCCACCTCCTTGGGTGCGCCACCAATGGCGAAACACAACTTGCTGCATATTGACAACTTCTGGCTCAAGTCGGTCTGTGAACACAGAGGTGACGAAGACAGAAAAAAAGAAATGTAAGAAGATAACGATGTCCTTGAAGATCAGATTAGGCCTTTTAATAAGTAAATGAATACATCTTCAATGGAGGAATTCTAATAAAGACTCTCTGAATTAAATTATTATTATAATTATTACCAGAAGGAAAATGGAAAATGTAGAGAATGAAAGATGCAGACAAACTCTAACTGCTGCTTTTAAGTCACTCCACACTGGTTTACCATTCATTCAAAGCTGACTAAGACCAATACTCAGAATGTAAAAAGATATATTTAGATTATAGATTATTACTCCTCATCTGACTTGTTCCTGGAAAAGGAAGTGAGGACTATAAATAAAGAATGTCTCACTTTGTTACGACATGATAAAGTGTAAGACAACAATTTTAAGCCGAAACGTCTTAAATCGTTTCAGTTTTTGTTTCATTAAAATGTTTAATAGGGTTTTTTTCGACGATACTAACTAAGTTCCTGTTCACTTACTGTAACAACGTCTCCCCAGACAAACCAAGCAGAAATTAGGTGTGTCGCTTTAAAAACAAATTAGGCCATGAGAACAGACTCGTGAGTCACAAATAGTGAATCTGTGTGGTCACTCATTCATTCATTTGAATCCTTTTCTATTTCAGGTGTTACAAAAATAACATCCTTACCCTGTTTCCATGGTTCAGTGATTTGGTGGAATGTAAAATAAAAGTATTTGAAACAAAGGTGTGTTCATGGTGATACATCTGTATTCTTATGAAATCCACTCCCTTCATTGTCTCTAAACTACAGGCTGTAAATGTATGTGTTTTTCTGTGTGTGTGTGTTTAATAGAGATTCAGAAGGAGACCCCTGGCTATTTGCTTTGTGGTTTTTCTGTGCAGACACCGAGGCACATGGAGGAGCCTCAGAAACCCACCGAGTCATCATCCGCGGCTACGTTTCCCCTCCACCATGCTCTGCTAAAACCATCCAGCACGTGACTGTGTGTGTCTGTGTGTGTGTGTGTGTGTGTGTGTGTGTGTGTGTGTGTACGTGCAATGTGTGTAGAGCGAGCTTTCATCCTCACACATGAATAAGACAAGACACCACAGTCTGGGGAGCCCAATATTTACGACTGTCTCTGAGACTGTGTGCATATATCAAACTAGATCTGTTTCTCCCCCCTTCAACCTCCCTGTACAACCTTTGGTGTCAAACACACACACACACACACACGTAGAGGAAACAGTGTCACTCCACATCCAGTGGCCCGGGTTTGGCCCCCACAGCTGCTCCCCTCAAGACTTTTATGAAAGAAGGAAATCACCAAAGTAACCGCAGCCGCGACCGACACACTGTTATTATCCAGCTCACGTTTTCTCTTCCTCCTTTTTTCGCTCCATCAAAACATGGAGGGGTTCGAGAACGACAATTACCAGGAGGGAGGTGTGTAATTATTCAATCGCAAGACAAGCGGGTCAGAGGTAAGTAAAGGCTGTGCGGCGGTTCTGACTTCAAAACTCTCTCTTCTTCCACTCTCACTGCAATTACCCTTAATTGGAGAGAAAAAAAAATCAAAGTCTTTGGTGTCTGGAGAATGCTGCTTAAACTGATGATGTGCAAAAATACTCAGCCAGCGTTAGTGTTCCTCACTCTCTTTCCCTCCAAACTCTTACTATCCTCTCACGCTGACTTCTTATCACGAAGGAGGATAAACAGGATTTCCCGTTTACTGTCTGGATGCACAAACAAAACCTCATACACACATCTCAACACAAACTGTCTTTAAGTGTAGAGGGCATCCGCAAAGTTCAGACTGTCAACAAGCAAGAGACAAGTACAGATAAGACTAATCTCTGGAGTTAATGAATCCTTAACTAATGAGGGGAAAACAATTTAAAAATGCCTGAACTGCATCGTAAGTGATTTAAATCAGGATTGAGAATAAATCTACATCAACAAACAAACCCAACGCCAGCTAAGCTATATTCTCTAAATAAAATCCACACACGAGATGTTTGCATGTTGAGGTTAATCTGGTAAAAATGGATCTATAAAGCAGTTTTAAAGGTCGATTCAGGGAAGGGATTTTTTTTCCATCAAGGTCACAGCTCAGATTCTGGCCACAACAGTCGACGACACCAGTAGCTGTTGTCCCATCGGCTCAGATTATGGATTACGAGCGTAAAAGGAAAAGGTTGATTACATCAACAAGCTGTTAAAATGTCAACATATGGCCTGGTGACTCACAGAGAATCAATCAAATGTCAGACATGGACCAAAAAAATTTATCACCAATCATTTCTTCGCTCTCTTGAAGATGCATGGACGTCATCAAAGTGACAAAGCTCCATTAAGAGGCACTTTTGTGATGGATGGAGAGGCTCTTCACCACAAATCTATCATTGTGTCTCATTTGAAAAAACACAGAAATGTTTTCCATGTATTACAGACTTCATCACTGGACTTGTATCAAACATAAAACTGTAACATTTGTCTTGTTTTTTCAGAGCAGATGGTGCTAATTCCTCTTAAACTACAACAGAAGAAGAGGGTGATGTAAACCTGTGTTTATTTTATGAGAAAAATCATGATAATCCACTTCAGCTAAGCTTAATAAACCTTCTCAAACATTTCAGGTTTTAATTTGTGGTGTTAATGCAACAACAAAACAAATTCGACCTCAACTTAATTTATTTGCCTCTTTGATCTTGTTGAGTGAACTTAACTCGATTAGTTTCACACGATGAGTTGAACAAATGATTCAAGTTAATCTTTGTTTATCTCTTAATTCTTGAAGGTAGAAGGGAAATTCTTATCGGTCAAAAACTAAACCGTCTGCAACGAAACCAAAACATACCACTGCATATTAGTTAGAGGTTTGGCAAAGATGAGACAGTTGCAGAACTGGTTAGATTGTGTGATGTAACCCTGTTTCACAGGCACCTAAAGCAACTGCAGCAAAACAGAAAAAAGTGTGACTAACTTCCACAGTATCGTATTACAACAGAACTTGAATCACTATCAGCATAATGGGCTATTTACCTTCCTAAACAGACAATAATCCATGTAAATGTTTGTGTCGTTTTGACTGTTTAACAACTTGTGGATCATGTGAATAAGACTGTGTTCAGGATTCAGACACATTCTCACACGCAAGAGACTTTCCTGCTTTCCAGTCTTATCTCAAATCAGTGGCATCACCAGAGAGCTTTCATAGATAAGACAAAACAAAATAAATGAGGGTCTAAGCAGTGAGTAATCCCTCGCTCTCTACAGTCTATGCTTCTTGTTATGACGGTCTCCATCATCAAACTCTGGCTGATATCTTCAGAAGAAAGCACATCATTCAATCAATGGGAATAGCCATTCTCAAGTAAAAATGATCAACTTCCATGGATTGAATCGTATAATATACAGGAAAAAACAATGCAGCTGATTAATGACACAAACACACACATCAAATAAGCTTCTAAACTTTATCTCTCCATTCAGTCATGTTAAGTCAAAATGCAACAGATAAAGAAGTGGAGAAGTGTTTCACTACAAACAAAGTGTGAGTTGAAGGTAAAAGGAGGTGAACTTACCTGCTGAGGAGTTTTGGGGAACAACGGTTCAGAAGGTTTGATGAACTTCGCTACAGAGCTCTGGACTCCCTTGTCTCCTTTCGCCATGGCTGAGAGACTGTGTGTGAGTCGACAGCCGTACGTCTGAGGCTGTGTGTTGAAGTGTGTGTGACTGTGACTCCTTGTGTGAGCAACAGTGCGGCGAGGAGTCTGTTGCCACTGGGTGGTGTAGGTCAGAGGCTGGAACTGGATGTGACTCTGACTCCGGGTGTGTGTGTGTGTCTGCTGCTGCTGCTGCTGCTGCTGCTGCTGTTGTTGTGTGTGAGTGACAGCTCCAGAGGCTGTGAGCTCCTCCTGCTCCTCTGTGACAACTCTGCCGCTGTCTGCCGCCATTCACATTGCTGTTGTGCTCTGGAATGAGGCCAACAAGGGAAGGGCAAAGTCAGTCAGACAGGCTTGCGCACACACCGCACACACACACACACATACAGTTAAAAGCTGCACACATGTGCTCAATAACAAGCATGTTCTGCAACATACAAGCACAAGAATGCAGACACATGCATGAGCACACAAAGACTCGCTTTTTTTAAATGGGACAAACCACAAAAGCACAGATGAATACATGTGCACAGTCAAATATAAGTATATATATATATATATATATATATATATTCAACCCACTAGAAGTCATTCAGGTTGCACGTCCTTTTTGCTTTTCTATTTTTGGCACATCACATACATGCGTCGACGTCCCGTGCAAGAATCTGATCATAACTGTGATCAGAACCCTCATTTAAATAAAAATAAATTTAAAAAAAAAAACTGCAAGAAAACATAAATATGATCTTACCCCCTCGTTTAAGATGCAGAAACAGCCTCCGCTGTCTGTCTTGGAGTCTGAGGCGCTTTAGTCAGTTTGTGTTGAGGTTTGTTGTTGAGTTTGAGTTTTGCATCCAGATGAAGCTGAATGTGTAGCGGGGCAGGATGAGAAGGAGACTGCGGAGAGGATGGAGACGGAGATGGAGACGATGAGCGCGTCTCTTCAACACATTCACTCTCTCTCTCAGTTGCTCTGGGTCCGCAGTGACTGGAGCTGCGCCCTGCAGCGGCCGCTGATGTGCATGACACAAACGGATCGGATTTAATGCAATGCGTGTCCGCGCGCACGGGCATATGCGCGTGCACCTACCTCAGAGGAGGCAGATGCTATTATCAAAACACCAACAATGAATCCAACGAGGCTAAACAACATGTTTATAGAGAATTTAAAAGTTTGTTTTGAGTCTTTTGTGATCGTGATCTGATATTATTCTGCCTTTTCTTCACATCAGATAAACTTGTTACTGTTTCGTCTTTGTTTACGCAAAACTTATTCTCATGTGTATTTTTTTTTTTTATGTTGTCAAGTTGTTATTGTCCCGTGCAAACCGGTTATTGTCCCGGGCTGAACAGTGACAGCAGGAATGTGTAAAATGCAGTTTGGTTTCATGTGAACTAACTGTGATGTTTCTGAGGAACACGGAACAGGAAAAATAAATGGGTGTGAGAAGAATTTAACCAAGTGATTCTAAAATATGTCAGGTACATATTTCCCACACTAATCATCTTCATCATTGTTATTATAGAGAACACTTACGGTCAGTCCCATCATCAGGGTGACTGCTGATGGTTTCTCAAGACACTGTTACACTTTTTTAAATAATCACACATTTAAATTTGTACATACAAAACTGTTAACAAGGTGGGTGACAGATTTAAATATAGATATACTTTCAGAGATTTGTTATTTCTCTATTATTTATCTGTTTATATTGATACAGATAGCTTTATCTATCTATCTATCCATCCATAGATGTGGACAAATGTGTGTTGTGACAAATGTCATTTTCATTTGTTTGAATCAATGCGATCAATCACTCAATCAAGATTCAGATTGTTGTGTTTTTGTTTATTCCGTCTGCAGCTACAGATGTAGATATAGATAGTCTATAGATATAGATATAGATATCGATAGATATATAAACAGATACTTCCACTGCAACTCTGGATCCTTCATGTCCCATTTCCCATAATGCAACTCTACCCACATCAACATTTAAAAATGTTGCGCAGTCATGTGTTATAATTTATCGCTTCATCATTTACCAGCCAAACAGGTTGTTGACAAGCTTGTTAACTTGCACAACACATGGGGAAGACAAAGGTTAACCAGCTGGCTGAGTAGCATTAGGATGTCATGGTTGTCAACTACAGTGATTCCTAACCAGAGGGGACTTTTTCAGTTTCTTATAGTTAGATGGAAAGATTATTGGAAACTACACAACTACTGTGTAGTTTCAGGTAAATCCATCCATCAATTATCTATACATCTTATCCTGTTAGGACAGAGTTCAGGTATATATTGATATACATATATAGACAAAGAACTCCACCATAACCTGCATGTCTCTGGACTGCAAAAGTCACAGCAACCTTTGACCTCTGACTATGAAAACCTAATCAATTCATCTACAAATGTTAGTGAATATTTCTGCTGTATATTTCTGTAGTGATTTCCTTGAGACATCAGCTTCAAGAGACCAAAAACAAGTTTCCTGAGGTCGCAGCAACTTTGATCTTTGACCTTAAGCTGCCAAATTTCCATAAGTTCATCCCTGAGTCTAAATGAACGTTTGTGTCAAATTTCAGAGGATTTCAGAGGAAGAGTATGACGAGTGACACAAACCTGAACACTAGCACTGGTTTAAAAGTACATGAAGTCTTAAAGTAATGAATGAACTTTACAGACGGAGGTCAAGACCTTACAACATAGCTGAGACGGTTCTCATTCTTGGCAACAGTAGAGAGGAAACTGAAATATTTCTCCACAGGCTAATAATTAAAACAATTGCAATAATGTTGATGCTCACCTGACAGAGCTGCGTGTGAGCATCTCACACGCAGGTGAGCATCAACATTATTGCAATTGATGTTGCGTGTCAGAGGTTACATCACGAGTTGCAGTGGTTCATCAACTATGTAACCAAGCATGTACAACAAATTAATTTCTAAATACCTGTGGATTGATTTCACTGTGCCACCTCATCCTCGTCTCAACAGGCCTTATTTAGACTTCAAAAAAGAAAAGGTGTTACATATCTGAGTCATGCTCTGAGTGTGTCAGGGTTAGAAATGAGATATCCTGTAGCTCTAAGCTCACTTGTATGTTGGTTTTTATATACCCCGGTTTTTGAGTCTGTGACCTATAATATTTTATGCCTGCCTCTCCTTTGTTCCATAAACACTTTCATAAAATGCAAGATGCTTTTTCTCCTCAGAGCATGACAGCAAACATGTCATGAAGACCTCGGCTGCTGAAACCAGACCTTTCCATAAATTCCAAGCGTGCAAACCCCCTCTGTCTAACAAAAAACCACATTACTGACAATGAAAAAAGCACTAACGGCGCAAAAGAGTCAGGCATATGACCTGCATTAAAATGGGTATGTTTCAGATAATGCGTGAAGAGGAATGTGCAAAATGAAAGGTTGGCTGCTGCACAAGTAAAAGGGTCGTTCTGAAAGGAAATGTGGGAGTTAAAGGGAAAAGTAATTCCCTGCATGCTTAGCCTTATTAAATATGTAGCACAGAGGAAATGTGTTCTCTTTTACTCTTTAGCCAGACCCCCTCTGGCTGTCGACCAAGTGATGCCTGCAGCCCGAGCGTTCAGGTCACAAATCCTAACATGTGCCGCGCAGCCTCGTACAGAGGTAATTCTTCAGAGGGGGATTATGATATTTAAGACATTTCGGCTGCTGACTTTGTTCCCCTGACCTTGACCATCTTGAAGCTGTCAACTCAAATACATACTGTACCACTCACTCACAAACACACACACATCTTCCCTCTACTTCCCATTGCTTTAAATATTGAAGATAGATAATGGTGTTCGCCTTCTTCTCGAGGTCGGGCAGAAAGCTTTGAAACAGAGAGTCAAACACACACTTGTGTAAAGAAAAAAAAAAGGCGTGTGAATGCCAAGAAACACAAAGATTCAAGACTCAATATCAGGAAAAAAAAAGGAAAAGACCCAACGGGGATTCAACTTTATTTCACCCCATCTGCACTGTGCCCTGCTTCCTTTTTTTCCTCATGAAGCCACAACTTGTTGGGTTGCGCTGGTACACACGATCACCAGCGTGGTTTCACTTCACACCATCAGATACATGCTTTTCATACTCGCTGGTTTCGGAAACACCACAGCGAAGACATCTTTACTCCAATTCTTTGTCATCGGTAGCCTCCTCCTCCTCCTCCTCTTTAATCTAAGTCTCCTGTTAAATCTGTGGCGACAGCACAGATGTTGTGTTACAGCGTGAAATAAGGTGCCGCTTGATTTGAAGCCATAAACACCACAATAGCGCACTTCACACTTTACCTCACTGTTTAATATGAAAAAAAGTAATCATGAAAAAATGTGTGAGTAAGATCTTTTTTAATTATTATTGTACCTTGATTTTGAGATATTTCTTTAAACGAGATAAGACATTCCGAATTAAATCTCCCTGCGAAAATAAAAGTGTTTACAAAAATAAACAACATAAATAACAAGCGAATAAAATATCATGTTTCAATAAATATAAATGCAAACTTGCCTTCCCCCCCCTTTTTTTTTTTTTTTGCTCTCAACTGTAAATAGTGCAGAAAAATGGTGGTCACAGTTTGGGAAGACTTTGGGTGGTGCTGGTAGTGTGGGTTACATGTAGTCGACCGACAGATGGATGCATGTGGTTGACCATCTGCACCGGCGACAGATTTTGTTTGCCTTGACAGTTTTTCTGCAGTTTGGGGGTTTGGGGAAATCTGAACACTGTCATCAAACAGCACCTTTTGTAACTAACACACAAAATACCTCCATTAAATAATCCCACACAGACACTGCAGGGACACGTAACAATCAAACTGCTGAATAAATTAAAATTAATAGATACAGGGGGCATTGAGGCATTGATATAAAGGGTTTGGTGATATGTCAGTGAGGAAGAGAGAAAGGGGAGAAAAGAAAGTGGCACGTTGCTTTAATTACTGGGGCCGTATTGGTCAGGAGTGTCCAAACGGAGCCTGTGTGTTCAGGGGTCTCTGGATAATGACGGCGTTGGCCAAGTCGGCCTCTTCCAGACTTATTTCTTTGTCGTTGAGCTCTCGGAAAGGAAGCGAAGTCGTGAGGACGAACGGTGGGCAACTCCTCTGGCAGCGCGCCACGAAATCTTGAACATCAGTGATCCTACAGAAATATATAAGAAAACAGAGACAGACAGAAATATTCCCAAATGAACTCGTCTGTGGCTGCTCTCTCTGAAGCACTATACTACTGTCATCAATTATTAATGACGTCCCGACATACACAAGTGATCGTATGGCGGCTTTTCTCTTCACACACACTGAACCTGGTTGATGGTTGGAGGGGTTCAGTCCTCTCCATCCTTTAGCTGCTAACCCTGTTATATAAATGCTGCATCAGAGTTACGCAATCTCTCTCTGGGGATTTTATAGATCCACTCCGTTGCTACATCTCAGATTATGTTTTCTGCAGCAGCATGCACTATAGCAGGGGGATATAACATGTACCATGCCTCCAAACTCCAGCAGACTAGAACAAAGCATTACGTAATCCTCACAACAAACAAGCCAAAAAAACAAAACAATCCTTTTGTCATTTCTTGAGCTACTTCTACTCCTGTGACGCTTAGGATTATGGGATTTACAGAGAGAGCAGAGCAGAAGAGGAGAGTCGAGCTTTTTGCTCACACACGCTCCGTTTTTAATATGTAGATATTATTCGATGTTGTCAAGCTCTCAGGCCTCGAGATGCTGTGTGCGAGGGGAGCTGTGTTTTTTGGCCTTGACATTGTGATACTCACCGATGCGATAGGTTAAACCTCTGCACCAATCTCCTGCCATCAGCCAACCAGATCTGCAGGGAGGTAACAGGAAGGGCGTGGTCTAGTGTTACCATGGGAATAGGAGGAGATTCTCCATCTTCATGCACAGACGGTGACCTGGCCACTACTCTGGGTGCGACGCTGCGAATGGACAGAAATAAAGAGATTAAAATTCAAGTAAACACACAACACAGGTTTAGTTAGTGTAGTTTCTACATGTAGAAAAAAAACAGCTGCAAGAGAGAAAAGAACATCTGACACATTCACTCTCTAGATGCTGATTTACTATTTGTACACTGATGCTCTGGAAATATTAAGGTGCTCAGTTTAATTAGTACAACTATCTGCTTGGTCAGATTTGCTTGTGGGTGTTTTGATGCCTGGATTTAGAGCGACACCTAGTGGTATAAAGCAGTATCATAGGACTTGATGGAGACAGATGCTGCATGTTTATTATTAGAAGGAATAACTTTCAAATTTAGCTCTTACCTGCCGAGTCGGTATCCTCGACCGCTGAAAGGGTGAAAAGCCTTTTTCTTGGGAACATAATTTTCTTCGGTCAGATCCTCGACGCTGATCTCCAGCTCCTCCTCTTCTGCTCTGCTCTCCCACTCTGCCGGAAGCTCACTGGGATGGATTAAAGATCAGACACGGAGTCTAGTCGGATCAATCAATGTGACAAATGTGCCCTAATGAACATTATACTTTATCTGTGTTATGTCGCCTGGTTACAGAGCTAATTTCCCTTCAGGGACTGAAGGGCTTTGACTGTAAGGTCAAACCACTGACTCAAAACAAGGACAGATGTTATGGTACATATCAGTTACATGCAAGGTTTGGATCTTTATTTACACACACACACACACACACACACACACATATAATACAGTAAATACATTTTCACATCATGTGAAGCTGTAAAGCTGTTTGATTTTCTTTAAAAAGAAAAACAAACGTTACAAATCTTACATCAATGGAGATCATCCAACCTGGTTTTCTGACAAATAGCTGCTTCAGTTTTTTTTTTCACCCACAGAAGTTTGTCACTGTTGTTATGACAAGAACTTAACACTACAATAACAACGACCTACAAGCCTGGAGTAAAATATAAAAGAACAACAAAAGATAATGTGCCTACGCAGAGCTGAGAAGAGCTGTTACTCCCTGTTTTTTGTTTTCTGAGGTTTTACAGTAATGTTTATGCAACTCGGCTCCTGTTTCCAGTGACAACTGGTTTTTAACTCACATTCATAAAACATCAATCACTGATAAAGGTCACCGAGGCTTGTAATAGACACAACTACTAAGCAAAATATTCATCTAGTAATTAAATAATGTGAAAAATAACCATAACAGCACCACTGAGCCACAATCAGCCAGGGACTAATAATCACTGCAGCACTGAGGTAACTGCGTGTCACTGCCGTGTGCTAATAATTAAAAACTGTATCAAACCTCAACATATTAATGTCCTGCTGGATGTTACTATAATTATACGTTGGGGATTTTGGTTAAATCCAACTCACCCCCTCTTGATTGCATCCAGGAAGTCTTGGTTCTCAGGTACAGAGTAGCTGCGAAACTCCTCATCGTTCACAGTGAAGCCGTCTTTCCACAGCCTCACTACCATCTCCACCTAGAAACAAAGACACAAACATGAGCTCATATATGTGGTGTATCAGTGTGGATTCCCCTCACAAACCACTCATCACCTGAATGTTAAAACTGTCAGCCTCATGCTACGTCTTTGTTATGTGTTATATATGTTTAGGGTTGTATTCTTGCACCTGTTGAAAAGTTGTGGGTGGATTTTTGAAAGAATTCAGCCAATGACTAAGTCATTAGACATAAATTTCCACTGTTGCGCTGATGATACCCTTTATCTCAGCACCTTACCATCCACTCTGCTCCCCCCGCCATCTCTGGTAAATTGCCTTCATGCCATAAAAACTACAACTAAACAGTAAAAACACTCATGGTCTTGGCCCCCAGCCCTGTGCTCTGGAAGGTTGGGGATCTCTTCCTCCATATCGACGGCTGCTTCATCACTCCATCCCATGAAAAACGCAACATTAGCATCATCATGGACTCCACCCTCCCCCACCAGTCTCATGTCAGTTTCATCACCAGGACTGTTTTCTACCACCTCAGGCACATCATCACCATCACTCTCTGACTCCGTGGCTGTAACCCTGACCCACATTTCATCTTTTCCCATCCTACTGTAATGGAGTCCTGCCCGGGGTTCCCAACAAGACCCTGGACAGGCTCCAGCACGTGCATAACTGAACTGCCAGGGTTCTCACTTACACCAAGCCCTGGCAGCACATCACTCCTACCATCGTACCCTTATCCGTCTCCACTGGCTCCCAGTAAAATACTGTATTTCCAAACAAATGCCTTCATGCACTTGCCCCACCCTACCTGTCTGACCTTCTCCACAAACACACTCCATCCTGGAACCCAGGGCTTGCTGTCCGTCCCTCGCACCAAACTGAAAAGTTTCAGTGACAGAGTTTTCAGCGTAACCGTCCTAACCCCCTGGAACTACCTCACCCCCAATATTCATAATGACCCAACCTTGGACATTTATAAATCATCTCCCAAAACCAAACCCACCTTTTCACCATGGCTTTTCCCCACTCAGCTTAAATCTGTTGCTCAGCCTTTCTCCTTTGTCTGTTTAAGTGTTTTGTTTTCGCTCTTCCCCTCTCCCCTTAATCTGTTTCATAAGCCCTGCTCTACTCATGTAAAGTGCCTTGGGTACTTTGAAAGGTGCTATAGAAAAGTTATTATTATCATTATTATTATTATTGAGACATTGTTAGGTTTGTTATATTTCTTCCAAATAGAAACAAATAAATCATTACAAAAAGTGGCAGTAAACAATCTTTAATAACTTGATTTGTCGATTTAAGACGGTGATTAATTCCCAGACGGCCGACAGTTTTTTCTCACTTGGAAAATAAACCACACAGGTGACCTTTCACCTTCTTATGTCACAATACAACCATGTGCAGCCACTTTTATCTGTGTATGTTGCTACTGTCTGAGTCTGATTGTAAATAATAAAAACATCCGACATAGATTCATCATGTTCACACCCGTATACATCCGTTGTATTGGTGCAAAACACAATCTCAAAAATGCTGTTTTTCTTTGGCAGCTACAAAAAACCTGCATGACGTCAGAGATGTGGCCTGTAAGATGTATTGTGGCGAATTATTTTCCTGACCTTCGACGTCCCCGAGGCGTTGTAACAGATCTTCTCCACCTCATCGAGGAGGTCTTCTACCGAGAAACTACGCCTCATTGGAGCCTCTTCTTCATTTTCTTCACTGACATCCCTTCAAGTGAAAAACAAAAAAGTGTGTAATTGACTCGTTATGTGACTTGTTGAGTTTGGCCCAAAGACACAAAGCTTTATTTTTTATTTATTTATTAATTAACTAATTTGTATCATTGCTGAGTTTATGTCAGAGGGAATGATGGGGGAAATTATTTTTATTTAATGTAAAGGATAAAACGATTTTATAAAAATTATTTTAGTTTTTTTTTTTTTATTATTATTATTGTTTTGACTCACCAATTTCCATCTTCCCCACCCCCCACAGTGTCAACCTCTTTCATGACGACCTTTGATTTCCATCTAAGAATTATAAAAACAAACAAAGACATAATAACAAAAACACATAATAAAATAGTGAGTAATGCTTATGTCACGATGCTGCTTTTAAATGCGTAGTTTATCTATTTTAACCATTTTATTTATTTATTTATTTATTTTAGCTTGAATGCTTCAGATGTTAATTTATTCATAATGGCAAAACAATAAAAAATAAAGTCAAAAGATGCTTAGATAAATAAACAAATACACAAACGAACAAACGCAGCCTGTGGCGTTATCGTTAATTATGTAAGTGGGCGTCAGAGAGAAAAAAAACAGCATGGACGCGCATTGAGACAACGACACACACACACAACGCGCGCGGATTATAACACACACACACACACACTCACACACTCACAGACACCGTAGATGCTCATTAACATGCGGGTATTAAGGTTAAGGTCAAACAGTGATTTACCAGTCTGTGTTGTGGCTCTTAATCCCCGGGCTACACATCTGCAGCCATAAGTTTCACAGCAGCGACTCTTCTTCTTCTTCTTCTTCTTCTTCTGCTGAGCAATACATGTGACGCAACTGTGCCGTAAGTCGAGTCCTGCTGTCGTAACGTTACTACACATCACTGCTGAACTCAGCACATCTTCCTCCACATGAAACTGATAATACAGGATTAAATATCACTGGGAAATACACTGAGATGTCACTATTTATCTATTTATAGAATATAAAATTTTATATTAACTCAAATTATATGACAGAAAATTCCTGTAATTCTTCCTCTTTTTTCTTGAGAAATATGGTGAATATCTTTATTATACTAAGATTATAATGATCGCATCTGAGCTGTATGATATTATATATGATTATAATCATCTGCGGCACATCAAAATCCAATATATTAGTAATTATACTCAAATATAAACAAAAACAAAAACCCACACGCTGCTATTTCTATAGCGAGCTGTGCTTGGTATCTACATGTAACTTAATAAATAAATGTGTTTCATGCAAACAACTTTATTCTTTTATATCAGTGGAAATATTCACTCAATAATAGAATCTAATCCAATAGATATAGAAGAATAGATAGATTGAGGAAAGGCTCAGAATAGATTGTGCCGCCTGTTTAAGAAGAGATGGATTGATGCAGACTACGTGTTTATTCTTCCTCCTCCTCGTCTCTGCAGAAAGAGGTGTACATGATCGCTGCCGGCGTCATCGCAGGAATCTTCCTCATCTGCACCGTGGTGATGGTCCTGGGAGTCAAAGAGAGAGAAGGTGAGACTGCAACTCTGGATGAAACATATCAGTCACTTAGCAACTGCTCTGATTTGAAAACACATTTTTTAATTTAAATTAAAGTAAAATTAGCAGCCTGGGGGATTTTGTTAGTGTGGTTGCAGCTTGTGGTTCTAAAACTTCCTCCCACAGTCTGAAAACATGCAGGTTTACGTTAATTAGTGACTCTAAATTACCCGTAGGTGTAATTGTGAGTGTAAATGTTTGTTTGTCTCTATATGTTGGCCTTGTGATTGAATGGAGGCCTAACCAGGGTGTTTCCTGCCCTCGCCTCCAGCCTCCAGCCTCCAGCCTCCAGCCTCCAGCCTCCAGCCTCCAGCCTCCAGCCTCCAGCCTCCAGCCTCCAGCCTCCAGCCTCCAGCCATAAATAAACAGTATAGATGATGTACAGATGGATGGGAGTTGTATTTTGACATAATAAATGTGCTATTTTCATTTATTTTACCTTTATTTCCAATCTAAATCACATAACAACCTAATACTTTGTACATAGACAGACAGATAGAAACTTTTTTGATCCCACCAAGGAGATTATTTCATCTCTGTAGCATAACATAAAAATAACAAAGGTAAAAAGGGGAATGTGCAGGCAAATACATCGATATTCTTGTATTTTTGGGAAAAGACTGAATTGTACATCCTTTTCACTAAGATATTGTACGTTTTCACTGTGTGATGCTGCAGACTACCACTTGCAGACTGTGCTATGACTCTGACTGACCACTAGATGCAGACAATCTAACCACAACTGAATGAATGAAGACACTATGCACCACTGGATTAATACTTGCATGAATTATTAATTAAAACAAATTTGTGACTGATTTGTAAGTCACATTGCAGACGACTGGAGCCAGAACTGGACATTAAAAGCACTTTCACTTCATATTCACGAGTGATTAATGTTTTTTTTACACTCATATGGATGTATTATTTTTTTATGAAAGTAGTTTAACTCTGAGTTGTTCATAAAATATAAAGATAAAACATATATAAATGTTAAATTACTTATTAATATTGTTTAATGATAATAATTTCAACTATATCAAGACAAAGCTCTAATAAAAAAAATTAGATAAATACTAATTCAGATGGCTAACATGCACACACACACACACACACTCAGCTTTTATCCAGAATAATCGTAACATGATTCAAGATTCAAAATTTAGTCTCAAATTTATATGCAATAAAATGTGAAATGCATATTCATTAACTGTGTTAATAGTAGTCCAAGATGACATTCTTAATCCAAAATGAAATGAAAATTAAATGAGTCAACTAAAGATGAAAGATAAAAATTCTTATTTTTTTTTTGTCATTTTATAAAAATATACAATAAAATTCAGATACAAGGAAGAACTAATCATACATGCCAACATGTATGTGCCAACATTTGCAATTTCAGTGCATTTGATGAACATAATAAATAGGCAAATATGTAAATTGATGCAAATTAGTGCTGAATAATAAGGGGGTGTGTTTTCATCTCAGAAAAATAAAATAAAAAAAGGCAAAAATAAGGTACAGCTATAATTATAATTATAATAATAAGAGAGTATTTACATAATTACAGGAGAAGGTTTCACACTTTCCCTCATACATTTATCATCTCCTGTGTCTCAGATGTGGGAAACTGAATAGTGAAGTGTGTTGTCATTATTCAGTCTGTGAAGTGAAGTGAAAGTGAGTGAACTTTTTTTTTTATTCCAACATAAATTACGATCTGTCCTCTAACATGTGTTTTCTATTTAACTTTTCTCTTCCTCTTTCTCACGGTCTGATAAGGAATCAAAATAAATAAATAAAAGGAACATGGTGTCTAAGTTAATAAACACTTTATGTATTTGTTTATTTTTGATTTATTATTGAATTAAATGTGGAGTAAGTGGAGTGAGTTTAACTATTTCAACACCTTAATAATAATAATATAAATAATAATAATTTGTAGAGGTTGTTATGGTGTTTGTGATATTTGTGTAGTATTTTTATAGTAAATCTGATAACATTTTGTTTGTGGTATTAGTCAAGTCAGCAAAAATTAATGCACCTGCCAAACAGACCAGAGAGAGAGAGAGAGGAGGGGAGAGAGAGGATAGAGAGACAGGGAGAGAAAGAGAGAGAGAGTGAGAGAGAGAAAGAAATGGCGCCTCGATGCTGCGCTCAGTGAGGCAGTGTTTGGAGCCGGTTAGGGAGATTCAGTAAGGGTTAGACAAAAGGGATAAGAAAAATAAAGAAAACATGGTGAACACAAGGAAAAGCTCAAGGCCAGGGAGTGGTCCCTTCATCTCTTCGAGGACTAGGTCGTCGTCGAGAACCGAGCGAAACTCTGAGGAACATGTAAGCCGGTTTCTTTTCTTTGCCGGTTGAGAGCTAGCTTAGCTTGCTAGCTGGTTTTTCCTATGTATGTGTGCGTGTAGCTCGGCTAGTTTTTGGGCTAACTAGCTAGCTAGCTAGTTAGTGTTAGCCCGTGGCCTCAAGGTGCTCCAAAATAATGCATTATTCACTGACAAATACCGGCGATATTGAACTTGACACCCTCACAGTCACGCAGATACATAATAAAAGAAATAAACTAAGTGAATTTTAAGTGTGTCACTCGTACTTGTATTTATTGTACAGCTGTCAAATTACAAGCTAGCCCCCCGATGTTAACTCCCCGGCTAGCTCCCAAGTTGAGTTCCCTTTGTGTTTGGCAATTTTACCCGGCTGACTTGTTTCAACCATTGTCTCCACAAAAAATAGCCACATAAATAAAAGACAACATGGATTTTAACGAGAGGGTATTGGCGGCAAATCATGTCACCATCACTGCAACGTCGGCGGGATTATTTTTCTGTAAATGTGAAGAGATTAAAAGCGATAGTTGTAGGAGCTAGCGGTTGTGTGTGTCTCTCTCTCTGTGTGTGTGGGTTACAGCTAGCCCGGCAGCTAGCTTACAGTGGGGGGAAGGGAGTCCCAGGTTCACAACAGTTGGCTGGCTCAAGTCCCGTATTTAGCGAGGCTGAACTTGGTGAACTTTCTGTTGTGAATGCCCTGAAGACCTACAAAGCGTATTTTCACAACATGTGTTGATGTAATGTGCAAACCGAATGATATTTTACTACTTTTTGTGTGTGTTTGTGTGTGTATGTGTGTGTTAAAAGTGCACTCGTGTTTACAGCTTTTCTTTTCTCTGTGGTCGCCTGTCAGACGGTCTTTGTCTCAAAATGTAAACACTGAGCTTATGCAAGTCAATGAGCTCAACGCTTCCGCATTATATACGTTTAATATACCACTTAACAGCATTAAATCACCGGTTTGATGATTTATTGAGTCATTAACACCATTTTCTGGAGTTTTAATGGGCTGTTTGGCCAGGGTTTACTATTGCACTAAATTGTGGTTTAAGAAATTAATTCAAGTCTTTTCTGGCTTATGTTCAGCCAAGGTTGATTGATGAGACATAAAAATGCATAGTATAATTAAAATGCTTTTTTTTTTTTTGTAAACCGCACAAAGGTTGTCGCTAAAAAAAAACTTGTTGCTAAAACTGATTGTTGTGGTGTGATTTTATTGCATATAATGGTTTTAAAATGAATTCTGCATGGGTCCTGCCACCTCCTCATCTGCAGGTATATCTTGCACTTTTCTTTTTTTTTTTTTTTTTTTTTTTACCAGTCTGTCTGCATCCATATAACCAGTCAAACAGACAAACCCCTCTGCAGGCTTTGCAGACAGTTGCCTATGACAACAGTGAGATACGCTCTCATATCAGCAGGGAAGTTTAGCTGTGAAGGGCGCGAGCATCAAGGGCATATGTCTAGTTGCTGCTGTGTTGTGATTCAGGGGGTACATTTGAGGAGTTGGGTACATAAGGTACATAAGGCCCTCCCCTTGTTTTGTCTTTGATGTCTGTTATGTTGCTATGTGTTTGATTTTTTTTTTACTATTTATTTATATTTTACTCCAATATTTGCTTTTGTTTTATATCTCTTGCTTGTTCTGTTTGTTTGTCCTTCTTGTATTCCCCCTGTCTTAAATATTGTTTGGTGGTATTTGTTCAACAGAAGGAGCCCAGCAGTGATGTGAGCAGTCCCAGCAGCCCCAGGTTGGCTCCCCCTTCCAAACGAACGCGGCGGCAAACCGCCTCTGAGCCCAGCTCCAGTGATACCTCTCCATCCCCTCAAACTAAGGGCCAGAGGGTCAGCTGGGACATTCCCACCTACCGCACCAGGTCAGCAGCTGGCTGTCGTTGTTGTTCATTAGAAGTATCTTTGATTTGTATGAAAGCAGAGCTTATTATTTAGAGTTTGACTAGACGACTGTTTGTTGTCACTGGCAGTTGAGTCCGGCTTTATTCTCTTCATGTCATGTGTTGTAATCAGTGGAGCAGACAAACTTAAACATGAGCTCTCAAACAGTATTATGTGTGATTAATTGCAGTCTGCTGTGCACATGTCCACAAATATTTTCATTTTTTTTCCTATATTTTTAGGCTGTCTTCTCGCATAATGCAAAACGGACACGGTAATGCAATTCAATTCAATTTGTTCCTTGTGTTTTAAACCATTCATTTAACATGTGCATTTAAGAAGCGAACAATTGAAGATTGCCCGCCCCCCACCCTTAATTTAATTTTTTGTCAATGCTGCAGCTCATATGAGTCACCGGAATGAGGAGAGTGGAGGGGGAGATCACTCTCACATGAACGGTCACGTGGAGCTGAAGAGGAGCTGCCGAGTGAAGAAGAGCCAGTTTGAACACCTCAATCAGAGCCTGCTGTTTGACCAGCTGGTCAACAGGTAGCTAGCACTCACACTACTGACACCTTTCTCTGCAGCACTGCTATGAACATAGGAGAAGAAAGTAGATGTGCTTGATGATGTAATTGGAACATATTTGATTAATCTTAGAACATATAGAAGTGAATTCTATACAGGAAACAGCAGAAAAGTTGACATTTTATCATTTGGTTGCTAAGGTACCCAGGTTTTTGGAGCACTTATACCCTGAGACTTTTTTTTTTTAGTTTTGTCTCTGCACACAACCTCAGCTGGATTTGAAACGAAGCCGCCAAGATTTGATTGAAGTGTTGACTCTCGGCTTTTAATTCGAAGGGTTTAAGAATAATCTTGCGTTAACCGTTCAGAAATTACAGCCATTATAATAAAGTCCCCCTTTTATCGGAGACTCAAAAAATAAATGGATTATTTAACATAACTGCCTGAAGTCTGGAGCTCTCTGGACCAAGTGTTGAGTTAACGCCTTTTTTTGCAGCTGCTTGTTTGTTAGTCTTTAGGCCTTCAGTTTTATCTTCAATAAGTGAAAAGCATGTGAATAGAGGTCAGGTGACTGACTTGGCCATTTAAGTATTTTCCATTTCTTTGCCTTTAGAAAGATCAGATTGCTTTCGCTGTATGTTTTTGGTCATGATCCATCAGCACCATCCTTTTCAGTTTTGCAGCGTTTGGCCTGAACCAGACGGGACCCATCAGGACTTAATAGATTCAGACAGTAATTTTGAAATTATGTTCTGGCTGAGGTTAGAATTTGGTCACATCGGCTGAACATTTGGCTTTTGTTTGTCACTTTTATCCTATATAGAAGTATGTTTTTTGAAGGTTATTTTACGAAAAAAAGAAAAATCAGAGCATCAGTAACAGAAACCCGGTGCTTCAGCTTTCATTAAGAGCATTGGACTCAGGTCAGGTTCAGGCATGAAAAAGAAAACAGCCTGTCAGGTTCGGTTCGGTTACTACTCTTCAGGCTCACGCAGAAATAATACTTGTATAAAAGCAGCCACATCATCAGTAAGCACCAGTGACCCAGTTCCTTTGGCAGCTATACGTACCTGTGCCAATAAACCACTGTTTTTGACAGATGGTGTGGTTCACTTTGGATCATGAGCTGCTTCTTTCCTTTCTTCATTCTCATCTCCACCAATCATCCTGATACAAGTTAATCTGGATTTCATTTTTCACTTCAGTTGTTTTTTGTGGTCTTTTTGTTGTTGTTGGACTCGTCAGAGCATTCCACTTTTTTTAGTCACTCTTCCTCCTCATAAACAGCTAGTAAATGTGAATTCAACACTTGTCAATCAAGTGCAGATCTTTCTAAAAAAACTGTCTAAGAGGATTCAGCCTCTGCTGGAAACTCTTGAAGGTCAACCAGTTGTGCATTAACTTATGAACCTATGAAAAGTGGTGGCCTTTTGTATGTGATGGTTTTAAGCTTTAAGTTTGTCATTGCTTCATTTAAAGTCAGTACTTCCAAACTTCAAAGTTGTTCTTTGTTTTTACACTTCATTTACAACAATACTCTACCTGTCCAGACGTTGTGTTTTTGTGAAGGTGCCTTCAGTTTGTCACATTCTGGTTGTTGTTGTGTGTCTGTAGCACTGCCGAGGCTGTCCTCCAGGAGATGGACAACATCAGCAGCATCAGACAGAACCGTGAGGTGGAACGACTTCGCATGTGGACCGGAGACACCGAGGAGGTGAGTGTGGCCACAGTGTTAAACATAAATGTACAATCCGGCTGCGTGATGGTGTGAAGTGAGGACAAGTTGATAATGTCAAGGTTGTGTTCTCTTTTCAGGAAAACATGGACATGTATTCACGGGTGAAGCGCAGAAAATCCATGCGCAGGAGCACGTTCAGCATGCCTACACACCACAAAGTCATGAGCAAAACGGAGCAGGAGGAGGAAGAGGAGGAAGGGACGGAAGGTCAGTTTCTCTATTAATGTTCTTCTTGTGAATCAGTGGAGGGAGGAAGAGATCATGAAAACTTTTAAGAAGTGCCTTTTTCTCAAATCTAAAAAATAGTCTATGAATAATTTTAATGTATCACACTCTGTAGTGTTTTCTTTTGAAGTTTGCAAACCACATTTTTGTGACTTTCAGAATCTCACGGTGAGGAAGAGGAGGAGGACGCAGAAGATGACGATGAAGACGATGAAGGGGATGAAGCAGAAGAGGCGGGAGAAGAAAACGACCGACCATACAACCTGAGGCAGCGTAAGACGGTGCAGAGATACGAGGCACCACCGATTGGTAATAACTGTTTTTTTTTTTTCCCTCCTCCTTATCGAACTATGACGCACACATTGTCCATTTTTATAACTGTTTCCAATTATTTTAATGTTGTGTTTGTATTCTCAGAGCCTGTGAACAGAAAACAGAGCAACCCCTCACTGTTTGACACCCACAGATCCCCAGCAAGAAGAAGCCATATACGGTTCGTAGAAATTAAATTTGTGAAAAACCCCCCCGTGAGATCTGACGCTAAACTTCCAACATTGAGTCAAGTTGAATGAGTTTTAAGCAGCTTTTTTTTCCATGACCATAACTAATGACCTTAGAGCCGCAGTTACAAAAGGTTTTTTTCATCATTAAGGACTGTGACAGTGTAGTGGTGTGACACTAAATGTAGATTTTCCACACTTTATTCAGAGTGAAGAAACATGCCATTCACAGCAGCGACACCACCTCGTCTTCTGATGAAGAGCGGTTTGAGCGGAGAAAAAGCAAGAGCATGACCCGGGCGAGAAACAGGTGACGGCTCCTGCTCTTTTATCTTCTTTTCATCTTCTCTGTTTTACTTTTGCTTTGATTTAAACTTTTTTTTTTTTTTTTTTTTTTTAAAGGAACAATGAAATAAAATAAAGAAGATCTGAGACCCTGATATTTTGACCAAGATGTATTTGTTTCACTTATATCCTTCTTATTTGTTTCACAGGTGTTTGCCCATGAACTTGACAGCCGAAGACCTGGCCAGTGGGGTTCTCCGTGATCGGGTCAAAGTGGGTGCCAGCTTGGCTGACGTGGATCCCATGAATCTCGACAGCTCTGTGAGTTCAGTGCAGCTTTTGATGTTTAGCTTGATGTTTCTCAGAGACACAGAGAGACCTTTTGACCCAGGATATTTGAATCGATGTGGGTAAAGGTGTGTGTTTTTTTTTCCTCAGGTGAAGTTTGACAGTGTGGGTGGCCTCAGTAATCACATTCAGTCACTGAAGGAGATGGTTGTGTTCCCTCTGCTTTACCCAGAGATCTTTGAGAAATTCAAGATTCAGCCTCCCAGGTGAGAGGAACTAACACCTGACATTTTATTTGATGTTTTAAATTTATTCAGTTTGGATTTATTATTATTATTATTATTTTTACAGATTTCATAGGAAAACAGACTTTATATTTGGTTCATGTATACAAGAAAATGCAGGTGTATCTGTGTTCTTTACAATTCAGATTCAATTAACAATTCCCTTCTACTCTGTCTGTCTTTTTTTAGAGGGTGTTTGTTCTACGGCCCACCAGGGACAGGAAAGACCCTTGTTGCACGGGCGCTTGCCAACGAGTGTAGCCAGGGAGACAGGAAAGTTTCCTTTTTCATGAGGAAAGGAGCAGACTGCCTCAGCAAGTGGGTTGGTGAATCAGAACGCCAGCTACGCCTGCTCTTTGATCAGGTGAGTCACTCTCGTGAGGTCAAAGGCAGTTTTTAAATCCATACAACCACAACGACACACACTCAGAAAACTACTGCTGGAGTATTTTGTCTTTGTATATTTCTTGAGTGCTGCTTTCTTTATTAATTGGTCATCTAATGTGTTTTTTGATCAGGCGTATCTGATGAGGCCATCCATTATTTTCTTTGATGAAATTGATGGTTTGGCTCCTGTTCGCTCCAGCAGGCAAGACCAGATACACAGGTGAGACTAATGCAGTTTAACCCTCATAACATACAAGAAGAACAACTCTTCTGAATATTTGTTTTTACATGGAACATACTGGTATCCTCAACATGAACCAGGGTCACTCTATATTCATTGGAGATAAAACGGAGATAATCGAGTTTTGCCTACCTTATAAAATGTCAACTATAAAAAAAACCTTATCTATACTATGACCATCTGTCGACTGTTTTTTTTTACTTCTGCGCACATTTTGCATGTGGGTTCATCTGCAGGTTTAAACTGCTGCTGTTGCTGTTACTTTCTTTGCCAAAAGGTGGCACAGGTTTGCTGGAACTGCAGGTCCATATACCTGCTGCCACTGCAGCTTTTGATTGTTGTTACTGGAGGTTACTGGATCTTGATTGACTACTTCACCTCCATGACACTTGAGTCTATATTTGTTTGTTTGATTGGCAGTGAGCAACTAGAGGAGACGAAATCTTTAATCACAAACAATTTCACTTCTGATTTAAACCATTATAGCTCGAGCTGTAGGTGCAGACGTTTTCTATTATGCAAACACAGCTCACAGCTGATCCCTGAGAAAACAGACGCCAGCTGAATTTAATATTTGTAAAAAAATGTTGATACAATTATGAAATGTGTGTATGCTTGACTTCATAGATGCTCGTGTTTTACAGACATGCTGTGTAAATACATTCAAGTCAACAAAGAAATATTGACACATTTTCGCTTCTCACTGTGTTGTACATTTTGTTTAGACCAGGTATTTGCAGAAGCAAGCGTTTTCCTTATTTGGTCTGAACTTCAGTCACACAAAGTAGCTTCGAGTCTCTGTTTATATACTTGAATGTGTATGTTTTTAACTGAAATATGGTGCAACATTTACTGCTAACTACAGAATATGAACTGCGTTTATTACAAACTTTCTTCTCTCTGTCCAGTTCTATTGTGTCCACTCTGCTGGCCTTGATGGACGGCTTGGACAGTCGTGGGGAGATAGTGGTCATTGGTGCTACAAACAGACTTGACTCTATCGACCCGGCACTCAGGAGGCCTGGACGCTTTGACCGGGAGTTTCTGTTCAACCTGCCCGACAAGAAGGTGAGATGCAGCGGAACAACAGTAACATGTCAAACACATACAACAGCAGTTTTTACATCACATCACTGCTACTTTAATAACCTGCCATATTCTGTGTAATCATTTACTCTACATGTATTGCTGTACCCAGGTTGAGATGTAATATAATGTAGAAGTAATTTGAGTTTTACTCTTATGAGTCCTGTGACAAAATTAGAACATGTAGCCCTCTGGCGATTAAGTGTCTCCTCTGCTGTTTTTCTAAATTCTCTCTTAGATGTTTTGATCCAACAAGCAAGTAGCAAAACAGATGCTCATTAGGTTTCTGTAAAATTAAAAATCAATTTTAGCTGAGTTATTATCATGCAGAACCGATTGCTTTAATCTTACACTTGGGGAGACTTGTTTCTTTTTGCCGCTGCTTAAAAGACGGTGTTGATGTGACAGTGAGTCATTGTGGGTGAAGCCTTGCGTTTGGTCCACACACTAGGATGATTGGTAATCAAAGCGTAATCTGCTTGCTACTGGCGGCTAAGATCACCAGCGGTGAGCTCAGACTGATTAGAGACCTTGTTGTTATTGTACAAATATTGAACCTTCAAGTTCAGCTTCCTCCTGGTGTTGCCTGAGCTAGAATCTTATATGAAATCTGGCCCAGTTGTGTCATCTGAATAAAAAAAGAGATGTGATGAAAGATGATGAAAACTGTTGCTCTTGATTCGCGACAAAGACCACTTTGTTCTTAATGCCTGTTCATCAAAGCACAGTCCTGTGGAGACGTTGCAATGAATTGAAGGGTGTATTGTGCTGAAGTGTTCATGAGCCCATCAGTTGTGTTCACTCATGCACTTGTGCCAGTTTTGATCTTTTTCTTTCTCTTGGCGTTATCACTTCTAGATAGATTAAAGGCAACACTCAGTGAGGCATGTTTTTAATTATGATATTTATGATGTGATTTCCCCAGGTGTCATCAACATGCTTTGTTTGTTTCTTTTGTCTTGTCTTTATGCAACATAATATTTAAGTGATGCATCAAACATTCTTTACCATTGTTTGTTGGAGGTTGTTGTTCTTATAAAGCTGCAGAGACCTTGTGCTCCCTCGTGCATTAATTCTGCTTTCTCTGTTTTTCTCTTCGGTGTCTCTTTACCCTTGTCCACCTTAAATCCCTTCTTCAGGCCAGAAAGCACATTTTGGAGATTCATACACGGGACTGGAATCCTAAATTGGCTGAGCCATTTGTAGATGAACTTGCAGAAAAATGTGTCGGTAAGTGTAACATCAGTGAAACTGAAAGCTGTCTTTGCTGTTTCAGTGTCAAGTTGAATTACTGCTGTTTGACGTCTATGTTCTCTGTGACATTTAACAAAAAAACAAAAAACAAAAACAATCTAAGGGAATCCATTATTCACTTAAGTGTGTGTCTCTGGCTTCCTACCAGGCTACTGTGGTGCTGACATCAAAGCACTTTGCACAGAGGCAGCCTTGGTGGCGCTGCGCCGCCGCTACCCCCAGATCTACGGCAGCAGCGTCAAGCTGAAGCTGGACGTCACCTCCATTGTACTGGGACCCAGCGACTTCAGCAAGGCCATGAGGACAATCGTCCCAGCCTCCCAGAGGGCCCTGGCTCCCCCAGGCCGAGCCCTGTCCCCCACCCTCAGGCCCCTGCTGGCTAGCTCTTTCTCCTTGGTGCTGAAAACTCTGCTCCGCGTCTTCCCCCATGCTCAGTGTACTGACAGGGACAACACCCACGGTAGGGATCTATGACCAAGGAGGGTTGTGATTTTCAACTGCATCATTTGTTCTCAGTTTCCTGCTGTTTGCTGCTGCTTCTCCCACCTTGACTCTTGCTCTCTCTTGTTAGTGTTCTTTCCCTCTTGGCACTTTTGTAATAAGATGGGGAGACAGAGAAGTGGATAATCAAATGCTACTAAGTCCTTTATATCACGTTCACATGCTGAACATAGAAGCTGTGTTGAAATATCCCCACTGACCATGCAGAGGTGGTGGTGCAGAGATTGGATAACCAGTCATTCTGTGAACACTTCAATAACCCCCCCTCCCTCTCTAGTCAACAAAAGAGTGTTTACAGCAGATTAGTGACAGTGCAGTCCAATCCCAGAGTTGTACTTCTTGCACCCAATAATGACATGAATTTTCCAGGGTGCTGTATCATTTTTAAATTCCCATTACATCGCGCCTAATAAACCAGCTTTTTTTTTTTTTATTCTCACTTATTTGGTGAAATGGCCACATCTGTCAGTGTAATGGTTGCTTTGAGGATTTAACTTTGCAGAAACAAACTTTTTAAGTGCTCACCGCCATTGTTGCTCTGTAGTTTCAGGAAAAAAAGTGAGGTTCTGTGTATGCATGGCTGGGCCGTCTAAATGATGTTTGCTCTCTCTGTGCTAGGCGGTGACAATCAACTGCTTGAAGAGGACTTGTACAGCGATGATGACAATGAGGAAGGCTCTGCTTCCATCTATGAAGTTGAGCCTGCTGCATCCCCAAAGAGTCAGCTCTCTTCTTCTGCAATGCACAGACCCTTCCTGCATTTTTCCTCGTGAGTCCACAGAGAGAAAAAAAAAACCTTTCTTGAAATATATACAGGGTAATTTTAAAGATAATATGCCAAACACATGATACAATAACTTACATTTACAGAAATCCAGTTATCTTAATATTAGAATAACACCACATAATTTCTCACTTAAGTGGGAAGCATGAAGAATGAGCAACAAATTGCGCTCAGTAGCCTCTTATAGAGATTTCTCTGCTGTGAAGGACATGGAGCCAGATCAGCTGAAAGGATAAAAGTGAAAGGAGACGGTGATAAGATGGTTCTGAAATCAGTGTTTCAATCTCAATGCTTCTTTTCAAAAAGAAAAAATTGAAGAGAGGCCGAGCAGCTGGATCACTCAAGGACTGACTTATGGCTTTTCATTCACTGGAACCATTTATTGATGAACCTATTATGTAGTTATCAAGATTCTTGCTTTCATGTCTAACACAATAAACCTGGAGGACTGAAATGGGATGTTATTTTTCCAGACCATAATGCTCTGTGTGATCATACAAAAGAAAAACCTCTCAAGCCACATCTATATTTATAGATGTATAGAGACAGGTCAACAAATGGCATTAAAACAGCACTTAATGCTTATTGGCTCTCTGTCTTCATCAGTGCTCTCTGAGCCAAGGTTAAATGGCCTAATTGTCAAATCTTGTTATCAAGTACCTGTGCCATAATTGAAGCTCACAGAAATCTCTCGTGGCATCTTGTTAAGAAGAAACCATGAAAGAGATGCGGATGAGGGCAAAGACTCAGTCACTTGTCTAATTCATGCAAAGCACTCCGTAAGATTAGTGGGACTGTGTAGCGATCCTTTAGAAGCTGCTGTAATCTGTAATCTATTCTACAAACATGTTGTGATTCTGTAAATTCCATGTGACTGGTGCACAGATTTATTGCAACTTTAAAAATCTGCTGCAAAATCAGACAAATTAAACCTCAGCAATCTTAAAGAGACTGAATATATTTAGTTTAAAACAGACAGAAATCAGCGCAGCAAAAGCTGTAGATTTTACTGGTTTTACTAGTTTTGCTATAAACGTCTGTCACTTTATTTACTTTCATTTTTTTTTCAGTAATGAAGAACCTTTAGGGTCGTAGGCATAACTTTTCATATCAACCAAACTGCTGTGACACTGCTTGTTCAATGACGTTGTGACTGCTGGTCGCCGATCATAAGGTGATAACACAATGCTAATTCTGAACTCCCATCTGCTTTCAGCTCTGCCCTCCAACAGCCCACGGCGTACCGGCCTCGTCTGCTCTTGGCCGGGCCCTCGGGCTCAGGACAGAGCTCCCACCTGGCCCCTGCTTTGCTGCACCACCTGGACAAGCTGCCAGTGCATCGCCTGGACTTGCCCACTCTCTACTCAGTCAGTGCGAAGACACCGGAGGAGTCCTGTGCTCAGGTAACATACACGACGATGTGCTTACGGATCTGCACAGTGTCAACTTATCTGCATTTATGTTTATAGTGACTTACACTATGTTTTTTTTTTTTTTTTTCCGTGTTTGTAGGTTTTCCGTGAGGCCTGCCGGAGCGTGCCGAGCGTGGTCTTCATGCCGCATATCTCAGAGTGGTGGGAGACGGTGGGTGACACTGTGAAGAGCACCTTCCTCACCCTGCTGCAGGATGTTCCCTCGTTCAGCCCTGTCCTTATCCTCGCCACTGCTGAGAGCCACTACTCACAGCTGTCAGAAGAGGTAGAAACACACACGCACGCACACACTCCTGAGCTGACATTTTCAGATTTACCTCGAGGTCTGACTTATGTTTTTTTTTGTGTTTGTATCGCTGTTGATGGAATTGGCTCCTTTATGAGACTGGGGAAGATGTTAATCTGATGTCTTTTTATGTTGTACTGGAATCTAAAGCATCATTGAGAAGTGATTTTTTTATTTTTCCTCTTTGTAGTCAGAGATGCTTGTGCAGACACATGCAGCACATCTCAGTCAAGGTCATGTGTTTCCACAGAGTTTTTATCTACTTTGGCTCCATCTCCTTTTTCTTGTCATTTATCCCACTGCCCACTTTTCTCCCCGGGATATTCCCCCTGCCCCTGCTCCTTCATCCTTCCTCTTGGATTTATTATTCTCTTTCTGTAAGCCAAAGCAGAAGCAGACCACCCGTAGTGGGTTGTGCTGTAAGGGAGGGATAGCGATAGAGCAAAGGGAAATAAAGAAAAATGTGAGGGTGGGCAGAGAAAAATAAGGAGGAAGGGGGTCCTCTCTTGTCAAGCAACAGAAGGAGTTTAATTAGGTCAGAGGGTTGGCAGCCCCACGTCTTCACCCCAGGACACACTCACCATATCAGGATGTCTGTGCACACTGTGCAGGGCTTTTTCCTTGTTTCAGTATTTGTGTGTGGCTGCTGTTTTGGCAAAGCCTCAGTCCTGGATATGCTCCAAGGCAGGAGAGGCTCTTGGGATGATTCTCTCTCTGTAGTTGACTCATTACAACCAAGACAACCCGTTTCTTTTTTAACCTCTGTCGTTCTCGTTGTCCCTTTTTTTTTAATTTGTTGTTTTTTATTCTCCTTTGGCTACTGCTACCTGTCTGTCCATCTTTACCTCACACTGCTCTTTTTTTATTCTTTCTTTAAGCAGTGTAGCTTGGTGGTTCCCTGTAATTCTCTACATTGCTTTAGGACTTTTTACTGGAGTTGAGTTAACTTCACCATTTCTGTTGATTCACATGCTGTGTGAGGAGATTAAGTATGAAAATGGAAGTAATCGCACCCCGCAGACCATACAGCCTCAACATCACAGGCTAGATTGTTATTCAGTGTATATTCTAGAAACTGTGCTGTAAGACTGGCAATTACTGCTTTCCACAAATTACCTTTTCTTTGGTCATTGAACACACAGCCATGTAGCACTGTAAATTGGGAAGCACCTGATGGGACCAGTGGTGTGCTCACGTCAACATGGAGCCAGCGTGAGGGGATTAACTCTGTCTTGAGGCGAAACTTGAGTGTCCTGACTGTGACAGTGGTTTTTAGTAGAATTGCATCATTGCACTTGTTAATCAGGTCCTTTTTTAAAGATCCCCCCCCCAACACATGTGCTAAAGCGCACACACACACACACACACACACACAAAAAACACGAATATGTGTCGGACATGGATTGTGCAGTAAAAAAAAAACACTTAACGCTAATGGCACATTAAGTATTAATTAGATTACTAGTTTGTCTCATCTCTTCCATCTATTAATGCTTAAATCTCTGTCTTTCTGGACATAAGACATGTTAAACTTCACTGGCAGCTTCACGAAAACACATTTTCAGACTTGAGTGAGACTTGAACTGTATTTTTTTTTATCAGTATCGCTGTAAACATGTCCTTTTTACTTCTTGTTAAAGTTATGTTTAAAAGCATATCGATGTTCCTGCACCACACAAGGTGCCTGTGTTTGTCCTCTTCCCAACATTGGCAATGATAAACACTTTGAACGTAGTTATGTGTGCGATGATGAATGGTTGACAGAAAGATGAACATTATTGCTTTGCCCTTGCACCTGGACCGCTGCCCAGTAGCTGCTTTATTTACTCAGAGAAAATGCTCCTCAGACTGTTTTCACCATTGACATTTTGGCTACTCTGTAAATGAATTGAAGATTGATTTCTTTGAAATATACTACATGTGGACCCGCTGGAGGCTTCAGACAAGCTTTAGTTTAAAGGTTAGTAGTTTTGATAATTGCGGCTGTTGGATGAATTATTGAACTATGTGCAATAATAGTGGTTCTGGTTATAGGTTGAAGCTTCCTATGACCACACTAAGACACCAACCTCACAGAACTTTTAAATACATCTATACTTTAAGCTCTGCTGTAAACAACGATGATGGATTATTTATCTAGTTTTTAACAGAAGCTGAAATCTCTCTAATCAGTGAAATACCAGAAACTCACTGTTCACAAATATGTTCAAGTAGAAACTATAAGTAGAGACGACGTAGTTTCACTGTGATTGAAGTGGTTGAACAAGGTGTGTGTGTGTGTGTGTGTGTGTGTGTGTGGGGTCAATCAGGGCATCATAATCTGTGGTTTGTCTCATTGAAATGATGCTCAAATTTTTTTTCGAGTGTAATTTACAGGGAGTCTGTTTGCTGAAAAATTGGATTTAGTTGAGTCTGTGTGTTACATGTAGCGGCTCTGTTTTGTCTAATAATTGGGTCTATTTGCAAGAAATTGTTTGTTTTGCTAAATTATAGTACTTGTGCTTTGTTTCAAAAGCGTCATTCAGTCAAAGGTTTTTGAGGAGGTTTTTTTTTTTTGTCTTCTTTAATTTTTCGAACACTCTGCAGTCTTTGGTGTTTTAAGTGATCTGGCTATCTTCTGAGAGTGTTGTTTCACTCTCTGGCTCGGAGAACATAGTGACAGCTGCTGTCTCAGCTCCAAACTCAGCAGGGAACAGGCAGCATCCTTCCCCAGCCAGCACTGACAATACAGGCTTTTGTCCAACTACATAGCCTCCCTCCTTCCCTTAACAGCCCTTCACTATGCGTAGATTGACTTCCCTTTCAGTGGACGACCAATGGAAATTGCTGGAAGGTGTGACTGTGAGGGCGAAGAGAAAGAGATTGAGTCCCATTAGTCTTTATGTTTAGCGCTGTGGCTCTTTTTCAGATGTGCGTTTTGAGACGACATAAGTGCAATGCAACACATGAACTGAATGTTGAATGACTTCATTTTACCGTAGGGACGTGATTATTGATGCAACAGGAGTCTGAAGCACAACAGCTATAATGTAGTCAGCAACAGCTAGGATCTACACCTTCATTGTTTGGTGTATTTTTTATTACTGTTATAGTGTTTTTTAAGTTGGTGCTTTTATTGTGAAAAATGACCATGTTGCTTTGTTTTAGCAGAGTTTTATAGAGACAGTTAAACTTTAAAAGTGAAGTATTTGAGAAGGCTGTTTTCAAATAAACCCTCGCTGTGATTGTGTGCCATCAGTTGGATTTATAGTTTTATAACAGCTTAAAGTCACACCATGTTTATTATGCACAATAATATTGTTTTGAATTACAATGTAAAAAAAAAAGTAGCTGATAAAGTGGAAGAATTTTCTTTATTTCACCTTGTAAAACCTTTTCACAGGCTCATAGTTTTGTTTCCCTACATTTGGTCCCCTGTTATTTGAGCACCTAGCTGGCTGATGAAGGAGCAACAGAGTATTTCTGCTGAATTACAGCGTTCCCATATTATCTGTGCGCTCAAGACGCCTCAAGCTTTGTGGTTACGTGTCAGAGCCATGGCTCCTATGTGTATTCCCTGTGTGAGCTAACACTGTGCAGCAGATTTGCAGTAAATACCTTTTCAGAGTCGTGGCACAAGGTTTAAACGGTGCAATTCTCTGCCTAAAACTGTAACAACGATCTGTTCTTCCCTTTTTAACAACTGATACATGATTACTTCATCTTTTGACCAACACAGAAAAAGTGTGACAGCTTATAAAACAGAACCAAATGAAAACATATGGTGACTGAATCAGAGCTGTGACACACAACAGTTAGAGGTTATTTTGTATTAAGTTAAAAAAAAGAAAAAGGGACATTGTTTCAACCGTCATCGGTCAGTTATCTTTCACTGAGCGATAGCATGACAGAGTTTGCTCTAATCAGCAGGAAAATCACTCGTCACACCCTATGTTCTGTTGCCTTATCTGGGTCCAGGTTGCAGTGACAGTAACACACATTTCTCTCTTTGTATGATGAGTGAGTGTGAGCGAGTTTGTCCTGTGGTCTGTTCCCGGTGGGATACGTCTGTCGATCTCACGCTTCATCTTTCCCCTCATCTCCACATTAGCATTTATATAATATAACATACATAATTTTTTTCCCGTGCTCCGAAGCCCTTCTGATTTCTGAGAGCGCTGAGTGTGATCATTAGACTGTGGTGATTCAGGAAGGTCTCTCAGCTATAGCTGCTTTTATGTGGATTACACGAGGAGCTATGCACTCAAGCTGTGTTTTACTGCCGACTCATTTTCTACCTGCATTAGATTTTTTTTTTCTGTGTCAAATTGAGACGGAGATGTCGTAACGGGTCAGAGTCAGACAGCCTGACAGGAATGTTTTTAGTTTTTCCTTTTAAGTCATTTTCAATAGTTAAAAATTGATTGCACCAAAAAAAGAGAGAACAGGTGTCCAGTTTTAAGTTTTCCAGTTTCTTCAGTCAGCCGGCCAGACATCCGCAATTTTCTTCTTACATCCAGCTCTCTCATCCGTACCCCATTCTTCTTTTAAACCACACATACCTGCTCCCTCTCTGTGTGTCAACACGCCTGCAGCTTTTACCATGATGAAAAGTACTGAGAATCATTACCTTCATACTTTGACTGTCTCTGGTTCCACTACTGTCTTTATTGTAGTTATACCACTGCTCCTTTCCTTCCTTCTCTTAGCAACAAGAGAAGGCAAAACGCAAGAGAGAGGGTAGGAAAGAAAGGGAACAGAAAGAGATGTAAAGAGAACAGGGGAACAAACACGCCATGTGTAAGAGAGAGGATCGATGTGAAAGACAGATGGGGGGGTATAAAATGGAAAGAAGGTGCTTCGTCAGCAGCAAGGTTTCCCGCCGAGAGCGGCCTTAAGCTCCATCATAGAATTGGACGGGGATCTTTGAAGCCCCCTCCATGTAGCCCCAGTGTAGCTGCACACTAGAAATCACGGTAGCCGCTTTATGGCTGGTGTATTTATGCCGATGGATGGAATAAATGGAAGATGGACGCTGTATTCCTGGGAGTATTCATACAGTATAGATGCAGAATTAATCTCTTGCTTTCTCATCTGGTTGCACAATGATATTATGATATTATCCCTCCCACTTATTGTTTTGACCATAATATTGCTATTATATATATAATATTGTTCTCATGATTATCCTTTTACATTATCCTATAATTGAGAAAAGCGGACTGGGACATAAATGGTGAGATTGTTGTTCGTACTCGAGACAAAGTCAGATGTCCAAATGATGAAGTCTTCCTTAATGTTCATTTGTGATTCAGTGTGTTACTCTATAGTTTATGACCATTAGATTGACAGAACATTTAATTCTGAGTCTTATAAGTAACTGTAATTAGAATAAACCCCCCAAAAAATGAAGTTGTCCCCAGCAGAGAAGAGCATGTCTCTCTCACTCCAGTTTTTTCTTTGCCTCTATCACTCTCCATCGTTGCTTCTGGGCCCTTTTCTTTCTTTCTTTTCGTCGAGTTGCACCAGTTGTTCCACCGCCTGCCATTTCCACCACCTGGGGAAAGTCTCTGATAGCTGCTGGGGAAAAACAAAAGTGTTGTTTCTTTTCTCTTTTTCTTGTTAGGTCACAGTTACCGCCTTCGCTATCACTCACCAAAATCATATAATGAAAATGTCTAAACACTGGTGGTGCTGTTATTATTCTTTAGTCATTATATTGTTGTTAAGTTAACACAGAAAGGTTGACACTTTAGGAAGATGTATCTGACTTTTCTAGTCAAGATCATTGGTTTTGATCTGGTTGTATTTAATATTATTGTAAATAAAATGTCCATATCTGTCCGTATTTTTCTTTCAATCTTAAATTAAAAAAAACATTACTCATATCTCTGAACATTTGCGCTAATTAATGAGTCATATACACTGTGAATTAATTAAATTCCTTTTATTTTAATCCAAAAAATTTTGTCCGATTGTTAAATAATTGAAAAATCGTTGAATAAAAACTGCTAAATATTCTGTGATATCAGTTTTTATATGAATGTAAACTTGATTATCTTCGTGGGTTTTTTTTGCACAAAACAAAACATTTAACGATGAAACAAAGCAATTAATCAATTAATTGATAAAATAACAGAATTTAAACGACAGTAGAAACTGTCGTTCGCTGCAGCTCTGATCTGGACTCATAATAAAAATGACTGAAGATCTTTTTCTCTTTTACTTCTGTTGCGAGTAATTCAGACATAAATAATTTCATAGGTTCACTAATTTCTAAATGAAATTCGATTAAAATTACTACTTTCCAAAATGTGATTAATTTTACAGGGAGCTAAAATTAAGAAATGAAAGAACTGGATTTACTGTGCTGCCCCATGAATAAAAGCTGAAGAAGACGACCAGAAGCTGAGACATAAACCAAAAAAAAGGAGCCATGGGCTTTATACTTATTGTTCTACGCTTTAAAATTCAATTTGATCACAAAAGTGGTTTAAATTTTAAAGGTGGATAACGTTATGTAGTTATAGTTATTTTACCAACTTCTCTAATTGTTTTAATTCAGGTGAGGAGCATATTCCAGAGGACGTATGGGGAAGTGGTGACGCTGTGTCCTCCAGGAGAAGACGACAGGAGGAACTTCTTCTCTCACCTGCTGCTGGTCCAAGCTGCCAGGCCTCCGCCACGCCTCAGGAATACAGGTACTTACTGTTTTCACTGAAGCATACAGATGCAGGATGATTCAGTTATGACTCATCTCTGCTGTCAGTCCTAGAGGGCAGTGTTGTCTGCATGTTTTTTTTTTTTTTTTCCCTCCAAGCTCTGTTTACAGTCTTTCCCTCAGTCCTTTGTAGATCCAGTCAAAAGGTAGAGGATCAGATGTTATTTGACTGTTATGTTTGAAAGATCTTCATGTGTCTATATATGTGTGTGTGTGTGTGTGTGTGTGTATGTGATTCACATCCACAAACTGCTGTTAAATGTTTGACATGTTCAGAATCGGTTTACTGTCACTTCAGATTGAGAATAGAGACGTAATATGGATGTAAGATATTCCTGGTGGTGTTGTAAGATTGGCCCAGTGTGACGTCTGTATTTTCAGGCGGCACCGCCTCCCTCATTGCATCCTTATCCAACCCCTACACCGACCCCCCCCCCCGCGTCATTGCCTCAACCCTCTCCTGTCTGAATAACTCGCCAGTCTGGCTTCCAGCAGAGAGGTCGGCAGAAAAGCAGGCAGAGCAGTTGCGATGAGAGGGCCCGGCTGCTATTAGCCATAATTAGAATCAGGGTTTGGATTGCTGCTTGTGAATAAAGCAGCCTTAGGTGCTGTGGAGCCTTCCTAATGATGTCTGCAGATGCCTTGGGCTAGGACTGGAGCCTAGGGAGAGGAGGAGAGGAGGAGAGGATATCTGCTTGCCTTGCTTCATCACTCTGTCATTGGCCAGAGGCTATTCCTTAGTGTATTACAGAATCTGTGTTTGGAAAATAACACAACTATATTATTTTCTTCAGCTGCAAAAATCTTAAAAAACGTGTTTTTTTTTTTGTTTTGTTTTGTTTTTTTCTAAGGGTAAGTTTTTAGTTGTTGTTGTGGTTCTAAGTCTGAAATGGTATTAAAAGGAAGCGGTCAAGGTTCAGGTTAGAGATGAGGTGCTCTGCTTGTCCACTTCCAACCAGCGTGCTAGCTGTGTTTATTTTTTATCGTGATTTAGCCTCCAGCTGAGGCCTTTTGTGTTTTGTTGTTCGCACAACGGTCAAACATACACACCCCTCAAAAAAAACTTTTTACTTTCTCTTTGAAACTTGGTTGGTGTTAAATTTTTAGGTCTTGTCTATAAATGGAATCGGTGCGAAAACTTCACAACTTTTTATTTAATTTGGGCGCCACTGTTATGTTAGTTTTTCTGCTTCTCGCTTTATTTTTGGTTTCTTCTCCTCCATCAGAGAGGTGTGAGGAGGTGCTGCCGGTGGCAGAAGCCCCGGGCCCCAGAGTCCTGTCGGCGGAGGAACAGCGCCGCCTGGCTGAACAGGAAGAAAACACATTACGGGAGCTCAGGCTCTTTCTCAGGGACGTGACCAAGCGCCTGGCCACTGACAAACGTTTTAACATCTTCAGCAAGCCAGTTGACATTGAGGAGGTAAAGAGGAACAAACCCACGCTTTGATATCTCAGTTTGACGAAACAAATCATATACTTTTTATTAAATAACCGCTGTGTTTGTTTGTCAGGTGTCAGACTACCTTGAAGTGATTCGGCAGCCCATGGACCTGTCCACTGTCATGACCAAGATTGACACTCACAAGTATCTGACAGCGAAAGACTTCCTGGTGGATATTGACCTCATCTGCAGTAACGCTTTAGAATACAATCCTGACAAGGACCCTGGAGGTGAGGAGGAGAATTCAGTTCAGGTTTATTTATATAGCACCAGATTATAAAAACATTTATTTCCAGGTACTTACAATAGAGACAATAGAGAAGAGCAAACTCCCTTTTAACAGGAAGAAACCTCCAGCAGAACCAGACTCAGAGTGGACGGTCTGATCTGCCTCGACCGGCTGGGGTGAGATGAAGACAGAGAGAAGAGACAGAGGAAAAGGACGGGAGAAGGACGGGGGAGAAAGACAAGAGGGAGACCAGGAAGAGACAGTAGAGACTAGATGTTAACAAGTAGTTTTTAAAGCCAAATGACCATTAGCATTAACATAATAATAAGAATAATAACAATAATGATGACGTCGTCGAGGAATCTGAATCCAACTGCTCTGGAGTCAAAGCTGCCTGATAAAGAGAAAGGGGTGGGGTGGGAGAGAGAGAGTGTTAATAATATGTAATATACTGATATAAAGACATGAATTGTCTTTATATCAATACATTTAAAATCACACAGATCTTCTAATGATGAAACTTCCCATTGAGCCTCTGTTAGGAAAAGCAAATTAGTTAATTTCCCCTAAAAGTTTTCAATCCCAGACTCCCCTGTCTCTATCTATAGATGGTGCCTCCGAACCTTTTTCCTTTCTTTTTTTTTTTTTTTTTTTTGTGACAATCCCTTGATAAAAAGTCAGACTTGGACGATCCAAATAAGTGTGACCGTGCGTTTCTGTGGTTATTGTTGTGTTCCATTAGGCTGTGATTATGTGAGCAAGAAGTAATTAGATTTAACACTTAATGACTTATGAAGAGGGCTTCCAGGCAGTAAAATTGCAGAACCTCAAGATAGTTTTTTTTTTTCAACTTCATATGAATTCAAATTCAAATGAAGTAAAAATGCACACAGCCCCCACTGAAAATAGCATTTCCAATGTAATTCATGCTCTGTATCTGGGGAAGGCTGCATATGCATGAAAATTTAATTGTGTCTCTTTTTCTTGCAACTTGAACCAACTTTTACCTCATCCTCCTCCTTGTCTCAGCACCTTTTTCCTAAGCCCAATATTCACAATGAGAGTGGAAACATTCATGTACACGTAAACAAACAAACAAAGAAGGATCCCTGCTATTTGCAATAGCTTACAAATAAATTGGATTTATATTTATTGTTTAAACGGGTTATTTGGTTCTGTGACAGGGAGGAAGAAGCCTGTCAGAGGAGAGACACATGTTTGTGTGTAAACATTGAAAACATAACATTGAAAAATGGTAGAAAAAGTTCTTAATAGCTTGTGGCACAAAAGAAAAGAAATACTTTATACTGGAAACAAATCCTCAATAGTAATACCAATAATGTTAATTGAAAGCTGCATACAGTAGCCTGGCTTCGAACCATTCAATTGATTTGACCATTTTAATTCTCGCCTAGTGTGTTTAGCTGCTTCGGTTGCCTCGCAAGGATATAGCTGCCTGATACTAATGGGAAGCAATTCTCTGCCAGCCCAAATGAATAAATCATATCTCTGTCTTTGCAGGCGAGGGTCTGGTTCGTTTGTTTGAATGCAGGGTTTACAAATGATACACTAAAGGGGAAAAATGCAATTAGGTAGTTTAATAAAGAAGACTAACGAAGCCTCTTGCCTGCTCACCCAACGCTTGGCCCGGGGAATATGGCCCAGACCCTGCACAATTATGCTGCTGGGGAAGTTCTACACCAGCTCACAAAGTGCTGGGAAAAAACCTCATTATCCCTCTGTGGTCTGGTTCAACTCGTCCTTCACGCCGTCTTTATGGAGCCGTGCTCCACGTACAATCATGTCGGCTTCCTCGTGTTTGACCTCCCCCACCTTGTTAAATAATTACTTTGTTATGTTAAAAAAAGGCCAATATTTCTGCGCTTCACAGTGTAACTTCGATGTCACAAATACTTCATTGTAGCTTGAGGGAAATGGTGATAACAACCCAATTACAAAAAAAGAAAAAAAATCCCTTATGAAAGAACACATAGGAGGGAGCGTTGTATTTCACTACGGCCCTTTCTGTTCCAGATATAGAGGTGAGGCAGGGCCCATAAGGGTGCTGATGAGCTCCACCTGGCCTTTGACACCTCCTCCACTGACAGGAATATTTGCCCTTACAATGCGCTGGCATGTACAAATACTCTATCAGAGGAAAAGGACACACACACACACACACACACACACACACACACAGAAATTGCTTCCATCACATTTAGGCAGCCATCCTCCAATTAGACAAAGGAAGCTGGCATATTGTGACCTCTCTGCCTGAACTGTTCTCCCTGCGCCTGCTGTAATGAGACAGTCTGTTTACAGTGGCTTTGCCTTTGGCTTTTCTCTGCAGCTCAGTCTTCATTTTCCCTCCATTGGTTCCAGGAGCAGAGGAAGAGAAGGATTTAATGACTGCTGTCGTACATCTAAAGCGTAAAGAAACGCACATATTACCAAGGTGTTAGAAGAGAAATGCATGTGAGAAAAATGAAAATCCAGTTGTACATTTGCATGTGTGTATACAACCACCTTTATCTTAAACTAGGTGATATGAAGACTTTCATCCATATCAGAGCTGTGCCCTTTAACATTTCTCACCAAAGTCGGCTCGATCTTTTTTTTTTTTTTTTTTTTTTTTTCCCCAAACTGTGAGAAAATGCTCCAATCCTCTTTCTCACAGATACAGTGGAACAGGGTTGTCTTGATATCGACTCTTTGCTTTACATACATGATAGGGTGTTGAGAACATGCAGCATCAAATTGCAAACTACAGCTCTACATCAAGGCTTGATGGTGGAAGAAAAAGAAACTGATATGTAAGGGGTCATGTCATCATGTCACGACAGAGATATATTGTTGATACAAAGGACACGTCCTTGAACATACATGAATACACGTCCACACACACACACACACACACACAAAAAAACAACACTACAGTTTTCTGTCTTGTGACACTGGTGTTGTGTTTCTCTGTCTCCTCTTTTCTCAGACAAGGTGATCAGGCACCGAGCGTGCAGTTTGAAGGACACGGCCCACGCTATATTTGCCGCTGAGCTGGACCCCGAGTTCGACCGCATGTGTGAAGAAATCAAGGAGGCGCGAAGGAAAAGGGGTGAGAAAATAATTTCAATAAATCAAAACAGAAAACACGTTCTTCAGTTGCTGAAAAAGACACCAGCTATTTAATCCAAACAATCTCTATTAACATGAAACATTAGCTGTTTATGAACTGTTAACTTTTACAACTTTAATAAACAGAAACTTTTTTTTTTATATATTTATTTGTCGGGGACCATAAACAAAACCCACATTAATCTCAGACGAAGAGAAAAGACGTATTGTTCTAGATTTAGCTGCTGGCTAATTTCCATCTAATAACTTCAGTTACTTGATAAATATCCATAATTTTGTCTACACTGCCCTCTTTATGTAGGAATAGTTGTTTTCATTATATTACTCTGTGAGGAGACTAATGTAGCATGCTGATATCACTGAACTTTAAAGCATCATTTGTTTATCTAAATAAATAAACACTATGGAAGAATACTCCTTCACTTGAATAATGAACTCGAGCCAGCCCGTGTTGGCACCGTAGTTCTTCGCCTTTTTAGAAAGTCTTTGATAGATTATTTCAAAGAATAGAAACCTGCTTTTAGACAGAAAAGAAAAAAATCAAATAAAAAATTTGTATGGTTGCCCAGTAGTACTTGATGGAGCAGTCAGTTTTTAGTGCAGAGTATGTGGCGCAGAAAGGAGTGATGCCCGAGGCTCCAGTGTTCCAGACAGTACCTTCTGTGCTCGCTGTCTGCTTGGCGCTGTGCATCTGTACACTCACCAAACACCCCCGAGCAACGCTGACTGGACTGGGGAGGGGGGGTAAATCTGAATCAGGCTTATGCACATAAAAACACACATATATGATCTAGTTAAACAATATGGAATACGTTTCATGTTAATTATCAAATATATTATCACAAAAGCATGTAATGATATGTAAATATTCCTGTTGTCCACATGGGAATAAGATAATTAAACGCCTACATATATCAGACACTGTAGCCATGTAACACTGCGCTCAGTGATACATGTAGAAGTGTATAATGACTTTTGTAGGAGTGTGTGCAAACACACCTGCCTATTAAAAAATATGACACTTTCCATGTCTCACATATTGCTCTGGAGGGAAGATGATGTTGAATCATGTCACTGTCCCTGCAGCTGTTTATATTATTCAGGATAACACCAAAATGACAGAATCATGAAGAAATCTATCCTTGCTAAACTGTGTTTTTATTCTTTTATTGAATGACCATGAGGATAGTAGGCACCTTCCTTTCTGCACTTCATGGCTTTTTAGAAAAACAGAACCACCGCACTACATCAGAAACAGCCGAGTTTTTTTCCCCCTGTGGAATATGCTTCTTCAAAGAGATGACACTGAGTCACTCATGTTGTTCTTTTTTGTTGTTTTATATATATATATAATTTTTTTTTAAACTTACAAGAAATATAGAAGGAACCACACAAGACGACTATTTCTTTTTTAAAATATGTTCAACCGAATGCACATCACTCCATCCCCCTGAGGGTTTATTGACTTGTGACTTAAACCACAGAGGCCTGACTTCTCCACGCCAAACAAGAAATTTATCAAAGAGGAAGCAGTTTTGTGAAGTCACTGTGTTGCTTTTGATTTCCTCCTTTAACAACAAAAAGTGCAAGATGCTAAATGTATATTGCAGGAGCAGAAGTCAAGTGCCTGAGAGAAAGAATGCAGCATGTAAATATTTCATCCAGCAGTCAAGGTCCTGCTACAAAGCTATCAATTAGCCTAGTGCTACATGATGTGCATTTGCAGCAGTGTTCGTAAGTCACTAAAGCTTCTTGGGGGATTTTTTTTTTCTTTCTCCTGTGAAGAGATCAAAGGAGCTGTGATCGTTTTGGGCAAGAACTTAAATATCACTTGATGTCAAAGTTGAAATGTCTTGTTTTCAGAGGCTTGTATGCCCCATTTTTCATTCTTGTCACACCCCAAACTGTCAGAGTGAAGAATATACCATATCCTGAATGTGGCTGCACCACACTGACCGTATCACAATCCTCTTTGATAATACCTTCCTAGTCTCCATCCACACCCTATATCCTGCCATCAGTGTATTCCCATTTACACAAGCACACACTTGCACATGCGCGCACAAAGAGTTTTGTCTGTTGTCGGTAACTGATCCTCTGTGGGCTCCGCAGACCTCCTGACGCCAGCTCAGCCGACGGCAGCTCTGAGCGCTGTTGCAACCAGAAAGCACCACACTGCAGGAGAGGAGCAGACCAGGAGCGGCACTCAGGGCGAGGCCACTGATAAACACTGCACCACTAGTGAGTATTCAGTCTTTTGCATCACACACTTTTATAATTGCTTCCCAATTGGCAAGAGCGTGACCATGCATCATACACACTTGTATAGAGCAAATTAAATGACAGTAGCGCTGCACGTGGTTACTATACCACAAATCATTGTTATAGTAGATAAATTATCTAACCGCCAGTTTTCCTGCAAAATGGTGAAAAATTACTGGCAAATCCTCATATTTAGCTCAGTAAGTAATAATAGTTTACTGTTTTGTCAACTTCAGCTATAAAAATAGTGAATATCTGCATGTTTTTGAGATTGCAATAAATCCCCAGCAGCAAATACACAAATAAATCAGAATCCCTCCAAGTGCAATGTTACCTGTGTGTTTGGTACACACACACACACACACACACACACACACACACACACACCTCTAAAACTTCGACTCTTTCTTCCCTTGTTTCTTTTCTGTCTCTGATGCCGCAGCAAACAGCTGTGTTGTATTACAACATTGTACCAGATGTATGTGACGCTATACACCTGCCTGCTCTCACACTGCTCACACACACCCGCCACGTACACGCTCACACACACCAATACAACCAACACACACATACATTTCTCAGCAGTGGAGAAGCAACACAGTGAGCAGCCTCATTAGCAAGACTGCTCTCTCCTAACCACTCAGAACATGACCACACCACAGAGCAATTACATGCCCACCTGTGGCAAACGGCAGGTGCCTAAGGGTGAAGGGAGGGCTGGGTATAAGCAGGGGGCAGACTAATGAGGCTGTTACCTGAACGAATCAGAGGTAAGCAGGTTTTACATGTAATCCACCAAAAAGCCCTCTAGCTTCCACCTGGACAAAAATATTCAATATGTGGAAACTAAAATAGGCTAAAAGAAAAAAAGAGGTGCTTTCAAAGATCATAATGAGATGAGCAGGGTCTCCATGAGATATTTAAGAGTTGAGAAGTTGGGTATGCGGCCTTTGCAGCGGCACACGCTCTGCCTGATGAAAATGATGATGATAATAATGGTCTACTCGCTCAACCTAAAGTTCACAGTCTTTTTTTTTTTTTTTATGTCCATGTAGTTCAGCTGACAGACACAAGGTGGTGCTTGTCTCTCATGAGAGGGTTCCTAACAGAACCCCCTGCTGTGTGTTGGTAAACCAGTCCCACTCCCAGGGAGATGGTCGCCCTCATGAGAGACGAAGGTTTCTGTTGGTTCCCATAAATACTGTATGACTCTGACTGAAGTTTGGAGCTCGCTGCTATTCTACTTGTGGTGCTTGTTTCAGGGAAAAACAGCAGCAGAGCAGTGAGGGAGTATCTGGAGTTAATTTATAGGTAATTGTATAATTCTTACCCCCACAAAAGTTCAGTCCAGGGTAAAATAATGTCACTTCAGTGGAAGAATGTAACAGCAGGCTTCATCTTATAGTTTATCCTATGATTTACTTTTTTGTCAACAGATAGATCTCAGTCACTACAGTCTCAACTGCCATATGGCTCATTCCACGTATCTGAATTACTGCTTTGATATTTTATTGCGCAGGTGTACCTCATAAACTTACATACTGCTGTATATTATGAGTAAATATGAGTTACAACTAATAGTTGCTTAAATTATTGATTGATTTATCTGTACAGTCGCAAAATAATTAAAAAAATGTTTGCTATGTGAGACTGTAATCTGCTTTTAAAGGTGACAGCCAGGAGTTGGCCTGTATATGCTACTTTTAGCTGCAGTCTTTATCTACAGTGCTAAATGTCACAGATGCGGACCACCAATTTAGAGACTCTTGGGAGAGTCGTTATCAGCCTCCACCAGAGGCTTAATTAATTAGGCTAACTCAGGTGATTAATTTGTGACATTGGCAGCCAGTTCTCACCTGGAGCACATCAGCAAGGCAGCTATTAGGCTAATTGATCACGGAGTCAGTTATGTCTCCAGATATGACACAATCACACAATAAAAACGCATTTGTGCTTGCGGTTGCTTCAGGACTCACCAATATCTCTACCGATATTAGGAGGTGAAGGAAACACTTCATGAAATTGCTCCGTCTGCAGCAAAGCAATTCATTGAATTTGTTGGTTTTCCCTACTACCTCTGAGGAAGGTCAGGACACTTGAAGGTTCAAGTTATCCCAGATCATTGCCTTCAGGGAGGGTGAAGCCTATCTGGAGCTGGTTAGGTGTCTGCAGTTCTATAGGGTTTTTATCTGGGCCAACTCTTCTTCCTTTTTCTGTTTGCCTAGAGCCGAGAATCGCCTGTGACATTCAGATATAGCGGCGAGTTGTGACAGGGATAAAATGCACGATTTGCGGAAGCATAGAGAAAGTTATGCGAAAGACTTTTTTTCTTTTAAAAGCTAAGAATATTTCTGAATCAGGTGCGAAAAGCAGCAGCCGTGGAAAAGCCCAGTTGTTGAGATGTAGGTAGCTGGGTCATCTGCTGCTTTCAAGTCAGTGAGAGCAAGAAGAGGATCGGAGTCGTTGCTACTGTTAATGCGCAAGAAAACAGGAAGAAGGATGTGGTTTCCATTAGTCTGCATGGATAGCTTTCTGCTCCCTCTCTCCTGTCATCTTCCCTCTCTCTTGTCACTCCCTCCCAAGAGGAGGAGAAAATCCAAGGCCCATTACCTGGGCCACAGCCCTGGGTTCATTCATAGTGCATCACCGCAAGGATCTGGTTCATATAGAGTGCTTTGCTTTCATTCATAATTAATTCCTCTCGTTTTTTTTCCTCGTTCACTCTTGACTTCACAAGCTAAATCAGCTTCAGCAAAGAAGGCCTTTGCTATTGATCACTTAACTAAAAAAAGAAGGACAAAAATCAATTGTCATACTCATATTTAAGGTGTGTGATAGTTTTTCAGTTTGGCAAAAAAATCTTTCTCAGTTTGGTTGTTTTTTTTTTTTTGTTTTTTTTGCATGGTTCACCAGTTTTTTTTTTCCTCTGCCAGTTGGCAGGATTGTCCTTATTCAACTGTTGAACAGTTTGCAGAAGAAAAGAATAACGATGCAGCCGCTGCATAATGTGTCCTCCACATCATTCAATAGCTCGCCCTAAGGCAACAGCCACCAGGCTGCGTTTATGTAGATGGAGCGCTGCTGTGTCTCGCCTCTCCTCACATGGTGGTAAACAGACAGCTCTGTGCCGTCACATTGCCAATGTCAATCCATCTCTAGACCTTGATGGGGATATTTAAAGTTTTAATAAACACCTCCCTTCACTTTACATTAAATTGGAATAGTTACTGCATGAAAAGGAGGATGGCCTGGATTTTATTTATTTTTTTCTCCGGACAAAAGGACAACAGGCACATATTCTGTAAGAGGCTGAGATAGTCGCACTACACGAGAAAAGAGGTTAATAAGAAGAAACTTTTTTTCATTCAAGCAACACAAAGCGCCATCGAATACAATTTTGTTTACCTGATTTCCTCATCTGTGTCTTTTTTGTTTACAAGGATGTCAAATCTGTTAGACACTGCTGAATGAATAAGTTTAACCTTGAAGCCAAAGTGTTTTGTATCCTAGCTTATGTCCTTAATATCACTTTTAAATATTTACTTTACTACGACTCTTCAGAACAGGTTAAACAGCCACATTTTCTTCTTCTCTCCCTCTGCTGTTGCTCCTCTTCTCTGCAGTTTTGTCACATTTTCTCATCGACGTCAGCCTCAGTCACTTGGGTATAAATTCCCTCCCTTGTTTTCTTTCTTCATCTCACGTCTTTTTGTTCCAACTTTGAAAATTGGAAAGTAAAATGTGATAATCACTTTCTGTCTTGCAGTTGATTCCGTCTTGTTTGAGCAAATTAATTAAGTCGATGCAAAGCAAAGTTTTTGTCAAACCAAAATTTATAAAAACCAGCGTAGGTCCGTCCCTGCTAAGATTATTTTTTATTAAACGTCATAGTCATTAGCATTACATTCACTATGAATCCATTTGAATAGCATTTTGTTCAGCTTTCAGATGATAAATGAAATCCTGTTCTAAGGATGTAATATTTCTCCTGCTTCCTCGGGGCTTAAATTAGAACGTACTGGTGGGCAGCGGGAGAAAACAAAGCATCTTTGTCTGAAACTGAGATGGGATTGTTATTATTACTTATTTGAACTGGACACAAAATCTCCCTGAGCTATTTCTTGGCTACGAGGCCAAAAAAAAACAATTTTTTGAGTTGCACACTCTGGCACCCTGTGGCGTTAGTTCACTAATAAAAATCCATACAAAAAGGATGCAAAACGTTGAGCGAATAAGCACTGAGCGTAAGCTACCATTTTGTGGGCACAGATGCCTCATGGATCACTGTGGCACCAAGCGTGAAATGAATGTAAAATCATCCATGATGCTTCTCGCTTCCGTTTATTGTTTTAGGGTGCAGATGAGCTGACACGAGTGTTAGTGTTTCTGAAGATTCATTTTGTGTCAGTGGGTCTTTTTCACTCCCAGCATTATCATCATCATCAGTTGATGCTTGATGGTAAGTGTACACAGTTGACAAGGTTGGGCAGTGATCCTCTTCACAGGATTTTAATGCCTTGTTTTATTACTGTGCTCTGCAGATAACCATATATATAAATATATATATATATATATATATATGTGTGTATGTTATTGTAAACAGCTTACATTTCTGCATGAGAGAAATGAGCTTGGAGAATTGCAGAGCAATGATTGAACATTGCTGCTCATTGCCTACTTGCATGCCCAATGACTACAAGCTGTGCTGCCCAAGGATGTTAGGAAGGTGATGAGGGAGAGAGGAGAGAGAGAGAGATGGAGTGTGAATGAGTAGAAGCGGGTGGCTTTTGAATGCCAGACACAAGAGGTTGTATTGCTGACAATGCCCAATTATGATATATGGTTATTGCCTTTTCTGAAGCTAGGTTTAGTGTTGCACGGACGATGCCAGGATTAGGGCAAGAGTGAGCATTGTAAATACTGTCGATGCAGAGGTGTTCATATTGACTGATGTTCCTTTGGTAATTTATCATTTTAATATTTTTTTTTTACTTTAGTTGGATGTCAGAGCTTTGTAAAGCTTAATAGCTTTCATGCAGGAGTCTAAATGCTGGAGTGACTGCCAACTGACTGCTTAATCAGATAACTGGACCTCGAATGACACATTCATTGTTTTTAGATTAAGTCTTCGTTCCAGGAATATCTGTCCATCACATATTACATTCAGAGACTGCCCTGGCTGATAGATGGGCTTGTATTTTCGCAAAGGATTGGATGCTCTGCCACTGCAGTTTTAGTGGATCTGGTGCTGCTTTGCTTTTCATTGGTGAAGAGCCTCTATCTCCAACACACACATGCACACAAAGCGTCTCAGCATCTTAACATTTGGGCTGTACTACAGACAGAAAATTATACAAAGCCTCCAGGGCTTTTACCCTCATTGTTTTTACCATAGTGCAGTTGATTAGTCAATTTCAGTAAACATCAGACGCTAGTGAACACCAGGTAGCCTAATGGGGTGTATTTTCTCTCTCTGCCTGGTTCGGATAAGTTGTAATTGACTGGAACAACTGCACAAACATGATGCATTAGTGCTTGATTAGTTGAAATGACTTATGGATTTGTTGGTGAGATCCAAATTATCTTGTGGACTGTATGCACTCCTCACACCCTGCTTTATGGAAAAGAAAGGGAGCGGGTATCTGTTTACTGTTAAAATCCTCCATTTTTTTTATTGTTTTGGAGTTTGCTTTTCAACGCAGTGATGCTTTGAAGATTCAGTGGTTGTTTAGTTTAAAATATACGACCCACCATACTCTGAGACATCACAGTAGCCATTATCGTCTATTTTGTGTCCTATTTCCCAGAATAATAGAGTAATCTAATGTCTGCATGTCCAGTGGTGAAGATTTCACTTCTCTAAACACAAACTTGGACATCATCATGCTCACATCTCCTGGGAGTCCTAAGAGATGGACACATTTACCGCCATTAATTACCTTAGACCACCATCAGAAAGAAAAGAAGTGTTCACCGGCAGGATTTTTAATTACGTCAGATTACTTGTAGATTTGCACTTATCCAGGATAATCGCCACTTCTCCATTAAACCCAAAGATGAGATGCATTTTCTCTTAATGCAGCTGCCTCCCCCTTTTAACAGCAAACCATTCATTAACACATGTCATAAAAGGAAATGTAACTCATCAGCCTGTCACAGTCTGAATCAGACCTCTGGATACTTCATTGTTATTTATCAAGCCCCTTTTATCTGTGACATGTCAGTGACTAATGGGCTCACATTCACTCAGCATTAACGTGACATATTCAAGTAAAAGCTTTTTATTGTTTGATGAACCATATGGCTGTTGTGGCAACATCATGTTACTCTGTAGGACTGTGTTAGTGACAGACCTTGAGTTTTTTTTTTTTTTTTTGGTTTGGACAAAAGATATAGATCTTATTTGGGAGATTAAAAACCAATTGAAATGTTCATTATCAAGTTTATTTCCTGTGTCTTTGTTTACACAAAAGATACTCAACTAATTTCACCAAACTTTAATGGGAAGAATCAATTAAAATTTGGTGCAGATTCAGAAATCTTCATAGATCATTTTTCTTCAGTTTCCTAAAAAATAATGAATGCATCTTCCATGTTGATACAGGGGTGAGATGGAATATGAATGCATAAGAAGCACCAACAGCTAAAAATGAGCAGCTCAGTTTGACACCTTAAATGGACCATTCAGTTGATAATGGCTGTCGCGAGAAGCAGGAGTTGACAGATTAACAGATGTATCGCACTATACCACTCAAATTGGCTGCCTGAACCGACAGAGTAGCTGCAAGACAACTTACATCCTTAATAAGAACATTTTTATGAGTGAACACAAGAGCTGAGGACTATAAGCACTAACCTTCCAAAACCACTCCATGGGATAGTTTAGTTAAATTTAGTTTTAGTCTAGACACTGTCTGACCAAGAACTACCAATAGTTTGGTGTAGTTTTAGTAGAGTGGAGTGGTCAAGGGGTGAGCTTTATTTCTGCAGGAAGTCAACATCATTACAGCAGCACATACTGATGTTAGATTAGATTATAGATCAAAGGACAAGGTCACTGTGACCTCACAAATCATGGTTTTGTCCACATGAACCAGATATCTCAGCAACTTCTTCAAATCTGGTACAAACATTCACTCATCCAGCCCCGAGGATGAACGGATTAGATGTTGGTCCTCAAAGGTCAAGGTCACTGTGACCTTACATGTTCTTGAATGTGATATCTAAAGACCACCTTTAGGAAATTTCTACACAACTCTTCACTTTGACTCAAGTACTGAACTAATACGATTTTGGTGGTAAAACTTCAAGGTTTCTACGCCCTGACAATTTAGTCCATAAATCAAAAATTTGCACTCTAATTAACTACAACCGAACAGACGTACAAGTCTGTATTAATTGATGAATTCTTTGGTTCATAAAATGTCAGGAAAAATGTTCTTTTTTCCCCCAAGGTCCAAGGTCTTCAAATTATTATACAGCTATTCAAGGATATTTCTGTGTGCATGAAAGGATGCAGCACTATCAAAGACCTGATATGAAAATATGTGCTACTATCCCACATTTAAACTATATCTACATCTTCCTTTTGAACTACTTCCTCTTTAGTATAAACTAACCGTCAGTCTGATTGATGTAGCAGTTAATTTTGCGACTGCTTCAGGACCTGAGATCCATCCTCCTTTTCAGTTCTTGTTTATAAGCACAGCAGTCCCTCTCATGCGGCAGTGATGAGCAGCAACAACAACAACACAGTTTTATCCCTCGATGCTGTTCAGAGCAGCAGGAGACCATTCTCTCAACTCTTCACTATGACTTTTGAAAACTTGGTTAACAACAGCTGCTGCTGCAAATTTGATAAAAAAAAAAAAGTTAGAGTAGTGATTAGGAGACTTTCCAGAGAATAGAGCACAGCTTAATCACGTAAGGAAGCAGACTTTATTTTAATGTTACCACAGAGGAACTGATGATCATCAGGCTCTGATAGGTGAAATTTGGAGCTGGATTTTTTTTTTTTTTTTTTTTTAGTTTGAGCAAATAATTACTCACTATTTTTGTCAGTAATTTGGTGTGACATTGTGACATTGTGCATATGACTGATACAGACCTAATTTTAATATAATTTGCCACATTATAAAAAGTCGATGAGTCTTAAAAGGAAAAACAGATTCAGTTAGGTGTCTGTGTGGAGCGAAGAATCACTGTATAAACAGTGTTTAATTTAATATCCCTTTCTGCCGAGTCCTATTATTATACAGCTGTGAAGACCTGAATCCCTTAACAGACTCACAGGGTATCTAATTGGTATCTAATGAAATCAATTTACCAAGTCTATGACTTCCGACAAAGTACAATGGCTATCTCTCACAGTGAATGTGATTTGTTTCCAGATCATGGCTTTTGTCATGTGATTGGTGGTGTGAGCTGGCATACCAATAATGTTATATTCACAAGTAATATGACTAATAAGATCCCACATGTGATCTTTATTATTTTCTTTTTTAATTCACAAAATAAACATTTGGTTTCCATCATTTGAATAACATCTTTTACCATATTAATCTCATCATGTGGAAATAAATCTGGAGCCATTTTGATAATTGTTGCTGCCTTAAGTGCACAACATAAATCTGTACTTGTTTCCACAGTCTCAGCTGTTGGACATTTATCATTCTTCTTGCTGGTTGCAGACACATGTTTTCTCACTCTGCACAAGCGATGTGTTAATGCTCACATCAGTCAAAATGAATCAAACGGTTTGCAGCTCTTTACCTCCTCACTCCTGCCTCGCAGCTTGTCTGTATGCATGTTTTTTGCTGGGGGCGACAGACCTTTCCCTCACGAGGCGTTCATTCCCTGTTTTGTATGAATGTGTGCGCGTAGGTTGACATCTTCAGCGCTACTTGGAGCCGCTGGTGCATTAGGGCATATCTGTCTTTTGAGAAAGAGGGCACCACGGGCACTGTCATCCCACCGGCCATTTACTGAGCAGCAGAGAGAAGGACAGAAAGAGGAAGATGCTCTGACTATATTTTATCTTCAATCCCTCTTTGTAGTAGCATTGATTTACATTGTCAGAGTTTCTATTTAGATTTTATTATTTTGATGTTATTATCTAGTATTTTGAGAAGGACAAATATATCATTTTGCAGCATTTTGTTTTTATGCAAAGTGTAAGCATATATATATTCTAAAAGTTAAAGTTAGATCACATCGGCCGCTGGCAGACGAGCTGACCTGACAAACATCATTTGCTAGTTTCATCGCCAACAACCAATGAGGTCAGAGCAGAGCGGCCAGGTTGGTTGGAGCTGTCAGAAAAGCTACAGTAACTCAGATAAACACTCTTTTACAACTGCGTGGAGCAGAAAAAGCAACTCAGGATTCACAACACGTCGAACCTTGAGGCGGCCGGGGTACAGCAGTTCCACTCCTGTCAGCTAAGACAGAAATCTTGAGGTTGCAGTGGGCACAGGCTCGACTAAACCGGACAGCTGAAGACTCGAAAACTTGTCTGATGAGTCTTGGTTTGTGCTGAGGCATGCAGAAATGGTTGGGTGGGAATTTTTGAATCGGTAGCATGAATCCACATCCTCATCATTTTCCTACTTCTGGCCTGATAATGCACCATGTCAAAAAGCAGGAGTGGTGTCAAACTGGATTCATTAACATGACAATAAGTCGAATTGACGCAGAACACCTTTTAGATGTGGCAGGATGTGAGATTGGCAGCATGAATGTGCAGCTGACAAATCTGGAGAAATGTCAACATGACCAGAATTTCAAAGGAAACTTTCCAACATCTTGTGGCCATGAAAAAAAGGGAAAAAAAAATAATGGAAGCAGTTTTTGAGAGCCGAAAGAGGAGGACCCCCCTCCTCTGGTGTTAGATATGGTCGTGTGGGCCTTTTATGTGAGAGAAAAGGAGTGAAGGATGGAAATGGGAAAGGCGACACAGCAATTGAGGGAAGTGACTGATCTTCTTCATTTCAAGAAGCAAGGATGGGATCATTTATTGATCTGGACATTTCATTAAGTGTCAGCCCAAAGTGTCACACCAGGTGACAAACAGCTGTCTTCTTTTCATGACCCACAGACCCTGAGGCCCTGTGTCGCCATCATGTCCTTTATGACTCTTTGTCTCCTACTGTGTTTCCCGTGTTGTCTCTTATTTGGCTTTTTAGCCTTCTCTTCTTTGCATACTTCAAACTACCAAAGTGAATGTTGTTACATGCTGTTGGGTTATGTCTTGAAGAAACACAATTAAAGGTAACAAACACACATCTGTGTATTCGTAACTACTTGTTGATTAAGGGATTTAATCATGTTTTTAAAAAAAGAAAAAAAAAAAAAAATTTTGGCTAGGTTCTTGAATGTGACTTTACTAACTTTGATAATGAATAATGAAAATAATCATTAGCCTAGATGAACATCAGTGGTAGGAAATGTTGATGAAGAACCAAGTTAGTGCCAGAGATGAGATGAGATGAGATGAGATCATCTGAATCGATGCTGTAAGAAGTTCAGCTTGGCTTCATGCCAGTCTGATATATAGTCTTCATTTTACTTCCACCTATGCTTAGTATTTTATATGTAGAACTTACTGGGGTATTACTTGCTCAATAGAGCAAAGGCATCATATAAAAAAAACATTACTTATACATTCTCATCTTTTAGTTTATATTAACTTTTACACGGGTGCTTCTCCTGACCTGTATTTTTTTAAACATTTTTAACAACATATTCAGTTTTGTGTGCACATCTCTAAAGACAAAATTTTAAATTGCTCATTTAGTCAAAGTTATCAAGAACCATTGAAATACAATTTGTTCGGCAGTCATGGCCGCGGATATACAGCCTTTTGTGTTGTGTTAATTACAGCTTGGAATAATTCAGACGGAGGGAAAATGGTTGAAATCCCCAGAGAGGGATAGCAGTTTGGGAAAATATAGGAATATGTACTGTCTACACTTAGAGGTGCACAAAAAGCAGTGTCACAATTTAGTGAGTGTAGCTTTAATAAATGGATCTTACAGTAAATATGTTTGGCATATCAGCATGTCATGGTTGTGCAAAACGTCTTAGAAATGTAAACAGGATTTTACATTTACAGTGCGCTTTTGTGCCTATTGTTAATGTGTATTTTAAGACTCTGACACAACTCCTAACTCTTAAGCTCCTCCCTGTCGGTTGCAGGTGATGAGAGCAAAGCAGATCAATATTTCATTAATGTTACAAGATTGAGGCCCCAAGTCTACGTCGATTCCAATGAACTGGGGTGACAAAAATAGAGTTGGATGGTCGGTCGGTCTTTTGATCTTTCTTACAGTAAATGCATGCATGTTTACTTACTGCATGCATGCATCATTTATACATAAAAGCCTATTTATTACAGTGGCGATGTCCTGATTAAAGAGTGGAGAAGATGACAGCTATATATCAAAGCAATGTTACAAAATACAGAAAAAAACATCACGTTTTTAAATATTTAATACCCTTTAAAGAATATTTGAATATATTACATTACCTATTCTACTTGTAATATACAGAGTCAATCTTAACACAGTCCAGTGTGAAGTAGAGGTAGTAAATTAATCCACCATTGTCCTTGAACCAATTTTATATCTGGTATAAACACACTGCATTGATATATCACCAGAATGAGACTCTCATATCTCACATCCTGTTCTATTTGTGCCCTATTTTTCTCCCACAAATATAAAAAAGCCCCCCCACCTCTTTTTTTTTTTTTTTTTTTTTTTTGGTAGATTTGGATTCTTGTAAATGTTTCTTTCTTTTATTTCTGCTTCATTTCTAATTTGCGAGCTGTTGCCCCCCCCATGCAGTGACTGGTTTGAATCTCAAATCAACTGGATGCTGCTGTGACTAATGCTCATGCAAATACCATATGGCTATTCAGTGAAACAAGTGAATACACACAAATAACAAACAAAACCATTTGTATATTCACATGTCGTCTCTGTCGCCTGTTTTTATTTTTTTCTTTTGGACCTAAATTCTTCTAATCTATTCAGCAGTGAGAGTGTTACTCTCAGTGTTGGCCCAGTGTCCTAAATGTTAATTTGGAGAGCACAAAATTGGAGAGCAAGCGTCCTCTGGAGGCAAAGTAAATGTTGTCCATTGCCATGGAAACACACGCCTCTACACCACACACACACATATACACACACACACTTAAATGAAGCTCACACATGCAGCAGAAAGGAGGTAAGTAGGTTAATAAACAACACAGCATCTGTCCAGGTTAGAAGAGAACATGTGAATTTGGCCTGTTTGTCTGGCTAAACACTTGCTGACTCTCCACACCAGAAATGAAAAAATAAAAATATATAAACTCGTACACATTATTTGTTAAACACCAGATCTCATAAAATAAAAATAAATCGAGGTTATCTTTATAAATCTCCTCCTTATCTCTCACATCTTAAAGACTCCCCTCAAAAGGTTTGATCAGGTGCGTAACACAGCAACCTCCCTGCTTTATTAGATACTGTAGTCTATTATCCTATAATCTACAGCAAACACTTTCCTGGAGAAGAACATCACGCAGTGGTCTGTTTCAGAGCAAATGACCTGATAACACTGATCCACCAGAGTGGATTTTGTTTTTCAAGCTGCTGACGATTAGTGAGATCGTTCAGGTGGGGCGGTCGACGGTCTGTTGTCCCCGTTTCATTTCATACTTAATTTATTCACACAGAGGAAATGGAGGACTGCGAGGGGGCAATGTGTTTGCCAGTAGATATGGGAGTGGGTCACAGTGACATGATCGCGTTTCAGTTGAGTATCAAGCGTTTCTGTGTGGTTTGGTTGGGAACATTGGGGGAAGTTAAATGGCTTCAGTTTAGATGGTATTTTTTTTACTCTGTAGTGTTTTTATTTCTACAGAATCACAATCTACTGGTGGGTGTTTTTTTTTTCCACTGTATTCATTTGTTTTCGAGCATCTTTCTTGCAGTTAATCCATCAATTGTCCAGTGGTACAGGAGATACACAATTTGAAATAGCGTTTCCTTCGGCAACTACTATGTAGACTTATGCCTCTTTTCCACTATAACTACTCAGCTCTACTCAACTCTATTCAGTTTTCAACTTGGTGCAAGTGCCTGGTATGTACCTGGTATTCTTTTACAAATAATGAAAAATGCCCTGAATCTGCACCTTAAAAGAAAAACATATTGGTATCTTATCAATAAATTCACAACATTTTGGGCAAAATACTGAGGATCAGTCGCCGTCCAACAAGTTGGCACCTCTAGGAATTTATTGATCATTAATAGAAAAGTTTCTGCCACATAACTCCCCATAAAATGATGATTTATTGTTTAGTTATGTAGCTAAGCTAGTTGCTTTCAGTCTCTATGCTAAGCTAACTAACTGTCTATTAACTGTAGCTTCATAATTCGAATTGTGTCAGTTTTTCTTTGCAAGAAAGGAAATAATCGTATTAGTATTTCTTTTATATAAAAAAAAAAAAAAAAAAAAAAAAACACTGGCAGATTAGATTAATTGCCCCAGATTTGTTTAACTTGCTTTGGGTTATACAGTCAGAAAGAGTTACAGCTGATGATAATATGGCATCGAGCCCGCAGACCTATCACATGAATCTATTTGAGATGGATACACTTACCTTTATGGGCTTGTGTGTCTTGGGAAGTTATAAAAGTAATAAATAGCCGACACCGTATTTCATAATACTATGGGCATGGACCGTATGAAAGTTTCGTTGGATAGCTTCAGTATAAACTGTATATAGACATGTATCTAGATTATAGTGACGAGGCTTTAGGGCTTTTGATGGTTCAGCTGAGCTATAGAGACAGCGGATCTGTCTGGCCTTGTTTTCTGTGGAAGAAAAAAAAAAAACATCTAATGTTTCACACAGTATAGAATCCGTCAGGTTGTGAGTTTTCTTCTTCATATTCTACAGAAATTTTACCTCCTTTGTCCTCTCCTCAACACTGGGTTTTACGGTCTATTTGATGAGTTGTGATCCGGTTACTCAACACCAGAGATTATTAAATTAAAAAAAAATAAAAAATCAGTGAATTGAAAGAAGCACTGGTTCACAATCCCACCCGAAGGCCTTTACCACTACGCCGTTGAATCAGTGTCACTGGACTGATTTATTTATTTAAAACTTACTCGCTGCTACAACAGTTTGGTTACTCATCTCTTGGAGCTTTTCTTTTTTCTTTTTCTCTTCCAACACAAACACTGTTCTCACAAGTACGCGTGAAGGCAGTTTGAAATATCTTTGCCACCACATGAATCTTATATGGCACTTTTAATTATCACAAAGAGCTCTGGTTCACAATTTCCCTTCCTCCCTCCCCCTTCCTCCCTCCATCAGCATATCTCCCCTCTGTGGTTAGCCGTTCATGCTCTAACAACTTTCATGCATTATTTAATAACTGACTATGACGAGTCATTTGCTGCCGTTCTGTCTAAACTTTTCATCCCCCAGGAGTTCGCCTCGTAGCTTTGACGGTGATAGCTGACCCTAGCGAGACCTCATTCATTGAATTGCTGATGGCTTTGTTTTATTTTTTGGTTTGATTGTCATATCCAGAGAGGGTTAAAAAAAAAAAAAAAATGAAGGAAAATGAAGCTGAAAATGAGCTGCTATGCTTCTTTTTATTTTATTACCCCCCCCTTTTTTTGCTGTGCTGAAGTTTGCCTTTACTTTGCAGTGTTTAATAAAAGTCTTAATATATTTATAAAGCATAAATGTATAACTTGGAGCAAAAAGTAATATGTTTTGTGCTGAAATTGAAAAAAGCCAAAGTTATGACTAATCGCTGGACATTGCAACATGACATTTCTAAATGAAATCTAAATTCTGGAATGAAAAATGGACACACACACACACACATAAACACACACACACAGCAGTATTATGTAAAGGATGCCAGTATTTACAAATATCCAAGATGCCTGGAAGGTTTTTCTCTCCTCTGTGTTGTTGTCCATCTCTGGTCCTTCACTTACAGCAGAGGAGTCGTCCCATGTGCCAGGTTCGCCTGAAGATGAATGAGACTCTCTGCCTGCTCCATAGCTTTACCCTACAGCCGTCTCCTCCTTTCAGATCAGATCAGGAGGAGCCAACAAACCAAAGCTGCATCCCACCTTAAAACTAAACCCTGCCAGCAGCACCTGTACCCACTTGAGAGAGGCTCCATTACAAACTGTGGGCTTGATTGCCGGCGGTGGGGGGCCTTGGCAGGGGAACGTGTCTCATTGTCTCTTTAAACCTCGAGCTCTTGTGGCTTCCTCTACAGGGAATACTGCCCAGTTCCTCTCCTACCTCTAAGTGTCTTAAATAGCCCCTAGCTATAATAGTCTGTGTAGATATTTATGGAATATTTGTGGGAGAACGGTAATCCTTTCCTGTGATTTACTATGATTGTCTTGCACGTGCAGAACGGTGGCAGCAGCTCTGTTTTTTCCCTTTTTGACAGGTGTCCATTAGTCCCTCGGCCCGGTGACGTAGCCTGAGCTATGCTTGGACAGTTGGTCTGTTATAAAAATGAAACTGCAATGAAAATTTCAAGGCAGCACTTCAGCACATGCCAGAGAGAGTTTCAGCAGCCAGGGAGAGACTGAGAGTTTAATTCTTACTGACAGGAGAAACATAATGAGAGTTAAGAGGAGGTCCAGGCGTAATGATGGAGCTGGATGCTTTTTTCCTCTCAGCGTGGCAGTTGATAAAGATGGTACCAATTATATGTAGGTATAGATCTATATGTTGTTTTTGTAAGTAAATGTAACCACTGCATAAATGCATGTAAATTGCTGTTTGTTCTCGGTACCCTGTGTTTTTAATTCCCATCTGGGTTGTTTAGGAAATGAGCGGTTTAAGTGAAGATGAGGGTCTTGAGCTCATCAGAGAACCAGTCGAATGTTTGTCGTGTTTTCCTGTGACAAAAACAACATCTTTCACTTAGCGTGACTGCGGTTAACATAAGGTTTTATTTTCTTTCCTAGTCTCTGATATAAAATGTGCATAATCACATCTTTGTGCCACAGAGATGAGCCTCAGATAAAACCACTGGCGAGAAAGAGCGGAAATCTGGTCAATATGCCGAGTCACATCTTTGTGGGGATTGTGGTGCAGGTGCTGACAACACAGTGGAAACTCTGCTCAGTGTAAACTCTGCAAGTAATCTCCTCTGGGTAAATGAATCCTGGTCATTTAGTCCTTTGAGAACCAAGTCGGTGTATGTTATTGATTTTGCATAAGATCCCACTTTTGGCAGATCTAGATCATTCCAATAGCCCTTGGCAGAATTATAATGACTAGGACTTTATGGATTTTAATAAGTCCACTGTGATCTAGTGGCTCTATCCACAGTTGAGCTCATTTGCACGCACACACACACACACACTTGGTACCTTTTAACTTATCCTTTTGTCCTTTTTGAGATAATTCTTTTATGTAAGAGTGAAGTGTTTTTATCCCAGTGTTACTTAGATTTATGTAGCGTCAGAACTGCTAGACACGACTCAACAAATGATTTTCAGTCATGAAGGCCTTTTAGTGCCAAGACCAAAGGGTTCCTCTGGGGTTAGAGTGTGTTTCTGTCAGACAGGTCATGGTAATGCCACTCATTGTCAGGTTCAAATGCTTGTGTCCTCATGAAATAGACTCGTTCTAGTCTAAGTGTATCTCTCCCTTTACATCTGCTGTTCTCTGTCTGATTTTATTGCTCAGGTCTGTATCTAAGTGTCTGAGTTGGGAAACCAGTAAATGAAGGCAAATGCCTTGAAGCTTCACTGCATTTAGCATTCTTGCTATCTTGCTGTGACACTTTTACTGCACTCAGAGAGAACAGGCTTTCCTTGGTTTTCCTTTTTCCCTTTTAAAACCCCAAGCACCATCTGATGTCATTAGTGTCCAACACTGTGATATAACAGGGCTGCTGTCTCTGTCTACCTCTCTCTTGTACTTCCTTTGTCATCTTTGTTACCCGCTGCTTGTTACTCTTGGAGGAAGGCCAAATGTCCAGAATTAATTTGCAAACTATATGAGGGTGGAGATGTGTTTTTTTTCTACTTTACATAAGCGTTTGAAAGACGAAATAGCTGGAGAAAATATCTCATCTGGAATTTAGGACTTGCTTCGTCTCTCTTCCTCTTGTATATTTTGCATTTTATCCTCAGGGACCAAGAACCAAAGAGCCTTTTGCTCCAGATAAGTTCTTATCTCCCATTCTATGTATTCAGTGAATGTAGCGATCACTTGAAATGAACTGGATGTATTTTTTTTTTTTTTCTTGTTAAGAAGAAGATAATTGTAGTTACTTCACAGGAGTCATTTTCAGTTTGTTTTAGTTGTTCTTTTGAATTTTTTATAAACCATCTGTCTCTTTCCTTTTTAGATCATATAAAGCGGAAGATTCGCCGGCGGCCATCTTGGGGGCGGGGCATCATCCGTAAGAAGAAAAGCTACAAGAAAGGAACAGAGGAGGAGGAAGACGAGCCAGAGGTGGAGGCGGAGGCTGCGGGGCCCAGCGACTCGTGTTTGACACAGGATGAGGAATCGTCTTGTGATACGATGGGTCCACAGCCCAACGGCCACCATCCACACGTTCCCTCCACAGAGGAGGAGGAGAGCTCTAACGAGCCTCCTGTTACAGCTCCAGCTCCCGCTGAACGTCCAGACGCCACTAAAGCCAGAGAAGAACTGACGTCTAACGAGGGGGAGTCCACGTCCAAAGAGGCCGAGTCTGATAACACACAGAAATACACTGAGCTGCTCTGTGGTGGTGGCGATTCTCTCTCTTCTCCCCAGGTGGATGTGGATAATCAGGATCACCAGACCGAGCAGGCCGACTTCCAGCCTTTGATTGAAACGTCCGAGTCCTCGGACATCGAGGCCCAGCCCGCGCACACACACACAGACACAGACGGTCTCCTGGTATCACAAGTGGAGTGTGTGAATGGAAACGAGTCGATGGACAGCCTGGACTCGCAGGGCCTGAAGACGAGCAGTGAGGCTGAGAAAAGGACTCCTCAGAGCGTGGCTGAAGCCTCTAACACGCCAGAACAGGAAGAGCACAAAGACAAACACGAGAGCCATCCAACTCAGGAGCACCCTCCCCAGGATGGGAGGGGACTAACAGAAAGTGCTGAGGAAGATCAAGAAGGTATGAAGCTAAACTCAGTTTTCAGATGTTTTAATATGTTTCAAACCACGAGTGAAAATAACCTAATTTGCATCCTGATTGCTGCAAAATTTATTTAGTTTGAGGCCACAACAGGTCGATTGGTTCTCAAATATTTGGACAAGTCTTCAGTCAGTGAGATTGTATTATTTTTTTCAATAGATGGATCTGAGTTTGAACTACATTAGATGAGAGTTTTTTTTTTCTTTTAATGACAAGAGAAAGGTGTAAGATGTCTTCTGGTCTTGACATTTTAATGAGACATTTTATTATGCATTAAGAAAGTTATTTATTGACTGTTATTAACTGTAACTTTATGAAGGTAAATTACTGTTTTGAGGATCACCCAGCTCTTCTGATTTACAGGATGGTTTAAAAAAGGGATAATAAATAGATAGAAAATGTTTTTTTTAAATGAAGAAGAGGGCATGAATAATTCAACGTAAGTTATACAGAATATAAAAATGCTATCCCCTGGCTGAGCACATGATATATTTCAACAGAAAAGCTCCAGAGGCTTGAAAGTTATGTGTACCTTTGTACAAACTCCACACCTTCTGATATGTTTCTCAGATGTTTTTTTTTTTTGTCTATAAAAAATTCATAATCCCGCCGACTTTCTCCCCCATCTCTGACTCATTCACATATTTTGTTTCTTTGCCATGAGCCATTATGCCCTGTCTACTGGTATGTAGTGTCTGGCTTTGAGATAAGCCAATATAAAAGTTTATGTGTTTTGATTGTGGAAGTGTAAGTTCAGTTTGCTGCAGAGGCAGGTTGAGGTAACTGTGCGCTGCTAGAATACGGGGAGAAGTCATCAAAGGACGACACGATCACACAACACAAACACAAATAAACTGTAGATCCTTAAACAACAAACAACTCAACTACACCGCCTCCACTCTCATTACAAGCTGAGTCAGCCCTTTTGTTTCCATCAAAACATTTCCGCGAACACTGTTATAAATGGACAGGAAAGAGGCCAGATGTGAAACATTGTGCATTCAGTAGTTGCTAGTAGCTGCAAATAGATTTTCTCTCCTGTACTCTTGTATTGAATTAATCTTGTAGCCATGGCAGTTGAAATTTGTTTGCTTTTAAACTATATAGTTTGCAGTTTCCCCCGTTGTTCATGAGGAAAACAAAACAAGAGGTTGAATTTGTGTCTCCTATTCATCTCAAGTTGCTCTCTGATTGCTACCACGCTGCTTTAATTCTTTGTCTCTTTGGTTGTTAACCTTCCTTTCATCAATCATCCATCTGCATCTTCACAGGAGGCTCCAAACTGAGGAAATGTAAGAGGAGTCCATCAGAGCAGCTGAAGGAACCTGACGAAGAACCACAACCCGTCCCTCCTCATCCTCCGGTCGTGGTCGACCACCAGCAACTCTCGGTACGTTGTAAAAATATTATTATTATTATTATTATTCTCAAGTTACAAGGCATTTTCAGCTTGATGAGCGCTGAGGTTTGGGGTTATTCTTCAGCAGCTTTTCAGCACAGGTGTAAATAATAAAACCAATAATAGCTGGATTCCATTTTTTTTTATTTTTTTGCAGCTTCGGTTTCAGGCTGCTGGTGTTGTTCATGCTGGCTCGCTGTCAAACTGTCATGACTTAGTGGAGCGTTTGAATAGACCAGAACTATTGTTAATGTTATTAGTAACAGCTGTGCTTTTCCTAAAATGACAAGTGAAGGAAAGATTTAATTATCCAGATTGTACACTGTGTCCTCAAAGCTATAAAAAGATAATCTGGTAAAATAATATTTCTTACTTTTTGAGAGAAGCACACAAAATCACACAAAAGACCTGACAAAAATTCACAAGGATAAAAATTTATTATATTTGGTTTTTGAGTTAATAGTGTCTAGTTTTTTTTTTTTTTTTTTACTCACAGCTTAACATTGATTTATTAGGGTGTGTGCATCTGTCTAGTTAATGATTATTATCCTATAGCAGCACATTAGCAGTAAATTTGTTGTTTAAAGTGCATCCTCTCTATCTGAAAATTGCAATTTTTATTTTTAATGCACAGTATGATAGAAAGCAATTCTTATTCAAATCCTCCCTCGAACGCTTTTTCAGATTTTCGACTTCAGTGTTTTCCATTAATTACCCGGTCTGCAGAGGCCTGCTACAGTCTAATTTCTACTGCTACAGTTGTATAATGAACTTAAAAGAAAAAATGTTTTTTTTTGATTTCTCATAACAACATAAAATATCTCTAACGTAATGTTTTGTTCAGAGATGAAGGCTCTGCTCTTTGTCCTGCTGTCGCAAACTGTCTCTGACGCACATAAACACGCTGACAACAAACATGTCTGTCATAGTCGGGCTGGGTAACGGGAGCACCGGGGAAAAATCACTGCATCCGTGGCCTCATGGCCTGTCAGAAAATCCATAGTGTTTTTACTGTCCTTGGCAGGTTGGCTGAACTCAGCATAAGTTCTGTGTATTGAGTGCATGTTCACAACTCTCACAGACCAAACTTAGCCAAGAAAAACCCTCCCCATGACAGGAAGCTACTGCCACAACCCTAATCTCATTCTGTGGGAAACGCTGAGCTCAAGTGCTTCTCATTGCTTATTGTCTTATTGCAGCATTTGTTGACAGATATCTGTGTTAAAACTTGAATAATGGTCCACTGGTTGAATGATCGTTTAACAAAAACACCGTCTTAGCCTCTTACAGCAGACAGAGGATGATTGTGACACTTTTTATCTCCGCGCTTATAACTTCAATAAAAAATATCAACGCCTTCAACTTATTTGATGTCAACGACGACAATCTACCTCGCTACCAGGAAGCTTGTTACAACCTGGGGTAAAGTTTAACAGTGAAATTGACGAATTAAGAACTAAATCTACATCTATATAAGTTTATGTCACATGAGTCGACACTAAATCATCTTCCTGTGGTTTAACTAAGAACAAAAAGGCGTCACCACTGATGCTAAATGAAGATCAGTGTCAGTGGTGGATCCTGACGTTAGAGGAAGTATTTTCAACAACATATTGTGATAATAAACACGTGAATGGAAACAAGCAGCTGCTGATCCACATCAACAACAGGAAGATATTTGACACTTGAACTGGAGTGTGTTAATGTGTGTCATGATGACAGATACATGTTCGTCTTCCACTAACTTACACATCTGTAACATTTTCAACATTTTCTATAAATGATGTTACAACCGTCTCCTGTCAGTCACTATTTAGCAGCTGTACCAGCATCATGGTTGAAATTAGCATAAATGAAATGACTCATTTTAACTAAGAACCTCGTCTTTAATCTGATACAAATGACCTCATTCAACCTTCAACAGCATCACAACTAATCAACATAGAGATTTGATCCAAAACGTTCATTTCTTTGTCTGTAAAACCTGAACACGTCTTTACACAGACGTGTAGATTCACATGTGAGATCAGGGAGGGAGTGGTTAACCATGACACTGATCACATGACTCTAATGTTATCTCTTATTGGTGTAAGTGATGCTGTTACAACCATCCCCAGTCTCCTCTACTCTAAATCAGGATTTTGCCTTTTTAAAACCCCAGTCGGCGCCCCATCACCACCTTACTTGATTCTGCACGGACATCATTTTAATTCAGACCATGAAGGATGTAACAGCTGGGCTGATTTAGCTTTGTGCACAGACTGTGGATTGGAGATTTTACAGGTAGTGTGTTCTGTATCAAAGTGATGATGTGGTTAGAGGAACAGAAACACGGTCACAGCAGCTTGGAAATTAGTGTTGATGTGTTAGAGCACTTGGAGAATGCTGCAGCAAATTCCAGAAATACTTAAAGAGATGAAATAATCAACCGATATGAATTATGTAGCTACACACGGAAACATTAAATACATATTCTCTTTTGGTTTTATATGGTTTATATGAAGCACTAGAGCTATTAAGAGAGGGGTGGGTATTATTTAGGAGAAAAAGTAAAGAGCCCAAAGCCCACGAGCAGATTAGAGACCAGAGAAATTCAGGCTGATTTGTTGCAACAGAACCAGCTGCAGTGAGCTGTCACATTTGCAACTGACTAATTAGACTGTGATTATGGAAAAGCAGAGCTGTAATCTAAAAATGTTACTAATATGCTTTTGTTTTTGTCTTATTTAAGTTCATACGCGTGCTGGTTTAAATGTTGCTGCCAGTGCAGATGAAAGGTTTTTTTTTTGAGGATTTTCTCCTCCCACTTTGCAAAAGAAGCAGCTGTTGTTCATTTCTATATCCACCATTAGTCACTTATTGCTTCCTATGGCTCCTAAAATTAACCTTTTGTGTGCAGTCATTAAATAGGAGGTGATCTATATTTGGTCTACTTCCTTTTTGAAGCCTGAACTTTCATGTAATCTGTAGTGAAGTAGAAATCACATGCACCAGCTTTCTTTTTTTTTTGTAAAGAGATGTACAGTTTTAATCACAGAAGCTGTTCTGCACTTGGCATGAATTCATCCCTTTGTCCTCTATGAGTTTTCTATAGCTTCCCAAACACAGAAGAGGTTGCAAAGAGCTCGCTCCTGGATAATTAGAAATCTGACGTTATTTCACTGAGGCATACAGTGAAAAGGCAGCAAATGTGTTGAAAGGTTCTTTTATAGGATTTAAGGTATGGAGGATGTGGAAACTCAATCATGGGTGACAAGCTTTAAGCTTCCTCCATATCCATAGGTCTGTCTGAGGCTGATGCTGTCACACTGCCCTTCTCAGATGGCTAACTCTTAACTTCTGAGGCTTATCCTTACTTTTCCATTCACCCTATGGTTATACCGCCGTCTCCCAATCTCCCTCGCTCTCTCTTGCCTTTCATCTCAACTATCACCATTTTGTATCCCCGCCATCCAAATATGGAGGGAGCCAATTATAGTGGCAGGCCATTTTCACATCCCTCAATCAACAGGTGTTGTTCCTGAGACATTTGAAGGAAATAAGGTTATGACTCAAACATGAATTTCTCTCTCTCTGCCCAACTAGATCCACCAAATTGTCCCAGGATGTGTTCAAGTAACAGAGACCATGTGAAACAGCAGCTCTATGGTACTTTGCACAGTCACGCTAGGGTCCCACCTAATACCCCAAGTGTAAATTGGAGCCTCGGCTCAGCGGGCTCCCCTGACAGCACTTCTCACTGATCGGGTGGGGGTCTCGGTTTTAGGGCAGTCTGTGTAGTGTAATTGGTTTAAAAGAAGTGTTCTTTTGACGTGCGCTTACTTTTTTTTTTCCCTTCCAGACTATGTAGTGACATCCTATCAACCCATTATCTAGTGGCTTTTACCCATGTCCCCATGGGGGTTGGATGACGGGTATGAACCTGAACCTGACTCCCATCTTTCAAGTTGATTGACAGACTTTTTAGTTGGCGTGATCTTTGTGCTTTAACTGGCTGCCCCCTATGAACAGCCCCACACCACACTAATCTGGAGGTTTATTTGTCAGTGGGAGGGGGGGCGGTGAAGAAGGGCGATATCTTAAAGAAACAGATCGTGAAAAGAGGGCACTGTGAATAATTGCTTTTTCATCCCTGGCTTACGGAACAAATTGAATTTCCGGTGTGCAGGATGAGAGTCACCATTTAAGCAGATATTTACTGGCAGAGCTGGGACTGGCATGCTGCCTGTTGTGTATTAGGGCCTGCAGTGAGTGGTGTACTGTTCCTTCCCTTTTTCCTTCTGTTGTATTCATTGATTATAGAGGCCTCATTATTTCTGACTTTTAACTTGATGGAAGAGGCTCTGAAATCTCTCTGGAATTAAATACCATCAGAGTGTTATGAGTTTGTTCACAGACCTTATACTCGAATGCCTGAAGGACAGAGATGGTATTATTTCAGTATTCACATCTCGCTTTTCAGAGCCATTGCACAGTTATTTGCTCTGATTCACTTAGTAAAATCAAGTTCTGTTATTGCCAGTTTCACCGAAATGATTCTTGATGCTGTCTGGATCAAAATGAATTCCTCGGCATGAATAAATAGGTCCTGAGGCTTGTTTCTCTCGCTGCTCCAAAAATGTTTCTTATTCTCAGCTGTTTTCTGTCATCAATAATCAGACACTTGTCCCCAGATGGACTGGAAGAAGTGGCACTGACGATTGCAATTGAGAATTCAGCAGCAAGAAATCCAATCTTGCCCTGCAATTTTTTCCCCATCTTACCGAAAGAACACACACATATAATCGTTCGTTCTGCTGTTTTTTTTTTTTTAGCAGCTGCCTAGCCCCAGCTAGCGTTTCTAGTCGCTGGCACAGTATGGAGTCTTTTGGCTCGACGCTCGGCTATTACAACATGTCAGGATTTCCTGTTTTAGAGAAGCCTGTCAACAGAAATGGCCTCATTTCAGTTTGTCATCTTCCTTCATTTTTAGTACTAAAAACAGTGGGGGCCCCTCATGGTGGAGTAGCCATGCCACATGTCTGTTCAAAAGAGAACAACTTAATAGCAGTGCTGGACCAGCCTTTGATTGTCAATAAAAATAGATGGCGTTTGAAGTGGCTCTTTTATTTTCATTCAATCCCACTGATGGCCTTGACAGTGCTTCCATTTGCATGTAATTGGACTTGCATAGCTGTGCCTCTTGGCCATGCATGTAAGGGCCAGTAGTATCAATATCCAACATGACATACATGTGAATTTCTCTTTATTTTCCTCCTAATGCTCTGTATTAGTTCACCTTCACCTTGTTGCCAAAGCCCTACAGGGTGATTTTATTTTTGTTCTTTTGCTGCATTCACACCTCACGCTTCCCACTCAACCATCAGCTTATATAAAACTAAAGATTAAAGATTGTGTGGGATTGTATTTACGATTACCGTACAACATGAAAAGGATGTTGAAACGCTTGGCTTCTCTTTTTATTGATCTTGACACTAAATAGTTGCCAGTAATATTAGTCTCACCGGTGGAAACAAAAACACTTATTTAGCGTTTTGACCTAATAGGAATGTGAGATGCTGTGATATGTGTTAGAGGTGAGAATCTAAGTCGGGGTAAATAAAATAAAGAACAAGGAAGACGTGATAGAGCTGTGAATGAAATGTAGGAATTATGTCAGCTAACAAACATTCCTCTCAGACATGTAAGTGTCTTACATTCGATTTTAATTACTAATTAAAACTGTGTGCGTTGGTAATGAATTTAAAAGGAAGATGGTGCTAATGAATTAAAAGCCTCATCACCTGAATGCTCAAATCCCTTGATGAGAGGAATCTTCTGTAGAGCTTTAAGTCGCGACAGCAGCTTATTTAGACGACGTATGCAGGTTTTATCCAGACTTGTCACTATGTATTTTGAAAATATACTCATCCTCATAATACACAACGAATACATAACGAAGAGCGTGACAGGCTCAGGTCAACACACACAAACACACACAAACACACTAGCTGCACTACACATGTAAAGGACACTGCATTGATTAACCTTTATTTCCTTTGAGGTTGACTAGAAGTTTAACCATCGCTGGTCAATATGTAATCCTCTCCACAGCCTTGACCTAATCCTAAACTTTTCCGATATTAAAGCTTCGCCTTCAGTGCATTTATTTTGAAAGCGTCGTCTCTTGTATTAGGTAATTTTGCCGGGTCTGTGGAGGTGAGTTTGGGGTTATTTGTGTTAAGTTAGTGCTTGGTTTTCACCTCTTTTATTACCTGGTGATATTGGATCTCAGCTGTCTTGAATCTATAAAATATTAAAATTCTTTTCCTGCAGCCTACTTACCAAATATCTTATTTTTCTTAGCTTGGCCTCTTTTTTTATGAATATAATCTTTATTTTTTGATACTTCAGAATGAAAGCTGAAGAATAAAGGTTACTTTTTAACTTTTACATCTCTCATTATTCTTTACCTCACACTTAACTACGCACCGATTAATATACACTCTGTGAATGTATTTCATAATTTATGCATTTCCCTACTGAATGGTAGCAATTGTAGCCATAGTCCTAATTTTAACTTAAAGAAAAGAAGAAGAAGAAGGAAAAAAAAACACCTTAGACCAGCCAGAATATCTTAATAAGAGTTGTGGCAAATAGTGAGAGCTGAGTGACAATAATTACCCTCCGATGGGACAGTGTGTGGCACAGTCTGACAGTGATGCATTTTATTCTATAATATTTGGAGTTGATTTAGCTGCAGCTATTCTGCTCGCTGACACAGTTACATAATGTTGTGATAGCAGCGCTCAGTTTAATGTCAAACAATTACATCTGTAATCTGATGTGGATGGATAGCGCCAGAATGGTTGTGATGGATAAGATGGTTTACTCGGTACGTGGCGTAACGTTCTTGCCTATGCTGCATTCGCTAATGGTTAATATATTGCACATTATTATCTGCGGGGATGTTGGAAAGATGTTGCATTTATGGGAACCATCGATAAGAAGCGCACGTGTGTTGTATTGTGACACATATTGATGAATATGTAAAAAAAATCCATCTATTATCATTACGTTGATTTCATCCATCTCTCTCAGCTCTAAACCACAGATTCGGGCTGCGACTCTTGTTGGTGCCAATAAAACCCAGTGAGATGTTATTTACTGGAACTCACAAGTAACTTTATTTAACATCCTCTGGTCTGACCTGAGGCCAGTGCTTGAGCAGATGGTTGAAATTAATCTCACGAGTCTTTTTCCTGTTGTCAGGAAGAAATGAATTAGGAAGTCCACATATTTAACCAGAAACATTTTAAGATAAAAGATTATATATAAAAATTGACTTGAATTATTGCTTAGCTCAGTCTTTTTATTTGTACCTTTATATATCTGACTACTGGAGGTGTAAATCACAATATATTATATTGTTTCTTTAGACAATGGATTCGATTCAGAGACCTGAGAACGATATGAGAAGAAATCACATATCTATTTAACACAATCAGTTCATATTAACACACAAAAAATTCTGATTTCTTCCAAATTCTAAATGAAAACCAACCTATAGTTTTTGATAAAAAAGAATCAAACTAGACGTTGTGTTGTTGATCAGCTGTGATACTCAGAGTCTTTTAGAGTTGTAGCTCAGTTTTAGTGGAAAATAACAGGTCAAAGCGGGTGAGCAGGTATCTTGTCCTGCTGCTTCTTCTTCATTTGTCCAGACACGTTGACCCATCTTTTCTCAGAATTAATAAAAAATCCTTCCACACCTCTGATAGGAGACTAAACATCATCATCTTTTTCTTGGCTACTTGCCGTGACCTGCCTGGTGCTATGCTACTAGCATTGATTGAATGTTGATTGAATTGATTGATTGAATTTTTTTCAAATATAACTATAGGGATCCATGTTTTCCACTTTGCATCAATAACATCAGATTTTTCACAGTTTAGATTTATAGATTGTTACACCTCCACCACTAGTTTGAGCTCTTGGTTTCAGTTTGTTGAAGAAGAGATTTGATCTCTGGCTCTAAATTCATCACAGTCTGACTATTACCACGTCAACCAGTTTGTTCCCGTTGGGAGAATAAGTCTAGCTAGCAGCTGTTCTCAGATACGAGGCTGACTCTTTTAAGTTTCTCTTCTGTTTGTGCTCACTGTGATAATTAAAGTGGATGTTCGTACTTAGTTGAAGCATCTGTTACTGGCAGCCCATGTGAGGCCTAAAAAAAAAAATGGTGATATATCATGTTTTAGTGGTTTTCCATTTGGCCGGGAAAACAAATGATCCACAGTCATCAACTTGAAATGAATTGATTTTGGTTTTTATGAATCGGAGCTGGTTTACTTTACACCCCCGCTATGGAAGCTCTCCATTGATTTAACACAAGTCCTTAATTGACCCTTGTTCTGGAATGAGCAGTGTTTTATTTATAAGTATATAACTTCAATTTTTTATTTTATTTATCTGGTCTCACTGGATTCGTCTCGCAGATATTTCAGAGTCACTAATTAAACCTTGTGACATCCGGGCTTCGCTTGACATAAATACTGAAATACACAGAGGTGTTAATTAACACCATGGGAACAAAAACATTTTCATTAGCCCATATATTAAAGTCACACAAAAAGAAGTCAGTATAATAATCATATAAAGGATTAAATCATCTTGCTGTGTGATAATCTCTACTTTTTTCTACTTCTCTGCATTGAAATAAAGAAATCACAGCTGTTAAACATCTGGGAACGTTCCAGTGAGTTTAATGTTGGAAATAAAGCTGATCACAGCAGGGTTTTTACATGGCCAACTGAAAGAAGGATGACCATTTCATTTTAATGTGCTGAGACTGTGGTAATATGATTTGTCATGATCGTCCCTGACCCTTACAGCACTTTATCAATATTGTATTACCTGTGTGACCAAAGTGTCTCTGTAAGACACATTATTTGCCAGCGTGACTGGATATCAGCATCCGCCTCTCACCACTTTGTGCCACAATCAGCCTCCTGCTTCTGCTAAAACTATTCATTGTAACAAGCAACCCGGACTCATTTATATTTCAATTGGAAACAACAACAGCAACAAAAAAAAATCCATGTTAAAACCGGAAGAAGGGGGTGAATTGTTCTTGTAGAAGCAGATATTGAAGGTTTAATAGTATCCCAGGTGACAGCCACTGTGCAGGGCTTTGAATCCTTGTTTTTTTCCCCATGACTGACTAGTAAGTCTTCTCTAGCTGTGAACTGAGGGAGACATCTTATATATTCACTCTCACGCATACACATGTGACTATAGGCGCATCCCTCAATGATTAAAGAAGAAGGACTTTGACTCTGTCCCATATGTCTGCCTATGTCTGCTTAGAAAGCTTCATAAAGAACCAGCTTGATGCTATAGGGACAAGTTTGTACAGAAAATCTTTATATTTTTGTCGCAGTGATGTGAAAGTGTGGGCTAACAGGGCAACTAGCACAGCTTGCAAACAGTGTTAAATGTCACGGGTGACATTTATTCATTATTACATTAGCTTGTGCTCTGTAATGCACATATAATCCATTCAGGCTGAGGCTGATGTAGCTTCCCGTCTTTGCCTTTTCATAGTAGGTGGATGCAAAGGGAAATTTGGAGTCAGATGAGCAGCTTGACGACAACGAAGCGGACGTTTTATTGTCTCGCTGCCATCTGAAAATATTAGTAATATCAGCACGCTCATCGCTCGTGCAAAGTGTATGTTGATGTGACTAGAATTAGCATGTCATCTGATTCAAAGGTCAGGGGCTAAATATCAGAGCGGCGTGACCAGTTTGTATCCAGACTGTATTTTTAAGTTGTTATGAGCATGAAGAGTTTGATTTTGGTTAACTGCAAGTTAAATAGTGTAATTGTGTGGTCATAATTCTGCACATACTATCAGACATAAACATAAATTCAGTTATAACTGGTGTTACAATAAACCAGGGAGTTAATACAGCCAACTCCCTTTATGATCAAATCCTCTCTTACAGGCAGAATTTAAGCACTAACTTCATCTGTGGTCTTAAGAAACAAGGGATTGACAGATGTGAGTAAAGAAAAGGAACATGAGTAAAGATGGGGCAGGGAGGATGGAGCAGGGAGTTTGGTGGGGGTGGGGGGTGAGGTTAAATGGTGCATGTCAGTAGCAGTCTTTAACGCATGGGATTACTGCCCTTTTGTGTGCAGTGAGCTCACTCAATCACTGAGCCCGTGTAAGACACACTCGCACCATTTACCCCACACTGTCACAGACATCCTGATCAAGCTGACAGTGGCTTGGGAAGTACACGGCTGCAATCAGCTGGCTAACAGTAAGAGGAGAATAAATTGAAGGGATGAAAAGAAAGTGGAAGGAGAGAAAGAGTGGAGGGGAGACAGGAAAATAAGTGAACAAAAGGGGAATGGAAAGAAGCATGCACTGGAGACAAAGTTGTAAAAATGTTTGCCTGAAAAAATGGGGTTGAGGAAAAGGTGAGAAGACGACGTATAAAACATTGAAATCAGCTGCAGGTGAAAAGATGCAGAGCAGAAGCAGAGCACTATAAGAGTAGTGAAAGGCACTTAAAACATGTGATGAAAAGCTCAAAAAGAGAAACAGAAAATAACGCAGCAGCAGTCAGGTGAAACGGAGGCGAGACTCTATCTCTGAGAATTTCACATTTTTAACCCGCATGTGAGATGGGTTGAAATGATGCTAATTAAAGCTCTTATGCATGCGTTGTTAAAAATGGCATCTCACGGCGACGTGCTCTTCTGGGTGTTGTTTTTATGAATCCTCACAGCTCGGTCGAAACCATGAAACCTGAAAACTCCCTTGATATTAGAGTTAATGCACTGTTTCCTCACAGGTTGAGAATTTACTCTTGGTGGAGGTGGGCGGCGCAGCGGGTGATTAATATGCATGTAGACACTCAATTTGACAGTGTACAAGGTGAGAACGTGCCCGGGATATTTTAAATAACGACAATTAACAGATGTCCCTCAAACGCTCCACATACAGACTCTACATAGATGCTACAGTTTAGTAATGCTCCCTGAATACTAGCTGGCTAATTCACACCATCTGCCGTGCATGCAACTCTTGACAGGTGTGTGAGTAAACATTTTTTACACGTAAAATTAAGTTAATTAAGTTAAAATTAAGTGTTTTTTTCTACCAGGGTGAGTTTTAAAGATGCAGTGTAAAAGATTTAATCAGACATGTTGGACTGATGAGTTTCTACCATAGCCCAAAGTGGACAAAAAAGTCCAAAGTTTAGTTTAGAGAAGCGTATTTTATGCATATTTTCCAACTCAGAATTATATAAACTTGAATGTTTATTGGATTGAAGCATTATCAGATGATGTGTATTTATGTAATGAGGGAGGATGTGGCTTAAAGTGATCAATACCCAATGATTATTAGGCATTAGCTTCTTTACTTGTCACTGATTGAGCTCCCGAGGTGACGTCACCAAACTCTACGTCTGGTCACGTGAACTAGACAGGATGTAGCCGCTGCTTCTCACCGTCATTTACAGCCGTTTATTGTTGACGAGCACCGGTGAAGACGCTGCCTCCGACACAGACTAAACCACTAAACCACCATGGCAACACGCTGGTTGTAAAAAAACAAAACAAAAAGCATCACTTCATGGTCTCTTCTGTCGTCACTTCTCCAGTTTTCTAACATGACAGATCCAGTCCCGGTCTCAGACCAGGTCCCGACGGCCTCTGATGGAGCCGTCAGGGCTGTTCACACATTATGATCATTAACTGATGATTCACCAACCATCAGAGGACCAAGTCCACCAGACACCACCACTGGAGATCAATGGTAATCTCGACTAGTGTGAACTAGGTTTCACTTACCTAATAATTGTTCCTGCAGTGTAGCTGCAGCCTGCATCCTTTCTGGTACATGGCACTAAATCCTACACATATAAACGTTAATTTATCTCGGTTGGTTTCTTCAGATAAATGTTATATATGAGGTGACGCTAAACTGTATGAAAAGCACAAAAAAGAAAAAAAAAAGCAGTGAAATGTTCTCTATACAGAGCAGCTCAGTGCAGGTTTTTGAAGGTACCCGCGATGATCATTTTCACTTTACATGAATTCTGAATATTAGAGAAAGTCTTAGCGTTCACAGCTTCTGTGTGCACCCTTTTATTTGCCAAGGGACCAGGAGTTATTAGATTGGCCAGGTGGAGGTTTTTATGTCAAAGGCGTATTACCGGTGAATCCTGCTCGACTGCCAGATTAAGTTATGGAAGTGTGAATATTTGAAAGGCATTATCTCCTCATGTCATGTTTCCGAGCTATTGAGTGCAGAATGATAAGAACCAACTAGAAATCAAGCAGGTGAAGCTTAGACAATGAAAGCTTCATTTTTTAAATTTTTTTTTTTTTTGAATACTTTAGAGATTTTAATGTTTCTTTTTACTCTTTCTCAATATTGACTGTTTTTAATCAACTCGTCAAAAGTGAAAAAGCTTTTAAAACGTGACTCTTTAAAACTCATTTGCTACTTCAGGAGTGAAACAGCTGCCAAGAGTCTGATTCTGTGGAACAGGTGTTATTTCTCTGTCTTATTATTGTTTTGGAGAACGAACAGAATAATATAGAAAAAAAAAGAAAGACAAAAACAAGAAAGCTCTTTTAACAATATAGACCTCTGACAAAACGTAATGATCTCCCCAGTCTCCTCGCTACTTTTATTGTCAACGTTGTTGTTGATAGATGAAAGAAAAGTCACGCAACAGTAGCCAAAGTCCTGATTCTGGTGCCTAAGAGACTTCCTGGGACTTGGCAACAGAATAAAAATAATAAAGTGAAAACGTAAACTTGATGACATTATATCCATAATGTTTTCACCGTCACATTTGAAGAGAGAGATAATTGAACCTTCTCGTGATATTTATGTTTAAAGCTGCGAAGCACAGACGGCGGATCCTCGAGGGCGACTCACATTTTATATTCATCTCTTTCTTTCTCTCTCTAACGCCATCAAAGGTGTTTGTGCTGCAAAGCGAAGACGTCCTTGCTGAAGTGAAGAGCTGCTCTTAAGTCACACGTCTGGTTGTGACTCTGGATTAATTTTTTTTTTCTTCTTTTTTTACTGAAGCATCTTGTTGATGTGAAGCCTTTAATCAAGACAACTGCTGTTGTCATTTAAACAGGAATCACAGTCATGTTGGCGTAGAGTGATTAATACAACACTAACCTTCTTGCTCCTGTAATTTTTCTTCCACTCGCTGTAATTATCTCTCAGATGTTCGCAGATGTGCGACTTTGTCTTATTAATCTTGACATTGCTTTGGATTTATGTGTTAAACACGTGGTCACTGTCTTTCTCACTTTTCATTTCTGCTGAGGTCTCGGTGTTTGCCTTGTGTCAGTGATGGTAACTTTAATTATTGTGCCTGTGCTGTCTGAGTACTTGCATCCTGATGAGCCGTGTGTTTGAATAGTTGCACACACACACACACACACACACACCTTCGCTTGGGTAAAATGTGAGGAACAGGTCAATTAAAAGGGTCTTCAACTGTCCACAATGTTTTAATTAAAGTAGCAGTGAAATGTAAACTTGCTTCTAATTATGATTAGCTTTAATTAGCTGTCACTCTGATCTTAATTGCTTTTGAATACAGCTGAACCTGAATGCTTCATCTCCATGCACCACACATCATCGCTTACCGTGACCATCTATCAGCTCAATGTGTGTGTGTGTGTGTGTGTGTGTGTGTGTGTGTGTCCTCTCCACCCTCATGCATAAACTATTTTTTATATAGATTGTGTCTTTTATTTGTGTTTCCTCCCTCTGTCACAGGTGCTACTGGACATGGTGGTGAAGAAGAGTGAGGGCTACAGCGTCGAGCAGCTGGAGAGACTCTACTCACTTCTGAGCCAGTGTATCTACCAGTACCGCAGAGAGTACGACAAGACCCAGCTACTGGAGGTCAGTGGGAGAAACACGCTCTTCTCAAGTCTCTTAAAGCGTCGCAGCACAATCTGTCGTCTTTTAAATCTCAGCCTATTGAATTTAAGATCAGTCATGTTCTGTCAGGTTCCAGCTTCTCAAACTTCAATATTTTCTCCTTTTTTATTTTTTAATTTAATATATCTATAGGTTTTTTTTTTATAATTAACTGGACAAATCAAGCAAATTACTGTAACTATAGTAAAAATAATAATTTCTAGCAGTGTAGGTTTAGACTAATGCTCTTCAATTATTATTATCATTTTGTGTAACAGCTCGATTTTTATATATATTTTTTTTTTGTTTTTTTGTTTTTACTTCACTCAAGTAGAGCACAGGTTTTTAAACACCTTCTTATATTTAATGAACTAATAACATGGTTACAGGTTGGATAGAAAAGTGATTAGTTTCAATAAAACAAAGTCTATATTTTGGGACTTCAAGTGTCGACGTTGACAACCACATCATCGTATAGACAGTAACAATATAAATAAGTGGTAGTTTAGGGTTAAATTGTAATGGAAGCTGTTTTTTTCTGTATTTATATCCTTGTTGCTCCACAGTAGGATCTAATGAGGACAGTGTGGACTCTTAATTAAGCCAGTACATGTAAAAGATTGTGTGGATGAAACGTACACAGATAAAATGAGACCAGGAGGTGGGATCTAAAAAACACATGATTTCACACAAAACTCCATCGAGGCTTCATTAGCATTTGTTTTAGGAAAAAGAAAGAATTAGAAATTCAGTGATACACTCGGTTTGAAACAATTTGAATTCAGTCTACTTTTAAATTAAAAATTTCCTGCTATTACAATATCATTCAGCCTGTATGTTATTATCCGTGTTGCCCTATTTTTCATTTATTTTCATAAATCAACAGTTTGTATCTTTTAATTACCGTAGCTATTTATTGAAGGTCATAAACCGAAACAAGGACGTTTGTCGTTTTCTCACAATCTGTTCCTAGACCTTCACTAGAAAGCTTTTTTTTCCAGTTTTTATTTCTAATCTCTTTTGACAAGGCTCCATACAGAGAAAGCTGCTGTATATTTTCCCAGAAGCCCATCTGGTCATCTGCCGCTGCTGCTGCTGCTGCTGCAGTTGTTGTTGTAGGATGTCAGTGCAGACAGGAGGCCAGGAATGGCAGCGTCCTGGTGCTGGTAGCCAGAGTCTGGCTGACAGGATGTCAGAGAGAGAGGAGGATGCGGAGGAAGAGGAAGAGAAAGAGAGAGGGAGCAGTCAACCAGGTGGTGCTGCTTGGTTGGTTGGTTGGTTGGTTGGAGGAGGAGGAGGAGGAGGAGGAGGAGAGGGAAGGCGCTCGTCTGGCTTCGTCTCGTGCTGCCAGCCTAAATTGGTGTTTCCAGAGCAGAAATGTCAACTTGTTTGGCACGTGCTTTGTTTGCCTCCATTTTCCAACACGCATCTCGTCTCCGCAGCAGGTCATCTCCTTGTAAACTCCCCGAGCGAATACAAAAGCATGTAGCACACACACACACACACGTACGCACACAGGCTATTTCCACTTAATGTTTCGCTCCGTTGCGACGTGTCCTGTTTGTTTCTGCGCCGCTGTAGAGTCGAGTGAAATGGAGCGTATCCATACATTTGTCTCCTTTACTCCCCCTCCTCCTCCCTGCTTCCCACCACCCTCCATCCTCCTCTGTGTACGGTTTGTCTCGGTTTTCTAGAGGAGCTGACCTTTCAGCAGATGGAGTGGACTGCACCCTGCTTCCAGTTAAGGCCAGAGGGACCGTCTCTGCTCCGTACACAATAACTCGCCAACTATGCTTCTATCTACAAATTGGCTTTCATATTGCCCTAGGCTCAGTATTACATTTTCCCAGTGTCTCAGACTGCAATTAAAGACTTTGTAGGAGCCTTTGACCTTTAACCTACATCTGTGTGTTGTACTTTTCTGCCTGAACATCACAAGAGTTGGTTATTTCTGTGGTTATTTTGTTTGTTTGCTGTGGTAGCGTCCGGTTTAGCAGTGAAATGTAGATGTCGTGACTTAAAAAGAGATTTGGAGCACGTGTACGTCTTTAATCATTAATGGTAAACATCTGGCTAAAACTTCCTGTTTTCATCTTCCTTCTTTCTTCCTTCCTTCTTTAAGGCATGTAGAAGTAACGTTGAAGAGGAAAATCTTGTTAAACGAGCAGAGGAAGCGGCTTTTTAATTGACTCTGGCTTTCATCACTGTGAATCTGTTGTTGGTTACTTTTAAAACAACACCTACAGCAACTCTTTTTTTAATCTTTTGTGGGAAAAAGACAACGGGAACAGCTACAACTGCTGTTGTTCTTACTTTCTTCATCTGCACGTACAAACCACAGAGAAGCCAGTTCTCACAGGAAATGAAGAAAATTTGATCTGGGAAATGGAGGAACTGTGTAACTGAGGTGGAAGCAGATCTGATGGGTTCAAAAAAGAAAGCAGGTGCACCAAAGTAATTTCTATAATACCTTTGTCACACATGAGTTGAACAGCACATTGATGACATTTGAAGAGCGTAGTGCGCACCGGTGCTGGGCTTCTTTTAATGCATGATGTTAATAGCTCTACAGGGAAATAAAAACTCCCAACATTTTTTTTTTAACTCTTTGAGCTCACACAGCTCGTGTTAGAGCTCCTGGCCATGTGAACCTTCAGATTTCAGCTGTTGTTAGAAAGTGAAACTCGTTCTCTAGAAAGTCAGAGCGGGGGGTTTAGCTGAGACGGCGGCGGCTCGTTAGTTCTCGCGCTGTGTTTCCAGGATGATGAGGTGAGAGGCCTTCGGGCAGAGACGGTTGAGATCACGGAGGTGCGAAGCGTCAAGGTGGCGGAGGCTTATTTGCGTGTTGGTGCGCGGCTGCGTGTAGCGAAGCGTGTCACTCACAGAAGGTGTTAAAAGCAAAGCTGTGTGTGTCTGATGAGCCGAAGCTTTTAGGGGAGTTTTGTCTGAAGCAGTGACTTTTTTTTAATTCACATTAACTCCTCCTTTCAGAGATTCACTGTGTTTTTACAGCTTGTGTGACCTGCTGTCGATCGCTGTGGAGTTATGATGAAGTGTTAAGTGCTTAATGGATGTTATAAAGGCTGAAGTTAGACCCATATGCAGCGTAACATCAGCTCTGTGACCTTTTTAAATCTTCAGAATAAACTGCCAGATATGTTGGGCTATAGTTTTTATTATATCCCTAATTATTAATGAAGTAGCTGGCTGCTGTGCAGTCTTTAGCAACAGTTGAACATTTTATTTTTTTAATATATTGTGTCAGTATAAGAGGATTATAAATGGCATTGATAATCAGAACTTGGCTGTGAAATGATATTGAATTCACACACTCGCAAGAACATGGCATTCAGGCCGAATTTTCAATTAGTCTAAGGAAGAAAAAAAATAATAAAATGAATATAAAAACCCAAAGAAATAAACTTCTACTACAGATCAGCTGATTATCAGTTAATCTACATTCATTGTTTGGTTATTTTAAATAGAAGAAAACAAAAAGCCTGTTGGTACCTGGTGAATTATATCTGATTGTTTTTGTCCAGTTAATTATCCAAAACACAAATATATTCACTTTGTTTTTTTTTTTGATTAAAGATTAAACAAAAACAGTATATATTTGAATTTGAGAAGCTGGAAACTGTGTCTTTATTTGTTGTTTTTTGCTTAAAAAAAAAAACTTAATTAGCGAAATTGTAATTAAGAATCATTTGCGTTGTATAAACTAAACATTAACGTAGCTAATTGTTTCAGTTTTAGTTTTGTTCTTTTTTGTTGGTTTAGGAACTCATTTTCTCTCCATAGCCTTAAAACACACATTTATTATTATTAGTGTTTTTATTTTCTTTGTATCTGAGGAATAGTTGCTCAGTCACTCGATTTACAAGTTTTAGTTGAAGAAGGAAACGGAGACCTGTTGTTCACCTCTCTCAGAGGTGTGAAGTTGATATTTTTACTTTTTTCTTGTAGATGTTGATTAGTATCTAGTAGCAGCTTGTGTGTATATATATATATATATATATATATATATATATATATATATATACATGTATATACATGTATATATGTATATGTGTGTGCGTGTCTGACTCAGATGAGAGAACACACACAGTGTAGCATCTTCGAGGCATTAATCATGGTCTATTGCAGGCTAACATCCATCTCTCGTCCTCCCGGCTCCGTTCAGATTTAGTCAGTGTCAAACTCTGCTGTTTTCATGCTGAGAAAAATCGCCCGTCTCATTCCAGCACAGCTTTGCTTCATTTTACATCATTTATCATGGTGAAAGCTGTTGTTTGCTGTGGGAAATTTCCAAGTAATATTGAAACTGCGGCGCACAGATGCTTTATACACACACACACACACACACACACACACGCGCGTCTGAGTTTTATGTGTTGGTTGAGACTAAGCAGTATGTGTTTATGTTTGTGTTTCTTTCTTTCTGTTTGTGATGCAGGAGATGGAGGAGAGAATCCAGCATTTTGATACATTCCTGTGAGATGGAGGAAAAAAAACAAAAAAACAAGAAAAAAACGAAACAAAAACAATACGTATCAGGTAGATCCTGAACATCCCGGGACCACAAAGACAAACACAAACTGAGTGAGAGAGAGAGTGAAGGAGCTTCTGAGTCCAGCCCTCAACACACAAACACACACACACACACACACACACACGGAAAATCCAGCGCCCTCCTCCTGCCGGGAGGGAGCACGACGAGGATGAGGTTGAGGACAGAGACATTCAATGGTGCTATCGTCTCAGGAACCTGGCCAGATCCAGACCCATTCTACACAACCAAACCCCCCTCCCCTCTCCCTGGAGGTGTGTCAGTCACACACACAACAAACACACACCAACACACCAACAGTGACGGGCAACCCTGGTGCTACTCGGGTGCTAATCCTAACTTGTTTTTTTTCCATGCTGCTCTTTGGGATCACTTTTTAAACACGGACGACAAGTAAAACCAACAGATCGGGTGATGTCATATCGTAACCTGGCCGCTTCTGTGTGGAGCAAGCCATGCATAAACACACACACACAAACACACACACAAATCCAACGCTTTGGTATGCATGTATTTACACACACACACACACAAACAGAGTCATTTGGATCCTCACCAGCAGAAGTGTGAATGCAGAGTGCTGCTAGCAGGGGGCAGATAATGTTCTGAATCACTGAACTACGTTGTTGAGCCCAGTTTGCCCTCAAGTGCAAGGCATTGTCATCGTAGGCCAGATATTACCACACTATTACATGGCTCTTTATTGTTATTATTTATTTTATTTCCTGCCATTTTAGCTACTTTATTAGTTCGATATCTGAGCCACCGTTGAGGACACTCACTCAGTTTACAAAGAAGTTTTTAAGTGCAAAGGTTTCAGCTGCACAACCACCTCACTCGAAGCGTTCGCTCACAGATCACCTCTTGTCGTTCAGTCTTAGCAGAGACCGTCACGTCCTCAGTAAGTTTGCGCTCCTCCTCCTTTAACTCCACCTCCTCCTCCACCTCCTCCTCAGTTCATTCACAGTACGAGTGTTTTCCCTCCCGCTCAAGCTGTGCCCATCAGTTGGTTTTCCTATCGACACCCCGGCTGAGGAAACTGGAAGCAGTACAAATTGGAACGCGTGTAGTTTTTTGCACTGCCTAGCGTGTGCCTTATTTAAAAAAAAAAAACGGAAAGAAAACAAAACCTCATATGAAACTTTGATGATATATTTAACAGGATTTTTTTTTTTTTTTTTTAACTTCTTGTGACAATGAACAGGCCCTAAAGTTGGGGTGGGTCTTAACCACTTGAGGATTTTAAAAGGAAAAAAAATAAATATAAAGACTTAAAAAAAAAAAAACCTTTCTACATCTTTATCTCAACGCCTTTAGGTCGATCAACAACATATCTAGGTTTTACATCTCTACGTTTTTTCAAATGAAAACGAAAGCGTCTGAAAACTCACGTCTGTGGTCGTTTCAACGTCTGGCCACGTATTTTTTAAAGCGCTTGAAATGTTGGTATCGATATTTAAATAATTCGAGACTTTTCCTATTTTTCTTTTACCTCCTGGACTATTTTGGAGGGTGGACGAGGAGGAGGGAGGGAGGGAGGCGGGTAGACGGTGTAAGATGTAAGAAGAAGTCGATGACACCAGCTTTTCTTCAGTTTTTCCAAAACGATGCGAGTTAAATGATCTTTGGTGCCAAGTGTTATTATCCCACTCCCTTAAACAAACAAACAAACAAACAAAAGGTGCTGATCAAAAATAAAAAGGTGCCTGTTGAAGGTGAAATGTTTCAGCTATAAAAATGTTCTATCAGACGCTCATGCAACCTATGTATTATGTTGTGTATTTGATAATTGATGAGTTTTGTACTTTTATTTATATATATATATATATATATATATATATATATATATATATATATATATATATATATATATATGCTTTGCTTTTAGTTGATGATTGTTTGTGCATGGGTTGTGAATCCACAATGAACAAGGCCATTCTAGGCAGTGCCCGTCGGGTGTAAGGTGTATAAAGATAAAGCATTACATAATTTTTTTTTAAAAAATTTATTTTGTATTATTATTATTTTTTTTTCGTGTGTACCGACTTTATGGACGTATTTCAGTCTGTTTTCTCAACACCAGACAAGAGAAGCTGGATTCTCATCTGTGGCCAACACGGTGTATGTTTTGTTTTTCTGACTGCAGTCGAATATTAAGCTGTTTACTGAAGCTTTCTTTTATATATATATATGTGTATATATATATATATATATATATATATATATATATATATATATATAAAAGATTTTTTTTCATGGCATGTTCAGATTTAGTTTTGTTTTTGTTCCAGAGATGCCATATATGTTGTGCAGGTGTTAGACTGGAGGAGGCCCCTTCTTTCTCTCAAAGCACTCTCTTGTCCGATCCTCAAGAAAACAAACCCTCTTGGTGCAACTCTGACCCCAGCTCACCTCTGCCTTTTTCTCAGATTCTAGGTGAAAACATAAAAGAAATAAAAATAAAAAATAAATAAAAAAAAAAGCAAAGACCATATGCAAACTGGCAAATGACAGGTTAGCACTTGGACTACTGCAGAGAGAGAAAAAAACCAACGCTACCTCAGCTTAATTTATTTTAATGCGATAAAACTGTTTACTGGGTACATAAACAGTATTTTTTTCTCAACCCCCAAAATACTGTTGCAACATCTACAAGTACCATCATCGGTACCAGATCAGTGCAACCACGGCTGCTGCAGTAATCCAAGAGTTGTTTATATCTCTCTGATTGTTATATATGTTTGCATTTGAGCCAGATTATGATTGCATACATTTTAAGGATATTTCATGAACTGTATATTTTATGCTTTAGTTTCAGGTTGTTGTTTTTTTTTTATTATTATTATTATTATTTTATTTCTACTGTACCTTGAAACAGAGCAGGAAGTGTCTTTAGATCTGCTCCTCACAGATCATCACCCACACAGACACATCCATCAACTTTTGTTATTTTCCCAAAATTAAGTTGTTTTTTCTTTGTTTTTGTTTGTTTTTTCTTCAGATTTTCATCTCATGGTTCTGATAATTATTTATTATTAAACATGTTTTACACCTAATATTCAGTAAATTTGTCTTTTTGTACGTTTTGAAATTTAACAAATGGGGAAGCGTCGCATTTATTTTTATTAATTTTTTTTTTTTTTTTGCTGAATTGTGTAGCGTTTGTGTAGCAAAGTTTATTTGGCATGATGATGTACGGGGGAATAAAAAGGGTTTTTACGGGTCTCTCAGGTTCAACACACAACAACAACAACATGCCCTTTCGACTTTTCTATTTATTTCATTGTTCTGGTGTTTTCTTGGTAAACGGTGGTTACAGACTGTGGAATACTGGCAGAGACTAACATTAGGATGAAGCTGATATTTAAAATAAATAAATAAATAAATAAATTGTAGTGTCTTTATAGAAAGTCCCAGGAAGAGAAATGAAGCCACAAATAATAATTTTTTTTTTATTTTTTACTTTCTGCCAAAAGAGTTACTTTTATGGATCTAAAAGAAGAGAAAAGAAAAAAAAACACATTTGGAAATAATAATATATGGTAGTTTAAATGTCATACATTGTAATCTTCCTTTGTTATAAATTGTAGCCAGTTTGGACTAACAACCAATTTTTGTCTGGTAGTTGAGACTACTTAGTCCAGTATGCAGAAGGGGAAAGGGTTTGTTCTTATCCTGAATTTATTTGTTCTTCCCTATTTTTTCACAGTTAATTTTAGTCGAGACTTTTTTCATAGCTTTGTCAAATCTTTTTTTTTTTTTTTCTTTTGTGTATTTAACACACCTGTTCGCAATTGTTACTTTAGTGTAAGTTATATTTGAAATGAAAACATTTACTGTATTTCTCAAATAAACTGCTGTGATATACTTGAATAAAGTTGCAAACTGTATATTTGAAGCCTTGTTTTCTCACTGTAAAAGAAAATTGGATGTTTATTATTTTTATTTTTTAGAGCTGGGCGGTATACCGGTTCATACCGAAAACCGAAAAAGTTTTTATTTTTTGTTATGATATGTTTTTTATTATACCGCAAAATCGGTTTAAATAGTTTAAACAACTTTCGGGAACGTGGCGGTTGCTAACAGTTGCTAACCGCTAAGTCGACTGTTCATCTTATGTAGCCCCGCCCACTTGTCCACTTCCGGTTCGAACGCGATGGCGATGTCGTCACCTAGCAACAGCTGTGTTAGTTGAGGTGAAAATGGACAAAGTTCCCAAACTGATGTTGAACATGGTGACAGAAGAAATTTTGCTGCTAAAGTTGTTGCATCACTTTAACCTAAGTTTGCTGTTACTAACGACGAGTTGTCAATTTCCGGTTCGAACGCGATAGTTACCTAGCAACATGCAGTCCTTCAACCAGAAGTGAGGTTAGTCAGAATGAAGTGGCTACAATCCAGGACGTTAATGACGCTGAGTGTTGATTTTTACTGATATTGATCACACTAAAGTTCTTATTTGGGTGAAAAACATTTAACGTCTCTTCATTTTTTCAAATCAGCGGCGTCTGGACTGAAGCTAGTTACTAGTTAAGTAAACGTTCAGCGACCGGTGTGTTCCTAACTAATAATAACTGTTTTCACCATTATCATTGTTATTATCATTATAAATTGTTCACATACATAATAAAAACAATGTAAACAGAGGAGCAGGATAATTGATCATTTTAATGTGCAACCATCCGACAGGTTTCTTTTCAACGGAGCTTCATATCTCAGCTATTTAGCCGGGTACAGCTTCTTTAGTCGGATTTTTATCAACAGTAAAGTAAAATAAACACAAAAAGCTGTTAGGGTTGATTTTTTTTTTCTTTTCTTTAACGGGAGTATTAGAGCTCCATCTTGTTTTGGTGGTGGATGTAACTTATATGGAAGCTGTTAGCGATCGCTAGCTACAATGCTACCAACTTCCGGTCCTAACCGGAAGTCCTAACCGGAAGTCCCGACACAAACGGAAACGCTTCGCTGGCCCACGTGTGACATAAGATGAATAATGGTCTGGTATCATATCTCATATCCCAAACACCATGAAAGCGGCACATTTTATTTTTTTCTTAAAATACATTGATATAGAATTTCGGTCATACCGCCCAACTCTGTTTTGTTTTTGTTTATTTATTTATTTTATTTTCTCAGCTTCACTTACCTGATTGCAGACGATCAATTCCTTCAAAAACTGAACCTTTTCCCAGAAAAAAAACCAGCCTGGACAACATGCTCATTGTTCTGTTATATGTATTAGGTTTCAATAATAACAATTGTTAATTCTTTCTTCTTGGGTACAGATTTACAGACATACCATTTTAATCCAACCTATCTGTTTTTTTTTTTTTTTTCTAAAAACATTTATACAGAATTGCCTTCAGGTTTTTAAAATATACATATTTCCTTCCTGTATTTACAGAGATACCAACCCAACATCTTTTGGTGGGTTGCAATGAAACACATTGTATAAGAACAAAGAAGAAAGAAAACAAACAAAACATAGGAGGAAGAAAAAAATAAAAACAAGAACATGGATCAACAGATAAAGTTGTATGATAACAGTCACAGGTGATTATTGTGCTTTTTATCCAGAGGAAACTGCTCCAACTTGAACATCTGATCAGACGTCAGCGGAAGAGAGGAATTCCCTCTCTCTTTTTTCTCTGTTTCTGTTTCTTTTCGTCACAGAGTACGATAGTATAAATCATAGGGGGGAAAAAAACAGGCCACTCATCCTCCAGATGATATCTCAATCAGGCTGGAATTGCAAAAGAACAAAAGAAAATATATATTTATATATATATAAAAGATTTTTTTCCTCTCTCTCTCTTTTTAAACCCTACCTGACCCAGTTTTTATGGTTTTTCCTATGTATAGCGAGTCATTAAACGAGGCGGGTTGAACAGAGTTCAAATCTGCTTTTAAAATTAACTCGTAAATCTACGCTCGCTGTAGGAAACTTTCACTTCCTGACGCGACACAGAGAGAAAGAAACTTGTCAAATCCACTGATAGATAAAGAAGAAAATAGTCGGACTTCTTTTCTTTCATTTTACCTCCTCTCCTGTAGATGTCACCGCTCAAAAAAATACAAACAAAACAATATTTGTACGCCACAAATAAAAAAAAAAAAAATCTCTGATGAGTCGACTATGAAGGCTACACCTGTTAAAACGCGATGTTTAATCAAAAAGGGGACAAGAAACTGTGATGATGAAAGAAAACACAGAGGTGATGAGTTTACAGACGTCTGGACTAGAAAAAGTACAACTTCATTTAAGACCAAGGAGCTTGTAAATTACTAAGAGGATCCCTGTGCCTGTTGGATGAAAAGGATGAACTACTACCATGACACATACAGTACTGGAGGTTAGGCAGCGCCACCTGACATGGCTGAGTAGTTGAAGATGAGTACATTCTGCACAGGGCTTTTTGGGAGGGAAAGGGTGGAGTGGAGGAAGGGTAAGGTGGGTGGGTGGGTGGGATGGATGCTGGCGTCAAGTCCAGAGGTCACCGACCGACCGACCGGTTCTGGCCCTAAGCTGCCGTCGCACATTTGTCCCACAACCAGATTTGCTCAGCTGTCGTCAGCTGACGTCGACCCAGTGTGATCGGGGTACGAGTCGTCGCCCCCTCACCTCCTCCGACTCTCTCAGCCGCTCTGGATGTACTTCTTGATGACAACGCAGCCGTGTCTGAAGAGCGGGCAGGGCAGCGACTGCAGCAGCGCCCAGGTGTTGGTGCAGGGGTCGAAAGTTTCCATGTTACCAAGGGCCGGACCCTCGCTGCTCACGATGCCCCCTGTCGCGTAAATCTTCCCGTCCAGGGTCACAGCGCTGCACACACACACACACACACACACACACACACACGCACAGAAAGAGAGAGTCATTATCTTGATACTTGAAGAAAATGGGCTTTAAAAAAAAAATCAGAATTATAAGATAAAAAATTGAAATTTTGTCATAAAACTTGAAATTACGAGATAAAAAAAAAAGTAAAAAATTTTGATAAAAAAAAACCAAAATATCAGATAAAAAATTGAAATTATGAAATTAAAAATGTGAAATTATGAAATTAAAAAAAATGAAATTAAAAAAAATCAAATTATGAGATAAAAAAAGTTGAAATTATGACAGACACTGAGATGAAAAGTGCACATGTGCTCCAGTGGCGCTGCTGTCACATCACCTAGCAACATGTAGTCATAAATAAAGTATTATGAGCAGTTTATGATATTTATTCAGGCAGACTGTGAAGAATGAGCTAAAGTGATAGTAGCAGGTTGCTAACGCCAAAGTAAACCCTGTTTTTGTGTCACTAAAGAGGCTGCACATACAGACAGGAGCCTTACCAACATAACTATGTCTGTTTAACACAAGTGTTTCATCAGCCCGTCACATACCACTGATGATGTCTGACTCGTGTGTCCAAACTATCAATTGCCGAACTTGCGATGTTATTTCCTACTATGGTCGAGCATTTTAATCATTACAACATAGAAACATCAACAAGAACTTTTTGAGAAAATAAAATGAATCGATAAATGGGAATAGAAACGATTTCGACAATCGACAAACACTTTTCAGATGAAACAAATTATCTGACGTCAAAATATTCACATCTTTTATTATTACAATTATTACAATAACCTGAGCTGACTTGGTTTTATAGTTACAGATGTGATGTAGCCCTAATGATAAAAACCAATCATGTTTTAGAAAAGAAAAGGGGAAAAAAAGAAATATAATAGAAATGTAGTGAAGTTAAAACTACTGTATTTATCTTTCAAATGTAGTGAAGCAAAAGTCATAAGTTTCCAATAAATAAATATATATTCTAGTAAAGTACAGGTACTCAAAAACTCTACTGTACAGTGCTCGATTAAATGTACTTGTTGGTTTACCTGTGTTTTTGGTTCACGCATATTAATAATAGTAATGAGTGTCAGGAAGATAAGAAGGTGAAATCAGGTGAGTTAATATGGTTTAGATATTAAACAACTGCAGCAGCTTTTATAGTTTCACTGTGACCAGGAAATAAAACCAGGCAGACGACAACATCGACACAAACACGTTGATTGTCGTGCCGGGGGCCATGCCTGTGATTAGCGGACATCATTCATGAGTACTGTCGACGTGCTCAGCAAGGCCACACACACTTACACACACACACATTGCAGTACATTCTCCTCTTGAGGGCAAAAGAGAAAACTAATGAAAAAGCAAATATCTGTACAAATGTGCTCATTTGATACGAGGAAACAGAAGCAGGAGTTTGTGTGCAGAGAGGATTAAAACTTGGGTTGTAAGCTGATTAGAGCTTTGTACTCCTATTGGGGTTTGGAACGATCTGAATTTACATAAGGTGCATACTCAAACACACACACACACACACACACCAACATGCAGAGCTGCTATTGCAGAAACCGTTGGTTTCCAACACCATTAGATTATTACATAAAACCTAAATCTACTCAGAGTGAAAGCAGAGCTGATCCGAAACGGAAAGAGCACACGGGGGGAAAAAGCCTGGAGCTGCTCTTCATGATAAACACAGAGGAGACAGGAGAGAGGTGTGTGTCTGCAGAGGCCGGACGCAACGAGGGAAGAATATCGGCTCCTCCTGCACAGATGATGAAGTCTAGCAGGTCATCGTGCAGGAGTCGCTGCAGATAGAACCTGAGTATTTCTGTGTGTGTGTGTGTGTGTGTGTGTGTGTGTGTGTGTTTGTCGGTTGCCTCCCCCCCTACATCTCTTCCTCTCTCATGTCAGACTTAGTTAAATGTAGCAGAACAGCTGCCTGGCGTGTGCTGGTTGCAGCTTATCAATAACTCTGACACCATGATTTATGTTATACATTCTGCACATAAGATCACTGTCTGTAATTACTTCCCAAATGTATTTGGTGCGTGTTTCATAGCTTCTGGAAGAGGAACCTTTAGAAAACTATGAATTCATTATCCAGGAAGCTGCACACCTCAGTGACTCGAGCTAACTGGGATATTAAGACCTGATCTCACTGTTAATTTTCATTTATCTACCTTTTATCAGCCATTATGTGTCCACAAACTCTATTACAGTTACAGGCGTGGGCTGCAGTTTTCAGTTTTCAGGACACAAATATTACATTTACCTTTGACTTATATGTCACTTGGGGTAAAAACAGCAATTAAATAGTGCAGAGGCTTTAAGACTGATAGAGCAAAGTTAAGAAATAAAAATAAATAAATAAAAAAGCAATTTTCCAACAGAGGGAGGTTTCACAGCTGAAATGCTTTGTGCTAGCCCGTGACAGGTTTTGTTCAAATTTTAATTAGTCTGATAACAAATTTTCTTTTGACATTTTTACTAGACCGACGCATGTGGGGTAATGTTTGTTTTAACTTACATGTGCTGCTGCTACATTAATAATCTCTTACCTGCAGAACTGGCGAGAGTGATTCATGTTGGGACCGGCCTTGATGTTGCCTTTGTCTGGGTCGTAGATGGTGGTGGCTCGAGCGTAGGCTCCTCCCAGGATGAATATAAAACCGTTCAGACTCACTGCAGGGGCGTATTTGTTATCTAAAGATATGAGATGACAAGAGAGAAAGAGATTTTTGTTAAAGAAAATACAATTGTTTGCACGTCATGCTCTCACACAGTAGAAATTTCCACCTGATACAATGATCTCAATTTGTTGTTTTTCTTTTTTTTTCCTGTTCGCTCTCCAGGTCGCATACAAAAATCATCATCAACATTCTCCTTATCACTTTACAGATGTGCCATTCTCAAAATTGCTTTGGAAAAAAAAAAAAAAGGAAAATGGCAAACAAGTGAAAAAAGTCGAGTTCATAAATCACTGCGGCTTTATTGGGTTCTGCTACAAAATATGTTTGGGCTTGGCAGCAATATAGAAGAGTTACCTAAGTCCCAATAATTCACAATTGCATTACGCCTTCTGGCACCTCCATAGATTCATGAAGAGAAATAAATAAATAAATGAGTAAAAGAAAAGAGGAAGGAAAAAAAAACAGTGAGTGCACATGTATTGGAAATACATGAGTGAACAGGTGGGATACTGCATATTGTGCATACTGTATAATTCAATCTGATACAGTGTATAGCGTACGAGGAAAACAGAGGCATCGAAGCAGCACCGTCGAAGAATTATAGATGATGGGAAACAAAATGAAACAGTGGTTTGTGCGGAACGATGCCATTGGAAACCTGCAGCTTTGCGAAGCAGCAGCCCCGCTGTGTGGGAAGAGGAAGTGTATTTCAAACTCAGAGCAATTTCTCTCGGAGCAGACTGCAGCTGGCCAATTTACAAGCAGCATGAATAATGCACTGACACTTGGCCGCAAGCCGCCGTCCTCACTGTTTTCAACCACAATGGACGAACATCCCTCATTGGAGGCGGGAGAACGGGAGGAGTAAAGTCTTGATGCCTTAATAATGCCGATGGAGCCCCCCCGAGAAGCTTCTCTTGTGTAGTGAGCTGCCACCCCCATTTTTTTTTCTCCTACTTTTTCCCCTGCTGCTGAGAGTCCGGCATGTTTAATTAACGAGTCACCTCTGGAGAGGAGAGGTTCTTATATTGCTGCTTAGAGTCAGACTGACTGTCTGAATGAGACACTCTGCATTAAGTGTAGGACTGTAGCCACGTCCTGTAACGAGTCAGAGTGTCTGCAGCCATGCTAGCAGATCTGTGAGGCTGTATTTACACATGCTAACAAGCATATACCAGCATATATCCATACTAGCAGCTCTGTGAGGTTGAATTTAAACATAGCAGTTGTGAATGCTAACATAAAGCCAGACCCAGCGGCTTTGTGAGGCCGTACTAGCACATAGCAGAGCTTTGAAATGCCAACAAGGATATACCAACTTATATCCATGCTACTGGCTCTGTGAGGCTGTGTTTACACCTAGAGTTGGTGTCTAACTCAATAGCATCAGTATAAACAGAGCAATGCTATGAAGTAAATGCTAACATAGGCCTGCAAACATATAGTCATAGTAGGCTTTATATGCACATAGTAATGCTGAATGCTAACATACAGCTATGTATTTACGTGCAACAGTGCTATGAACTGAATGCTAACATCAACATGCTCTCATACAGCTATGCTAGCAGCCTCTGTGAGGCTTTAAAATAATGCTAACATCAGTATGCTAAAGTGCCTGCAGTGGCAATGCTATTATAATGATGATGATCGATGTGAAGCATGTTGTAGATAATATTTACAACACCCACAGTCTTCAGAAAAGTGTGTTAGCGTGGTAACATTTGCTACTTAGCATAGCTAAGACCGTGGAATGAATTTAGTATTCTGTGCTTATAAAAAAGGTAGCGGAAACATTTTGACCTGGTGATGGATTCTGAACAAAAGTTACAATAATTAACCTCAAGTAGGGAGATAAAAGCAAATCCTTAATTTGAATACGAACCATCCAACACTAAAACACTAAAAGCTTTAACTAAAAGCCAATTTAACCTTTCATGGTCCCCAGAGGATGAATCCCCATTGACCATTGATGGAAGTAGTGAACCAACTGTAAACCACTTAACCTTTAACCTTTAAACAACTTCTTGTAGCTGTTTCATCAGCTCCACCATCATTTCTTCTTCACTGCATCAGATGCATCAGCTTCAGACAAATGAGTCACCACTGACTGATCCTCTCACATTCAGACTGATGTGTTTATTTTCTTCTTTTTACCTTCATCTCATTGATATGCTGCTGCCACTCTTTCTCTTAGTGTTTGTGTTGTGTGTGTGTGTGTGTGTGGTAGTATAAGCATGTGTACATGATGTTTTGTGTAAGGTCCCATAAACACAGAAGACTCATTTCTCTCTGCTCAGCACCGGAGGCAGAATAATAACAGGATGCTCTCAAAAGAAAAAAAAAAAAAAAAAACCTTTCTCTTTCTTTCAGTTTTTTTAAAGTTTATTTTTGTTTATTTTTTCCCACCTCTTTCTTTTTTTTTTTTTTTCTCTCGTAGACCAACAGTAAGTAGTTGGTTTAAGAGCTTGGAGGAACAGCATGCAGGTAAATCTCATTCTCATTTGGTACGCCTCAAAGGACCGGTGTTGTGGATGGAGGTGGTGGAGGTGGGGGACGTTCAAGATCTCTCCACCACCACTTAGCTTCTGCAGTTATCCCCCTGACCATTTTGTGCTGAAACAACACAGTAAAGGGCGCTGGAGTATTGTCTATGTCAGCTGAAAACTTTCTAAGTTGGAGACAAACCGACAAACGTTGCTGCTCTTGAAAACTCAAAAATGCTTTGAGTTTTTTTTTATTTTTTGTTGTTGTTGTTTTGTTTTGGTGAGAAAACTCAGGTGGAGGATCCATGACTGACCGCGCTCTACATAAAAAATGAATAAAGGGGGAAGAACTGACGGCAAAAAACAAGGTTTTTAACACGGCAGCGGTGATAGAAGTACAGCCGTGCCTGCAGGGCAACATGAACTGACACACACACACACACACACACACACACACACACACACACACACTGACAAAAATGGCTTAGTCACTGAGTCCAAACCCTCCCTCCATCAGGTGGTGGAGGTCAAGGACAAGCAACACATGAACAAATAAACAAACACGCGGTTATGATGAAATGTGTGGCCTCTGTCCAAACAAACAAACAAACAAACAAACAAACACCTTGTTGTTTCTTCCTCACATCACATCACAGCTTATCTGATTCGTGCATCAACACAGAAGATATCTGATTGAATAAAACCGGAACAGCGCTGCAGTGATGATAACACACACACACACACACAAAATATATCACGACTCACTCAATCAAACCAATACAGTTTACTGTAAAGATCTAGATAAGATCTCTTTCTCTGATAAACACTCCCAAACAGCAGTCATCATCACAAAGCCGCTGAATTACATCGACACAGAAATGTGCAGAGGAACGATGGAATAGAATAAACAAGACGTTCTCTCTTCTGGAGAAAAAAAAAATAAATAGGAAAAAGGTGGAGAGGACGAGGTGCAGGGTGTCCTCTCCAGCGTCACACGTCCCACCAGAGAGCATGAGGGAGCACAGAGAAATAGGACAAAGAAGCTTCAGTTCTTGCTGCCAGAAGCTGAGGTAAGATTACAACAAGGTAATTGGAGCAGCAAAAACATTTTTTTTTTTTCACACAATGTCCTTTTTTATGCTGGTGTGAGGGAGAATAACAGCGGCCTTTGTAATAACAGGCCAAAATAGCAGGAAAGAGGATGATGTATTATATCCAGTGTGACGGAGATTGGATTGGATTTGATGGGTAGGTGGTGGTGGTGGTGGTGGTGTACGTGCAATTAGGTAACTATGGAAACATCATCTCCACCTCTCGCTTCTCTTGGACGCTACGTCATTTGCACCAGTAATTGTTTTGTGGTCAATTTCCCGATAGAGCAATTTGGGCGCGGCACTCGTCTTCGCCAGGTCCCTGGTGACGACCAGTCGATGGAGACCTGTCTGTCACCTGGTGCATCCTGGGAGAAAGTGAGTCTGTATGTCTGAGAGGATTGATGTTCAAGGTCAACCCAATAAAAAATATGATTTTTAAATGCTAACATGCTCATAAAACACTATAAACATGCTTAACTTAGCATATTAGCATTTAGTCCTCAAACAGCAGAGGTTGAGTTAGTTTTACAGACATTTTAACCATAAACCAAACAGGATATACTTAAGTTTTGACTTGATGGAAAAGTAAGAAGATCAATAAAGTTTAAACAATTAATCTTAAGGGATTCATGAATTTATGCACAAAGTTTCATAACAATCCATCAAATAGTTGCTGAGATATTCTGGCTGACACATCATCACCAAAACAACAATATATATATATATAAATATAAAACAGATATATATTTTTTTTTACTTCTGTTGGAGTCTTTTTGATTAAATCAAATAGGAAGAAGTGACAAGACAACACATTAAAGCTTGTCTGTAGTTTCTCTAAACATAGCAGAAGTTCGATTTGTTCAGCATGTGACATAACAGGATATAAACGGGGTCGTCCACTAATTGGAGGGTCGCTGGTTTGATTCCTGATTCCTTCAGTCTTCGAGTTGAACTCTACATTTCCCCCGATGGCTTTTCTTTGTGTGTGAATTAATTAGAAAAGCACAATGTATAGCGGCGCTGCGTGAATGTGATCTTTGTTTTGACTTCTCACAAGAGAACTGGAAACATATAAGACTGGTCCATTTACCATTTATGTTTTTGCTTTTCTCGACATGAACAAAGAAAAAGTTTTGCTGCCTCAACTGGACAATAACGTTTGTTCTTTTCTCTTCTCTTCATAAATTGTAAAAAGCCAAATGGGAGTAAGGATTTCAAGAGTCTGCATTTTTTTTTTTTTTTTTGAAAAGTATTTCTCAGGAAGTTAAGTTAGGTTAAAAGCGTATTTGCCCTGTGCTACAAAACGATAATTTAAAGAGGTCAGTGGATAAATCAGGGCAGCAAGGGCATGTTTCGTTTATGCTTTTCTTTTTTTATTTTATGAAAGAGAGAGGTTGCATGTAGAAGTATTATTGTGCTGTAAACACTGCAAATAAAATGACTTTCACCTTCGTTGCATTGAGGGCGAAGGCAGACATCTAAGAGACAAATATCTCAGAACTTTGGCATTTTGGTAATTTGTGTGAGCTGACCTTTTAAGAAAAGCAATGAGGCTTCATAAATAGTTTACTGCATGTGTTGGTGCTCGATTACTCTCGCATGTTTTGACTACGTACGTATCGCTGCTCGGCACGGTCACGTAACAAAGACAAAAGGAAAAAGAAGGTGTAGATGAATGAATCTGCAGAGACGCACCTGAATCTCAATAGACTTGTTGAAGGGACTATTTTTGGTTCGAGTAATATTATTTTTCACTCTGCACGAGATAGGAAGTCAGTGCTGATAAGTGTTTGTGAAACCCATTTGCAGTCCATGCGGGAGATGGTCCATGCAGAGGGAAAACACACTCTCACACACACAAACACACAGTCACAGAAAACACACATGGCTGTGTTTGTGTCAGTCGATAAGACAGTGCTGAGAGAGAGAAGGGGGGTGGGGTTGGGGGGTAGACAGAGAGAGAGAGAGAGAGAGAGAATGAGAGAGAGAGACAGAGATGAATAGAGAGATTAGAGAGGGGGGAGACTGATGGAGGGAGACAGAGGGTTGATCCAGAAGTGCGCCCCACCCGCTCGCTAAAATCATTGCCGGCCCAATTTCACAGGAAGCACTAAACCCGTCCATTATCTCCCGGCTCGTTGGTTGTCAGACGCCGAGCCCATCTACACCCTGACAGATGACGGGTCTGTCTGTCTGCGTCTGTCACACACACACACATGCACACGCTACAGCATGCATGCACACACACGTGGAGTAACCTCCTGGCCTGGCTCGTTACATAATTCATGCGTTGTGTAGCTGTGCCCCCAGGGGGTGTATGGTTGATATGAGGTAAGCAGAAGCTGTGTGTGTGTGTGTGTCGGTGTGTATTTCTGTGTGTGTATTCAACTGTTTCTCACCAGACTTTTTCTCTCATTTCTCCTGTGCCAGCTGCTCTGCCAGCTCCTTTAATACCATTCAGCTCTAGCCCCAAACACCAACATTACATAATCATCATTTCTCTCACACTACTCTCTGTCTCTCTGTGTCTCTAAAAAGGCACTAATAACAGAGAGCAAGTTTCCAGGCGATGGTGTTGAAGGAAGTGCTGAAGCTTTAATGACACAAGAACAACTTCTTGTAGGGAAACATTTCAACTGAAATACATGTTTGACCCTTTTTGTATCTCCATCTACTGTGAGATAATGATCATCTCTGCCTCTGGACAGCTGTTTTTCTCTAAATATCCATCATGTGCCAACTTAAATGGTTTGATCCAGCACCAAATATATAATTTCATATTCATATTTGTGTGGAAAGTATTTACCACTAAACAGTTCAGCTCATAATCCTCTGTACAACTGGTTTGTGTACAAATTAAACAAATGAACCATAACTTATTAATTAGAGAGTTTTAAAGGTGCAGAAAGGTGGATTTGTTTACTTTTTTCTAACGCTACACTAACCTAACCAGCCGCATATGTCACATTTCTGGTTTGAACAAAGGAGTGCATTTCCCAAAAATGTCAAACTTAATGTGAATATTTTTTTTCTTTTCTTTTTTTCCTGAATGGTAAATGAAAAGTCTTGCAGGATATCTTCAAATCAATAGCCATCCTCCCTGAGCTACATCTTTGAAGGACACATTTTCCTGCGCGTGGATAAGATCTCTGCTCGGTGAAAACAGCTGTCAGTGTTTTGAGTCACGCGCAGAGCGTTTTTCCTGCTACCTTGGCGTCATGGCTGCTCGGTTAAAGTGTTTCATCTGGTCGCTGCGTCCTTCACGGGTCCCCGGTGGCTCCGGTCTGGAATGTGACTGTAGATTTGTTTTGCTTTTTTTCCTTTTTGGGGCCAATAACACGTCAAAAGCCACGGTCAGAGCCACCCATCATGTCAGACATGGTCTTCACATCATAATGAGGAAGCAATGATTGTGGGAAAACTGGGAGTGATGGGAAACACTGAGGGGGAAGAAACTAGTGCGGAGCTGAGATGGAAAAGATTAGATGCTGATTGTAAGTGTTGAGCTGTAATGGGTTACAAAAGTAACGTAATCATAGTAATCTATTACTTTTTACTGCGAAGCAGTGATGTAAGACATTACCAATACATTTTCAGTAATATAATACTCGTTAAATATTTCAGTAACATGCACTTTTAACCCCAAATTTAGTGATGTTTGGTTTTAAACCAGACCCACAGGACAGGAGAAAAAATTGACGTCTTGTTTTTATAAAAATTTTTCATTTTTCTTGCTCTTCACGGACTCATCTGTCGCTTGTTCAGGAAAATGATGAATCTGCTGATGTGGAACACCCTTCATCACCAGTTGTTATAAAACAAGATGTTGGGTAAGTCTTGTAAAACAGTGTTTTTAATAAACTCTGGGTTCACTTACTAAGTTATCAGTACTTCAGTTTATGTGTAGGGACCCTATTCATGTTACTGCTGAAGTGAAGTGATATTTTGAGCTTTATTAGTGGTTAAAAAATGACAATTTAGATACGTTTGGCTGACTGCCCCATTTACTTTCATTGTTAACTATTTGGTTGAGAAAACAAAAGACCGTCAAACTGGATATTACAACCAAAGTAAAATATCACCATAGGGTGGGGGGATCAGCTTGTAACACAGTACAATAAAGAGACAGTAGTATTGTAATGTAACAAATCACTAGTAATCTATAATGTATAACAACACTGCTGATTGTAGATGGTTTCTATTTGTCTTCCTCCTTGATAAAACTGACCAGCTCTTCTTCTAATAAAGTTGGTGCAGGTGAATTAAATGCAAAAGCAACAAACAGCTAATAAAATATTCAGCCTCATGCTCTTGTCTACTGTTTGTTAATACAATGCCTTTAAATGGCAATCGAAAATTTATGGTTTCAGCAGAAGTCAAGTGCATGATGGTCTAAGGTGTTCAAGTGAATGCTGTTGCTAAGCAACCAGGAAACCATAATGGAGGCACATTTGTCGTTTTTTTTGTACAGAGACGGTAAGATGTCACTGACCTCGGATTAAAGAAGTAGTGATGTTTATTAAAAGGCAAACATAGATATTCATGTTTTTTTTATCATGTTTCACTGCTGAGCAGTTTATTCTCTCTTAAATGATGAAGGGGGAAAAAAGCCACACACACACACACACACACACACACACACACACACAAGGTTTAGAAATGAAATGACAACAAAAAGCTGTGTCACAATACAGATGTGATGTTAACAAAGGCAACACGTCGTTCCCGAGGACATAACATCTTCTCGCTTTGTGTGTGAAACAATCGTGAGCTCGTGACAGCAGAGACGACTGCTGCTGCCATCTTACCTATCATAGGTGATTCAATGAAACTCCAGGTGTTGCTCTGCGGGACAAAGACTGGAGGACGCCCGCTGAGCGCCCGGCCTCATTCACGCCACCGAACACGTAGATTTTCCCTCCGCACACGGTGGCTGCAGCAGAGTGGACCGGTTTAGGCAGAGGAGACACCGTCTCCCACTGGTTGGTGATGGTGTCGTATCTGAAGAGAGAAAAAAAGGGGGAGATTTTCAGATATTTGTGAGTTTTTATACACATTTCATTCCCACCAGGATTTCAGGCATTTTTTCAGATTGTTGAGGCCTAATTTGCCTGATTTCATGGCAGCTTTTCTATAAAAGCAGCTACATTTTTAGGTGTTTGTAGCGTTATTTGGTGTTTCGTTGCAATAACGTCTTATCGCACCTTTTTTCTTTTTTAAAGGGAACGATCGCAATAACAGTATAATTATAAAGGCTTAATGTTTTAATATTTTAACATTTAATCAAAAGTGAAGGTATAAACTAGTGTGTTAGAGTGATGTGTCTGATCTGACGTCCTCAGTGTTTCTCAATAGACGACTTCCTCTTGTTGCTCCACAACGATATAAAATAGTTTTCCTCTGTTTTTCTTGGTCCTTAGCAGTGATGCTCAAAGGTAAATGTGAGATTTTTCTTTTTTTTTATCTCATGTTCACTGACGTATGGATCAATGTTTCACTGGAAATGATCATGATGATAATGATGACTGGTTAAAAACTGTAAGGTTGTACAGAATTGGTTGAATTTGTGTTAATAGTTGTAGAGGGTCATTTAGTCAATCATCATCATCGCCAACGTCATCATCTTTTTTTGGCCAGAGTCAAGGTCCAAGTACTTATGGTACAATCTTAGATGAGCTAGAATTAATCTTACACATGATCTGAAACTAGAGAAACAAGATCTGATGCAGGTTCAAATTTAGACTCAGCTGATAACTGAAGTCATGACCCGACTTTGATTAAACAGATCCACATGGGGAGCAGCTTATGTATTCTAACGCTCTGCAATCTGTCACATAATCATACACACATACACACGCATGCACACACACATACACACACACACACACATCAACAGTGTAGAGAAACAAGTGATTTTAAAGTTCCCACTGCTCTGATTTCACAGTGAAACGCTCGTTTTGGCTGCGGGGCTGACAGATATAATTAGCAGAATGCCTACACCACCAGGGAAGATGAAAAAGACCAACCATTACGTACAATGACAGCAATTAAAGCAATTACACAAAGCAACATATGTTGGGAGCTACAAGCCATTAGTCTCTAGAGTTGGGCTGCGTGTCAATGTGGAGCTTTGGACATTTCTCTGTGAGTCCCGTCTTTGGCAGACTTCAACGCCGAGTCTAAAACTCAGCCGACCCAGACCGATACAACCCGACACAGGCGGATGAAAGGACCCGATGCGACGGGCTGCATGACAACAAGACACCGGCTTATTGGATTGTGCCCTTGCCAGAGGTTGAATGTTTGTGTGTGTTTATATGTCTATTTCTTCAAATTTGCATTTGTTTTTAATGTGTGTTTGTTCAGACATGTGTTTTTTTTTTATTTTGCCCTGTGGCTCCATTAGCGTAGTGTCTTAACGGCGTAATCCCGTGTCCATGGGCCACTGATCAAAGCGAGCGGCGCCGACAGCCCTCCAGCTTGGAGGAGGCCTCATTAAAAAGCCCGCCAACGGGTCCAGGACCTGTGATTAAAACGCATATCCATTCAGAATAAAGCCATCCTCCTTAATCAAGGTTGTCTCTTTTGTTACAAAAGAAAAACACGTTTACATGATAAACCATCTAACATCCCAGAGGACAACAAACCTTACACTTCAAACGCTGCAGAGATCCTTTAAAAGACACAGTGAAACACTTACACACTGACACTTGAAGGTAATTTATAAATGATGGTTTTTATCCAAGGGTCAATGACTTTTGTTAGAGGTTTGGCCTATTTTTTCTTTTAACAAAGGCACAGGTGTTTCTGTAGCTGTCAAAGACACACAGGTGTGTAAATACATTTTTACAGACACTTTGCTGCTGCAGCTCCAGTGACATTTGAATGAAATAAGACTGAATTTAAATGACACCTGGAAGCGGCGGTCGCATGCAGCTCCCTGCGAGAAGGCCGCGAGATAACGCTCGTGAGGAGATGAGTGAATTAGCCTTTGGGAATATTCTCTTTGGGGGTCTGATAATGTCCTTGGCAACAGCTGCTCGGCTGCACGGGTTGAAATCGACTGGCAGACGGAGGAAGTGGTGACACAGAAGAGGCTCAGGGAAAGGTAGACTCGAAACACTCAGAGTGCCAATTAGCACTGTTTAAACATGGACACACACACACACACACACACACACACACACACACAGAGCAGCATCAGGTTCAGAAACCGAGCCCTGCTGAGATATAAGGACGAACACGTGTCTCATTCTCCGGCAGATGTAATTACCCCTCAGACCAAATCCAGTAGATTCATAAACTTAAGGATCGGATGCTACTCGGTGAAACTGATAGATACAATAGATAAAAGGCCAAAAGGACGAACTGAAAAAAAGCAGCTCATCATTAATAAGGATTTAAAAGAAAAGAAAACAAAGACTTGATTGTGTGCAAAATCTAAATCTTTACTGTTAAAATGCTTTGTTACAGATGTTTTCTCAAGATCTTTGTGACAAACACGGTTCAAGTTGTGCTCAGATCAATGTCATTCAGTCCAACTTAACCGAACACTTGAGTAGGATTGATTTTACTTTGAAGTGGTTTGTTTCCTGGTGGTTTCAACAGCATTTGAACCAATGTTGTATAAAATACCTGAGAGTCACACAAGAGTAAAAGTTCAGATACTAGAGTAGAATAAAAAATAACTTTGGTAGAAGTTCAAGTCAGTGACTAGAATGATTCTCAAGTAAAAGTCCTCAGTATGTACCTCAGTATGACAAGTAATCGATAATGAAATGTACATCAGTGTAGAAAGTAAAAGTACAAGTACATGTGAATAAAAACAGAAGAATATTATGAAGTTTATCCAGCACTTTAAAACATGGAGCTACAACAATCTTCATAGACGATGAATGAGTCTGAACTAAAGAACTAAAGTTGTTCTTTTTTCCCAGAATTGATATTGATATGTTTTTAAAGTTTCTCCATCATCCACCTTTAAGATGGAGCCTCCATCAACCCTCAAACATGGTGTTGATGGTCGACTTAGAGTGAAAACACCACATTTACTTTCATAACTCGACACTGAAAATGGATCAGAGTAAAGGTGTCAGTAAGTTAGGAAATATAGTGAAGTTAAACTCAAGTAAAGTACAGATGCTGCCAAAACATACTGAAGTACAGTAGTGAAGTATAAGTACTCTGGACACTAAAAAAATATCAGTGTACTGAATCAGTTCTTTCTTAGAAAGAAGTGTGGTTTCTGTAAACCACATTTATAACTTGTGTGTTTCTGATGATGATCAGGTTGTTTAACAGCAGATGTTCATGAGCTGCTCCCACATTGATACCAAGACGACGTCCACGACGCTTCATGATGAACAACATCCAGTTACAAATTGGTTTTCTTAACCCGCTGACTCTGTTGTGGCCAATAATCAAGCAGCATTTCCGTTACTTTCACAAATTTCTGGACTGTTTGAGGTTTGCCTTCGTGAACATAAACGTGAGCGAACCAGTAAGAAAATTGAAACCATGTATCATTCTGACACTGATTCGGTTCAGGAACTGAACCTTTAGGTGAGAAGATGCCCTGAAGCTGCAATTATCAATGTTCCCTCAGCTTTTCTGAACTTTGTAGCTCATTGATCTGACTCCACAAACTCAACTTTTACCTTGTTTCAAGATGCAGAAAGCAGCAGCTTTAAGTAATGAGGACTGTGATAAATCGAGCGCACGTTGCCATCAACATCGTGGAAGATTTAGCAGCTACAGAAACAAAGTGGTTGTCTCTTTTTGAATAAATGATCAGATTCGGACTTTTCTATCCCTTTAATTAATTGTTAACCTCTGTCAGATAAAAGCTAGAATTATTAAGGGTTTTAAAAGTCATTAATGGAAACACAGCGATGGTGCAGTCGAACGGATCAGGAGTTTTCATAAAGAGCAACAAGTGCAGGTCAGAAGAAACTCAGTGTCTCAGATGGTCTCAGAGGTCACCAACGTGATTGAATTCATTACTGGTCTGATTCACCATCAAACATTTAATACGAACCGTGACATTAGGACTGACGAGCAAAAAAAAGATTCTCTGAGTGGGTGTATATGGTTCGATTATATCTCCAAGGCAGAAGAGATGAAGGACGGAGACAGAGAGAGACACAGTGTAAAAAACCTTTCATTACAAAGACAGAGACAATATCTTTCCTTCTGTTTTCCTCTGAAGCTCTGTGTTAGACCGGAAAGGCAGACGGAGCTTATTTATTGTCACTAAGACAGTGTAGGAGTTTATCCATCAACATGTGCTGCATTGATTGCTTTTTCTTTTTTTTTTTTTGCTTTGATACATAAGGACCTATCACCACATGAGGCTATGTAATCGGTTGTGGCTCCTCACAGGGGCTTGTTTCATCATGCAGGGACAATCATCTGCAAAAAAAAAAAAAAAAAAAAGCTGCTGTGGTTTAAATGCTAACAAACAATGTGGGATTGTGTTCTTTTATGTTTGGAGAGAGATTGAGAGAAAGACAGATCGGACAGGGTACACAGAGATACCGCGAATGAAAGAAAGAGGCCACTCTTCTCAGTAGATTTGCGTCTGTTTTTTATCTAGATGAGGTAAAAACACATAAAAACAACGCCCTCAGCATGTGCACGTCAACACGTCAGAATTATAAATGGATGTCAGCCAGGTGTAAATTAGCCTTTTGTTCTTCACTGACCCGTTGGACTAAGAGATGTAACGTTTGATTAAAAAAAAAATAAAAAAATAAAAAAAGTAGGCGAAATTGTTGGACAGTTGCCTTGAAAATGCTCAGTCACTCCTGCCATGTTTGTTTGTGTTGACAGCAGATGGATTCACCACCTCCCCACCTGCTTGTCTGCTCTCGCGGATGAAAAAAAGAAGAAGAAGAAAAAAAAATGGAGCCAATCTTAATGTACTAGTTCTTAAAATAAATACCAGGTGTTAAAAGCACGGATGAGGGGATGTTGTATATTACTTGAACAATGAAGTTGCACCAAAAAGTGCTACAACCACTTTCTCCTCAAATTGCAGACATTTATCCTAAATATGCATCAATCAGCCACAACACAGAGAATTCGTTCTGATCTTCACTTGGAAGTTAAACACAGATATCAAAGATTGTGGTTGTAGTCACAGAGGAAGCAGGTGAAGATCTTTGTGTGACTACGTCATAGTTATGGTTTAACCACCCTCCTTAAAAAGTAAAGGTAAACAAGGTGAAGGTTTTTGTCTTGACTGTGGTGGATTTTGGACTCTTTTTGGGGCAGTTATGGTTGTTGTTTTGAAGTTCAATAATTGGTTTTGGTGTCCTTTTGTTTTTTTCTTTTACACCCCTGATTTGGGCCACATATTTGGGTCACACATCCTTCCATCTTTGCCCAAATTGTGCCAGATCTGGTCCTTGATGATTTTGCTATGCAATGCACCCTGCTTCACCATAAAGAAAACCGCTGGGAAACGTCTCAGGCGACAGTGCAAAGCAAAAATCTCAATTCCCCAGATTCCAATCTGAGTTGAGCATCTGTGCGATTCTATAACAAACCACATCCATGAAACCTCCTGCCCCACAACCTGAAGAAACTGCTGCCAGTGTCCCAGACATCACAGGACGCCCCCAGAGGCTTCGTGTCCGTCAGCTGTTTTTGGCAGCTGCTTTTTAAAGTTTTGGCATTTAAAAAAAAAAAGTTTAGTCATTTTTTAAAATAGCTAGAAACTGTACTTTTTTCTTTCTTTCTTTTTTTGCCGAGCATGACTCAGATATAGGGACATTGTCACAAACTATTTTTTGCCAGAATTAACACACATGCTCCAAAAAAGAGATTTTTTTTTATTTATTTATTTTTTTAAAGGCAGCAGGTTCAGTGACATGTCACATTGTGTCTCATTGATGTGCTTTCGCAACTTCACCACTTGGGAACGTCCTGTCAGAGAGAGGGATCAGTTAGCTCTGCCTTTGAAACATTAGTTCAGATTCCACACACAAAAAATCTTTTTTTTTCCTTTTTTTTTTTAAATCTTCAAACAGACACTGAGAACAACAGAAAATAAAAAAAATAAAACCATTTAAATTCTGTTTAGTTCATTTCTGTGTTCTTTCTTGTAGTTTGTCTAGACGAGGAGCTTAACCAGCTATGAAGGTGTCACTCGCTGATGTCGTCACCACAGACGAGCTGAGAAAATGTAGCGCACAAGATAGATATTAACCTCTGAACCTTCACTTCATAACATTAACCAGGATACATACATCTGAGTCACAGGCCATAAAGTTAATGGATGCAGCCGTTATGCAGCCTTCCATTAGATTTGCTCTGTGGCATTATACTCCGAGTCTAAAAGCCTGTTTGTGTGTCTGTTTATGTAGCAGCCATGACAACACAGCGTTTGTTGTGATTTAATACAGGAAGTGGATATTAAAGTGAAGCTTAAAACTATATCTCATATAAAACTATATCAGTTTGTTGCAGTGGGAAAAAAAAAGTCCACATAACCTCCATCCTTTTTAAACACGACCTGTCCTTCTCCTACCAACACACAGCGATGATGACGTCCAATCATCTAGAGAAGGTATCACAACCATTTCACTGATACAGTTACCTGCAGGAGGGAATGGATGATGAACCACATTTTCCTTCCTTCTCTCTCTGTCTCTCTCTCTGTTTTTTTACGCACAAACACACACACACACACACACACACACACACGTGATAAACTGTAATAGATGAGCTGTCAGTCTCTGAGATACTGACACGTATCAATTTCCCCCGAGATACAAACTACAGCATATATGGAGTGAGAAATGAGAGTGGAGAGTTAAAAAAAAAAAAAACCTCACTCTGATAACAAAACCACTCAGGCTCCATAAACACACACCTTCAACAATGACAAAAAGAACCATTAAGTAGGAAGAGGAGTGCATCATCTGCAGTTATGACCACACTGGAATGGCATGCAAACACTGACTGTTTAACAAAAGCTCCTCGTCCCCCACCTCGTTACACCAGCTATTAAAATCCTTGAGATTCAACCTCATCGTGTGCAGACAGGAAAGATATATTAACAATAGCTGCTTTCATACAGAGCCACAGCAAGCACATTGTAACCTTTCAAAGGTGAGTGTGTGCACTGGAATGTAAGGGAAGTTAGTTAAAAAAAAAAAAAAAACACAAAGAAATGCATTCATCGCCTGCAGAGAGCAGCTGATGCTCTAGATTCTATCGAGCAGCAACTCATGCCCTTAAGTTACAAATTCACATTAATCCCTGCAACACCCCGGCAAGCTATCTCATCTCTCTCGCATGAACGATATCTCTCTCTCTCCCTCTTGTCTCTGTTGCATTCTGTTCCCTGTTCGCTGCCCACACGCATCCTCGCTCTGCAAAGAGCATTAAACTATGAAAGTCATGTGTGGGTAAAATCTTTTCTTTTTTTATTTTCCCAATAGAAAAAAAAAATCTGTCAGTTTGCAACCAAATCACAAGTGTCACGTTTGGTTTTAATCATCGCAGCATAAGAGGCTGACATTTGGAAGGTTTTTTTTTTTTTGCCTCAGCAACAAGGGAAAGAAGACTGAGTATTAATCAGACTGTGGTTGTCTTTCATCTAAAATTTTAATTAATCCAATACCTCATGCACAAATAATTGCACAACCAAGCTCAGATGTAGTTAATGTTTAGTATTTGTTAGCATTAATCAGGTAAACACACCTGGAGTTCACCAATAGAGTCAACTCTGAGTTGACAACAGATCATATTCAAAATGATCTGTTGACATGATATATGAATCACATGAGGATCTATTTATATATTATATATGTGCAAATATCTGTGCATCTGTGAGTTAACCTCGAAAGTTTGGAGCCGAGTGTCATTAAACCAGAACACATCTCTATATAAATACATTTGCATGCAGCCTCATGTCTGACAGTAGTTTGATCTTTTTTGCTATAACGCCATCGGAAACAGGCACGAGAAGAGAGCGAGTGTGTGTGTGAGAGAGTGTGAGCCAATCCCTCATAGCCCTCTGTCTGCTGTCAGAAGTAATGAACTGAGAGGTTGTGATTGGCTTCAGGAAAACAGGGCTACTGTGTGAATCATCTCCGGCCTGCAGGGCACTCACAACAATTTGCACACAAATATAAGGCATCATTTGCTTATATTAACATTTTTCACATTTGCAATGTTCATTAGCAAGAAGGTGCGGAGGAGAAAAAAAAAGAAAAGAAAAAAGATTTCAACAGCATGACTTAAACTACTACAATAGAGCACTCACTGTCTGATGTAACCGTCCACCGAGACTATATTGTAAAACTAATTTTGATGTGCATTTAGTGCTTTGCATGAGGGCTGTTTCGACAAAAAGGAAGCTCTTGATAGCGGCTCTGCATTTGAAATCGCTTGACTGTGACTTCCTACTTTTTTTCTTTTTTTTTTTTTGCATATTTGCGACTATCTCATCCAAACTGCTTTACACCCACCACACCTGGCTGACATCAGACAGGCAGAGAGGACGAGAGCTAAAAGGAAGAAAATAGGAAGGTGGAGGTAAAGACGAGGGAAGGAGGGAGGTGATAATATATATTTTTTTTGCATTAAATTCAATGTCAAGTCAGGTAAAACAGCTCCCAAAACGCACGTGATAAAATATAATAGATGAACTGTCAAGTCTTTAAGATGGTGACTTATATACATTTTCCCTGAGATATAAATGTCAGCGCATATATATATAACTATACATATATATGGATGCACATAAAGTCACACAAGAGAAAGAGACAGTAAGAGAAAAAACACAGAGTTTGAAGTGGGAGGAGAAGGAGGACGAGTGAGAGTGGGTGAGAGAGGGCAGAGTCTATCTGTGTTGTGTCAGCTGCCATCTGTGTGTCAGAGCACATCACAGAAACTGTGAGGCCTGTGCCCACACCTCCACAATCACCACAAATACCCTGCTGTCTTGTTGGCCAACCACAGCTCCAACATACGCACCATGCGCACACTTTCGGTTACATTTGGCAAACAAACGACAGGACGCGTCTCCGGCCGAGGCTCCAGTTCGTCTAATAATCTGTTGCTGTGTTTTTTTTTTTCTTTGTTTGATTAAATGTCACTATTTCTAAAGGACTGTAACCAAATCTGAATGTTTGCCAACAGTATTTTTATATCTCTGTGCAAAAAAAAAAAAAAAAAAATCCATTGTACCTGCACTAAAATAACCCTTCAGACAATAAAACTGTGTGTTTGGCCACTTATCATTGACATGAACATGGACGTCTGGGCGCCATGATGGCTTCAGCAGTAATCATGTAATTGAAAGTAATGTGATGTTGTTGCTGAGATACTTGACTTTTTCTAAACTTGCACATGATAGTGTAAGTTAGCAGGATCTCAACATTTGATTTAATTTGCAATATGACTGTTGTTACCGATGTTTTTTGTGGAGTCCCAGAGTGAACAAAAATCACCTTTTGCTTCACTCTATTTTTTACAAAACGACAGCTTTTACACAAATTGTTAGAGATGAAAACAGAAACAGCAGCTTTGTGACAACTAATTTGAACTCGTTTGTATGCACCTCTGTTCCCCGCGTTGATTTTCTCTGCATGTGACAGCTGTTGGTACCTGTGTTCTGTCTCCCCAGGTTGCTAATCAATGTCTCATGGTGAAATCTGCTGAGTCCCATTGTAGAGAAAAAGGCTCCGCGCAGCTCAGAAATGTAAATATACAGGTATTTGCATCCTATAGGAAGCTCATCATCCTGCAGCTCCACAAGGGGAACAGTGAAGAAGACAGTTAAG